>CM037593.1:39682161-40889220 GCA_021018995.1 Chloranthus sessilifolius
ATACGAATCTTGGATCGTAAAGAACAAATCTTACGGACAAAGAACATTCCCTTAGTACTCGTGAAGTGGCGGAACCATTCTTCAGAGGAAGCCACATGGGAGCGTGAAGCGGAGATTCGCGAGCAATTTCCACAACTTTTCGAGTGAAGGTATATTGTAAACTATAGTTATGTAAGAAAACCATACGTACCTTTAAATTCTTGAATTTGTTTCTTTAAAAAAAAAAAAAAAGGGAGAATTTCTTCAAAATCTTTAATGTTAAATTGGTTCATAACATCGATGCTTTACATATATATCTATAACGATCACACAATAAAATCTTAAATGTCATATTTATTCATTCTCGGTTAGAACCGTATGTCTGTTGGAACCCGTGTCATTAGTTAGAACATGTTACCAGGCACGTGATCATGTTTTTGAATAAGTGTTCGATTCTGACATCTGAAATTTCTGCTCAAATAATTACCAAAAGGGTGAGGTAGGTGTGTGTGCTAGGTTTGTGTCATGGTGAAGTATGTTTCCAGGCATGTGACACTTGGGAAGGTATGCATCCATGTACGGATGCAATCCTCTATGGCAGTATGGGATGCCACACACAGTACATCCAGGCTACTACGGATCCCGACCCTTGAAAGCGTGCTTAGTGAAGCCTACCGCATCGCGACCAAAGTTCTTTGACTTTAAACTGTTTCGATTTTGCTTTATACTGGTGTTAGGATAAGGACTTATCGCAGTTCAGTTTAGCTATCCATATATTTTCGAGGACGAAAATTCCTAAGGAGGGTAGAATGTAAAGACCCGTATTTTGAACCCGAGTTAGACTGACCCTGTGTGTGTATTCGGCTCGGCAACCGACGTCACCATTTGTTTTGGATTTTTATCTAGATGTGATTGTGCGGACAGATTTTAATTTAGAGCCCACTTGGACCCTCGTGCGAAAGTTGTGCACCGACCTCGGTGTAGCCGCTAAACATCGGACTTGAGTTTTAAAATTAGAAGTGTATAATACATAAGATGTGTGTGTGTGTTTTACTTTGTGAGCAATCCTATTATAAGAAGGAATTGCATTCCCGTATTATACTAGGTTTTGTTAAGAGAGGATAGTTACCCAACCGTATGAAACTCCTTCTCTCTTCTTCAATCATCGTAGGAGATCGGTTTAGAAAACCTCCTTCTCTAGAACCCTCTTTGTTGAAAACACTTAAACCTTAGAAAGAACTTGAATCAACCTTAGATTCGTTGTTGGTTATTGGGAGAGGTTGAGATCATTGGGGGCGTGCTGGAGTTGTCTCTGTGAACTCGTGGGATCGATCGCGGCGCGAATCGTTGAGGAAACCCGTCGGTTTTTATCATCGCTCGAGCAAGGTATCACCGAACTCCGACATTGCCTTAGTATTGTAGTCATAACTTTTTATCTCGAACTCCGATTGAGACGATTCTTTTTGAGTTGGAAAGCTAATATAAAAATCTACAACTTTCATGTTTTGACCAACACATGAATCAATTGGCTTGATAGTAAAAAAAATATGAGAATGTTACATCAAATTCTAGGATTGGCGCAACTTGCCTGTTTTGACTTGTTTTTGAGGAAACGCTTAAATAGGTCTATATTATTAGTAATTAGAGTTTATCTTAATGCATGAACGTATATTGTGATATAGATTGAGGGCGAGAGGCCATCAATAGGACCTTGCTTGACTTCGCATAACTCCGAGTTTTAGGTAGGAGAATCTCATCTTTACAGTATTTTATTTTAATTCGCATGGATATTTTGAATTAAAATCTTTGAACTTGCATATGCCATTGAAATCACATCTGTAAATTGAAATTGATATGAACGACTAAAAATCTAAATCTACCTGAATCCTGAAACCTGAATCTGCTTAAGCTCTGAAGATCTGAAATCAAGAACCTGAACTATGTATAAGAGACTTCCATCTGATTATATTAGTATCTGCATTTGTTTTATGATTGACCTGAACGACCCCTCAAAAATTCCTGAACAACTTCCTGGCACAAGTTTCCCTCATTACGCAGGGGCTTGTTGCATCCTGAAAAAAGGGTTCATGAACGACGATGGTAGGTAGGGGTTCCCATCGGCTATATTCCTGCTCTCGAGATATAGTTTACTCGGGAGGTATTTTAAGTTGAGGATTAAGTCATGAATTACTGAACTTTGCATATAGAAGTTAGAGAAACTAAGACATCAAACACCGCAGATTCGTTTCTTGAAACTGTTTTCACACATTTAGAAATAAATCTTACATATGATTTCCGCACCTAAATTCAGTTTATTATCTGCTTATATGTTTGACAAGCTATATTCCGATATTTGTTTTGAAACCATGTTAGTTAAAGTAAAATGCCGTAGATGTCTTTCTTCTACTAAGCTTTGTTGGTTAGCTCACTCCGACTATACGTCACAGGTTCAGGTATTGATGTGGCTATTCAGGGTTGTGAGACTGATCCTGACTACGTGCCTGAGGAAGAGCTTGAGGTTCCTCCTGAGGAGTTTTTCCCAGTATAGAACTTACTGATTTTCTTATTTGTGGTGAGAGTTAGACTTGAATTTGTGGGCCCATTTTAGTTGGATACCATAGTTTTATATTTGACATTGATTTCTGTTATGAGCCATGTTTTGATGATGGTCGGCCATCATCGGTGGTTCTTTACTTTTAATTGCTTCCGCATTTATTTTAGCTATGGATATTTATTGCGCTTTACTCTGATATGTGCCCTGTTTGTCCGGCTTATCGTTTATTCGATAGGTTGGCGAACCGGCCTTTCCTATACCTGAGGGATTGGAAAAGTCGGGTCGTCACACAAAAAGTCAAATTATTTCAATGTTAGGTGCCCTTTCACATTTGAATGTTTTCTATAACATAAAGTAGGTGAATCAGGTCAACTGGCCAAGGCGGGGCCAGCAAGGGCCCACAAATATCCCCAAAAAGTCCCATAATGGCATAGAAGGGGGGGGGGGAATGTACTGGCGTAACTATTAATTGCGCCAGGCTTGTTCTGGGGAAGTTTGCACTGGAGTAACTAATAGTTGCGCCAGTTTTAGCCTTGGGAGCTGTGGGGCCTTATATGCCCGAGACAGTCCATTTTTCCTTTCTTTTCTTTTTGACTTCGCCTTTTTAGCTAATTTTTCTTCTCCTTGCTTTCCCAAGGGTGGGTCCATTGACATATATTGAAATTTTATATTCTTGAAAGATCTTTGTACGTCTATGGACCGCTTTCCAACCCTCCCTTACATGGAGGGCTCAGAACCAATTCACTCCCTTCTTTGGGCTTGGGGCCAAAATTTCTAAAGAGTTGGCTTGGGAGCTTGAATGAGAGCGAGCTCATTGAACTGGAGCAGCTTGGATTATCACGCTTTCCTTTCTTTCTCGAGGTTCCTCCACGGTGGGGCCTACTTCATGTGGCCACCTCTCTTTGGGATGCAAGCGCCCATGTGTTCTATTTTGGGAAGCGGGAGCTAACTCCCACTCTTAAGGAATTATCCAATTTGTCCGGCTTGAAGCTCCACAGAGGCCATGCAAGAGTCATGCCGAAGTTAGGTTACTCCAAATTCGTTCACCTTACCCTAGGTTTGAAGATATTTGAGTATGAGAAAAGTCTCATTGGGGGGCCCACAAGGTGTTCGATCAAATTCCTCAAAGAACTTTTCGGTGACGAAAGTCTTCGAAAATTGCTGGTTAGGAATATCTTCAATGTGGAAACCTTTGCTCTCAGTCTCATTTCAGAAGTCCTTTTCTTCATTGGGGGAGAATGCTTCTCTCTGGCACTCTGCGAAGTTTTGATCGAGTTGGTAGAGGGTCGATTTGTGATGCACTTGATCCTTGACGAACTATACCGATGCCTTGATGCATTCGCTCTGGGCAAGGTGGAGAGCCTCAAGAGATGTCCTTTGCTGCTTCAAGTCTGGTTAGGTGACCATCTTGCTATCTTGGGACCCATGCCACTCTTTTCCATCGCTCGAGGTGAGGCGGCTCGATGCTTTCTGAGTAGATGTCACTTGCTTTCACAGGGTGATTTGTCAGCTTTGAAGCTTTGGCTGACTGATGCAGAGGTGATATGGAGACTCCCTTGGTTGGACCAAACTTTCCCAGTAATTCGTTCTAGATACCATGAGGGCATCATCCTCCTAGGGTTAACTGGCAGCACTTTCTACTTCCCATTCCGGGTGTTACGTCAATTCGGCTACTCTCAGCAGGTGCCTTGCGAGGCAAAACCCCCTCTATGTGACTTGATCTTTTCTAGTGGGGTCCTCTTGGGATGTGGATCAGATTGCTGCTCTTGGGAGATGCATCAGTTGATGCTGATGTGTGATATGGAGCAGGGAGATTCAGTTCATTCTTTCGCTGAGTACGAGGCTTGGCTATTGGCTGAGCAGCCTGTTGCTGATCATCTGGATCAGACGAAGAGTATTGATACGGGAGGCCCTTGGTCGAAGAAGGAGACGGTGCTTCGAGCTCGTATTGAGCTATTGGTCAATGAAAAGAGGGTCCTACAAGAGCTTTTAGCACAAGAGAAAGTTAGAGCAGAGGTAGCGGAGACCAGAGCTGGCATAGCTGAGAGCGAGGTCCTTCGTCTAGAAGGATCTTTGAAAGTTGCTCATGGGGCTACGGATGCTTCTCGGAAGAGGTACAAGAGCTTGCATGGCTGTTGGTTGACTGAGCGAAATGTTGGGGAGGATGGTTTCCTTGCTGAGATTAGTGCTTTAAAGTGTGAGTTGGGCTATTGATTCCCTCCTGCACATATATCTTTTTGCACATATCAGATACACAGAAAATGGGCGTAAGAAACTTCTTTATAGATACACACTTTTTGGTATATATATTTTCTTTATGTTTTAATTTTTTTCTGCTTTTGTAAAAAAAAAGAAAGAAAGAAAGCTAGACATCACGCCGACTATTTTTTGGGATGTGGTGTAAGCGGTGCAGTTGTAAATGGAAAAGGAAAATCTATTATATTTACAAAGACTTCTCTCTTTTTTGTTGTTCTTTTTTATTAATGGGTCCCCTCTCTTTTCAAAACATGCATAGTCTAGGTATGGAAGTGGAAAAGGGAGATTATTATCTTTTTGACGAATGGGGCCATCCCTCCTGTCCTTTATTCTCTTTTTGTTTAGTTTGATGCCTCAATCACAGGGTGGGAACTCGGGTCCTCTTTTGAGCATGGTTGAAACCCTTTTTAAATGGTCAGGTTTGGGTGAGTTTTAGCAGCTTTATCAAGACTGAAACGTCAATCCCTTTGGACTGAGTCAAACCTTTCTTTTTACCTTGAGTCATACGTTTGACAAAGCAGCTTCACTAAGACAATCTTGGTCGAGGCCCGATTTGAATTAACATGAGTGGCCCAGTACGAAAAAGGGGATCAGGGAGAGTAACACCAATTTTATCAATTAATTCAAACCTTTTTTTCAACTTTTTATTTTAATTTGTTTTTACTCACAACGCACAAGGTGGGTTCGTCGCGCCCGTTTTTGCCCTTTTTTTACCCGTGTCGCCCTTTCGGGTTTTCACCACGTCCATGGGTTTAGCTCTCTTACCCCAAGCGCCCTTTCGACTTTTCACCTGGTTAGCACAAACTCGCTGTTTTTACCCATAGTTTCCTTTCGAGCTTTCACCACGTCCATCTTGCTTTGAGCTTGTATTTTTATTTTATTTTTCTTTTACTTTTTTTCAAAAGCCACGACATAGACATTGATTCCGTCATAGCCGGCCAGATGGGGTTATGGTGTCGTCTCACAACTCGGTTTGCATTGACTTAACAGATACTATAAATGCTTGTGAACCTAAAGAGGGCTTTCTTCAGGGCGTAGTTTAGCCATGGGTTAGGTTAGGAATTGAAGGCATGCTGGGCTAAAAAGGGTTTCCTTGATATGACTTCAATTTTTCACAACACACTTCTTCCTTGGGGGATTTTTACTGTACAAGCCCCTATGATTCTTTTTTTTTCTTTTTCCTTTGTTTTATTTCAGGCAATCTCTTTTTGGGGTTTGGCTTTTCCAATTTTTTTTTGGATTTTGATTTTACTTCCCCTTTTTTGTATATGTACACACTTTTTCTCTTCACTTTTTTTCGAGGAAGGGGTTTGTTGAAAGAAAGGCCCATGTTCAAAATAGGGTTGCAAAGGATATTATCATTTTTAGAGATGCTTTTTAGCTACTGTGGTTAGAATGATGGCCTCTTTTGGGTGGTTCTTAAGCAGTCATGTATCTATTTTACCAATACTTACCTTATCGTGATAAATAAAGAGTAGAACCGTCAGACGTATCCAGCATTGATGGGCTTAGGAAGATAATTTCCGTACATGGTAGCGAGGCAGATGGCGTACCCCGACAGCACTTCTTGGATGATGTAAGGTCCCTCCTAGTTTGGCTTGAATTTCCCTCTAGGATCGGCATGGAGGGATGGGAAGATCTTCAGCACAGTGTCTCCTATCTTCAGATCTCGACCGTGGACACGTTTATTATAAGCACGTGCGATTCGCCCCTGGTAAACTTGAGTATGACACAAGGCTAGGAGTCTTTTCTTGTCTTGTAGATTTAACTGTTCAAAGTGGGATTTCTCTCTCTCTGCTTTGGGTAAGCCTGATTCCATGAGGACTCAGAGCGAAGGTACTTCAACCTCTACCGGTACGATGACCTTGGTTCCATACACAAGGGAGAATGGGGTTGCCCCTGTAGCGGTACAGATCGACATTTTGTAGGCCCATAAAGCAAATGGTAGTATTTCGCTCCAATCTGGGTAAGTGACAGCCATCTTCTCAAAGATGCAAATGATCATCTTATTTGCAGCCTCAATGGCTCCATTAGTTTGAGGCCGATAAGGTGACGAGCGATGGTGCTTGATTTTGTTTTGCTCACAGAAGGCTCGGATGTGCATATTCATAAAGTTTGTACCGCTGTCCGTGATAATATCCTTGGGTACTCCAAATCGGCACACCATATTATTTTTGAGAACCTTCTCGACGTGACTGGCCATGATGTTGGCATATGATGCTGCTTCTACACACTTAGTAAAGTATTCAATGGCGACAAGGATGAATCGATGTCCATTTGATGCTTTTAGATTAATCATTCCAACGACGTCAAGGCCCTAGGTAGCAAATGGCCAAGGAGTGGTCATGCAGTGAAGATCGATGGTAGGGGCGTGTATCAGACTGGAGTGTTCCTAACACTTGTAGCATTTCTGAACATGTTTACAGTAATCCGATTCCATAGGAGTCCAAAAGTATCCCTGTCGTAGAATTTTCTTAGCGAGCATGTGACCGCTGATGTGGGCACCGCATACTCCCTCGTGGATCTCTTTTATGATATTGATCGCTTCACCTTCAGTAAGGCACTTGAGCAAAATGTTATTGTACGATCGCTTGTAAAGGCATTCCCCACAAATGAAGTAGCTTGTCACTAGACGTTGAATGATTTGCCGATCCGTCTTGGACGTACCCTTAGGGAAATTTAGTGCCTCAAGGAAATTCTTGATATCTGAGAACTAAGGTGGCTCATCCTCAGGCTTCACAGGTTCCTCAATCTGGAGGCAGAAGGCCGGTTAATTCTTTTGCTTAATCATGACCGGCTTCATCTCAGCACCATACGGGATTTCAATCATTGACGCCAACGTGGCTACTGCGTCGACAAAGTGATTTCTTATCCACGGGACATATGAGAATGTCACGTCTTAGAAGCAAGCTATTAGATCCTCGAGGTGGTCATGGTAGGGATCAATTTCTCGTCTTTCATCTTTCAGTCACCATTCGTCTGACATGTGATCAATTGTGAATCGCCAAAGACCCGGAGGTGAGTCACATTCAGATCGAGAGCCGCCTGTAAACCAGTGGCACAATCTTCGTACTTAGCCATGTTGTTAGTGCGAGGGAGTTGAGCTTGATAGAGGCTGGTACATGTGATCCTTTTAACAAAATCAGAATGGCGCCAACTCTTTGACCTTCGGCATTTGCTGCCCCGTCAAAGTGCATTACCCAAGATTTCTCTACTTCTTCTGTGTCGTCTTCCATCATGGACAGGATGTCCTCGTCGAGAAATTCAGTTCTTAAAGGTTCATAATGTAGCAAAGGATTTTTGGCAAGATGATCGGTGAGTGCTTGCCCCTTGATCAACTTCTGAGTGACATACGTGATGTCAAACTTAGATAATAGGAGTTGGCACCATGTAGTTCGTCCAGTGAGAGCCGGCTTCTCAAACAGGTATTTCAACGGGTTTATTCGAGCCAAAAGTAGAATGGCTTGGGATAGCAAGTAATGAAGGAGTCTCTGAGTAGCCCATACAAGATCCAGACATACTTTTTCCAAATGAGAATAGTGCATCTCGTAATTA
Source organism: Chloranthus sessilifolius (assembly GCA_021018995.1). Lineage (NCBI taxonomy): Eukaryota > Viridiplantae > Streptophyta > Magnoliopsida > Chloranthales > Chloranthaceae > Chloranthus > Chloranthus sessilifolius. The sequence goes on from CM037593.1 coordinate 39,690,506, forward strand.
GTAAACTTCTTGCTTAGATAGTAAATGGCCAGCTCTCTTCTTCCCGTCTCGTCATGCTACCCTAAGACACATCCCATTGAGACTTCTGTCATGGAGAGATACATTAAGAGTGGTCTCCTCGGCTCGGGTGCTACTAACACAGGTGGGTTAAGGAGGTAGCCTTGATTTTATCGAACACTGCCTGACAATCATCGTTCCATTCAACGGGCGAATTCTTCCATAGTAGCTTGAAGATTAGTGTGCAGATTGGAGTTAGTTGTGTAATGAACCGACTGATATATTATATTCTGTCCAAGAACCCTCTAACTCTTTCTCAATAGATGGTGGCGGTATTTCTGTGATAGCTTTAACTTTGACTGGGTCGACCTCGATCCCTCTCCTACTGACGTGAATCCCAACAGTTTTCCTGACATGGCACCAAATGCGCACTTCTGTGGATTTAAACATAACCTGTACTTTCTCAACCTCTTGAACAGCTTCTGAAGGTTTACCAAGTGATCGCTTCTCTCTGGTGACTTGGCTATCATATCATCAATATACACTTCAATTTCTCAGTGCATCATGTTGTGAAATAGTAGTCATAGCCCTTTGGTATGTTGCACCGGCATTCTTCAACCCAAATGGCATGACTCGATAGCAAAAGGTTTCCCACACAGAGTGATGAACGTAGTCTTCTCTTGATCTGCCTCTGCCATCTAATCTGATTGTATCCTGAGAATTCGTCCATAAAAGAAAGCATCCCGTGCTTTGCAATATTATCGACCAAGATGTCGATGTGCGATAATGGAAAATCGTCCTTCGGGCTCACCCTATTCAAATTGCATAAATCAATACATATGCGGACCTTTCCATCCTTCTTCGGTACAAGCACAATATTGGCTAGCCATTGTGGGTACTGAGAAACCATGAAAAACCTCGCGTCATACTGCTTGATGACCTCGTCTTTGACTTTTAACATTCACTTGGGTCGGAGACGTCTCAGCTTCTGCTTAACCGACTTCATATCAGGATAGAGAGGCAACTCATGCTCGACCAAATCGGTGTCCAGACTAGGCATGTCCTCATACGACTAGGCAAAAACGTCATGGTATGACCATAGGAAATCGATCATGCTTTTTCTTTCTTCGAGAGATAGCGACGTTCTGATTTTGGTAATTTGAGGAATCTCCTCAGTCCTTAGATTAACGTCCTCGATTTCTTCGACGATGGGGGTAGGGTTATGCCCAAATTTGGCAAACTGGTCAAGGAGCTCATTGGGGAGCTCCTTCAAAAGCATATCCTCATCCAGACTCATAACTCCTACCTCTTCTAATATTTCTATAGGAAAGGGGTTGATTTTACGTGGGATGGATTTTTTAATTAAGGCTTCTTTTTATGGGATTTTATTGGAAATTTTAAATAACAATATTTTTGGACTTTATATTTTTTCAATGTTTTTAGAATTTTTATTTTCTTAGAGGCGGACCCCTGGCAGCATGAGTCTGTGTATATACAAGGTATTGCCTGCCAAGGGTTTATCTCACTTTTTATAGGTTATATTTTTCGGGAAATGGGTGTTAAATGTTAGGACACTCTCTGCTTCCAGGGTTTGGGACAAAGATGCCCAATTGTGTACCTAAGAGGCCGCTCCTTTACCTATTGGGATGGAGGGTGCTGATTGAGATGGCTTTTGGGAGTCAGCCTCCATCATGTTGATCCCTATTTCCTCTGAGATGATATCCTCAAACGTGAATACAGTTTTGTGGTGATTCACCAAAGGGAGAGTTTGTTCAAGTACGGGTCGTCGCTCCTCAAAGAGGGATAATGCGATCAAGTCTATCTCCAGGCTGGGAAGGGTGATGTGGGGATTGGTAGGGTGAACTGGTGTTGTGGGCTTATGTGAGTTTAATCAGGTTACCCCATTCTGGTCAATCTTCACAACCCCAACAGTCACAAATGAATTTATGATATAAGGCCTGGGATGGGGTTTCTCCTCTATGTGGATCCCTCTAGCTTTTACAGCTGTCGTTGCGAGGGCTTTTTCTTTAGTCTCTCGCACCTTTTCTTCCGTGGGCTTGTAACCTAGCCCAAATCTGACTTTTTAGCTCTCCTTAGCTGTGACGGGCTCCTTCCTACCTTACAATCTTGGCCCAAGTCCTCTTCCTTTTTGATAGGCCCAATCTTGTAGCATGGCTACTGCTGCTACCATCCCACCCTCGGTTCTTGGAATGATACCTTCGATGGGCTCCGGGAGTATCCTCGACACCTCGTATTTAAAATTATGGAGGTCGACGTCCTTAGGGGTGTGCGGCACATCCAACACTTTGGGTTTTTTGATACTGTTTGTGGCTTTTTCTTTCTCATTGTGCCCTTCACCGATGATTGTGATGATCTTATGCTCAAATGCAAATTTGAGCTTTTGGTGCAGTGTGGAGGGAATTGCTCCAACTTCATGCAGCCATGGGCGCCCTAACAGTAGATTGAACGAGGATTTGATGTCCATCACTTAAAATAATATGGAGAAGGTCATTGATCCAATTAATAGCTCAAGGTCAACTTCTCCCATTATCTCTCTTCATGTGTTATCGAAAGCTTTGGCACTAGTCCTCGTGGGTCTCAGCATGCACGGATCTACCCCAATCTTGGTGGCAGTTCTCAGTGGGCATATGTTTAATGCAGACCCGTTATTGATCAAAACCAAGGGAATTATCATATTTTCGGACTCAGCAGTAATGTTAAGGGATTTGGAGTGATTGCTCCCTTCATCCGGTAAATTGGCATCTAAAAATGAAATGGCAATTGGAGCCATCACTTGACCAATTATCTGCCCGACTTCATTTGGGCTAACTTGAAGTGATACATGCTCATCCTTTAATGCCCCCATTAATGCTTAAAAATGGAGTGGGGCGTCCTCTTAGAGTATATGAACCTGTTCAGTCAACCCTTGACCTTGCCCATGACTTTTGGAAAGGGACCAATCCTCTCTAAAAGTCCTAAAACACTTAAAACCCCATAATCCAAGAATTGTGCACCATAACAATAGTAAATAGCTAAGCCCCAGGCCCTGTTGACCGAAGGTGAAAGGTCGAGCCAGAACCCTGACAATATATTCCCCATTTGAAAGCCTAGATGTGAATTTTTTTTACTGGACTTTGATATTTTAGCAATAATTTGATATGGTAGAATTTATAGGCTTTAAAGTTTTGCAAAAAGGCTTGCCATTTGGAAGTTAGAAAATTGACCAAATTGCAAAAAAATAGATTTTATTCTTGAACTGGAAAGTTGACTTTTTATTCATTGTGATTTTTGATCCGAGACTATTTTTATTGAATTCAAATGGGGGGTATTTCGTTATTTACATGTAATATCTTAAGTACATGAAAAGGAAAGAGTTATGATAAATATGTATGCCTATCTGTTCGTACCTGCCTGCTAGTCTTTCTATCCTAAAATCCCAACACCTAGACCAACCTAACCCACAAGGTTTTCCAATTCTGCGCCCTCACCCATGTGCGTAATTGAATTGCCCTCAATTGGTCCGTATAGGACCAGGACTTAACCTTCTAGAAATTGCATGAAGGTTAGATTGTGCGCTCTATGTAGCGCACGCAATCTATTTATGAGCGGTTCCCATCGTGCGCAATTAGTTCCCAACTAAACCTGGTATCTAACTCCCTAGACCGCCAAAATTCCCCTATTAAGCTCACTTGACATGTCACTTAATTGGATTGAGTGCACCAAATGGGGCACGCAATTAGTTCTATTTGATTAAAACTAGGATACCGGCTGAGCCAGTCTGCTGGTCACTCACTGAGTCAGTCACCGACTCAAAGTGATTGAGTGCCTGAGAATAGGCGTGTAATTCAATTAAGCACCCTAGATAGGGTGCGTAATTGAAATCCACTGATAAATTAAGCACACCCCACAGGGTGCGCAATTGGCCAAATACCTATAAATAGACCCCACCATCTCGACCCAAAAACAACATTTGAATTTGACTTTCTTCCTCTTTTGAGTTCCTCGCTTTCAAACTTAGGATTTCGAGATCCCTCTCTGCGGCCCTTGCCTCAAGTATACTTTTCTTCTAGTTTTTAATTCTTCTAGTTCTTAGCTCTTAGTTCTAGATCATAGGTTTAGATCTTAGGTTTTAGACCCTTAATTTCTAGTTCTAAACTTTTAATTCTAGATTTCATTTGATTCTTAATTTTTACCTTTTTCCCCTGGTTCTAGTTCTTAATTACTAGAATTGGTCCTTAGTTTTAGCTTTTAGTTTTCCCTTTTGTCTATTTCAACTTTTAAGTTTTAGATCTTAATTCGTAGTTTCAATCCTATTTTAAGCCCTAAACTTCGTTTTTAATTTTTAGAGTTTAGATTTTGATTTCAAATCTTAATCTCTAAGTCCTAGATTTTAATTTCAATTTCAGTCCTAAAATCACTAGTTTTGAATTCTAGTATAGTTTTCAATCTCAATCCTTTAATTCCTTTATAATTCATGATTTTGATCTTTAAATCTATAATTTCTAAATTAAAAAATAGGCTTTCAATCCCTAGTCATTTGATTTGCCCAAGGGAGCTTACGGAGGGTACCTGGGAATAGGGCCGATCTTCCTTAGCATAGCGGGCCCAAAACCATTTTTTTTTTAATTAATTAGACTTCTAATAGGATTAAGACATTTATATTAATTAGACCCCTAGTAGGATTAGGAGATTTAATTAATTCCTAGTAAGATTAAGATATTTAAATCAATTAGATTCCTAGTAGAATTAGGAGACCCCTTTTTTAATCAGACTCCTAGTAGGATTAGGAAACTAAGTTAACTAAAATCCCAACAGGAAAAGGAAAACTAAACTAGCTAAACCACAAGGCAACCCACAACTGCTGATGTTTGTAGGCCGACGATTCAGTAAAGGAGTTCAATCTGCAAGCCCCCACTCATCTTAAAGTGCGATCAGTAATGTGTTGCAGCGTCGAAAAATATCTACAGCTGGCGATCGCATCAACCCAGGTATTCTTCATTTAAAATTCGCCTTTTCCTTCCAGCATTTAATATTTCCTAATTTATTATTCCACTATTGCCTTTGCTGAGTCCACTCAGACTGAATTGGACCACTCTTTTCGAGGACCGAAAGGACCCAGAAAAATCACTTACCAACAGTTATGCTGCTCGAATTCTGGCAAGCGGGAAGGGCTCAATAGGATCGGCGTGCCGTCAGGCAAGTGGAAGTGCTGCCCATTTTCCTTTCTTTTTATATATATAATTATATATATATATATATATTATATACACATCCAAACAGCCATAGTAGAGACAGCTTACGAGCAGGTTGATCGGGTGCCTAACACCTTCCCGATCGATAATCGAAGCCCCTACCCAAGAGCCTTTGGCATAGACTGGTAAACCAGAGTCATGTTTTTGCACTTAGGTGCTCACGTTTTGATTTTGAGGTATCCCGGGTCACCAATAGCTCCGAGTTGTGACTCCAAATTTAGAGCGCATCGTCGCGACAGATTGATAAAAATTCACGGTTGCATAGTTTCGATTCCAGTGATAACGGAGTCGAGCCTATCGATTTCATCTCATATTGTCGTTAGAATTCCCTCACTTTGGCTATGTTCTGTGATTTCTTTAGTGAAGTGCCACTTACAATTTCGGAGTATCAATTTCACGTCGTTCATATGTCGGATAGTTTCATGCTTACCGGGTGGGTTTCCTCTGAGAAGAGAAACATGGATTATTAAGACATGTTTCTCGCTAGTCAGGTTGTCGATTCGAGTCTCAAGGTATTGGATCGATGATCGATGCAAATCACATTGGTGAAAGAAAAAGAGTTCTTATCACTGCAGTTTCTTTTTACGTTTTAGTTCCATGATCGTTTCTAATGGAGTCATTTCACTTCCCATCTATGAAAACATTTAAGTTTTAGAAACATGTTTGTTCTCAGTGGTTTTCAATCAGGTAACAACAATAAACATAATTTTGAGAATTTTCAATCAGGTAACAACAATAACCAGTTAACATTTCAAGGATCAATCTAGTTCAATCAAATGCTATTACAAATCATACCTCCCTTTTTCTCTCATAAAGATCGTTCATATACACGGATTAACTGTTGAGCTATGTGCAAGTAAGGTCAAGTTTGTTCACAAGCTGTTTCTTCCATGAGCTGGAAATAATCTTCCCACTCGTGGTGGATTTCTAGACTAATCAGGATGTTACTTACTTTGGCATGGTTTTCTTTAGTGTGAGCAAAGGGTATCGTAGCGAACTGCTCTACCGTATATCTTTCTCCCCTTATATTGTCCTTTTTCTACTGAATGCAAGTCAGCATGTTTTCGTGGTCCTTTATTTGTCATAAGTACATTTGTTTATATCTATGTAGCATCTTTCTCCCTCGTTAAATTTCGTGCAGCATTTTGAGAATTCGAGTGTATGCTTCCTTCTGTACGAGGTTTATGCTTAGTGATGATGTGGTTTCTCTTGACTTATTGCAAGATAGTGTTCAAATACAAGATAGTCAATGGGAATTTACATTCAAAATTTAACTACTATTCAAAATTTTCCCATTACATTTCATTAGATTTTGAAGTCAACATCAAGATTTTATAAGTTTTTCTGCTCACATGAGCATACATCAAGACAAAACAATCACATCAGAAGATTTCTAAACCCTATCTCTATGGTCCAGGGGTATAAGTCTCAGTCTGCAGCCTTTCTATGTTTGCTAGCTGCAAGTTTCTTAAGGCTCTTTTCAAGGTTCTTCAAATGTTTTACGTGCTCCTTAAAGTTTTCTTCTATATGCCTCAACTCTACCAGGAGTCGGGTGATGTGCTCTAAATTCATACTAAAGTCTTAACCTATTGCAAACACACAATAGAAATTGCAGCACTAGTATAGGATCGTTTCCACGAGGAAGTGATTATCTCATATATTTTCTTTCTTCTAAAAACTTATATTTGTCTTTTAAGATTCTAAATTACGGGAGAAATATGAATAAAAGAATGGTTTATTTAAACTAATTGAAGAAAATAAATCTAAATTCACCTCCTTTCAGATTATGGTCGTCAATCACAACCCTTTAGTTCTCGGATATTTATAAAATTAAAGTACTGTTACACTGTATTGTAGTCTTCTAGAATTTGGGCGTCAATCAAATACTAAAATTTCTTAACACAGATTTAATCTAATCACCAATCTTCCTAAAATTTAGGCGTCAAATAACTCAAGAAAATTGAAGATGGAAAAGTAAAAACCATTACGCTAATTTGCAAATTCTCAATATGAGTCGTCAATTAAAATAAAGAACTTTTAGATATTTTCAAAGCAGTAAAAGTGTGTAAAAATAAATCTAAACTAGAAAGCAATAAAAAGATCTTTCATCCCTCAGTCACAAGCGTCAATTGCTCCTGAGAAACTATAGATACTCTACTCTAATCTTCTAGCTCCCAATTATAATCGTCAATTGCTCTCGAGAAACCTTGGATATCTAAACTAAACTAAACTAAAGTTGATCGGAAGAAAACCTAACCTCAGTTATCAATTGATGCTGAGAGTTTATTCGATAACTCTTCTCCTATGCCGAGCTCTCTTATTTATAGATCATAAGGAGTCAGTTTACATTATTTTAATCCTAATAAAAGAAACTACTTAGAACAAAAGTTTTCTAATATAACTCTACTTCTAATTTTAGTTCTTCCTTGCTTTGAACAGTTGATACTTTCTATATTATTCCTTCTTTTAGCAGCAGTAGAGATCTTTAAGAGTCTTTGTTAGTTGAAATTGCTACGCCTTTTATTTTATTACTAGAAATTTGAAAAGAATGAGGCAACAAATACAACTCAAAAAGGGGAAGTGAAATGGAGTAAAACAGCACAAAAACACCAATCTAAACTCACAGTCCTGCAAGATCCAGGGCTGTTGTAGCAAGTTTTGATAAGTAAGAGTTTGTCCCATAAGAAAATTTGATCTAAAAGTACAAGGTTGAAAAGTAGACCTCCAGATCTGACTACAGATCTGGTAGCACTAACCTATACTAGAAAGCAAAGGTAAAGAAAGGGAGTTTTAGGGTGTCACAAAACTAAAATAACACATAAAGGAAAAATATAGATCTACACTACAAGAAAGGAGTTTAGAAAGGGATGGAAATGGATTTGGAAAAATAAAGAGAAAATGGGTGAGAAGTAATAAAATAGGGGTTGATCTTTCACTGAAAAGGGCTAGTCAAGCATAGCAAAGACTAGATCTACATCTATCCTTCATTTGGCTACAAGCTCAAATGCAAGGGAAAAAAATCCAATCTAACCCTGATATATGGACTAGTCCTAGGGTCATGATCTGTCAACTTGAGTGGTCATAGATCATCCCAGAGATATACTCCAGTCATGAAGTTAAAATCAGAATATAAAAATCACTGTAGCCACTATGTATGCATGGTTACAAGATCATGCATCCATAGGTGTAAAAAACCTATAATCTATATGCAAGCATGAGCGAACATAGATTTAATGTGATAAGAAAAATAGTTTTCATTGCATAAAAAGTACTTACAATGGTTAGCCCTCAAGACTACAGTCAATGCAGTACTTCAAACCGTTTACAAGCTTCACACAGTCCTTATTACAGCAGAAAATCAGTCCCAACTATTACAAAAGGACTTAGCCAGCAAATGCTGAGCTAAGAAAGGAAGAAAAAGGAAAAAGATGACCTTACCCTAGAAATGACCTAAGCCCCCGAATATCCCCCTAGCTCAGAGCAGATTCAGAAATGTTAGATGCCCCTTTTTGGCTATTTTTTTATAGCTTTTATACAATTCACACCAAATATCTTTGTGCCTTGGCCAATCAAAAAGAAGGAGAATCAAGTAAGTTAGGATCCTGCTGATATGGCCCAATTACAGCCAAGTGTTGCCTTGGTTAGTGGGGAACAACTCAGCACATTGGAATGAGTGCCCTAGATGTCGTAGAATCCCAAAAGTACCCTTGCATATTGAATGGGAAGGCTGGAACCCAAGTCTCCAGTGGTTGGGGCTTCAGATTATGAATCTCGAGTGGTTCTCAAGTGGCTGGATTAGGTCTTGAAGCTTGCTCGACGGGCTAGACTAGATCAGGTTATGCAGCTCGACAGGATGAAGCTTCAGGTAGTTTGGCTCAAGAGGCTCTCGATAGGCGAGCATTCTTTAATTTTGCAGCTCAATAGGATGAAGTGCTTCAGTTTATGTAGCTCGAGTGGTTGTCGACAAGTTGAGTTGCTTGACACTGCAACTCAACAGGCTGAATCTCCTCAGACTTTAGCTACTAGTCAGGCTGAAGTGCACATGTTGTCAACTGCCCGAGATTTGCTCGAGAATGATGTCTGAAGGTGTATCTGCTCGAGAACCACTCGAGCAGATGTTCTTTGAATTAACTCATCCTCTCAAGAAATGATCGAGATGAGTTTCTGAAGCTGTGAACCTCTCGAGAACTGCTCGAGAGGAATTTTTGGAGTTCTCTCTATTTGAGCTGCTCGAGAATTGCTCGAGCTATTGATATGCTATAGTTCGGAAGTGCTCGAGATCTGCTAGAGCTCAATTAACTAAGAGTCTAACTGCTTGAGAGCTACTCGAGCTTGAATTCCTAACTGTCTGCTGTTGTGCACAGCCTGCTGCAACACTCCTCACTGATTGGGTCCACCTTTCTTTTGACTGTTGGACTTCTAGGGCCCTCATGCATGACAAATGGCACCTATGGTGTAGACCACTATAGTGCACTCTCTGTTCTTCCATCAACTTCAAGACTTGACCTCAAAATACTCTCTTCTTGGCATCCATTATGTAGACTGTTGCACTAAGCTGTGATTTATTTCTAACTTCAAAACATATTCAAATGACAATTATTAGATGGCTCAAAGGTGTAGTAAAGGCTAGGTTAAGAGGTGAAAAATGATATTTTTCAGTGATTAACACTCCCCCAAACCTAATCTTTGCTAGTCCTCTAGCAAAGTAAAAATTAAATAATTACTTTAAAAATTTAAATGCCACTTTCATAGGGAGCACGGATGCATTTAGCTTATGCATTAAGCCTTTTACACCCCTACGTGATCTCTAGGGGAGGAGTGAAGTCTTCTGAGGGTTTTCAGTGAAGGTACCCACAAGCATCCTAATGAAAGCAAGTAAACCAAGTGCACACAGTGACAAGTCAAATTTCAACATATAAAGCTTCATTCCACACCTTGAACTTTCTAATTGAAAGAATTTTAAAATAGTAAATGCAAACAATTTAATACCTAAATCCTCATGCATGCTCATCACAGCCAATCAGCTGACATCAAGAGTGCAGTGTGTGCAAATCAGTATAAAGCTCACCATTCATTTAAAAATCAGGTTCAAACAGTGTCCCAATAAATTCACTCTCAGACCCAATCCTCACCAGGGCTGTCTCTCACAAATGAATTGAAGGGTGTCCAATTTCACTCTAGCTCAAGATCAGTTAAAGACCTCAAATAGGCTTGCAAGCATGAGCATAGGCATTCGCTTCTCTTTCCTTACTTAATCATTATAGACACCCCCATTTTTCCCTGTCGGAGTATATAAGTTTATTCAGTCAACCTTTGACCTCGACTGTGACTCTTCCGAAAGGACTTACCTTCTCTGAGGGTTTCGAAACCCTAACGCGGGGACCATATACTGAAACAATAGTGTATGGATGAATGCAGGCTGAAATAATAGCTCTGCGGCTCAGACCCCATGACCCTAATAAGGGACCATATACTGAAATAATAGTATATGACTGAACACAGGCTGAAACAATAGCTCTGTGACTTAAACCCCATAACCCCAAAGGTGGGAACTATATACTGAAATAATAGTATATAGTCAGAATGCAGGCTGAAACAATAATCTTGCACCTCGGACCCGACCTAAACTCGGGATAATCTCGAATTATGCGCATCGAACCATGCACACAATTCAATTAAATGCCCCACCACCAGCACTCAATCAGTCCTTTCGACCAAACTTCCCCTCTCTTAGACCGCCATAGGACTTGATTGCAAGCCCCAACAAGCGCGCGCAATCGGATTAAGCGTCCCATCACCGATGCTTAATTGGTCTATTTCAGACCTAGTCTCTAACTCCTAAGACCGCCAAAACTCCACGATTAAATGCACTTAGTACAACGTTCAATCAGATTGTGCATTCCAAGAAGGGCACGCAATTAGTCTAATCAGACTAGGACTGGGACACCTCGACTGAGCCAGTCAGCCGGTCACTCACTGAGTCGCTCACCGACTCAAGGTGGTTAAGCGCCTGATACAAGGCACACAACTCAATTAAGCACCCTGGATAGGGCACATAAATGAAGTTGACCGACTAATTATACGCACCCCACAGTGTGCGTAATTAGTAAAATACCTATAAATAGACCCCCTTACCACGACCCAAAAAGAACAACAACGACTTCGAGATTTGAGTTTTGAGTTCCTTGCCATCAAGCTTAGGATTTTGAGATTCCTCTCTACAGCCCCCGCCTTTGGTATAATTTTCCTTCTAGTTTTTATTTTTTATTTTTTTTGTTTTTAGTTCTTAGGTCTAGCTCTTAGCTCTCAGGTTTTAAATATTAGTTTTTAATTTTCAGTCTTAGGCCGTAACACCTTTTTTTTAATCTATATTTTAATCTCTCATTCTAATTCTTAGTTTCTAAAACCAGTCCTTAATTCTATTCACTATTTTAAATCTTATTTTTACCCCGAAATCTCAAGTTTCAGTCCCATCATTAATCTCTGGTTCTAGTTCTTAGTCCCTAGAACCAGTCCTTAGTCATACGGTCTGATTTTTATGATTTCAGTCCCGATTTCAGTCTTTAAATTTTAGGTTATAGCCTTAATTTACCGATTCCTTATAGTTCTAGAATTTAAATCCCGATTTATTAATCCATAATTATAATAAAAAAATTATTGCTTTTTCAATCCAAAAATATAGTCTTATAATTCAAATTTAGTTTACTTTAATCTTAGCCACCTGATTTGTCCAAGGGAGCTTACGGAGGATACCCAGGAACGGGGTCGATCCTCCTTAGCATAGTGGGCCAAAACCATTTTTTTTAGATTTTCAATAAGATCAGTATATATTTTTTATTAGAGTTTTAATAAAATTAGTATTATTCAAATTAGAGTTTCAATAGAATTAGTATATTCCAAATTAGTCTCTGTAGAATTAACATATTTGCACTCCTAATAGTATTAGGAGACTCAATTGATTAGATTTCTAGTAAGATTAGGACACTTAAATTAATTAGACTCCTAATAGGATTAGGAGACTCAATTAGATTAGGATATTAATTAGACTTCTAGTAGAACTAAGAAAGTTAATTAGACTAGGATTATAAATAAAAAGAGCAAAAACAACTAAAGTTAGAGTAGTACTAGCCATCTCACAATTAACTAGACTCCTAATAGAATTAGCATGCTTGAAATTAATTAAACACCTAACAGAATTAGAACACTTAAAGTAATTGGATCCCAGTAGAAGTAAGACATCAGAAGTAACTAGACTCATAACAGAATTAGGAAATTCAGAGTAGTCAAATATAATTAAGTGAGTTACTCAAACTGAAAAGCAAGAGACAAAAAGAATACTTAGAGTCAGGATAGTGTTAGGAATCCTACGCCTAATTAGACTCCCAGTAGAATCAGGAAACTTAACTTAATTAATCAATGTAACAAAAGGAGAATAAGTTATCTAGACATCAGAGCGACCCAATGCTGCTGACGTTGGCAGGCCGACAATTTAGTAAAGAAGAAACCCTCACCTCCTCATAAGCATGATCAGTGACGTGTTAGAGCATTGATAAATATCTACAACTGGCGATCGCAACGGACCAGGTATTTTCGTCATGAATTTACCTCTTTAATTTTAACACTTATTATTTTCTAATTAATCACTCCACCACCCATCGCCAGAGTCCACTTGGGACCGAATTGGGCTATTAATTCTGGGGACCAAAAGGAACCCATAAAAAGCACGTACCAACAGACTGGCGATCGCGATGGGACCTCTTATTGTCAAAGTCGCTCTTACCTAGATACTTAGTTTTATTTTATTGAAATTTATGTTCTTTCAACTAGTTGCAAACAAATAAATAAAATAGAAGATACGAAAAAAATATACAAAATAAAATAAAAAAAAATAATAAGAAATAATAATAATAATAAATAATTTAAAAAGTAATATAAAAAAGCGAAGAGTATATGAACCTCCGCTAAAGACTCGAGATGTCCGGGATACGGTGATTGAGGTTAGGAGATCCTCCGCTATGGGGATACCACAATAATCCCATATACGAGAAAGAATCACCCCACGGTTTAAACCAACAAGCGAAGATTAACTTGGCCAGTGACCAAGAGAATCCCTTTTCTACCCCGAACCCTAACAATAACCATAGCTGAGGGGAAAGCAGTAGTGGAAAGAACCTCACGGCCCGACAGATCGTTGAGCTCAACATTCATAGAATACAAAAAGGAGACGATGACGTTGAAGAATTGCTCTGAGGATTGGCCGCCGCATATGAGACGGTCAAGGGACGGGAAGACTCAGATGAACAATAACGATGAGAGAGCGAGAGGTCACTACCTACGCCAAGCACGATATCGGCCCATGTGTCACCCCTAAGACCGACCGCTCGCACCCTCTTCAACGAAAATTCACAAGACAGTGCTCAGTTGTGGACTACCCAAAGAGACGTTACTGTAAGAGTTGAAGATCTTCCTAAGATGCTTGACATATATATGGCTAAGAGGGAAAGCCCTGGCCTCTCATTCGGATTCGACAAGTTTCACCGAGAACTTGAATTTAACTTACTAACAGGATTCAAACTGTCGAAATTCAACAATGTGGAACCATGGGATTTTTGATGAATCCGTCGCGGCGAAGCGCTCGCTAACAAAAAATATAGAGTCACCATCCAGAGCTTTTGGTGTCCCGGGAAACCAATATCACTTACGAGCACCGAAGTGCTAAAAATATGACTCTGAATCAGGTCCACACCAAAGGCTCTTGGGTAGGGGCTTCGGTTATCGATCGGAAAGGTATTAGGCATCCAATCAACCCACTTAATGTGGTCTTTACTAATGGACAAAACAAAAATAAAGTAAAAGAAAAGAAAACGGCTTCCTCTTGCCCAAATGGGCCTTAAATCCTATTTGTGCCCCTCCGTTCCTATAAAAAATTCAGCGGCGTAACGGCACAAATGGGAAGATGGGAAGAGCTAAAGAAGGGATAGGAGAAGAAAGGGGAGAACCGGAGTCCTCGGACCCTTGTAGCACTGTAGGAGAGCCTTGCATTGGCTTGGTTTGATGAGCTTTTGAAGGCTTCTATGGTGAAAAATTGAGTACTAACCTCTAAGGCTTGCTAGCTAAGAGGTAGAGAGGGAAGGTAAATGAGTAGCATACACCTAAACTAGGGGATCTAAGGTAGAAAATATCACTCAAAGGAGGTTTTGAAATTCTAAAATTTGTATGAGCAATGGTGCACCAAAGGGAGAAAGATCTCACTTTAAGCTCTTTCTCTCTTAGGTAAAAATTCTCAACCTTTAAGCAAGAGGGGTGACTCTCTATTTATAGAGAAAGGGAGGATTAGTGAGGGGTTAAAGTCCTAATTGGGTTAGCAATTAGGTAATAGGAAATCTAAGATTTTTATGGTTTTCTAGAGCTTGGAGAAGAGGGATTTGGGTTTAGTGATAGATGATAGGGTGGTGACTTGAATGGCAAAAGGGTGATAACTTAAGCTAATAGGGTCACTAGAGTCCTAAAGAAATGCACCCTAGACTTTGGGATGTGTTGTCGCTCCAAGTGTGCCATAATTGTGTGCATTATGAATCAAAAATTAAAGAATTAAAGAATGCTAGGTTATATGGATGTTAACTTATGAAAGGGATATCAGCACATTGGGGCTAACACTGGCCTGCAAGATCAGGGCCAATTGTAGCAAGTTTTAAATGTAAGTGAGTAAAAGATCGTCCACAGGGAATTGATTTAAAATTTAAGATAAACCTCCAGATCTGTGCTACCAGATCTGGCTCTATAATTATCTAAAAAAAGAATAGATAAAAGAGAGTGTTGGATTGTGTCACATTTAACTATAAGCAAATAAAGAAAAGAACTAACTACATGATCCAGATCCGAGTTGGGGAGGTGTTTAAAATAAGACAAATGCGAAATAATAGCTTCATGTACTTTAGCCTGAATTTTAATGGAGAATCAGAGTTCAACAGAGCAGATTCAATCTTCATCTGCTACCAAAGACAAATGTAAGAGAAATAAATCCGAATTAAGGAATAGGTTTAGACTTATGGTCGTGATCATCCACTTAAATGGTCACGGACACTGCTTAGTGGCCTATTCTTTAGTTCGTAACATGAACATCATGTAAATGCCGCTAGAATTAGGTTACCAACGCTAATTCGCATTGTGGGTGATGAATTAAGGAAGTTGCATGCGGATGAGTGAATCTAAAGAAGTCTAATGCACTAAGGTGATCATTCGTAACCTCGACATGACTCCAATGGAGAAGACACAAATTACGAACCTTTTAAAATCCAAAATTACAATCACAGAGCACGGCTTCCTAGCGAGCCCTCGCACTTACGAGCTTCTCGAGAGCCCTCGGACTTCTGATCCTTGAATCCGAACTTGGAAGTACAAATCACTCACAATGGCTCTCAAAGGTAAACTACAAGAAGGGATTACAGGGGGGTCAGATAAGCTATCTGACCGAAATGAGGGAAACAGAGATGAAAACTCTAAAATCTGGATACCCAAATTGGGCAAATGGTTCGTCTATTTATAGTTTTCCCTAAGTCCAGCTCAGATGTCTATCAACCAATAGCAGTCGAGCACCATGATCGAGATCGTTTACGCCAATCGAATCGCTTGATCTGGTTCACCAATCAGAAACAGAGGCATCAATTACATTATGGATTTTGAAATTCTGTTTGAGCTTCTGGAAGTTCCCGCCAGGTAATTTAACTTTGGGCGCTCACATGGGTTGGAATATGCCTTCGGATCTTGATTGGAACCTTCCGGAATGTTCCTGGTCTTTTGATTGCATTGGGGCGCGTGCAAAGTTTCATGAAATACCTTCTTGGACGAAATGCAAATCCCCGTAATGCCATTTCACATAGTTTAAGGGCTTTTTCAAAGTAGTTAGAGTTTCTAGAAGTTCCGCCAAGTAATTTCATCTTTGGGTGTTCACATGGGGTGGAATATGCCTTTGGTTCATGCTCGAATCTTCCAAATGTCTCCGGCTTTTCAATGCATTGGGGCTCGTGATTAGACATTAAATTGCCCTTGTTAAAGCCGCTGAATCTCCGAATACCTTTTCGCAGAAGTTCGGGGCCTTTTCGCAAAAAGTTCAATGACTTCAAGCTCGCTCGAAAGTTCAATCTTCTTTTCGAGGAGTGTTTTCTTCTTTTCGCAAAGTTCAAGGTTCTTCTGAAAAAGTGCAAGTTCTTCTTGAATAGTAGAAGTTCTTTGCGAATTGAACTCTAGGCTCCCATTCTTCTTTGCGAATAGTAGAAGTTCTTTGCGAATTGAACTCTAGGCTCCCATTCTTCTTTGCGAATAGTAGGAGTTCTTTGAATGGCTTTCTCTCTGCTTCGTGTCTTTGTCCGCTTTTTTAGACCCTCTTTAGCCATTATCGAGGTCGCTTTTTCTTCACTCCTTCTTTAAACTTGACATGAGCTATCGACTTTTTGATCTTTTGGGATGCTTTTCGATTTGGACTGTCTCGATTGGTTAGTAAAATGCACACTAAAGCACTTATTTAGTCTTCTCAAGGGTCTTTCAAGGCTCATGTTTAGGGGTGAAAATGGTATTTTCACTACTTAACACACCCCAAACCTAAGCTTTCCTAGTCCCGAGCAAAGAAACGTAAAAGCAAAATAAAGAGCCACTTTTGTAGGAAGCACAGTGCATTTAGCATATGCAATAAGCCTTTAAACCCCTAGGTGATCCCTAGAGGAGGAGTGAAGTCTCGAGGGTTTTCAAAGTGAAGGTACCACAACTTCTCCATGGGACAGTTGGCATTAGTGCAATCGTCATCCCATGAGCAATCAAAGATCAAAATTAGTTACTCTTGAATCAATGTTTAAACAGAAATTTAGGTTTATTGTTTGCAAGATTTTAACATTTATAAACCTTATGAATGTTTCACTCTTTCCAATCTGTGAGCAGCCATAGAAATCATGCAAATGTGTCGTGAGTTCATCATTTGAATAAAAATTAGGTTATAAGTCATACTTAATGTGCTCAAGTTCCAACCCAAACACTTACGGTGTACTCTCATCAAGATTTTTGTTGAAGGGTTCATTTTCACTCAAGCTCAAGAGCGCTTACATCTCCCAAATGGATTTGTAAGCATGAGCATAGGCATGATTCTCGTTGGCATCCTTGACATCTCCTCACCATAGATTGGGAAACCGCTTATCTCCACATGACAGTTCACTCAACTTTGGATCACAAGGACTTTTAGGCTCGGGTTTGTTGTATGGCTCGTGGAGTGAGGTTTCAGGATAGGAAGGTTGAATGTGTTTTGGATTTTTGAGAAGTCAGAATTGAAGGAGGTGGTTCATGACTCCACCTTCTTGAGTTTAGCTTCTTTTGAGATTCTCGTGTTCAAAGTACTCTTCTTCCTTTGATCTTGAATTTTCAACATAAAGTTCCCTTTTGCCTTTTTTGCTTGCTTCTTTTTCACATTGTTTTTCTTTTACTTTCTCCCACCATCTTGCCCATTTTTGAGGTATTTCTTCTTCATTTATTTTGATATTTGCCCGTAAATGTTCCATCTTTACTTCTTTCTCCTTTAACTCAATTCTCAAGGTGAGGGAAGGTCAATTGGTTCCATTGGTTCAGTGCAAGAAAAATGGGTGTTTTGATGAAGCATTGTAGGATTTATAGCTCAATTGGGGTACAAACAAGGGCGATCTTTCTTGGTTGGTTCTTAAGCTCAAGTTTGTCCAAAGAAGGCCTTGATCTTTTCCTCATTTCATGAATGCTCGTTGTTTGTTTTGATTTAGAGTTTCCTAATTTCTAGTGGATCTAATGCCTCACCAGTCCTTTGAATCGAAAAAGGGTTGCCTCGGTCACTCTTCAACAGAGATGTAAAACATATAGGCTCAATTTCATGGTTATGGTTTTTCCTTGAGCTTTTAAGTATATCTTTACCTTTTCTCTTCCGTGGACTTGCTATGTGCTAATACAAGTGTATTTTCCTGGTGTTAACATCATGGAAATGTGGAATATTGTAGGGTTTAATGTCTAAATTCTTGCAAAGAAAATTTTAAAATTTCCACATTGTCATGATTCTTAAGTAAATTGATTCATTTTCGATTACTTTGGTGATTGTGATGCCCTTTATGCTAATTATCCCATGGCGGACCTTTTGCCATACCCCAAACCTAAGATGAACATTGTCCTCAATGTTCTAGACAATGAGAGACCGGGAGCAAAGAGGTAAAAGAAGAAAGAAAAACTAAGAATGTAAAAAATCTAAACTATATGCGAGAAAATAAAATGTAAACTCGAAGATATGAGCAAGGAAATGGAAAAGGATATACAAATGCAAGAAAATCAACAAAACAATGCTAGAATTGCTAAATAAAATCTAACAAATAGAAGGATTACTACGAAATGAAAGGAAACTAATGCTAATAACAGAGAAATAGTAAAAGCAAGGTAAGGGACCTAATACAAAGTTAAAAAAAGAAAAGAAAAGTGTTGATACAAAACTGAATTTGTGAATACAAAATAGGAAAACAAAGTTATAAACTAACTATACTCACGTAAAAAATGACGAAAATCAAAAACGAGGACACATTAACCTAAGAAAGAAAAAAAAATCAGCGATCTAAAAGAATTTGAAACTAAAATTCCTAAAACAAAAAAATCTAATGCCAAATGATGTATCCTAAGCCCAAAGAAACAAACCCAAAAGCCCTGAGATACTTATGAATCTAAGTGATTATAAAATGATTAGGTGAATACAAAGGAAAAGCAAGATTCATAAGATTGACCCTTTGTTGATGATGTATGAAAAAAATGAAGCATGGGAGCACATATTAAAAGCAGTTCACACAATGAGACCCATTTATGATGAAGAAATCTCAAGGAAAATAAAATCTGGGTCCATTGAATATTCAAAATGACTATGATCCACTACTCATTATCCTACATGATTCCTAAAAAAATGATCTCAAGTCCGGATGGGAAAAGTGGATGCAAATGGAGAAAAATTTCATCCTAAGGTATCTATATTGTTTTTATAATTTTCTATTTTATTTTTTTTTCTTGTTTTGATCAGGGGCTCAACAAGAGCCCTTATTTACTATGAAAATAATGAGAAACAACTTAGATTTTCTATTTGTGTTTTACTTCTTTTATTTTGTATTTGGTTTTGTAAAAAATAAAAATAAAAAATCAAGATGCCTAAAAGAGCATAGAAATTATAATCAAAACAAACATTAAACACTGAGAATTGCTGGTTCTCAAGAATTTAAAAATAGAAAATGAATACAAAGGAGAAGGATGCAAACTCAAGCAAATCTGCTCGACTTTTGGTCCAGATATGTTCCTTGTTGACGGTGCTCCAGATCCGCAAACATCCAAAAACGCGATCTAGGGGTTTCCTGTTTGGGTTTCTTTACTTTGAACAGATCACAGTTGGGCTCTACCTTTGATTCGACAAGAGAAAAGCGTAAGATTAGAATAGATGGTGGTTATTCGTGTGGAGCTCGTGAGAGAAGAGGGTGAGCTAGGGTTTTGAAAAGGGGTTTTGCTTGGGAGAGTTTAGAAAATCTTGAGAAAGTGTAGTTCGCAAAGAACTGAGCTTCAGTATGTCTATTCAAATGGATTTGGCTCGTAAAGATCTTTTCGCAAAGGACTTCTCCCTGCATTTTCTATTCGAAAAGGAAATTTTAACTATTCGAACAGAACATGGTTCTTTTCGAGTAGTTCATTACAGCTCCAGAATCAATTCAAATAGAACTTTGGACTTTTCGAAAAGTACTTTTAATTTGTGATTTGAACTTTGAAGTGTATTTACACTATGCGCATAAGAAAAATAGATGTAAACAAGAAAATCGAAAAACAATGTTGTACAAACATATTATACACTTTTCTACCATCGATTTTGGAGATTCATGATGATAGGTGGGCGAAGGGCTCTGGTGTTTTCAATGCATGGTTTGAGCCTCGACCATTTACCTTAAGTATTCTTCCATCCTTGGGATCTGAAATATCCACTGACTCCCGAGGGGGAGGCCTTGATGATGATGTATGGCCCTTCCCATCCGGATCTCAATTTGCCGTGAAAGAATTTAAGTTTAGAGTTGAATAACCATACCTTGGACCCGGTATGAACTCTTTTCTCATGAGGCTCCTATCATGGAATGATTTAACCTTTTCTTTGTACAACTGGAGCTAGTGTAGGCATCCATCCTCGGTTCTTCGATTCTGAGTTGAAGCTTCTCGTGGTTACCAAAGCATTAGATCCATATTAAAAGTTTTGATTGCCCACAAGGCCTTATATTCTAAATCGTAGATGGCATGCCTTGCCATAAACCACCGAAGGACATCCCTATAGGAGTCTTGTAGGCGCTCAGTATGCCCACAAAGCATCATTAAGCTTAAAGGACCACCCTTTTTCGTCCTTCTTCACAGCTTTTTTCCAAAATGTGTTTGATCTCTATTTGAAATCTCCACCGCCCACCGGTTTGTGGATGATAGGGAGTGGCTACTGTGAGTGACAGAGTACTTTTTTAATAGAGAGTCAAACTGTTGTAAAAAGTGGCTTCCCCATCACTAATGATGGCTCTGGGAATCCAAATCTGGAAAAATGTGGTCTTTGAGGAATCTTAAAACCACTTTGTGATCATTGATTTGGTAGCTATGGCCTCAATCCACTTGGAGACATAATCTACCAAGATGAAATTGTTTCCATTAGAAGGGGAAAGGGCCCATAAAATCTATGCCCCAAACATCAAACAACTCAACTACTGTGATTGGTCATAGGGCATTGAGTTTCTTTTGGAAATCTTGCTTTTTTAAGCTCGCAAGATTTACGGTCGTAAGGCATCTTTAAAGATTGTGGGCCAATAGAAACCACATCGCAGAATTTTTGCATGTTTATTGCCACTGAAATGGCCTCCACAGTTCGTTTCATGACACATTGACAATATGCCGTGGAATTCATGGTCCGGACACACTTTCTCGATCACTTGGTCTCACAATTCTTAAATAGATAAGGATCTTCCCAAATGAAATGTTTAACTTGAGTGAAGAAAAGATCTTTATCCATTCTATTCCAATGTTGAGGAATCTGTCCAATAGCCAAGAAGTTGACTATATTTGCAAACCAAGGACTGTGGGTATTGATGGCAAAAAGTTGCTCATCGTGAAATGATTCATTAATGGGTAAGCTATCATCCTCGATTGAGAATTCGGATAAGTGATCACCACCACATTCTCCACTCCTTTCTTATCCTTAATCAGATCAAACTCTGTAATAGGAGGATCCACCGATTAATCTGGCTTGGTATCCTTCTTAGATGAAGGTACTTTAGGGCGAGTGGTCAAGAACACCACAATTTGTGAACCTAAAACATAAGGCCCGAATTTTTCCAATGCAAACACAATGGCCAAAGCAGCTCTTTCTCGCTTGTTGTGTAGTTGAGCTGGGCATCTATCATGGATCCGCCGGCATAAGCTATGACATGGGGAAGCTCTTTCTCGCCCTAGGACAGCTCCTAGGGCATAGTCGATGCATCACACATCACTCAAAGGGCACCGAATAGTCAGGACTGCAAGATGGGAGTCAAATCGACATTTCTTAAGGACCTCAAAGGTATCATGCATTCATTAGTAAACACAAAAGGAACATCTTGACACAAGAAATGACAGAGTGGCTTGGAAATTTTATCAAATCTTTGATGAACCTCCTATAAAATCCTATGCCCTAAGAAACTTGATTTGCTTAACAGCCTGGAGGAGGCAAATGTGCAATTAGATCAATTTTGCTTGGTCCACCTCTATGCCTTTATGGGAGACCACATGTCCTAGGACAATGCCTTGGGTGACCATAAAATGACTCTTTCCCACTTAGAACCAAATTGGTTTCTTCACATCTTTGCAACACCAACTTGAGGTGGTGTAAGCATTGGGAAAAACATCTCCATAAATTGAAAAGTCATCCATGAAGATCTCCATGAATTGATCAATCATGTCGTAAAAGATGGCATACATGCATCTTTGAAAAGTAGCAGGGCATTGCAAAGACCAAAGGGCATCCTCCTATAGGCAAAAGTGCCAAAGGTGTGAAGGTGGTCTTTTCTTGGTCCTGGGTACACAGGATCTGGTTGTAACCAGGTACCCATCAAGGAAGCAGAGTAAGCTTTGCTCGCAAGCTTATCAAGGATTTGGTCAATGAAGGGAGGGGAAATGGTCTTCCTTGTCATGGTATTTAATTTTCTGTAGTCTATGCACACCTCCATCCAGCTTGTTTGTCCTGGTGGACATAAGTTTACCATTCAAATTGCCATAATAAAGTTGATGCCAGATTTCTTAGGCACCACCTGTGTGGGTGCTACCAAGTAGAATCTGAAATGGGGTAAATGACCCCAAAGATCTAGCCTTGACAACTTCCTTCATTACCACTTCTTGCATGTGAGGATTCAACCTTCTTTGCATTTCTCTAGAAGGCTTGGCATCCTCTTCCGTGGATCTTATGCATGCATACTGGGTTTATTCCTCCTAAATCAGCAATGGTCCATAATTGCTTTCTTGTCTTGTTTTAGAACTACCAATGCTCCTCTTCTTGCTCCTTTGTAAGGGAGGAAGAAATAATCACAGTAGTGTTTGATGATCTCCCAAAACACATATTTCAGATTTTGGGGAGCCGTTTGAGTTCCAATTGTGGATGAGAAAAGAGGGCAGCAAAGGTACCTTGGTAACTTGTGGAAGAGGGAGAGGAGCAGGTCTCCAAGAGAGAGAACTTGATGATCACAGGTGAGTGCCTTGCACAAAGGGACTCCGTTGAATTTGATCTCCTTTTCCTTCTTTCTCAAAGGATCCCCAATCATTTTTAAATTCGTGGTGGAGTCTTTACCTTGCGAAATGTTTGTAAAGACTCCTCTACCACTCATCAATGATGTCAACATGGAAACATTCCTCCAGAGAATTGAGGTTGAGTAATGATTATACACATTCAATTTAACTTTCATATTTCCAAAAGACACCTCCATGATGCTGCACTGCATTGAATGCATGCATTAGTCAGCTGTGAATGGTCTTCCCGAATGACAGGATGGCGGTGGTACTTTTGGTTGGTTCCATGTCCAACACCAAAAAGTCGTAGGTAGAAAAACTTGTCTACTCCTACCAAAACATCTTCAATCAACCCCATAGGTTTCCTTTTCAGATCTGCTACCAGTCAGTAACACCACTTGAGTGGGTTTCAATTCTCCCAAACCTAGCTTCTCATAGGCAGAATAGGAAGCGGGTTGACACTAGCACCCAGATCTAGCAAGGCTTTCTCAATGGTGTGCTCCCCAATGATGCAGAGGATTGTGTGGATTCCAGCATCTTGCATCTTAGGTGGTGTGGCAATTGCTAGCACTGGGTTGATGTTCTCCACAGCAAAGGCATGCTTGGTTAAATGTATTCTAGATTGCCTTTTGGGGGTGCACACCTCTTTGAGAAATTTTGCATAAGCAGGGACCTGTTTGATTGCACCAAGCAGAGGTAGATTAAGTTTAACTTGCTTGAATGTCTCCATCATTTCCACAATTTTTGTGTTTCCTTTGTCAAAAGGAGAAGCTGACTTCATTGCATGGGGAAATGGGAAGTGAGGAACAAATTCTCCTCCTCATCTTTTTCAACAATTTTGTTATTTTTCGTTTTTCATTTTTTGAATTTTCTGATGTAAATCAATGTACCATATTGCTATCCAAATTGTTGTTCCCGTGACTTGTTCTTCATCTTTTTCTCTTCACTACCCAATCGTGTTGTTTATTATTCTTCCGCTTCTCAAAGTAGTCATGACTTTGATTTCCTCATGGCCATTTGAGGATTCTCCAACCATGAACTGTCCCTTAGGATTGTTCATGTTGGCCGGGTAGTTTACCCTCTTCTCTCTTAGCCAATGAATTTGAGAGTTGGCCCAGAAGTTTCTTCAATTTTTAATGCTCATCGTGAAGGTTCAAGGCGAGATGTAGTTCCAAGATTTTGAAGTGAACTCAAGACCGCTCTTCAAAGGTCGTGGATCTAGGAGGGCAGGGCTGGTGGCATGATCACGCATGGCTTGTTGTTGGTTAGGTCATTGAAAATTTGATTTATTATAAAATTACGATTTGGCCGAAAGCAGTTTGAAAGGTAATTGATTTTTGAATGCTGTCATTGCTAATGGGTAATTTCCGATTCCACCTCGAGATTAGGATGAGATCTCCATGGGTAGTCATTCGATTGCATCTCCATAAGATCGAAAGCTGCATGAGCTTGTTCCATCATGAGTTCGAAATTGTGATGCGTAAGGACATTGATCAATGGAATGAGTGGGGACCGGCATATCGACATGCCTCCTCTACTCTTGACCCATTTGGAGCTTTAAATGAGTCCACTCCTATCAAATTTTGTGGTCAAATTATCCACTTTCCTTTCCAAATCATTGACTTCATAAACTTTCCTCTTGTGAATTGGGGATTATTCATCCTAGGATTCTCAAAGTGTCCCTTGGCAGAGATTCCTCGGGTTGAATTTTCTCCAATCACCTCAAAGAGGTCCCAAACCTCTTCAACTGCTTTTCTGCAAGTAGGTACCTCCACAAGAGGCATCCACCATGTTCTTGCCCTTCCGACGGCCTTGATAGAAGCTTTGAACCATGCCATTTAGGAATTTGATGGTGAGGACATTGCCTTAACAGAGCTTCTTTAAACCTTTCCCATGCTTCATGGAAAGTTTCATTGAGTTTTGGGAGAAAGAGATGATGCTTTGTCTCGCTTGGTTTTAGTCATTGGGAAATATTTTGACAAAATTGACATTGCAAATCATTCCATGATGTGATGTCGTTTGGTGCTAACATAGATAACCATGCTCTAGCTTTGTCCTTTAATGAAAAGGAAAGAGCCTAAGCTTGGTTGCCTCTCGACCACCCTATGTTAAATGTTGTGCATAAAGCCGTAAATTCATCAATGTGTTTGTAAGGGTCTTCCTTACTCAATCCATGGAATGAAGGCAACATTTGGATGGTGGAGGACTTAATTTCATAATTTCCTCCACTGTGGGAAATTGAATGCAAATGGGGAATTATAAGCAAAGGGGGCAAAAGTAGTCTCTTAACAATCTCTTTCTTCACCCATTTCAGCAGATGTCCGTGATGTATCGGTTTCTTAGAGTCTTTCAACTTCAATTTAACGGAGAATCTCAGATTGAGGGTTCTCCTCGCCAAACATACAACTCGAGAGAGTTTGGTACAAAGAAACCCGTATTTAAGAACTTTCCTTTCTTTTACATACCAGACGCATAAAAATAACAACAAAATTAATAAATGACTAACAAAAGAGTTAACATTTATTCAAATAACTAGTAGGCAAAGAATAAAACTAAAAAAAATAAAATTTCACTAAAGAAAATAGGTTTTCTATACAAAATCGTCAGACATTTAATCAAGCACTTGGAATGCAAAGTGCAGGTTTAAAGCAAAAATTAAAATAAAAATCAAATCTACAAAATAGAAAAACTTAGGTCTACCAATTTTAAAATCTATTCCCCGGCAACGGCGCCAAAAACTTGTTGTCGCTCCAAGTGTGCCATAATTGTGTGCATTATGAATCAAAAATTAAAGAATTAAAGAATGCTAGGTTATATAGATGTTAACTTATGAAAGGGATATCAGCACATTGGGGCTAACACTGGCCTGCAAGATCAGGGCCAATTGTAGCAAGTTTTAAATGTAAGTGAGTAAAAGATCGTCCACAGGGAATTGATTTAAAATTTAAGATAAACCTCCAGATCTGAGCTACCAGATCTGGCTCTATAATTATCTAAAAAAAGAATAGATAAAAGAGAGTGTTGGATTGTGTCACATTTAACTATAAGCAAATAAAGAAAAGAACTAACTACATGATCCAGATCCGAGTTGGGGAGGTGTTTAAAATAAGACAAATGCAGAAATAATAGCTTCATGTACTTTAGCCTCTGAATTTTAATGGAGAATGAGTTCAACAGAGCAGATTCAATCTTCATCCGCTACCAAAGACAAAATGTAAGAGAAATAAATCCAATTAAGGAATAGGTTTAGACTTATGGTGGATCATCCACTTAAATGGTCATGACACGACTAGTCATGGGCCTATTCTTTAGTTCGAACATGAACATCATCAAATCCGCTAGAATTAGGTTACCAACGCTAATTCGACAGGGTGATGAATTAAGGAAGTTGCATGCGGATGAGTGAATCTAAAGAAGTCTAATGCACTAAGGTGATCATTCGTAACCCTCGACATGACTCCAATGGAGAAGACACAAATTACAAGAATCTTTTAAAATCCAAAATTACAATTACATGAGCATGGCTTTAGAGAGCCCTCGGACTTACATGAAGCTTCAGAGAGCCCTCGACTTCGCCTTGAATCCGAACTTGGAAGTACAAATCACTCACAATGGCTCTCAAAGGTAAACTACAAGAAGGGATTACAGGGGTTCAGGATAAGCTATCTGACCTAATGAGGGAAACAGAGATGAAAACTCTAAAACTGGATACCCAAATTGGGCAAATGGTTCGCTATTTATAGTTTTCCTAAGTCCATTTCGTATGTGTATCAACCAATAGGAGTCGAGCACCAGTGATCCAGATCTGTTCTCGCCAATCGAATCGCTTGATCTGGTTCAAACCAATCGAAACAGAGGCATCAATTTCATTATGCATTTTGAAATTTCGCTTTGAGCTTCGAAGTTCCCGCCAGTAATTTAACTGGGCGCCACATGGGTTGGAATATGCCTTGGATCTTGATTGGAACCTTCCGGAATGTTCTCGGTCTTTGATTGCATTAGGCGCGTGCAAAGTTTCAAATACCTTCTGGACGAAATGCAAATCCCGAATGCCATTTCACATAGTTTAAGGGCTTTTTCAGAAAGTAGTTAGAGTTTCTAGAAGTTCCCGCCAAGTAATTTCATCTTTGGGTGTTCACATGGGTGGAATATGCCTTGGTTCGTGCTCGTAATCTTCCTAATGTCTCGGCTTTTCAATGCATTGGGGCTCGTACAGATTACTAAATAGCGCTTGTTAAAGCTACGAATCTCCAGAATACCTTTTCGCAGAGTTCCGGGGCCTTTTCGCAAAGTTCAATGTCTTCTGAGGCTCTGTTCGCTAAGTTCAATTTTCTGTTCGAGGAGTGTTTTCTTCTTTTCGCAAAGTTCAAGGTTCTTACTTAAAAGTGCAAGTTCTTTGCGAATAGTAGAAGTTCTTTGCGAATTGAACTCTAGGCTCCCATTCTTCTTTGCGAATAGTAGAAGTTCTTTGCGAATTGAACTCTAGGCTCCCATTCTTCTTTGCGAATAGTAGGAGTTCTTTGCGAATGGCTTTCTCTCTTGCTTCAGGTCTTTGTCTGCTCTTTTAGACCCTCTTTAGCCATTGCTGAGGCTGTTTCTTCACTCCTTCTTTAAACTTGACATGAGCTGTCAGCTTTTTGATCTTTTTGGGATGCTTTTCGGATTTGGACTTGTCTGATTGGTTAGTTGTAAAATGCACACTAAAGCACTTATTTAGTCTTCTCAAGGGTCTTTCAAGGCTCATGTTTAGGGGTGAAAAAATGGTATTTTTCACTACTTAACAGGATGGTCCACAAGTCAAACCTCTAATGTCTATTTTGGCCATTTTTTGAAGGAAAACCAGGCCCAACTGTTAGAAGTTGAAGACCCGCAGGGGCCCGGCCCGGTTTGTAATTTCTTGCATAAATTTGCTTTTTTCAAATTGCCATAACTTTTGATGTACAACTCCAAATTAGGCAATTCTTGGCACGTTGGAAAGCTGGGAAAGTCTAATTTCTAATGGTATAGGCCTAAGGTTAGGAAACTATCTAGGCTAACTTTAGCACTCCTCTTTTGCAATTTCTTACATAAATCCGTGAACTTCATTCGGCCATATCTTTTGATGTATAACTCTAAATTAGGTGATTCTTAGCTTATTGGAAAGCTGAGAAAGTTTATTTTCCAATGGTATAGGCCTTAGGTTGAGAAATTATATATAAAAACTTTGGCACTCCTCTTTCTAACCGCCGTTCAGGGGGGTTCGAATCGTGCCCGAGATGGGTTCTAATAGGTATGGGATTGGTTTCTAAAGGTTTGGGGTAAATTCTAAGGGATTTGGGATGATTCCTAAGGGTTTCATATGTACCATCAAAATTTTGAAAGTGTACCTCTCTCGAAATGTGTTCCGATTGGGCCTTGGGCTGAATTTGGGTGTCTACAGATGCCCCTCTTTGGTATCCGATCACTAATAATCGAATGCCAAAGACAAGAGACATCCGAAGAGGCCCAAGGTATTATTGAAGGGTCTGCTGTATTTAGAACAAACTTCAAACATTAGATGAGTGACATGGTGAGAAAATGAAAGCCCTGCATGATAGGCCAAACATTTATTTCTCAAGGTAAACGGTCCCCAAGCGCTTAGCGACATTACTGGGTATAATCGAGGCAGAACGAGTTGCCAAAGCCCTGTATGGTAGGCCAAACATTCACTTCTTGAGATGATTTGAAGGTATTTGATATTTAAAATTCATTCTGTATACAACAACTTTGCAAGTAAGAGGGGTGATCGACCCACATTCAAAGATATGTGCGAAGTAAACATACACAAGGCTCCACAGTTTGCGTCCAATCCTATGAGGCATTTGATTGCCCCATTTGACTGTTCGCGGGTGCCCCTGCCTATGGCAAGGTTTAAAATCTTTGGGAGAATCCATCGATCCCGAAGTTTATTTAGCATGACTACGCGAGCGGAGCGAATAGAGGTCACAACGCTTTTTAGGAGTACGTTCCATTTTCAAAAATGTGCCCCAGATCCATATGACCTAGAGCATCCAACTTCAGATAATTCTGAACAGATCCAACCAAAATTGGGTGTCTACCAAAAGAGACATCCAGTCCTGGTCTCTACCAACAATGATCATAAACATCATTTAACTATGCATAATCATACACCCATTGGGGGCGATAAGCAACAAAGGTGATGGAAGCCCCGATCCGGACCTACCCGAGTATAATTTACGGGAACAAATGACCATCATACGGATACCCAAATGCATGGCATACACTTTACAGGGATACCGCTGCCAATATAGGTTTTAAGCCTGCATAAAATAAAGGAGAAATGAACCCTTCTGGATGCATGGTTGCACATAGTTTGATTGATGCGTAATCTCATTCTTAATAGGTTGGTTTCAACCAATGATTGACCTTTTCCAATGGAGTTATCTGGACCTTAAACCCCATAGGGCGTGCACCCAGGCCATGCAGATCAAGAGTCTGCACCTCCAAAAAGTTTGTGAAAAATCTGAAGCTTAGACTCTCACGTTCATATGAATCAAAGACAGAGCTCTTAGCTCAAAGATTTAGCAGTGGAACCATCCTGATCAAAACATTGACTGTTTGACCAAGATTGACACTATTGCTCCTACCTTAAAGTAGGATCCAAAATCTAAGGCGTGCCTTAGACTTAGGACGTTACTATAGCACAGTGGTGTTGCTAATAAAATATCGATATTTTACCACATCGAAATATGCATGTGCGTAGCTCTGTGGGGAAACACAAATTTATTCTTTCTTTTTTCAAATTGATTTTCTCTCTTTTTTTTTAATAGACCTGATGTCGGTGGCGGGATGCTTCATCTGATTTGTCCATCACTGAGAAGTTGCCTCTTTCGAGGCTTTGGACCGTTTGATGTTCCTGGACATCCTTGAGAAAATGTCAGTCCCTTTTTTGTTTATATAGGTAACAATAAGCATCCTAATTAACAGAAGGAGAAATAATTTTACCTATATTTTTTTTCATTTTCAAGATTTATATATATTTTTTTAGATTTTTATATTTAGAGATTTTTATATTCTTTTTCTTTATTTTTGAGATAGAAGTACGATGCTGTAACTATGTACATGGGAAAGAGTAGAAGTATACACACACACATTTTCTTTTGTATTTGGATTTTTCTTGATTTTTTTATTCTTTTTTGGCTTTTCTCTTTTTTTTTTATGCTTTATCAGTGAGGTGAAGTCACGGATCCCACTTTGGGCATAGTCAAACCCCTCTTTTAAATAGTCGGGTCCGAGGGAGTTTCAACAGCCTTACCAAGACTGGAACATCAATCCCTTCGGATTGAGTCAAACCTTTCTCTTTACCTTGAGTCATACATTTGACCAAGCCATTTCACAAAGACAATTCTGGTCGGGGTCCGATTTGAACTAGCATGAGCGGCCCAGAAAAGGGGATCAGGGAGAGTTATAAAAAGGTTCCTCAAACATCAATCAATAATTTCAAACCCTTCTTCTTTTCTGTTTTTTTTTTTCCTTTTTTTTAATCTCCTGTTTTACCCATGGCACCCTTTCGGGTTTTCACCACGTCCATGGGCTTAGCTCTCTTACCCCAAGCACCCTTTCAGGTTTTTACCTAGTTCGTACAAAGTCACTGTTTTTACCCATAGTGCCCTTTTGGGTTTTCACTACGTCCATCTTGCTTTGAGCTTATATTTTTATTTTATTTTATTCTTCATTTTCTTTCATTTTTTTTTTCAAAAGTCACGACATAGACTTCGATTTTGTCATAGCCGGCTAGATGAAGCTCTGGTGTTGTCTCACAGCTCGGCTCGTGTTCACTTAATAGATATTATGACTGCTTGTGAACCTAAAAAGAGGGCTTCCTTCAGGGCGTAGCTTGGCCATGGGTTAGGTTAGGATTTGAAGGTATGCTGGGCTAAAAGGGTTTCCTTGATACGACTTTAGTTTTCTCGACATACTTTCTTCCTTAAGGGGTTTTACTATACATGCCCCATGATTCTTCAATTTTTTTATTCTTTTTGCTCCATTTCAGGCAATCACTTTTTGAGGTTTTACTTTTTCAATTTTTTAAGATTTTGATAGTAACTTTACTTTCCCTTTTTTGTATATGAACACATTTTTTTTGGGAAAGGGGATTATTAAAAGAAAGGCCCAGGCTCAAATGGGGGTAGTAAAGGATATCATTATTTCTAGGGATGCTTCTTGGCTACTGTGCTTGGAATGATGACCTCTTTTGAGTGGTTCTTAAGCAGTCACGTGTTTGTTTCACCAATACTTACCTTATTGTGATAGACTATGAGTAGAACCGTCGGATGTATCTAGCATTGATGGGCTCAGGAAGATGATCTCCGTCCATGGTGGTGAGGTGGATGGCGTATCCCGGTAGCACCTCTCGAACGACGTAAGGTCCTTTCCAGTTCAGCTTAAACTTCCCTCTCGAATCGGCATGGAGGGATTGAAAGATCTTCTTTAGCACAATATCTCCTACCTTCAGATCTCGACCGCCAACACGTTTACTGTAAGCGTGTGCGATTCGCCCCCGGTAAACTTGAGTATGGCACAAGGCTAGGAGTCTTTTCTCATCTAATAAGTTCAATTGATCAAAGCGGGATCTCTCTCTCTCTGCTTCAAGTAAGCCTGATTCCATAAGGATTAGGAGCGAGGGTACCTCAACCTCAACCGGTAGGACGGCCTCGATTCCATACACAAAGGAGAATGGTGTTGCCCCTATTGCGGTACGGATGGACATTCTATAAGCCCATAAAGCGAACATTAGTATTTCTCTCCAATCTTGGTAAGTGACAGGCATCTTCTCAAGGATGCAGATGACCGTCTTGTTAGCAGCTTCTACGGCTCCATTAGTTTGAGGCCGATAAGGTGACGAGCGATGGTGCTTGATCTTGCATTGCTCACAGAAGGCTCGGATGCGCTTATTTGCGAAGTTTGTGCCATTACTGTGATGATATCCTTAGGTACTCCAAATCAGCACACAATATTACTCTTGAGAAACTTCTTGATGTGACTAGTCGTGATGTTAGCATATGATGCTGCTTCTACCCACTTGGTAAAGTAATTAATGGCGATGAGGATGAATCGATGCCCGTTTGATGCTTTTAGACTAATTATTCCGACAACGTCAAGGGCCCAAGTGGCAAATGGCCAAGGGGTAGTCATGCAGTAAAGATCGATGGCAAGAACATGTATCAGACTAGAGTGTTCCTAACACTTGTAGCATTTCTGAATATGTTTGTAGCAATCTGATTCCATAGTGGTCCAAAAGTATCCCTGCCATAGAATTTTCTTAGCAAGCATGTGACTGCTGACGTGGGCTTCGCATACTCCCTCATGGATCTTCTTCATGATATTGATCACTTCACTTTCTGTAAGGCACTTGAGCAAGATGTTGTAGGATCGCTTATAAAGGCATTCCCCACAAATGGCGTAGCCCGCTGCTAAACGTTGAATGGTTCGTTGGTTCGTCTTGAATGTACCTTCAGGGAAAGTTAGTGTCTCGAGAAAATTCTTGATATCTGAGAACCAAGGTGGCTCATTGTCAAGCTTTGTAGGTTGCTCAATCTTGAGGCAAAAGGCCGGCTCATTCCTTTACTCCATCATGATCGTCTTCATCTCAATACCGTACGAGATTTCTATCATTGATGCCAAAGTGGCTAGTGAATCGGCAAAGTGATTCCTTATCCGGGGGACATATGAGAATGTCACATCTTGGAAGCAAGCTATCAGATCCTCGAGGTGTTCATGATAACGAATTAGTTTCTTATCTTTCGTCTTCTAATCTCCATTTATTTGGCATATGATCAACTGTGAATCACCAAATATTCGGAGGTGAGTTATATTCAGATCGAGAACCGCCTGCAGACCAGCGGCACAAGCCTCGTACTCAGTTATGTTGTTAGTTCAAGGGAAGTTGAGCTTGATAGAGACGGGTATATGGGATCCTTTCGATGAAATCAAAATGGCGCTAACTCCCTGACCTTCTGTATTAGCTGCCCCGTCAAAGTGCATTACCCATGCTTCCTCTGCTTCTTTAGTATCATCTTTCGTCATGAAAAGGATGTCCCTATTAGGGAACTCAGTTCCCAAAGGTTCATAATTTGGCAAAGGATTGTGGACAAGATGATCGGCGAGTGCCTGCCCCTTAATTGACTTTTGAGTGACGTACGTGATGTCGAACTCGGATAACAAAAGCTGCCATCGTGCAGTTCATCCAGTGAGGGCTGGCTTTTCGAACAAGTATTTCAACGGGTCCATTCGGGCTAAAAGTAGAACGGCTTGAGATAGCAAGTAATGGCGGAGCCTCTGAGTAGCCCATACAAGAGCCAGGCATGGTTTCACCAGATGAGAATAGTGCATTTCATAATCAGTAAACTTCTTGCTCAGATAGTAAATGGCATGTTCTCTTCTTCTTGTCTCTTCATGCTGACCTAAGATACATCCCATCGAGACTTCTGTCGTGGAGAGATACATCAAGAGCGCTCTCCCTGGCTCGGGTGGTACCAAAATAGGTGGATTAAGGAGGTAGCTTTTGATTTTATCGAACGCTACCTGACAATCATTGTTCCATTCAATGGGCGAGTTCTTTCTTAGTAGCTTGAAGATCGACATGCAGATGGGCGTTAGCTGTGTAATGAACTGACTGATATATTATTTTCTGCCTAAGAACCCTCTAACTTCTTTCTCAGTAGACGGCGATGACATTTCTGTGATAGCTTTGACTTTGACTGGGTTGACCTCGATTCCTCATTTGCTAACGATGAACCCCAACAGTTTCCCAAACATAGCGCCAAATGTGCACTTCTGTGGATTTAGACGTAACCTGTATTTTCTTAGTCTCTGAAATAGTTTATGAAGGTTTACCAGATGGTTGCCTCGCTTTGGTGACTTGGCGATCATGTCATCAACGTACACTTCAATCTCTCGGTGCATCATATCATGAAACAACGTAGTCATAGCTCTTTGGTACGTTGCACCAACATTCTTCAACCCAAATGGCATGACTCGGTAGCAAAAGGTTCCCTCGAAGTGGTGAATGTTGTCTTCTCTCGATCAGCCTCTACCATTTTGATTTAATTGTATCCTGAGAATCTGTCTATAAAGAAAGCATCCCGTGCTTAGTAGTGTTATCTACCAAGATGTCGATGTGCGATAATGGAAAATTGTCCTTCGGGTTTGCCCTATTCAAATTGCGAAAATTGATATGCATGTGAAACTTTCCATCCTTCTTCGGTACAGGCACAATATTGGCTAGCCACTACGGGTACTTGGATACCATGAGAAACCCCGCATCATACTGCTTGATGACCTCATCTTTGACTTTCAACATCCACTCGGGTCGGAGACGTCTCAGCTTCTGCTTAACCGACTTCATATCGGGGTAGAGAGGCAACTCATGCTTGACCAAATCGGTGTCCAAGCTTGGCTTGTCCTCGTACGACCAGGCAAAAATGTCTTGGCAAGACCGAAGGAAGTTGATCATGCTTTTCCTTTCTTCGAGAGACAGTGACGTTTCGATCTTGATAATTCGGGGAATCTCTTCGGTCCCTAAATTGTCATCTTCAGTTTCCTTGACAATGGGGGTAGGGCCATGCTCAAAGTCGGCAAACCGGTCAAGGAGCTCATTGGGGAGCTCCTCCAAAGGATTATCCTCATCCAGACTCGTAACCCCTACCTCTTCTTGTATTTCTATAGGAAAGGGGTCGATTTTACATGGGACAGGTATTTTGATTAAGGCATCATTTTGTGGGACTTTATCTGGAATTATTAACGACAATTTTTTGGGTTTTGTATTTTTTCTATGTTTTTGGGGTTTTGTATTTTTCCAATGTTTTTTAGATTTTGTATTTCTTCGGGGACAGACCCTTGGCAGCACGAGTCAGTGTATATACAAGGGATTGCCTGCCAAGGGCTTATCTCACTTTTTATAGGTTATTTTTTTTTTAGAAACAGGTGCCAAATTGTAAGCCACTCCCTACTTCTAGAGTTTAGGGCAAAGATGCCCAATTGCATACCTGACTTGTTGCCCCTTTATCTTTTAGGTTGTGGGAGGCTGGCAAATGTGACTCTTCTGGATCGGCCTCCATCATATAGACCATAGGTTCGTCTAAGATTTCATCCTCAAACGTCAGCAGAGTCCTGTGATGGTTTACCATAGGAGGAGTTTGTTCAGGTATGGAATGTCGCTCCTAAAATAGGGATAGGGCAGCTAGATCTATTTCGAGGTTGGGAAGGGAGATGTGGGGATTGGTGGGATGGACAGGGGCTATGGGTTTGTGTGGGGTCAAATGGGTTACCTCGTTCCTATCAATCTTTATGACCCCAATGCTGACAAAGGATTCCCTGATGTGTGGCCTAGGGCGAGGTTTTTCTTCTATGTTAATTCCTCGAGCTCTTGCAGCTGCAGTGACCCTGGTTTTCTCCTTGGCCTCTCGGACCTCTTCCTCTGTGGGCTTGTTACCTAACCCCAATCGGACTTTTTGCCCCTTGGCAACAATTGACTCTCTTTTGCCTTGCAGTCTGGGCCCGAGCCCTCTGCCTTTCTGATAGCCCTATTTCTGGAGCATGGCCACCGCTGCTTCCATTTCGCTGTCGATTATTGAGGTGATATTTCTTAGGGGTTCCGGGCCCACTGCCAACACCTCATACTCAAAACTGTGGAGGTCGGTGTCTTCCTCAGTATGTGGCACATCCACTACCTTAGGATTTTCAATATTAGGGGTGGCCTTGTCTTTCTCATCGTGTCCTTCACCAATGATGGTGATCACCTTTTGCCCGGATATGAATTTTAGCTTTTGATGGAGGGTAGAAGGCATCGCCCCGACCTCATGTAACCACGGGCGTCCTATTAGTAAATTAAAAGAAGATTTGATATCCATCACTTGAAAAGGTATAGAGAAGGTCATGAGCCCAATTACTAATTCCAAATCGACCTCTCCCATTATTTCTCTTCTTGTATTATCAAATCCCCGCACGCTAGTCCTTGTCGGCCTTAGCATACAGGGGTCCACGCCGATCTTGGTGGTAGTCCTCAATGAGCACACATTCAGAGTCGACCCATTATCAATTAGAATTAAGGAAATTATCATGTTCCCTGATTCATAGTAATATTGAGGGATTTAGCATGGCTGCTTCCCTCCTCAGGTAGATCTGCATTTAAAAATGAAATGGCATTGGGTGCCATCACCTGTCCGATTATTTGCCCAACCTCGTCTGGCTCACCTGTTGGGACACATGGGCATTCTTTAATGCCCCCATTAGAGCTTGGAAATGGAGTGGGGACGTCATCAAAAGAACCCAGATAGTGATATGGGCTGACATCCTTCTAAACTGAGTCTCGAGAATGTGCTCTCGACTCATCTTCTCAAACGAGTGGACTGCACTGTCCTTCTTCCCCTCTGGCCGTGTTGGTGCTAGTGTTATTGCAGTTGCTGCTGTTGTTGCCTTGAGTTGTTTTGAGATTCCTCCCGATCTGGTAACAAAGTCTATTGCCCCCTCCCTGCTACTACTACCAATGTTAGCATTGGTTTACTCATAGCTCAGCGAAACCTAATGTGGTTCATAGGTTGGTCCTAAGAGCTAGAATGCTATGGCTGCTGGCACCTGAAGTGCATGTACTGATGGCTCTGGGAGGGTAGGTAAGACCTGGCTTACCTCAGTGATGGATGGGTGGGTGGCAAAATTGGGCTAGGTAGAGGTGGTGAAGTTTACTGGTTGTTGCACCAGGGGTAGTGGGGTGGGCGTAGGCCATTGGTAGTTGATGGGCCACTAGGGAATTGACAGGGGTGGTAGAGTTTGTGGGTGGTTGAAATGAGGATAATGGGGTGGGTGTAGGCCACTGGTAATTGATGGGTGTGGGTGGAGAATTGGGGGCTGGATGGCTTATTGGTTAATTCAAGGGGTTGGTGGAGTATAATTGATTACGCATTTATTTGAACATAATTTATGAGAGTGGATGGTGGAAAATAAGCCCTAAGATCTAGGGGTTCGGCTTGTGGTGTAGGAGTGGGAAAGTAATCTGCCAGATTCAGGGGTTCAATCACCCCAATGGTTCTTTCTTCTCGGTCTTGCTGCCTTGGGATCACAATTTTTTTTCTGTAATTGATGTAATCAGAGGGTCCAAATTCATACTCTTCCACAATTTCCTCTACCAACCCTATGGTGGGTCTGGGACCTGCTATTATGGTAGGGTGTGGTGGTAAAGGCACCTGATGGATATTCACATACTAGTTTGCTTGGGTGGGTGTAGGGGGAATGATTTTCCCAGCATCGATTAAGTCTTGGATTGCGTGCTTCAATGGGAAGCAGTGATCAGTTGGGTGACCCAGACCCTGATGGAAATTACAATGAGTATTAGGGTCAAAATTATATGGAATCGGATTGGGAGGAGGTCGTGGTTGGGGAACAGTTACTAAACCCTTTTCAATTAATAATGGCAAAAGTACACTCAAGGATTGCCCCAAGGGCATGAAGACTCGATCATAACAGGCTCTCCTCTCTGGGGTCATTTGCATTCCCTGCCCATTCCCAGCTCTACATAGCCTGTCTTGTGACGGAGCCGGTTATACCGCTTAAATTGAAGGGGCTACATTGTTATTGTTAGGCCAGGTGTTTGCAATATTCTGTACCTCTGCCCATGTTCTTCTGTCATTTCTCTGCTCGGCAAGCCTCCTAACCCCGCTCGATCCCTCGGATGCATTCTTGTTCAACTGCCCTTCTCTGATGGTGTCCTCACAGCGGTTGGCGTTCCTTACCAAGTCAGCAAAACTGGACTGTTGCTGGCATACAAGAAAATCTAAGATCAATGATAGGGTATTTTTTGAGATCATTTCTATTTGCTCGTCGTCAGGTATTCTATTTCTGACTTGAGCTGCCAGTGCTCTCCAACACCCTAAGTAATCACTGAAGGTTTCATTAGAGTTCTGCTTCAATCGGGCTAGATCTGACTTGCAGGGCTCAATGTCTATGTTGTAGACATATTGTTCTTGGAATAGGTGGATCAGATCCTTCCATGTTTTAAACATTGATGGTTCAAGAGATGTGAACCATCTTAAAGCTGGGCCGATTAAACTTTTTTGGAATACTTTGATGAGGTGTCGTTCGTCCTTGCCGTATTGGCACATGTCCCCATAGTAGGACTTAAGGTGTGCAATAGGGTTGCCTGTGCCATTGTATTTGTCGAACGCTGACATTTTGATTTTTGAGGGTAGGGGAACCTCAACAAATAGGCATAAATCTATGAAGTTTGTGGCATGGATTTCAGCACCACCCATCTTCTGTAATTACTTCTGGATTTTATCCAACTCTTCTTTCAGCTGTTTTGACTCCTTGGACATAGGGGCTGTCTTCTCAATTATTAGCCTGGACTCACTTTGGGCTATCAGTGGTGGGGTAATTATAGTTGGAGGATTGGCATTGGTCACTGCTCCGACATAGGCCCCACTATTTCTGATATCGTCCTCCTTATACTGCTGATCTATGTAAGGTACAGTGAGGACGGGGTTCTCATACTATTGATGCATGGACTGGATGGGATTGGATTGGATGTGGGCTGGGTGAGCCCCTTGAATGTAAGGGACGTGTTGTGGGGTGATGGGATGAGTGGTAGTTTGGTTTTGGGGTGGGGCCTGGTGAGGCCATTGGACATGGGGGAAGGTTTGGAGATGGTCTTGGGGTATAGGGCCATGAGAAAATTGGGTCTGAGGTATGGCATGGGTTTGACCCGGTTGTGAAGGTTAAGGGTGGGTGAAATTTTGGGGGCATTGTGGAGGGTAAGAGGTTTGGGCTTGGGCCATGGGCCCGGGGTAGGTTTGGGCCACAAGGCCTTGATTAGGTTGGGTTTGGATAAAGGGCATGGGATTTGGGGGATCTTGGCCTATTAGGCCTTGATGGGTATGGCCCATTGGGCTTCGGAAGGCTTGGGCCATGGGCCATTGGTTGGTATGGGCCTGAGACAGATGGGTCTGGGCCTTGGGCCCTTGGGGTATGTGGGCCTGGCCCACTAGGTTTTGAGGGGTATGGGCCATTGGTGGGTATGGGCCTTGGGCCCTTGGAGGGTTTGGGCTTGGTCCAAATGGGTTTGGGCCATGGGCCCTAGATGGGTTTGGGTCATGGGCCCTTGGGTAAGGGTTTTGGCAATGGGCCCTTGGGGTATGTGGGGCTGGCCCACTGGGTTTTGAGGGGTATGGGCCATTGGTGGGTTTGGGCCATGGGCCCTTGATGGGTTTGGGCCATGGGCCCTTGGGTATGGGTTTGGGCAATGGGCCCTTGGGGTATGTGGATCTGGCCCACTGGGTTTTGAGGGGTATGGGCCATGGGCCATTGGTGGGTTTACGCCATGGGCCTTTGATGGTTTTGGTCCATGGGCCCTTGGGTATGGGTGATGGGGTGTTGGGCCATTGGGCCTTGGAGATCATGGGTGGTGGGTTTTTGGGCCAATGGGCCTTGGTGAATGGTAGGGTTTTTGGCCAATAGGCCTTGGGGCATGTGGGAGATGGGGTTTTGGATGGTGTGAATTATGGGGGGTTGATGGGGGTCATGGGGGAGTGAAGCATGGAGGTTGACTAAGGTATGGGATGGGTTCATGGATGTGTGGTGTGGATTAGGGGAGGTATTTTGGGAAGCCTTCCACATGGAGTAGGCTTGGAACATCTCCTCCATCATGGCCAGAGAAGGAGGATCGGATGGAGATGGGGGACTTAAGGTTTGGAGGGGTATGGATGGTGGGGATGTGAAGGGTAAATTAGACATAGTCTCGGAAAAATCGGGCTTGACCCGGGAAAGGGATGGGATATGGGGTGGATTGGAGAAATGAGGTGGGGCATTGGCTAAGGGGGATGGGCTAGGAATGTTTAAGGATGATGAAGGGTGAAGTTTGGGTGTTTGGGCAAAATCGGGCATGGTCCCGATAAAAAAGGGCATGACCCGGGTAGATGGGGGGATGTGTGGGGGATTGGATAAGGCGGAAGTGGTATAGGTGAATGAGGGCGGATCGAGCCTATATGGGGAAGATGGAAAATGGGGTATGGATGTGGATGGAAAAAATTGGATTGAGTTTTGTATGGATGTAGATGAGAAATGTGTTGGATTGGGCATGGATATGGGAGGGAGAATGGGCATGGTTTGGGTAAAAGATGGGGAATGGGGGGGTTGATTTTGGATATTTTGGGAAGTGGTGGTTGGGAAAATGGGGGCGCCAAATGGTCCGATAACGGTAAAGGATGATTGGATAAGGAGGATGGATGTGGAAATGTCTCCCAAATAGGAGTGGGTTGGTGAATGTGGTGGGGATGAGTCGGGATCGGTGTAAGCCGGGTCCACTACCCACGACATCATTCCTTGGCGGGTTTGGTATGGGTGCCTTGGATAAGGCCCCAAAAATTTCCTCCTTCCCCTATGGGACGATGGAGGGCAAGATGATGCCGTTGTGCCGGCACTACAAAGACTTTATCTTTAGGTTTTGATTTTTAATTTTTTTTGGAGAATTTTTTTTTATTTGAAAACAAAAGTTCCGAGGCCTTGGAATTCCCTACTCGGGTGTCTTTTATACCCTAATTTAAGTCCCGTGGTGACGATTCTGAAGTACTTCTGAAGAATCAAAGGAAATCCTTTGATCTATTGAAGGCACAAAAATTGAGGCGAACAACCCGATCCCTCGAAATGAGTAAAAACGAAGTTACCTTCTTTTAACCGGCGGGGGCATTTTGGGTGTCAGAGATGACAGGGCTCAAATAGAGGCACTAAACACACTAATCGGGGGACTCGGGATGTGAAAAAAGGCCACAGAATTGGGTTGGACTGCTCAGAACAACACTGGCCCAACTAATACATGCACTACAGCAAAAGTTCCCTAAATAAGGCTGGCGCAACTATTAGTTGCGCCATTGCATTTTTGGGGATTTTTGCATTGGCGCAGCTAATACTTGCGCCAGGCAAAACTGGGTTTCTAGAATTCTTGACAGCAGCAGTTTTAGCCCGAATTGAGTCTCTTTTTGGCTTTTTTGTGGAAGCTAGGCTTCCGGGAACTGACTGATTTTATATGATCGATTCTCTCCTTACCGCGGGTTTGAGTCCGGTATAACTCGCTAATGCGCTCCCTAACGGGTTTTAAGCTTGTAGGAATGGAAACCCACCTGATATACCTCCAGCGCAAACGCCTTCTCAGATACTAGGTGGGCTGGGACTTTTCTGGATCATCACCACTAGGGGCTGTCACCATACTAAGACCCGGGTGGTTGTATGTGTGCCTAAACCCAACCCTTTTAAAATCTACCCCGTAAAAATAAATTGATTAAGTTCCCTATCTTGGTTCAATTTTAATTTTTTTTTTCAAAAGCCTTTTTTTTAAAGTTTTCTTTAGTTCAAAGATCGGGGGTGATAATCCCGTGTCGCCACTACAGGCCGGCGTCCACTGTTAGAATATTCTTGCACAAGTAGGCCCGCCAATCGGCTAAGGCACTTTAAATGACAGAAATTTAAAGAAAATTAAAAGATAATGTGTAAGTAAGCCTGTCAATCGACTAAGGCACTAAAATGACGGAAAAGTAAAGAAAATTAAAAGATAATGCGCAAGTAGGCCCGCCAAATGGCTAAGGCATGTAAATAACGTAAAAGTAAATGACGTAATCGGTGGGGTGAGTAAAAAAATAAATAAAAAACAACAATAAAGAGGTTAGTAAAAGAAAAAAATAAATGGGCCAAGTTCAAGGGGAAGCTCTACTGGCTAGTCTCTAGTGGAGTCGCCATCTGTGCAACCGTGGGATTTTTGACGATCCCGTCATGGCGATGCGCTCACTAACAAAAAATATAGAGTCGCCACCCAGAGCTTTTGGTGTCCTGAGAAACCAATATCATTTTATGAGCGCCGAAGTACTAAAAATATGACTCTGAATACGGTCCACACCAAAGGCTCTTGGGTAGGGGCTTCGGTTATCGATCGGGAAGGTATTAGACACCCGATCAACCCACTTAATGCGGTCTCTATTAATGGCCAAAATAAAAAAAAAGTAAAAGAAAAGAAAACGGCTTCATCTTGCCCAAATGAGCCTTAAATCCTATTTGTACCCCTCCGTTCCTACCAAAAATTTGCGGCGTAACGGCACAAATGGGAGGATGGGAAGAGCTAAAGAAGAGATGGGAGAAGAAAGAGGAGAGCCGGAGCCCTCAGGCCCTTGTAGCATCGTAGGAGAGCCTTGCGTTGACTTGCTTTGATGAGCTTTTGAAGGCTTGTATGATAGAAAATGGAGTACTAACCTCTAAGGCTTGCTAGCTAAGAGGTAGAAAGGGAAGGTAAATTGGTAGCATACACCTAAACTAGGAAATTTAAGGTGAAAAATATCACTCAAAGGAGGTTTTGGAATTCTGGAATTTGTATGAGCAATGGTGCACCAAAGGGAGAAAGATCTCACTTTAAGTTTTCTCTCTTAGGTAAAAATTCTCAACATTTAAGGAAGAGGGGTGGCTCTCTATTTATAGAGAAAGGGAGGATTAGTAAGGGGTTAAAGTCCTAATTGGGTTAGCAATTAGGTAATTGGCAATCTAAGGTTTTTATGATTTTGTAGAGCTTGGAGAAAAGGGATTTGGGTTTAATGGTAGATGATAGGGTGGTGACTTGAATGGCAAAAGGGTGATAACTTAAGCTAATAGGGTCACTAGGGGTCCTAAAGAAACACACCCTAGACTTTGGGATGGTCCACAAGTCAAACCTCCAATGTCGATTTTGGCCATTTTTTGAAGGAAAACTAGGCCCAAACTATTGGAAGTTGAAGACCCGCAGGGGCCCGCCCCGGTTTGTAATTTCCTGCATAAATTCATTTTTTTCAAATTACCATAACTTTTGATGTACTACTCCAAATTAGGCGATTCTTAGCTTGTTGGAAAGCTCAGAAAGTCTAATTTCTAATGGTATAGGCCTTAGGTTGGGAAAATATGGGTCTATAGCTAACCTTGGCATTCCTCTTTTCATCAGCTATTTTGGTTAGTTCGAAACTGGCTCAATAGGTCCGGTTTTACAATTTCTTGCACAATTCTGCGAACCTCATTCTGCCATATCTTTTGATGTACAACTTTAAATTAAGTGATTCTTAGCTTATTGGAAAGCTGAGAAAGTCTATTTTCCAATGGTATAGGCCTTGGGTTGGCAATTATATATAAAAACTTTGGCATTCCTCTTTCTAACCGCTATTCAGGGGGGTTCGAATCGTGCCCGAGAAAGGTTCTAATAGGTCTGAGATTGGTATGTAAAGGTTCAGGATAAATTCTAAGGGATTTAGGATGATTCCTAAGGGTTTCATACATACCATCAAAAGCTCGAAAGTGCACCTCTCTCGAAATGTGTTCCGGTCAGGCTTTGGGCCGAATTTGAGTGTCTATAAACAAGTACAACGGTATTGGGAATCCAA
Source organism: Chloranthus sessilifolius (assembly GCA_021018995.1). Classification (NCBI taxonomy): domain Eukaryota; kingdom Viridiplantae; phylum Streptophyta; class Magnoliopsida; order Chloranthales; family Chloranthaceae; genus Chloranthus; species Chloranthus sessilifolius. The sequence continues at coordinate 39,733,962 of CM037593.1, forward strand.
ATCACCATTTGGCCCTTTTCTGCAATGACTGTCGGCCCATATGCCATAATCAAGTTCTTCTCATCCACTATTTCTAGCGATCATTAGAAAGAGAAGCACTAGACTGGTTCGCAGGACTACCACTGCATAAGATAGATATGTTCGTCGACCTAGGCGATCGATTCCTCGACCAATATAAACACTTGATCCAGGAAACGGTCAACCTTAGCGATCTTATGGCTCCAAGGCAGGAACCTGACGAAGAGTTCGCTAATTTCGTCGCAAGATGGAGGAAACTTGCTACTAGAACTGGTACCTCAAAAAAAGAAAAAGACTCGGTCGACATTACCATCGACAACACTAGAGAGCCCTTATAAAGCACACTCGTTATAAGTGACTGCCCTAATTTCGTAGCACTTCATTCCCGAGCCTCTCATTTGACACGACACATTAAAGGCGGGGACCTCACCCTGTCTATAGTTACATCAAAAGCAGGCTCTTCAGTTGAATCAAAGTAGAAAAACAATAAGAAAGCGTCAGGAGCCGAGCAGGTTAATACTGTTGCCAATCAGGGACAGAATTTAGGAAATAGAAACTTTCAGCCAAGGAACTTCGAACAGAGCCAAGGCCAGCAATGATACACAAATTAGAACCAAGACCTAAATCAACAGAGATATCTGAATAAAAACCAATGCTAGAATCAAAATCAAGGGCAATATCAAAATAGGAACTAATATCCCAGCACTTACCAAAACTAGAGTATGACGCAGAATCGGCCCGCCAACACCCAGAACTACAATAATGTACCTCTGCCATAAAACTTTAACCAACAAACCAGAGGCCCCTACCAGCCGAGATGGGAACACCATCCTCCATTGCCTGATACCATTCCTAACATTTTCTGCCTCCTCAACACCTAGAACCTTCTTAGATTTCCACAGGAATGACCCCGGCCTTGGCCGACGAACCTGGATTATAGCAAGTATTATGATTCCATCGATATGCAAGACACAATTTGGAAGAATGTTGGGTCCTCTGGGACATAATCTATGACATGAACGATTGAAACCAAATCGACTGGGAAGCGCTCAGGAACTCTAACTCTAACGATAACCAACCACAGCAGAACCTGAGAATTATTAACAATCTCATGTCAAACTACAACCAAGGTGAACCAGCCCACGTGACCATGGTAGACTCCCCAGTCGACCCTCTTTCCGACCTTCCACCTTTATTACCCGCCTCCAACCTGTTAGCACCCCCACTAATCCCGTAGGAATTTTCTGACCCCCACATCCCTCGACCCTGATTACACGGGTTGCCCCTCCGGAACCACCTCTCTATCCGAATTTTACTCAGGTACGAGTTCAGTCCTTCAGGGCTCGAAGCCCCTTCCTTCATAGTCACCCGCCAGAACCTCCAACCCCAATGAATCCAGAGCCAACGCCGTTGCTACTTCCCTCATCCGACTCTGAACAAGATTATGAGGATCATATTCTTCAAACCGTAGAATAGATTGCAGCATGGATAGACAGTGCCACCAAGAACACTATCAGTCGACAATGTGAGGAGACAACTGTAGAATGCCCATCCGCGGTAGAGACAAAATGTTCAAAAGAAGAATTGGTCAAAGTACCTCCCACCGTGGAGCGGCTTGGCACAAATACGCATCCCTTTTTCAAATTTTACCCCATTCACGCCTAACACTAACACCAATACATTGGCGCCAAGCGCTGCCTAGCCCAGTCAACAACCAACTTGCCCAGCCCTTAAATCAGGAACTAACTATCCCCCACCACCATTTTCTCGAGGTAAGGAGCCTATGAATGCACAACCACCGGAAAGAAATGCAAGAGAAAAAGAGACTAACATACGTCCCCCTGCCTCACATCATTCCTCCACCAATTCCCACACCTTAGCCTTCCCAACCACCCATACATAAGGCTCACTCAATTTTTGCAGTAAGGGCTTTTCAATGGCTTGTCGGAGTTGGGCCATGCCATTGAGAACATCCCTCTTGATATAGGCATTGTCCCTCATGGCATGAAGGAGGGTGAAGTAGGGAGGGGTGTAATAGGAGTGTCTGGGTAAGATGGGTAGAAATGGAGTGGAAGAAGTAGAAGGTGATTGATCCTGGGGGGGAAAAGTGGGTGTTGTAGGGATGAAGTCAAGAGGAGGGGTGGAAGTGGCTGGGGTAGTCTGTGTTGAATGGTCAGTGAATTGAGGAGGGGGTGGGAGAAGAGGTAGAATGGAAGGTATGGGTGGAAAGTGAAATGAAGGAAGGTTAGTGGATGTGGATGGTTCTGGGTAAGGGAAGAATGGAATGGTGAAGGGGCAAAATGGAAGGGGTGGGGTTGCAAATAGGTGGGGTTGAATGGGGAAGGTGGATGGGAAGGGAATGGGGTCTGTTTGGGTGGAAGTGTTGGTAAATTGTGGTGGAGGTAATATTAGTGGGGGAAGGATAGGGAGAGTGGGGAAGGAGTGGTGGGGTATGGTGTCTTAGAGGGTGAAGGGTGTAGTTAAGTCAAATGGGGTGAGGTCTGGTTGCACTGTGGAGTCAGAGGTGGAAGGGGGCTGGATGAGTGGGGTGATAGGAGGTTGTGTAGAGATGGGTGGGTTTGTCAATGTTTGAAGGGTGGATTGTATGTTGGTGATGTTAGTTTGCATTTGGGCTTGGGTCTGTGTGGTGTTTGAGAGTTGGGTTTGGATGTCATGTATGAGGGAAAGGATATGGGTAAGGGTATCTAAGGTTGGTTGGGGTGGAGTATGAGGATAGGAGGGAACAGGTTGGAAAGGGGAAGTGGGGGCATGATGGAAAGTTGTAGGGGGAGAAGATGAAAGGACAGGTGAGTGATCTAGGGAAGGGAGTGGGGAATGGGGGAGGGGGGTATCATGGGATGGCAGGGTGTCAAGCAAGGTAGTCATGAAGGCCTGATACCCTGAAGTGGTGGCTAGGTTAAAGTCAAGATCATGGAGTGAAGATGTAGTTGGGAGGGGTTGGACTAAGGGTTCTTCAATATATGGTGTGCTTGTGGGCGTGATAGGGGGGGGGGGGGTAGGTAAAGGCATGGTAGTCAAGTGTGTGAGAGGTTTTCTTTTAAGGTATGTGATCAAGGGAGGGTGTCAGGTTTAGGCCGATGACGGAGATCTGGGTGTATTGAGGTAAGGTGGGTGAAGGGTGAGTGTTGTCATGGGGTTCAACACTTTCCACCCAGGAACGAATCACAGTGGGGGGTGGAATGGAAAAGGGAGATAAGAGAGGGAAAGGGAGGGATGGAATGGGCGAAGAAACTAATGGAGAGGCAAGTGTGGTGGATGGAGGTGGTGTGGCGCGCCACCTTCTTTGGAGCAGGGGCTTTAGCCTTCTTTTTGGGGGCAGGGGTGGCCTTTGCCACAGCAGCTTCCTCTCCCTACTCCGAAATAACCTGAGCTTCAGCCTTCTTCTTCTTCTTTTGGGGATCCATCAGACTTTTGTTGATCCCCCATTGTCTTTTGGCAAAAGTGGTGGGAGTGAGGTCAGCAGATAACTCCCCCACTGGTATCTTGTACCCTCCCCTCAGAAGTAATTTGGTGATGAGTCTTCCATAGGGGAGAGTATGGATCTTCTTTTGTAGCCCGAGCTTCACCATCATATTCTTCATGGCCTCAAAAATCAACCATGCAACATTAAATCCGTGGCCCAGAGAGAAGGAATAGAGAGCATCAGCAATTGGTGTCCTCCTCTCTTACTGATGGCCAGAGCAATAGATATTCTTCCTCAGCACTTGATCGATGAACAGCAGTTTGGGATCCAAATCTCTTCTTCTGATGGAGTCCCCTGTGGCCTTTAAACCTCTAGTAATGGCCTGTGCAATTGTGTCAATGGGGGCACTCACAGGGGCACCATAACCGCAGTTGGGATAAAAAATGGTAGGGATGCCCATGACTTTAGCAATCAGCGCTCGGCTAAGCAGCATCTCAAAATTGTCAACTAACACAAGGAGGCTTGGCTGCCCATGTGTGTCTAGTCTGACCCTAAGGTGCTGGTAAAAGAGTTGCACTAACCTAGGATAGGCTAGTGCAGGAATCATTTGCATCAAGGGGAATAAACCAGCCTTGCGTAAGAATTCAATGGCAGGTGCTGACAACGACTCTGTTTCAAAGAAAGATATATCAAAAGTGGCTTCAGGCTCTAAGGGAATGGAAATGAGGAGCTCAGAGGGAGTAGAGTAATCAGGTGTTTGTGCAGCCACCTCAGGAATCACCTCCTTCCCTTTTTGTTGTGCCGTAGAGAACTTGGCTTTCTTTGGGGCAGGCTCCACGGTGGCTTGGTCCCTAGTTCTCTTCACAGGTGCACTTTTAGGAGCCATCAAGATTCTCCTTGGTGAGTGTGCAGTTGAAAATTTTGAAAGAAAATAATCAAGAGTTGAGTCTTACCCTAAAAGTTTGGGTTCTGTTCAATTTGATGCATGGTAGATTGCAAGAGCTCCTAGTAGGGGGCAACTGTTGATGGAAGCTTTAAGAACAAAAACCTAGAATTTCAAAGTGAGCAATGAATCAGAGATGTGGATCTTTGGAGGAGAGATTGAGAGGAGTGGGAGCTAGGGTTTCGCTGGCAGGAGAGGAAAGAGAAAGCAATAAAGAAAAGCAGCGCGGGGTGAGATTTTAAATATCGCGAGGCTCGATGCGCTTTGAAAATATCCGCTCGCTGGATAGGCATGAATGGGTCATGAGATTAGATGTTTATTTAAACTGCGCGAGGTAGCCCACCCAGCTATAACTGAAACTCGCGACAACAAAGCAAAGTAATTCTTTATGAACTACGCGAGAGGAAACCAAACCAAATTTTCAGAACCCCGTGATGGCTTAACAGAGTTAGAATTCACACACCCACTAGTCAGCCTTTTGACCTTTATTTTGTGGGTGGATTCTCTCACAGGCTCGCTTCCACGGACACCCCTAAGCATTATAAAACATTCAAAAATTCCCATACTCTCAAAGCATTAAATTCTCACATCATAAAAAGCATTCATACAATACCATCATCATTCAATCACTTGAAATTAGCAGACAAGGGGAGCAGGAATAAAAGTAGGCATAAAGCACTAAACTCAGATTCCAACAAGATCACTACAAATTACTCTAAACTGTAAAGTACATATCATACAAAGGTGCACAGTTCTTATCATCAATTCAATGACAGATCCCCTTCAGGGTTTGAGGATCCTTCACCAATAAAAAATTGGCCCTTGGGGTTAACCACTGGTTGACTGGGCAACCTTCCCTCTTCTCTTTTGGCTAAGGTATTCACTAGTTGGCCAATCTGCTCTTCCATCTTCTTGATGCTCTGACCATGAGAATTCACAGTCTGAGCCAAGGAACCCAGGTTTTGTAGTGAGTTCAAGACCTGGTCCTCGAAAGAAGTATTTCTAGGTTGAGATGGGGGTACGACCAATTGATTTTGTTGCTGATGGGGCTGCTGATGGTGCTGGAAGTTAGACCTAGGGGTATTCCCTTGATTGCACTGCCGCTGTGGCCTTTGTGGTAAGGCCAACATTTGCTGGGGCTGCATGTAGTTGTCTTGCCTCCACCTCAAATTTGGGTGGTCTCTCCATTGGTAACCAGCATTTTGGTGCTGATATCCATATGGCTGGCCATAAGATTGAGCAGTAGCAGCATGTTCCAAAACCAATTTAGGAAATTGCCTTGCAGATGGACATTCCTCCACTGTGTGCTATGGGGACTGGCATATCAGACATGCCTCCGCCACATGAGCAGCCCTTCTAGGTTGCATCACAGTCAGTAATTTGTCAAACTTCATAGAGAGGTTTGCCATTTGCAGCTGCAAGTCATTGTTCCCAGACACCTCATAAACTTTTCCTCTTGATCCAGCAGCAGGCCCCACCTTTAACTCAGACTCCTGACTAGTTCTTGCCAGGGATGGCTTTTGAAAAGCATTCTCACTAATCACCTCAAATAATTCCCATGCCTCCTCAGCAGTCTTGTGCATGTAGGATCCACCACAAGAGGCATCGACCATATCTCTATTTTTCTCATCAATCTCATTGTAGAAGCTTTGTACAAGCTGCCACTCGAGGATCTTGTGGTGGGGGCATTGTTTGAGCATTTCTTTAAACCTATCCCAGGATTGGTTAAAATCCTCAGTTGGGGATTGAGCAAAAGCAAGAATCTCTTTCCTCAACTGGCTAGTTTTGGTCTCAGGGAAGAACTTGGTCAGGAACTTGGTCTGCAGGTCTTTCCATGAAGCAATGCTATTGTTGGGAAGAGTGGTCAACTAGGTACTTGCCCTATCCTTCAGAGAGAAGGGAAAGAGTCTGAGCCTAGTAGCCTCAGGTCCCAAACCAGTGATATTAAAAGTGGTGCACAAGGCCAAGAACTGGTCAATATACTTGTAATGGCCCTCCTTGCTAAGCCCATGGAAAGAGGGCAACATCTGGATGATTGAAGTTTTTATTTCATAGTTCCCCTGAACATCAGGGAATTGAATGCTAAAAGGGGAGTTATAGTCATCCAGAGCATTCAACTCCTTGAGGGTTCTGGGTTGTTCTTCACCCATAATTGTTGTCACAGATTCGCTTGGGGGCTCTCCTGTGGTGTGCCTGTCTCTTCTAAGTCTATATCCCCTTTCTAACTCAGGGTTAAGAGGCTCTAAAGTAGGGCTGAGAGATCTCCTCCCTAGCATACAAGCACACCAACAACAAGGAAAGCTTCTTGCAGGCACATTGTAAAAGAATAACTTTACAATTTAACAAATTTATCTAACTAATTTATAGCTATTCAAAGAATACATCTAAAACTATCCTAGATACTGCTAGAAATTTTTTTAAGAAAGATAGACAGAGTTTTAAAAGTTAGAGAGTTTGCAAACAGAGGTAGCTAAGCTCCAATTGCAGTCCAACTGTCCTTCACTGCTGTTGTCTAGTTCTGCAAGAAAGGTTCAAAATTATGTCAACAGTATCAATTATTCACATTTGCAAAGAATACTAAGAATACAAAAACTAAGGGTCTACTAATAGATCATCTGTCCCCGGCAGCGGCGCCAAAAACTTGTTGGCGATTTCTAAGTTTTGTGTGCTTTATTTATTGGTTGGTGGTAAAAGTCATTTAAAAATCAAAGAAAGAGTAAAATAGGGGATGGAATCAGCACAACTAAGAAATCCTAGACCTACAAGATACAGGGTCCATTGTAGCAAGTTTTGATAAGTAAGAGTTGTCCCACAGGGAAAGGTGATCTACAGCTCCAAAGGAGCCATCTCTAGTAGTCCCTCCAGATCTGACTACAGATCTGGCAGTCCTAAAAGGAGGGGAGTTTAAGGTCACTTATTCTAAGTATTCTAAGGTACTCTAATGTCTAAACTACAGAAAGGATTGAGAGGATGGATGGAGTGTGGAAAATAAATATAAAAGGGTGAGAAGTATGTTATTGAGCCCAGATCAGAGGAGTTGTGTAATTCAGATTCAGATATGATGTTATAGAAATCCTGTCCAATGGCTACATTATCACCACTGAGGAGAAATTCAACCCATCACTTCTGCCATGATTCAATCCCTTAAGGTTATAACCTGTCCACTCAAATGGTCACAGACTATCCCATAGGGGAACCACAATCCAGGGATGGGTCAAAACATAACAAGTTAATCATTGTAGGCACCATTTCATCCAGGCTACCAGCTCAAGAATCCATAGGGAACCTCAACCTCTAAAGCTCTATGTGTGGGGTTATATGATAGGACCATGATAGCCTGCATATTACATAGAACCAGCAAGCGATTGAGTACAACCTTCGATCTAGCTGTCCATTGCTTAAGTGAGGCTACAATGGTCCAGTCACAAGCCTACAATCTCTATAACTAGATTAGATCCAACATCTGATGGCGGATCTATACAAATATAGGGGAGTCTGCCTCTGTACAATCCCCCACCAGGCTTCTACAAGCTCAGGTGTAAAAAAGAAGGATCCATCTTGGATCGGTGAATTAGAATCACCCTAAGGCTATAACCTGTCCACTTGAATGGTCACAGACTATCCCAGAGGCTGTCCTCCTCACGGAGCCTAAGAAAAAACAAGAATATTGCTGCCACCACCATGGTCACAAGGCTACCAGCTCAAGCTCCCATGGGGATTTCAGATCTAGTGGGTGCTGTGGTGGGGCTAAGGCTGTATAGGACCATGATAGCCCAGACACACAGGTCACTTGGATCTGAATGGCCCTTAGAGTCAGTCCTCCATTGCTTTGAATCACAGCCAAAGCAATGGCGGATCACAAGGCAGCAGCCTTGCACAGAGCATCTCACATTCCAACACAAATCCTACAAAGTACAAATCCTATTACAGAACTTCCATTAATCTAGTTCAAAATGCATACAAAGACATAGCCAGCAAGTGCTGGACTATGGAGAAAAGGAAAAAGAAAAAGAAAACTACTTACAACTATAAAACGAAAAATAAAACGATCTCAGATCAAGTCTCCAAGAAATGAGATGTGTTCCCAGCTATTCCAGGATGTAGAAAAGAAAAGATGGTCTAAGCTTTCTCCTCCTTCTTTTTCTCCTTTTTTCTTTTTTTTTATACCTAAGGTAAGTATGGGTATTTATAGCAGTGGTGTGGCGGCGCATTAGGGTTAGGAAACCCTAATTTTAATGATGCCACATGGCTGAATAGTGATCCTTCAATGCCTTAGGGCACGTGCATAGAGATTTGAGCGTGGGAGTGCATGCCCTAATCGTTGGAAATTCTCAGAAAGTCCTCTGCTGAAGAGATGGAAGTTTGAGGTTCAGAGCTTTGCTAGGTAGCCATTGTTTCCCAGACTTGTCACATGGTAGCTTTGGCTCTTCGCTAGGATGATTTGAAATTGAAACTTCAGCCATTGCGAGGTTGGCTTGGTTTGCTCTTCAGGCAGTCGCGAGGTTAGAGTTCAAGCAGTCGCTGGGTTAATCTTCGCGAGGACAGATTTGAATAGCGCGAAAGCTTCGTGAGAACTTCTCTTCACTGGACTTCGCGAGTTACCTCGCGAGGCTTTAAGGAGTTCTGAACTGTGCGAGGTCCCATGTCTTAACTGATCTTCGCGATGGTGGCTTTGCCTTCGCAAGGATGCTCTCTTCTTGAATGACGCGAGAACTGCGCGAGGAGTTCTCTTCTGATAATTGCATCCCGCGATGACTGCGCGACAGCTGCGCGAGGAGTCTTATGAAGCTCTCTCTTCTCAGCCGTTCTGAGTGAACTGTGTGAGGTTGAGAGAGGTTTGCTTTGAACTACGCAAGATTGCGTGATGTCTTCTACTCTTGAGCTTCGCGAGAGCTGCGCGAGTGTATGCTTCTGAAGCTCTTCAGTCAATCATCTGTGCTAGAAGTTGTTGTAGAGTCTTGGGAAGCTCAACTGGACTGCTCGAGGCTATTTCAGGTCTGAATTCAGAGTCCATCCTTCTGAGGGACTTCTGGTGCCAAAACAGGCTCCTTAGCAGGATTCCTGGCCTTATTTCACTGCTGGTTATTACCTACATAAAACACTTTACAAGGACTTATTAGGTGGCTATGGGTCTAATCAAAGGTTAAGTTAAGGAGTTAAAAGTGGTACTTTTTAGGTCTTAACATCTATCTATGGCCGCCTGCATCTCTGCCCATGTCTTCTGACATGCCACCTCCAATGCCTCGGTCTGAGTCCCTTACACAACGATCAGGTCTACTAGCAGGTCCTCACGACTGTGCGTGTCACCAAGGATCTGCCTCGCCCCTAGAGTAGCAAGTGCTCGTGCTACCTCTAGACGTGACTCCTCAAGCTGCCGAACCTACATGTCCACACCAAGTCAGAAGACCAATACATCCTTAAAAGAAGGAAAGTTGAAGAGAGAGAAGTATACCAGATCCACCCTCTCCCCAAGGAGACGCTCGACAGTCGCGGTAGTCATCAGATTAGCCGGTGGCACTGAAGGGATAACAAATGTGGATGGTTGCAACGTGGAACAATAAATGCATCAAATGGCCAAACCCCTAATGAGCAATCACAAATAGATAATAAATATGCTAATTAAGACACACCTGAGAAGGAGCAGGAGCGAACCCCTGAGGGGGAGCCTCAGGAGCAGAGTTCTAAACGACCTGCATAAAAACCAAATAAACCAACATAAGATGTGTCAGAATAAACTAAGTGAAATAACCTGAATTTAATTACACCAAAGCAAAAGCTATACCTAACTCTCAAGGCGTAGAGAGGCAGCAGTTGCCTCCCTCATCTGAAGGTCCTTAGTGACCTGACACTGAAATAATGCACGGTATCAGTAAACTATCAAGCAAAATGAAACATAACATTCGACACCAACAAATTACTAAAACCACATAAAGCCAGACAATTTAGGAGATTAAAGGAACTCACCCAGTGCTCTAGCTCAGCCCGAAGCTGAGCCATCGCCGGATCCTCCCGACTAGAAGAAGCAGCTGAAGATGGATCGAATGCGTGAGTAGAAGTCCCTGCGGCAGAAAGCTCTACCCTCTGCAAACAGTAACAAACACACCAGACCTAATAAGAATCAACAAAATATCAACAATTGATAAAGCAAGGTAGAAATTTACCAATTGACCAATCTCAAATCGCAGACTAGCCTCTACCTCTCGGCTAGCCTGCTGCTGACCGCGTAGCAGCTCAACCATTGCCACATGACTGGCAACCTCAACCTCCCTCTCAGACTGACAGAAGAAAATGAAATAAGACAACCATGTTAGAACAACTAGAAACTGAATCAACATAGTGTAAACAACTAGGTAAGCGAACTAACTCACCAGGAGTCACCAAGTCTTCGCTAGCTGAACCCTCAGCTCATCCTCTGCTGCCCTAGCCTGAGCGACCGAGGTAGCTAGGGAACGCAACATCTCCTCATTAGGATGAGGAGCGCACCCCGTCCGTTCCATCACCCTACGAAGGGCATCTAACGCTCCGCGGACACCCGCCATAAGATGACCCTCCTCTAATGCAACCAATCTCTCCCTCAATGCCGACGCTGACTCAGGTCCACCGACCACGAAAGAGTCACTCCCGTTGAAGGACATGTGAATAGGCGCCCATCGCACAATGCCTCAAACCATCTCACAAACTCTTGAGCATCCGTCTCATTATGCGCCCCCGTCACCCTGGTCCCTCCGACTTTAAAATCAGCCATCTGAATCGCCATCCGTCTCACGAAGTCCCTACCAGGGGGACTGGTCATCCTCTTCACCAATCTGTGGCAAATCTTCGGAGGGACTCCCTGTGGAAGTCCCAATTAATGTGTCACCTGAGATAGGTGGATCCGCTCCACCTTCTCAAAGCAATGGACCCAGACGTCCATGTCAAAGAAAGGCTGACTAGATCGTATCACTGGCATAGTAGTGTCCCCCTTGGCCGCGTACGGCCTCCAAATCACCTACAACCAAACAAGTAACCCAACCTATCAGTAAGGTCTTAGAGCATAAAACCCAAAGCAAAAAAGACAAAAATGTGTACATGATGATATATACCTGCCCCTCATGCATGTCCTCGAAAAGACCACGCGCGGTCTGAAGATCCGAAGACCAACATCGATGCCCCAATGCTATCCTGCACATATGCATTCGCTGGAACGTGAAAGTAACTTCTACCGGAACACGCGGGCGAAGGAAGGCAAAATGATCGTATGCCCAACCACAAAAAAGAAAATGTCACTATAATGAAAGACTAGACAACAAAGATATCATAACACCAACAATTAACTGAAACCTACCTGAAGAAAAGGAAGGAAACCTCCGATCGTCGTGACACTTTGCCCTCGATGATAAAGCTGCTCATAGATATGCGCCAGCGCGGACACACCCCAAGCATAAGTAGGGACCAGGTCTAAATCTCCAAGAAGTCTCAAAAACAATCTGGTAACACACCCTCAAGTCGATGAAGAAAAGAGCACCGCACCAAAGAAATGCATAAAAAAGGCCCAGAGCACTCGATCCGCCGCTAACCCCGACTCAACCATAGGCTCCCGGCTGCCATCACCATGCAATGTGCCTCGAATAGCACCGTATGCTCCAAATGATGCCTCGAAGGGACGAACCCGTTGGTAAAAGTGTCAAAAAACCATGTGACTCGGACCATCCCCGACCCCGAGCCACTCGACCGATAGGCGACCCCGAGAATCTCCTCACATACCTTAAGATAATCTCCATGCATCTGCCCCATAATCGGCTCCCCCTTGAATCAGAGCCCCATAATGCAGACCTAATCCTCTGGGGTCAGTAGCAGCATCCCAATTGGGAAGACAAATGCCTGCTGCTCCTCCCACCACCTCTCCAGGATCGCAGCGATCAGACCACGATCGACCTGAAAGGGCTCCAACTCCAGGATCAGCCCAAAGCTGAAAGATGCCAGTCGAGCCTACTGGAACTCAGCCAGGGCACGATACCACGTATGAGACTCAGACCACGTCGAGCTGATAGCTAGCTGTGGAGGCTCCTATCGAGCGATCAAAGCATAGAGAAAATGAAGAAATGACATAAGACTAACACCCACAACTACACTAAGCAATGAAAGGCAAACCACCACGATAATTTATACAAAATATGATGAAAGCACTACAAAACAGTAATTTAGACATGCCCTAGAACTAGGTACAGTCATTATGCATGGATGTACAAAACCAATAACAAGTACAAGTTTGATGTAAATAAAAGGTGGATCCTAGGAAGCCTACGTTATAGCCTAAATACCTAAGAAGTAAAAGGGACTCGTACTAGCTGGTACCTACCTGGTCTCGTGAAAATAACTCCTCCAATGGGATGCGCCTCCTGCCCTGATCCTCAGCACCCTCACCCTCAGATACCGCCCCCCTGACCACCATCTCATCACCCTTAGGTACCTCTCCTCTTACTGCCACTCTAACATCCTCTCCCAAGGCACCAGCGCCGGCCCGAGCCTCGGAAGTCTCACCTATCTCCCCCACCATCAACTCCTCTAACTCGGAGGTGGTGAAGTCGGGTCTACCACTACCCTCAGATTCCATCCTAGAAGAAAGAATTTGAGAAATTGGAAAGAACACAAGAAACGGCACCAGAAATGGACGAATGGATTGTAAGATATCACGAAAACACAAAAATTAGAACACAAGAAGACAAGGAAACAGAGAATCGAAGAAAAAAATGGATATCACAGGAAGAATGAACACTTTCCAGATATATAGAGTGCGGTTTAATTGCGCACCAAAAAAATGTCGCTTAATCCCTATTACACGCTCTTCTTTGAGCGCGTAAACAAATCGTCGCCCGCTCAAAAATAGCCCAATGCCTTGATTGCATGCCATAGACTAAACGTGTAACCGTATCATACGTCAGAATCGCGACACGTAAATCCCAAAGGTCACCCGCACAGTGACCAGGTGTCACCTCAATCTCGTGTCTTGGAACACGCATGTAATTTGATTACACAACATCTTACCGACGCGTAATGATTCTCTAAACCCCGCAAACGCGCGAGGCTATCACCAACGCTCAATTTAGTTATGCGCCTGGTGTTAAGCGCGTAATTATCCAAGTGAAATAAAAAAATGTATACCCAGAACAGCAGATTTAAAGGCCAAAATAAGGGCATTTTAAACACTGGTTACTCACCCCAAACTACACCCTTGCTAGGACGAGTCTAAAAAAAAAAGAGAAAAAAACCCTTCAAACTTAGAAAAATATACACTCCGAAAAAATGTTCCCAACACACCCCAAAGCAAACAAAAAATAAACCGAATCAAACCAAACTCAAAAATAAATAAATAACAATATTCCCAAACAAAGTGAGCTAACTAAAACTAAAACTGAACCAAAATTGTGCAAAAATATGAGTAATCATAAATTTCCTTCGCTACATAAACAAATAGAACCATTACAAAATACACCGAGGGCATACCCTCTGAATACACGGTAAAAAATAACCAATCCAAAATCAGCACCTTCAGGCCATGGTCGAATTCGAATTTATTCGAGAAAGAAGAGATTCTGGAGAGGCCTGGAGAAGAAGTGCACCCTGAACGAATTCCAACAAGAATCTCATCTTCCCCTCCTGAGCCAACAGGAAAGAAAGAGTGGCTCATGACAAGCCACCTAGGATCTGCGGGATCCACATATGGAAGCCTACCCTAGAAAGCATAACAGGGAGGGCTAACAAAAAGTCAATCCACGGAGCCTACAAAGGAGTAATTGGAGTCGGTCACGGGAACTCTGACCCAACACTTTCCCTTGGTTTTCTTTCCACTGCCTTATTCTCTTTCATCTCTTCCCTTAGCATGGTAGCAATTCGACTGCTACCCCACATTCCCAATTCCATCCATTCCTAAAAAAAATAATTACAATTTCCTTAGGGTCTAGTACCCGAGATACAAAATATATAGGAAGAAAAGACATTAACAAAAACAAGAACAAACCAAAAGAAGAAAAGAAAAAAAAGGCCCTTAAAACCTCTTGATCTTCAATGAGATGCAAAAAAAAACCTAGACCCCTAGCTCCTATTTATAAACTTATACCCCTTTCACCACAGGATGACAAGTGCCACACTTATGAGCACCCTCCACTTGATTCAATCCAAAGCCAGACACATGCCCCCCTTAAAAGGCTACAATCCATGACAAATATGGATCAACCAACCAATGCGAAACACTCACCCCACAAGAAACACAAATCCACCTTGAAGTAGATAGACCAATGGGATCAAAACATCTAACACTCATCTAAAAATTCTAAAATCAAACTCCAAATTCACACATTTCTAACAAGTATCCAAACATAAGACCAAAACAAATTTTAAACTCTAAACATCAGACTCATGCCCTCATCATGACAAAAATCAAGACTTCTCAAGCCTAAAAATTAAATGATGCTCATTCACCAAAAACTAATACAATAAACATCTCTTCATTCATTTAACAAAGATTTTTTTTTTTTACAAGTGTCACCGGAGGCATACCTCCTGAATTACAACCCAAAACGAAAATCAAAATACTGAATCTACAATCCAAAATGAAAACTAAACCTAAGACAAAGCCCAAGCGAGGAGCAACACTTGACTTGGAGCGTCCAATTGGAGGATTCAGGGAGGATCGGTTGGGGAACGCATCCCTCCACTTATAACGCCTCCTCTTCCGCCATCTTCACCTCCTCCGCCGTCGCCTCCTCAACATTGCCTCTTTCCTAATTCCGCCCATTCTCAGAGTTATGCCATCCCCAAGCACCACCTTAGGTTGAAGAACGAGCGAAACGACGGGCGTCGAAAGAAATGACATCCTGAACGGACGATTGGATCGCATAATGTGGCAAAAACACGGAAACCCGAGTGCAAAGAAATTAGATAAGGTAAGAAATCAAGACTAAATTAAAGGATACAAAGAAAATAAAAACCCCTTTGCTTATATAGAGTACGGATTCAATTGCATGCCCGGATCCCGACGAGTAATTAGGTCACGTGCCAAGAAGTCTGTGCGAAAACCAAATCACGCGCACTAAGATGAGCGCATAATAAAACTTTCGCTCGCGCCATCAGTGTGACGCTCTAGTCACGCACCCAATACAGGATGCTTAATCACATTACCCATATTAGAAAACACGCAAAATCCAAAGGGTCACCCGCATAGTGACCCGGCGACGCTCCAATTACACGCTATCACCTAGTCGCTTAATTGGATTACACGCTAGTACTAACGCATGAAATCTAGATTGACGCCCGAACACTGCCACTTTACCAACCTGGCGACCTTTCGATCGCGTGCAATGCTAGAAGTGCACGAATATAATACACACACCAACCCAAATGCTTAATTGACACCTTAAGCCCTAAATCACACGCTCCTAAATGGACGCAAAAATCAATTCAATGCCTTGAATTAGGCGTGTAATCCTCAACTACAGCATACACCACTGACAAAATAAACATACCCCGTCTCACTATGACGTACACGTAATCCTCTTAACCTGTCACGGATCAACTAGAGATGAGCATATTCTCCCAAAAGTCCCATCGTAGCCAATTTACTCCCTTTGATAACTTACACGTCCCATTACGATCATAATCCCTCCTTCACTTCCTTCCCATCACGTTACCACCCAAGCTATCCAAAAAAGAAAAAATAAGAGAGAAAGAGAGAGATGTTGATCATCTTCATGTCCCATCGCAGTCGAACATATCAGCATAAATTGACCATACCCTACCGCGACGATGAATCTTACCACATCACCAAGACCGAAGGCAAGTCTCATCGCGATCTCAAATCCTCATTATTGCCCCATTGCGACGGTCAAGGAGTCACTAGACCAACCCTTCACTGCACACTCATGAACACGTCCCATCGCGATACAACCACAACGTGATCTCATATAACCCAAGATCTACCAAAGAAAGAAACACCATCGTTGTCTTATCATGAAATTAAAACAACTAAGGAGTCGACGATGTCGTGCATGTCCCATAGTAACGCCACCACAACCCTCGCGTCTTGCAAACCTGTTCTCTTGCGACACTATTACCCAAAGCACTCGAACACACCCCGTCATGATACACAATCGAGAAGGGAAGGCTCAACCATGTCCCATTGCGTAAGCAGGGAGCTAAATTCTCGGAGCCCCATTACATAACCACATTGAGGGAAGGCTCAACCATGTCCCATCGCGTAAGCAGGAAGCCTAATCCCCGAATGCTTCACCACGCAACAGTCACCAGATTCCATTATAACAGAAACATAAGGACGGAGAAATCCCTTTGACATCCTGCCACATCCTGTCTCAGCACAGACATCTCACCGGAGTCCCCCTATGTCCCACCGCACTTACAACCAGCAGGACTCACCTCACCACATGACCATAAGGGGAGAACCACCATGTCTCACCACTAATTTCATCTTCCCAAGACCCTTCGTCACATTGATGACTGATAGGTCCCATTGCAGCAGAAGTGAAGAATGGAGAGGGAACCCTCTAATGTCCCATCACAACATCATTACAACAACCGATCAAGTCCCATCGCAAGTAATGCAAGGGCCTTCTACTCAGATCAGGTGAGTATCACCCCCTTTTCAATTACTCGATATTCCTTATAAAATATAGTTAGCTATGATTAAGTCAAATGTCTTCAAAACTCGTCTCTCTTGACTCACGAATCACTGTAGTCCTCCCATAAGTGACTATCATCAGTATTCGTCGAGAAGGCTAGACGGAGCATCTGCCATACCAAGTGTCGTCTTCACAACCATGCAAATGGTTGGGTCCACAAATCCCATATCGATGGATCTACTCAACGATGTCTCAGAAGCTGCATTTTCTGTAGTTTTACCACTGAAATTGATCTTTGTGCAACTATGGATTCTCATCGAACCCGTCGCGACAATGCGCACTCTCAAAACATTTAGGGTCGCCACCTGAAGCTTTTGGTGTCCCGTGAAACCAAAAATCAATATTCAAGGCATCGAAGTGCTAAATATGACTTTGAATCATCGGACTATGCCAAAGGCTCTTGGGTAGGGGCTTCAGTTATCGATCGGGAAGGTGTTAGGCACCCGATCAACCAGATTAATGCGATCTCTACTTATGGCTAAAATAAAAATAAAGAAGCAACAAGCCCTTCCTCTTGCCTTTAAGGTACTAAGATCCTATTTGTGCCCCTCCGTTCCTATCGAGATTTTGGCAGCGTAACGGCACAAATGTGAGGATAGAGAAAGAACCGAGAAGGTAGAGGAATTGAGGGGAGAGCCAGAGCTCTCGGGCCCCTATTGCACCGTTGTGGACCTTTGCGTAGGTGTGCTTCAGTGAGCTTCCAATGGCTTGTATGGTTAGAACAAAGGTTCTAGCTCCTAGGGCTTAATAGATAAGAGGTAGAGAGGAAAGGCTAGAGGATAGCTCTCACCTAAACTATGGGATTTTTCATGGAAGAGGGAGTCTAAAGTAAACTTTTAAGTTCTGGAATTTGAATGGAGAATGGTGCACCAAAGGAAGAGGGAACTCTTTCTTAACTTTTTTCTCTCTTAGATAAATTTTCAAGCCTTTGTAAAGGGAGGGGTGCCTCTCTATTTATAGGAAAATGAGAGGTTAGGAGGGTATTTAGAGGCTAAGTAGGATTATTAATTAGGTAATCTAGCCATCTAAGGTTTTTTAGGGTTTTTGGAGCCTTGAAAAGTGTGAAAGATAGCTCCAATGGTGGATAATAGGTTAGAGCTTTAAGTCACTCAAAGGGTTGCAAATAGAATAGGAATGGGTGTAACAGAATAAGCAAAACGCACCCAAGAGATCAAGATGGTCAACAAGTCAAACCCTAATCTTAAAATTTGAGCAGAAAACCCAACATTACTGTAGCTAAACCTGGCACAACTAATAGATGCACCAAGCTTAGGTACAGTAAAACAGTGCCCAACAGTGGTTTGGGAAGTTCACTGCCCGCAGGAGGGCCCACATAAGGCTGGTGTTACTATTACTTACACCAAGCCATTTCTAGAAAGAAATGGCTTGGTGCAAGTATTAGTTGCGCCATGTTCATAAGGATCCTTGTGAAGCTTCTCGCATGGTACCAAATGAACCCTCGATAGGTTCTCGCGTGGTTCAATGTAGGCCTCGCGAGGTTCAGTTGATGCCTATTGTCATGCCCAAACTTCGAATCGCTGTAACTTTTGATGTAAAGCTTGGATTGGGGTGATTCTTGGCTCGTTGGAAAGCTGAAGACCTTTATTTTTCAATGGTATAAGATTAAATTATAGTATGAGATCTGAGCTAGTACTAGTGTATCACTCTTTGATCATTGCTTGGGAAAGTCTAGGAATGGGTACGAAAGGGATTTTAAAGGTTGGGATTGATTTCTAAACGCTCGGGGAGGTTTCTAAGGGATCAGGGGTGATTCCTAAGGGTTTAGGATGACTCCTAAGGTTTTTGGAAGGTTCCTAAGTGTTTAATACATGCCATCGGAAGCTCGGACGTGTGCTTCTCTCGAAGTGTGTTTCGATCAGGCCTTGGGCCAAATTTGGCTATCTACGGATGCCCCTCTTTGGTATTTGATCACTAATGATCGAATGCCAAAGGCAAGAGACATCCAAAGAGGCCTAAGGCATTACTGATTGGTCTATAGTATTCAAAATGAACCTTAAACATCAAGCGGGTAACATGGTGTGAAAATGAAATCCCTGTATGTCGAGAAAAATGTCTGTTTCTCAAGGTTATCAGTCCACAAGTGCTTAGCGACATTACTGGGCATAACCGAGATGGAGCGAGTTGCGAAAGCCCAATAGCTAGGAAAAATATCTGCTTCTCGAGATGGTTTGAAGGTGCTTGATGTTCAAGATTTATTCTGAATATAACAACTTCGTAAGTAAGAGGGTGATCGACCCACACTTAAAGATAGGTGCGAAGTAAATATGCAAAGGTCCACAGTTTGTGTCCAATCATCATGAGGCATTGATTGCCCCATTTGACTGGTCATGGGTGCCCCTACATAAAGCAGGGTTCGAGGTCTCTGGGTGAGCCCATTAGTCTCGATATTTTTTTAGCACGACTACCCAAGCGGAGCGAATAAATGTCGCAACGCTTTTTGGGAGTACATGCCGCTTGTTGATTAATTTTTTATGATTTTATGTGGAATTTCTTTGTGATTTTTTTCTATTATTTCATGTGGAATTTTCAGACTTTTGTGTGAATTTTTTTTTTATTATTTCATGCGTAATTTTTGGACTTTTTCTATAATTTTATGTGAAAACTTTTTGGACTTTTTGCTATGATTTTATGTGAATTTTTTGGACTTTTTGCTATGATTTTATGTAAATTTTTTTGGGACTTTTTGCTATGATTTTATGTAAATTTTTTTGGGACTTTTTGCTATGATTATATGTATGATTGGATATTCTTTGAGCATGCTCATTGAATCTCGATCCATTTATTCTAGCACAGCTTCCCGGGCAGGTCAAATGAAGATTGACTTGTCATCTGGGGGTGTGTGCACCAAAGGAACAACAAAATAAAAGAAAAGAGGTCAGGCCGGGTGTGTATGAACCACACTTAGCCAAAACCCAGCCCAAAAGTAGCCTGGCACATGTATTAATTGTGCCAGGCCAACTGGGGGCCAAAATACACTTGGTGCATGTAATACATGCGCCAAGCAAAACCTGGGAAGATTTTAAAGAGCCTGAGTTCGGGCAAAAGGGGTTTATTTTTCAAAAAAATTTCTTCCCCCTCTCCAAACCGAAAAGAGACCTCCTCCTAGGGTTCCTTTAGATTGATCCCTAGCGTGATTCATTGCCGGTGCTCTCTTGCATTGATCAAACACCCGCTCTACGTTGGATCTAGAACTTATATTTCTTTGAAGGTAACCACCTTAAAACCCATTTTTTACTTGATTTTTCTTGAATTTTCTTGTAATGTAATCATGATCTATGCTTTCTTAGATGATAAATGGTTTATTTCTCTTGTATGCATGCTTATTGATGATGAGTTTGATGTTATTGCATGAATGATGCCCTATATTTTTTGTTGTTTTATGGATTTTATTAGGACATAAATCTATTTTTTTGTTTTTATGCTTGTAAATAAAGTAAAGGGATTTTTTTTGTTTTTGTTTATATTTTTGCAAAATAAAGTAAAGGGATTATTTTTTTTGTTTTGTTTTTTATTTTTATAAACAAAGTAAAGGGATTTTTTTTATTTTTGTTTTTGATTTTATAAACAAAGTAAAGGGATTTTCTTTTTGTTTTTGTTTTTTATTTTACAAACAAAGTAAAGGGATTTTTTTTTTTTTTTTTTTTTGCAAATAAAGTAAAAGGATTTTTTTTGGTTTTGTTTTTTATTTTTATAAACAAAGTAAAGGGATTTTTTTTTTGGTTTTATTTTTATTTTTATAAATAAAAAGAAAAGATTTTTTGTTGATTTTATTAACATAAAGAAAAGATGGGCATACTTACCTCCCTTTGGCCCGTAGCACAATGGTTCTTTATCGTCGATCAGCCTTGACATGATTACCTGTATTTTCCCCAGAATGTCAAGCGAGGAGGAATATGTGTAGGAAGAGGAATAGGAAGAGGGGCCGGAAGTGACCTATGGTCCATGAGGAGAACAATTCTTTACAGTACAACGCCCTGCAGGTCCATGGCTTGAAATGCAAGGAGAGGTTGCCCATGCTGGTTGGCTACATCAACAACATATCCATATTTCTAATTTCTGTATCATGGGCAAGGTAAGGGGATAGGTTCAGTTATTCTTCCTCGTACAAACTTGCTATATTTCCATGATCTGATGTCTCTTTTTTCCTTTGGTTCAGGACCTGCCCCAGATTGTATTTCGAGGGGGCTGGTTGAACTTTCAGTAGTTCTATCGGAACATCCCACCGATTGTGAAGTTCTTGCTCGAACAGGCTGAGTTCAGAGAGTTCCTATCATGCCCCGCCATGCAGGCTGATTCGGCCTATCTAAGGGCTCTTATTGAGAGATTCCGTTGGAGACCATGTCCTTTCACATGGCCATGGCCGAGATGACCCTGACTCCTGTAGATTGAACCATGATTACGGGGATTCGAATAGGGGGGTTCTGATGGCCTACCTTGCAGTGTCGGCCCGAGATGAGATCATTAGATTGATAGGGGCCTATCCCCTTCCATAAGTCTGCATGGCACCAAGGTCAAAATGTCTTGGCTGTCTGACCTCTTCGAGCTACATGAGTTGTTAGATCTGGGGCAGCCAGACCTGGATGTTTTCATTGAGCCCAAACGCATGATTATGTTGGCCGCATCTTGCTCCTCATACTGTTGGGTAAGACCCTCTTCACCAATGGCAGTGGTGGATGAATCTCCTTAGCCTTGATTAGCCTGATGGATAATTAGAACGACATGCATAGATATAACTGGGGTGGGGCTGGCTACGCCATGTTGATGTCCAGCCTAGTCCGAGTCACCATTGGGAATTCAAAGTCCGTCGTCAGCTTTTGGCCTGCTCTGGAGGTAATCTCTTAACTTGTTTGCTTTTATCAGTTTCTTTGGATAGTAGTCATTGTCTACTTCTGACTTATCTTTTATGCATTGCTCTAGTTAGGCATGGTGGTATTTACACTTTCAGCAAGGTTGCCCCCTTATTTACTCTGAAATATACACTTATCCACTTCTGAGTAATTGGAATAAGCAGCGCCGCATGGATGTTGGCATGAAGCACCTGGAGATGGGCCTGAGGTCCCAATTCAATCTGTTGATCCCAGAGCAGGTAAGCCCATTTTTCCTCTTTTTCATTTTAGAGTTGCTCCTTTATTATGCTGCATGTTTGACTGATTGGACACTCCTTGATTTGGGCATGTTATATATGACCCCTACATTGGTTCTCCTTATTGGGATCGAGCCATTGTAGGTCTATCTCGCTTCTTCATTAACCGCCACATCATTTTTCTCTATGGGGCTTAGGACAGGGCCTACTACCTGGGAGAGCAAATAGTCCATCAATATCAGGACTATCCTGTCGTGCCCTCGGCTCCTCCTGCAGATGACATGGAATCCGTGGGTAGTATAGAGGAGCTCATTGCCGAATTCCTTCAAAACGGGGTCCCTATCAATGCCTTCCTGATGCCCGGAGACTATCGGATGTGGTATGAGTCTCTGCCTTACCTATCTCTTCTCCCACGCTTCGTTCCTGACACAAACTTCCTAGCCTTTTGCGGCCCATGCTCTCAGGTAGTTCCTCTTTCTCTTTCAGATTGGTTCCTTGTAGCTTTGACTGACTTGTGATCTATACTAATGGAAACCCTATTTCTCTTCATAGTTTGAGCAAGGAGGTGACTCTGATGATGATGATGGGGCAGCAACGGGTACTACTGCAGCCTCAGGAGCTGGCCCTTCATCTGGTGCTAGTCCTTCATCTGGAGTAGGTCCTTCATCTGGGGCTGGTCCTTCAGGCCCCTTCGATACTGGTGCTTCGAGTAGCGCGGCTGCTGAGGTCCGGGGCACCTTTAGGCACCTTGATGATGCTTTTTTGTCGGGCTTGTGCACGATTGTAGAGGTGCGGGTTCGTATCTCTGCTGAAGCGATCTGGGTTCCCCCTCCGAAGGTAGTTCTTGGAGTAAGTCTTATCTATCTCCCCCCTTTCTTTTTGAGAAATGCTGATGTTTATGCCTTGTTGTTGATATCTTTCTCTCTCTGAATGCAGGACTATGAGTCGGCCGTGAATCAGGCCGAATATTACCGCAACATTGTCAGTCTCAGGGATGTGGAAGTGGTGAGTATCATTTTACCACTCTTTGATTATTGCCTTGCCATTTATCATTCAATTGGTTTGATTGGTTGCTAACTTATAGACTGCTCGTGAAAAGGAGTCGCGCTCGCTCCTTGCTCAGTCAACTTTCTCAGGCATGGACCCGGGTAAGAGACGTTCGGACCTATCAAAGCTCTTCTCGTCGATGAAAGAAATTGAAGGGTGCCAACAAGGATTAGGCTTAGCTTCTGCCTTTTGAATTTTAGACATTCTG
The DNA here is from genome assembly GCA_021018995.1 of Chloranthus sessilifolius. Classification (NCBI taxonomy): domain Eukaryota; kingdom Viridiplantae; phylum Streptophyta; class Magnoliopsida; order Chloranthales; family Chloranthaceae; genus Chloranthus; species Chloranthus sessilifolius. Next base: position 39,757,377 of record CM037593.1, read on the forward strand.
GGATACATTTTGGGATTTTTGAACGATTTGTAATGGATAATATAGCACTTTGGATGATTTTTTCAGCTTCTTCTTTTGGAATGTTAGTGCTTTCTCTCTTTTATTCATATATATATATATATTTTTATTGCATGCTCTATTTCCCTTGTATTATATCTGATTGTCTGCAGGAAGATTTGATGATTGCTTATTTTTCAGAAAAAATGGCCCCTGAGGCCGCCAACCTTTTTCCACGCTTTGGCCATTGTTGGTGTGGATTTTTTTTTGCACAAAGAATTGTTTAACAGTTAGGTGCCATAGAAATTTTGAGCTTGTTATGTGATCAAAGCATGAAACACAGGTGAACTAGCTAGGGGGGACAAAAAAGGCAAAACTTCCCCCTCAAAAGTGGGCCCTTTTAAGCCCGAGAATAGCCCATTTTCCTTCTCTTTTCATCTTGGCTTGATATTTTTTGTTGCCCTTTTTTCTCCTTTCTTTCCAAGGGTAGGTCCATTGTCCTACATCAAATTTTACATATAAAAAAAAATCCTTGTATGTCAATGGACCCGCTTTCCAACCCTCCCTTACGTGGAGGGTCTGGAACCAATTTTCTCCCCTCTTTGGGCTTGGGGCCTAGTTTTCTCAAAAATTGGCTTGGGAGCTTGAATGAGAGTGAGCTCATTGATCTAGAGAGGCTTGGAGTATCACATCTTTCATCCTTTCTTGAGGTTCCTCCACGATGGGACCTACTTCATGCGGCGACCTCGTTTTGGGATGTAAAGGCCCATGTATTCCGTTTTGGGAAGCGGGAGCTATCTCCCACACTTGAAGAGCTATCCAATTTGTCAGGCCTGAAGCTCCATAGAGACCTTGTAAGAGTCATGCAAAAACAGGGCTATGCTAAGGCCGTCGACCTTACTCTGGGTTTGAAGAAATCTGAATATGAGAAAAGTCTCATTGGTGGGTCCACAAGGTGTTCGATAAAATTCCTAAGAGAAATTTTCGGTGATGAAAGTCTTCGAAAATTGTCGATTAAGAACGTCTTCAATATAAAGGCATTTTCCCTCGGCCTCATCTCGAAAGTCCTTTTTTCACCAGGGGAGAGAGCTTCTATCTGGCTCTCTGTGATGTGTTGAACGAATTGGAGGAGGGTCGATCAGTGATGCATCTAGTCTTAGCTGAGCTATATTGTTGTCTTGATGCCTTCGCTTTGAGCAAGGTGGAGTGCCTCAGGAGATGTCCGCTTCTGTTTCAGGTCTAGTTAGGTGATCATCTTGCTTTTTTGGGACCAGTGCCTCGCTTTTATATCGTTCGAGGTGAGGTGGTCTGATGCTTCTTAGGCAGGAGCCACATGATTCCGCAGGGAGATATATCAGAGTTGAAGCTTTGGTTGACTGATGCAGAGCTGGTATGGAGACTTCCTTGGTTAAATTGGATCTTCCCAGTGGTTTACTCCAGAGACCATGAGGGCATCACCCTCCTCAGATTGACTGGTGGTATCTTCTACTTCCCATTTTGGGTGCTGCGTCAGTTCAACTACTCTCAGCAAGTGCCTTGCGGGATGAAACCTCCTTTATGTGATTTGATCTTTTCATGAGGGTTTTCTGGGGACATGGATTGGATTGCTTCTCTTTGGGAGACGCATCAGTCGACACTTATGTATGATTTAGAGCAAGGAGATTCAGTTCAGTCTTCCTCAGAGTATGAGGCCTGGCTATTGTTCGAGTAGCCTACTGCTGATCATCTAGGTCAAGCAGAGAGCGACAATGTGGGAGGGCCTTGGCCAAAGAAGGATTTGGTACTTCAAGCCCGTATTGAGCTATTGACAGATGAGAAGAGGATCCTGCAAGAGCTTTTGACAAAACAGAAGGTTAGAGCAGAAGTGGCAGAGGCCATAGCTGGTATAGCTGAGTGCGAGATCCTTCGTCTGGAATGAGCCTTGAAGGATGCTTTTGGGGCTACCGATGCTTCCCGAAAGTGGTACAAGAGCCTTCATGGCTGCGGGATGACTGAGTGGAATGTTCGAGAGGATGGTTTTCGTGCAGAGATACGTGCCTTGGAGAGTGAGCTGGGTCATTGATTCCCTCCTGCACATATCTTTTTACACATATCAAACTTATAGAAAGGGGCGTAAGAAACCTCTATTCAGATACACACATTTTTTGGGTATAGAGATTTTGTTTATGTTTTTGTTGTTTCTCTGTTTGTGTAAAAAGAAAAAGGAAGAAAAGAGTTACACATCACACAGATTATTTTTTGAGATGTGGTGTAAGTGAGATACGAGTTTGTGAAAAGGAAAATCTATTATCTTACAAACAAGGTATTATTTATTCTTTCTTTTTGACTTGATGGATTTCTTTTTAAGCATTTTTTTATTGGTTTGATGCCTTAATTGTGGGCTAGGATGACGGGTCCTCTCTTGAGCATGGTCGAACCCCTTTACATGGTTGGATCTGGATAAGGCTCAACATTTTTGCTAGGCCGGAACACCTATCCCCTCGGATTGAATCAACCCTTTTTTCCTTACCCTAGGTCATACGTTTGACGATGCAATCCTAAAGACATACTCGGTTGGGACACGACTGGAGCTAACATGAGCGGCCCAGTCGGAAATGGTGGGTATCGTAGGAGAGTAATCAAGGGACTCATCCTCGTTTTTCAACATCATTCTTTTTCAAACCTTTATTTTTTCAAATTTTTCTTTTTAAACCTTTTTACTCACAATGCCCAATGTGGGTTCATCATGCCCGTTATCGCCCTCTTTTTACTCGTAGTGCCCTCGGGTTTTCACTACGTCCATGGATCCTGCTCTCTTTACCCCAAGCGCCCTTTCAAGTTTTCACCTAGTCCACACAAACTCGCTCTTTTTACCCGTAGGGCCCTTTCTGGTTTTCATTACGTCCATCTTGCTTTGAGCTTGTATATTTTTATTTATTATATATATATATATATATATATATATTTCTTTTTCTTTATGTTGTCTTCCTTTTTCTCTTCTTATATTTTTCAAAAGCCACGACATGGACGCTTGTTGGGGAATTTTAGCTTGCTGATTATTGTGAATTAAAAGAAAGAAAATAAAATCAAAGTAAAACAGAGGATAGATTCAGCACATCTAAAATATCCTAGACTTGCAAGATACAGGGTCCTTTGTAGCAATTTTTAATAAATAAGAGTTTGTCCCACAGGGAGTAGTGATCTAAACATAGAAGGTGTATAGTAGACCTCAAGATCTGGCAATTCTAAGAAGAAAGAGAGCTTTTCGGGTGTCACTAGATCTAATTTATAAAACTGAAATATAAAACTAAATCTAAAAGATTGAGGAAGATGGATGGTAAAATAAAATATAAAATGGGGAGAAATAGACAGCTAGGGCTTGGTTTTTATTGTAAAACAGATCAAGAGCTGGAGATTTGCAGCAATCCTTCATTTGGCTACTAGCACAAATGCAAGGTATAAGAATCTGATTTAGACCGGTGGTTTGGATTGATCTTAAGGCTATAATCTGTCCCCTTCAATGGTCACAGATCATCCAATAGATTTCCTCCATCCCGATGGCTTCGATCAGAACAAGATAATCACTACAGATGTTGTGGATGCAAGGCCACAAGCATAAGCACCCACAGGCATATCAAACCTAGGGAAATCAGATGGTCATCAAGAGATCTACTGGAGATGAGGCAGGCTTGGCCCATCTACATAAGAGCCGATTGAGAATCTAATGGGACCACAAGATCAATAGATTTAATTAAGCTTTAAAACTTGCAATTTATTGCTTTAAACAAAACAACTTAAAATAAACTTGTTCCCAAATTTGTAGTCTCTGCATTGATCCACATTTCTTCATGCCGAAATTACAATTACAAACTAGATCTGAGTTGCTACCTAGATCTAATCCAACAGGCTGGCTTAGAGAGAGAAGGGGGAAGAGAAAAGGGGAAAATAAACCCTAAAATTAAACCTAAATGAGCTAAGGAGAACTCAGGCTATTCCTTTGTTCCTAGTTTCCTTGCTGAAGAAAAACAATAAAATAGATGGGTATTTATACATATGCATCGATCCATGTGCCTTGAGTTATAGCCAATCAGCGAGTAGAGGACTCAATTCTGTTATGCACAGCTGAGGTGTTTTGATTTTGGCTAAGAAAAATTGCATGTGGACTGTTGTCCCCTATGTAGGGTTTTGTGCCCAGCTGATGTGTCTTAGAGTTCTCGGAAATGCCCCTGCCGGCCAATGATATTTTCTAATGGAACCCGAGATAAATCCCTGAGATGTGTGAGACATTGGGATGTGTGCCCTAGAAGCATTGGAATCCCTAAAATGTCCCTAAAGTGTGAAATAGATGGCTGGAACCCGTGCCTCGATAGGTGGGAGCTTCAGCACTTCAATCTCGACAGGTTCAGACAACTGTCCGACAGGTTCTCGGCAGGTTCATTCAACCATTCGATAGGATGCTCGATAGGTTCATTTTCAGCATCAGAACCTCTCGACGGGTTCTCGATAGGTTCAAACAACCATTCGATAGGTTGCGACAGGTTCAAACAACCATTCGATAGGTTAGAGGACTCTATTGCCGAACTATTCGATAGGTTCTCAAGCTGCTGAGTTCCTAAAGCATTCGACAAGTTGGTGTATTCTGCATTGAAACCATTCGATAGGTTGGCAAACCCAACTTTGCTCCACTTCGACAGGTTGTGACTCTAGTTTTATGAACCAATCGATAAGTTCATTGAAGCTTTCGATAGGCTCAATTGCTGCCAAAAGCACTGCTCGCTAGGATGCATTTCTATCTCAGCATTATTTAGCAAATGCTCTCTTCAGCTTATGAGCTTTAAGTGCAGCTTGCATCATTAAAATTATAGCACCAACAGCTCTTTTTCAGACCATTGGGCTTCACCTGCTTCAACTCCAAATGAATGGCTCCATTTTTTGTTCTTTGTGGCACTTTTCAATTAGATTTCTGCACTAAGGATGAAATTAACTCCTTGCTGCAAAGAACTCTAAAACTAATTATTAAATACTCTAAGTCCTATCAAAAGCCAAGTTTAAGGGTGTAGAAACTGATATATTTTAGTGCTCATCGTCTCGCAGCTTAGCTCGTGCGGACTTAAGGGATACTTTCACTGCTCATAGACCTTAAAGAGAGATTTCCTCGGGATGTATTGTGGCCATGGGTAAGGTTAGGATTTTGAAGGTATTCTGGGCTAAAAGGGTTTCCTTGACTGGGTTCCCATTGCCATAATACGCTTCTTCCTTGGGGAATTTTGACTGTACATCCCCCACTTTTTCTTTTCTATTTTTTGTTTATTTTATTTTTTGGATAATCTCTTTTTGGGGTTTTGCTTTTCCGATTTTTTTAGATTTTAATGGTAACTCTTTTTCTTCTTTTTTTTGTCGGTGTATGTATGCAAATTTTCTTTTCCTGGGAGGGGTTTATTGAAAGAAAGGCCAATGTCTCAACGGGTGTAGCAAAGGGTATGAGCATTTAGGGGCATTTTTTTTTTACTACTACGCTTTGAAATGATGGCCTCTTTTATGGGGTCCTTGATCAATCACATATCCATTTTATTAATACTTACCTTGCAGGGTGACCTATGAGTAGAGCCGTTGGATGTATCCATCATTGATTGGCTCAGGAAAGTGGTCTCCATCCATGGTGGCGAGGTGGATGGCATATCCCGGAAGCACCTCTTTGATGACGTAAGGTCCCTTCCAATTAGGCTTGAACTTCCCTCTCGGATCGGCGTGTAGGGATGGGAAGATTTTCTTGAGTGCCTTGTCTCCCACCTTCAGATCTCGACCGCGGACACGTTTATTATAAGCGCGTGCGATTCGCCATTGATAGACTTGGGTATGACAGAAGGCCAATAGCCTTTTCTCATCCAACAGGTTCAATTGTTCGAAATGGGATCTCTCTCTCTCTCTCAGCTTCAGATAGGCCTGATTCCATGAGTATGCGGAGTGAGGGTACTTTAGCTTCTATCAGTAGGACGGCCTCAGTTCCATACACAAGGGAGAATGGTGTTGCCCCTGTATTGGTACGGATCGATGTTCTGTAGGCCCATAATGCAAATGACAACATCTCTCTCCAATCTCGATAAGTGACGATCATTTTCTCTAGGATGTGGACAATAGTCTTGTTAGCAGCTTCTACGGCTCCATTGGTTTATGGTAGATAAGGCGATGAGCAATGGTGCTTGATCTTGTACTGATCACAGAAGGCCCTGATGCGCTTGTTCGTAAAATTTGTGCCATTTTCGGTGATTATGTTCTTGGGTACTCCGAATCTGCACACAATATTGTTCTTGATGAATTTCTTGATGTGTTGGGCCATGATGTTAGCGTAGGATGCTGCCTCTACCCATTTGGTGAAGTATTCGATGGCGACGAGGATGAACCGATGTCCGTTTGAGGCCTTCTGATTAATCATTCCGACGACATCGAGGCCCCAGGTGGTGAAGGGCCATGGAGTGGCCATGCTGTGCAAATCTATAGTCGGAGCATGTATCAGACTAGAGTGTTCTTGGCATTTGTAGCACCTCTGAACGTGCTTGCAACAGTCGGTTTCTATACTGATCCAATAGTATCCTTGCCATAGGATTTTCTTAGTAAGCATGTGCCCATTGACGTGAGCACCGCATACTCCCTCATGGATTTCCTTCATAATGTTAGCCGCCTCACTTTCAATTAAGCATCTGAGCAGGATGTTGTTATATGAACGCTTGTAGAGGCATTCGCCACAGATGACGTAGTTTACTGTCAAACGCTGCCTGTCTGTCTTGGACGCATCTTTAGGAAAAGTTCGCGTCTCAAGGAAGTTCTTGATATCTAGGAACCAAGGTGGCTCATCATCTAACTATGTAGGTTCCTCAATCTTGCGGCAGAAAGCGGGCTCATTCCTCTGTTCGATTATGATTGGCTTCATCTCGACACCATAGGGGATCTCTATCATTGATGCCAAAGTTGCTAAAGCATCGATGAAGCAATTCCTTATTCGCGGAACATAGGAGAATGTGACGTCCTCGAAGCATGCTATCAGATCCTTGAGGTGCTCATGGTAAGGGATCAATTTCTCATCTTTCATCTTTCAGTCACCGTTCGTTTGGAAAATGATCAGCTGTGAGTCACCAAACACTCTGAGGTGAGTTACATTCAAGTCCAAAGCTGCCTGCAGTCTTGCTACACAGGCCTCCTAATCAGCCATGTTATTTGTGCATGGGAAGTTGAGCATGTTGGAGACTGGTACGTGTGAACCTTTCGGCGAAATCAAAATAGCACCAACTCCCTAACCCTCGGCATTTGTTGCCCCATCAAAGTGCATTACGCAGTATTCCTTCGCTTCCTCTGTGTCATCCTCCATTAGGAACAAAATGTCCTCATCTGGGAATTCAGTTCTTAAGGGCTCATAATCAGGCAATGGATTGTCAGCAAGATGATCGGCGAGTGCTTGCCCCTTGATCAAATTTTGAGTGGCGTATGTGATATTGAACTCAGATAGAAAAAGCTACCAACGTGCAGTTCATCAAGTAAGAGCCAGTTTTTCGAATAGGCACTTTAACGGATCCATTCGTGCAAGGAGTAGAACGGCTTGGGATAGCAAGTAATGGCAAAGCCTTTGGGTCACCCACACGAGAGCCAAGCATGCTTTCTCTAGATGAGAATAATGTGTCTCGTAGTCAGTAAACTTTTTGTTGAGATAATAGATGGCTTGCTCTCTTCTTCCTATTTCATCATGCTGCCCTAGGACACATCCCATTGAAACTTCCATTGTAGAAAGGTACATCAAGAGCGGCCTCCCTGGCTCGGGTGGTACCAACACAAGTGCGTTGAGGAGATATCCTTTATTTTATCGAACGCTATTTGGCAGTCGTCATTCCATTCAACGGGTGAATTCTTCCTTAGTAACTTGAAGATCAGCGTGCAGATAGGCGTTAGCTGTGCAATGAACCGATTGATATATTATATCCTGCCAAAGAACCCTCTAACTTCTTTTTCAGTAGATGGTGGCGGCATTTATGTGATAGCTTTCACTTTGGTTGGATCAACCTCGATACCTCTCCTGGTGACGATGAAGCTCAATAGTTTCTCGGACATGGCGCAACATGTACATTTATGAGGATTCAGATGTAACCTATACTTTCTCAGCCTCTCAAACAACTTTTAAAGGTTTATCAGATGATCACTTTACTTCGGTGACTTGGCAATCATGTTGTCGATATATACTTGGATCTCTCGGTGCATCATGTAGTGAAATAGCGCAATCATGGCTCTCTGGTATGTTGTATCGGCATTCTTCAACCTGAATGGCATGACCCTATAGCAAAAAGTTCCCCACGGAGTGATGAACGCTATATTCTCTCGATTGATCTCTGCCATCCTTATCTGATTGTATCCTGAGAATCCATCCATGAATGAGAGCATCCCATGCTTAGCAGTGTTATCGACCAAGATGTCAATGCATGGTAATGGGAAATCGTCCTTCAGGCTCGCTCTGTTCAAGTTTTGAAAGTCAATGCACATACAGACCTTTCCATCCTTCTTCGGTACCAGAATGATATTGGCTAGCCATTGTGGGTATTTAGATACCATGAGAAACCGCGTCATGTTGCTTGATGACCTCATCCTTAACTTTCAGCATCCACTCGGGTCGGAGTCGTATCAATTTTTGCTTGACCGGCTTGATATCAGGGTAGAGCGGCAGCTCATGCTCAACCAAATCAGTGTCCAAACCAGGCATGTCCTTGTAAGACCATGAGAAGATGTCTTGATATGACCAAAGGAAATCGATCATGCCTTTTTTTTCCTCGGGAGACAGTGATATTCTGATCTTGGTAATTCGAGGAACCTCCTCGGTCCCTAAATTAATGTCCTCAATTTTCTCAACAATAAGGGTAGGGCCATGCTCAAAGTCAAAAAATTGTTCAAGGAGTTCATTGGGTAACTCCTCGGTGGGGATCTCGTCGTCCAGACTCGTGACTCTTACCTCTTCTTTTATTTCTATAGGAAAGGGGTCGACTTCATGTGGGACATGCACTTAGATTTAGGCATCCTTTTCTTTGATTTTATTTGGAATTTTAAAAGATTATATTTTTGGGTTTTGTATTTTTTTTATGCTTTTGGGATTTTTGTTTTCTTCGAAAACGGTCCCTTGGCAAAGCGAGTCCCTATATATACACGGTATTTCCTGCCAAGGACTTGTCTCACTTTTTATAGGTTATTTTTTTTTAGGAAAAGGGTGCCAAAATTTAGGTCACTTTCCGCTTTCAGGTTTGGGGCACAGATGCCCAGTTGCGCACCTGAGATGCTGCTCCTTTACCTGTTTGGATTTGGATGGAGGGTGCTGACTTATATGGCTCTTTGGAGTTACCCTCCATCATGTTGACTATTGATTCATCTAAGATCCCATCCTCAAATGTTAGCATAGTCCTATGATGGTTCACCACAGGGGGAGATTGTGCAGGTATGAAACGTCATTCTTTAAAGAGAGACAACGCGGCTAGGTCTATTTCTAGGTCGGGTGGGATGATCTGAGGATTGGTGGGGTGAACAGGTGTTCCAGGTTTGTGTGGGGTTAATTGGCTTACCCCATTCCGATCGATCTTCACAACCCCGACACTTACAAATGAATCTCTGATGTGAAGCCTGGGACGGGATTCTTCTTCTAAATGGATTCCCTCGGGCTCTCTCTTTGGCCTCTCGGACTTCTTCTTCTGTGGGCTTATAACCTAACCCAAATTTGATATGATGTCCACCCTTAGCATTGACTGGATCTCTTCTGGTTTGCAGTCTGGGCCCTAGTCCTTTTCCTTTTTGATAACCCCATTTCTGGAGCATGGCCATCCCTGCTATCATTCTGCCTCTGGTTTTTAGAGTGATGCTTTCCGGGGGCTCGACGACGACCGTTGACACCTCATATTCAAAGCTACGAAGGTCGGTGTCTTCATCGTATGTGGCACATCCAGTATTTTAGGGTTTTCAATGTTGTAGGTGGCCTTTTCATTCTCATCATGCCCCTCTCCTATTATGGTGATAACCTTCTGTCCGGACATGAACTTGAGCTTCAGATGCAGCGTTGATGGTATTGCTCCAACTTCGTGTAAACATGGGTGCCCCAATAATAAATTGAATGAGAACTTGATGTCCATTACTTGAAAGAGTATGGAGAAGGTCATTGGCCCAATCATGAGCTCAAAGTCAACTTCTCCTATTATCTCCCTTCTCATATTGTCGAAACCTTGGGCGCAAGTCCGTGTAGGTCTCAACATGCACGGATCTACTCCAATCTTTATGGCAGTTCTTGTTAAGTGGTGAAAAATGCCACTTTTCACCCTTTAACCTGACCATTGATAGAACTGTGAGCACACTAATAAGTCCCTGTTGAGTGCCTTTTATAGATAGCAGTGAAAGCTTGTAATAACCATTTCAAAGACTATGCAGAATCAAAGAACAAAGACACACGGAGGGTAGCACATCACTGAGCCCTTGGAATGCGTGGCTATAGCAGAATAAAGGAAAGGAAGTGAAGACAGGTCTTAAAATAACCTATCGAAAGGGCATCTGGAAGGCTTCGATAGGAGCTGAAGGATAAAAGAGAAGAATTCGTGCAGTTGGAGAAGGGCTCGATAGGATCTGAAGGCAAAAAGAGGAAGACATGTGCTGAAGTGAGGGATTCGACAAGATCCCTAAACCTATCGAGCAGATGAATGAAAGAGAAAGCTCATCCTATCGAAAGCTTGCCTGAGGAGAGAAAGAGAGCCTGTCGAAGGCTTCCTGAACCTATCAAAATGAAGATGCTGGAATTGAACCTATCAAAGGATGCTTAAGCCTTTTGATAGGAATGAGAGCCAACCTATCGGGATGACGGCACGCAGAGCTGAACCTGTCGAAAAGGACCTCTAGACCTATCGAACTACTCAGCCAGCCTATTGAATACTCCAGATAATGGGCTGAGGACCCTGAAGCTTTAAAGAGGAAACTCATCCTATCGGTACCTATCGAAGAGACCAGGGAACCTATCGAAAGGGACTACAAGCTTACTTTTAACATGTTGAAAGCTTCTCCAACCTGTCAAAATCGTGTGCTAAACTTCTCAGAAACTATGTTATGCACACGTTGATACCTAGTAACCTGCTGCACTCAAACTGCGGCACTTTATTGACCGGTGCGAGGTTCTAGAAGATGCCCTAGAAAGCCCTAACCGACCCACGTGCTTTAACAAAACTCTAACAAACTCTGAAGACCTTCTAAAAGGGATTTTTGACGGGAAAAATAGAGGAGAAAGCTATATATAGAGATCCCCAATTGCCATTGAGGGAGATCGAGATCTGAGCCAAAATTCTGGAGATTAGCGCCTATAGAGCAATTCCATTTTCCCTCCTTTAGCCGAACCATGATTGGCAAAAGCCCTTGGAGTAGCGAGGAGCGAAGTTAGATCTTTAATTGGGTGAGGTTAAGAGTGCTATTGTAGGTTCCTAGCTGCACAGACTACAGATCTGAGAGTATTTCCATTGTAAAGTGACCTTGTTTGCAATGATAATGTTGTTTTTAATGCTTTAATTAGATTTAAACTTCCTTTGGTTCTATTTGGTGCTCGATCAGATTTATGTAGAGGAGTTGTAGATCAGCTCACCCACTTAACTGGTAGACCTCTTGGATACCATCTGATCTCCCTAAATATGATGCTCCTGTGATTCCTTCAGTCTGTGGCTTGGGAATTGCAGCATCTGTAGTGGTTTTCATTGTTCTAATTGAGGCTCTGGCTTTGTAGGAGATCTCTAGGATGGTCTGTGACCATTAAAGTGGACATATTATAACCTTAAGGTAAATCTAAGCTCAGGCCTCAATTGGATTCATCTGCTACAATTCATGGATTCGATAAAGTCTATAGGATGGTCTGTGACCATTAAAGTGGACAGATCATAGCCTTAAGACCAAGTGGATCCTGTAATTTGGAGTGGAATTTATACCCTGCAGCTGTGCTTATGGCCAAAGAGGGAATTGTGTGCTCTGAACCTTTGTAGCATGATTAATTGAATCTGATTTCAGCGAAAACCAAACTCCAAACTACTCTTCTCCATTTTCTGTTTCTTTATTCTATTCCCCTGTAGGATCTAAGCTCCTAAACTCGACCCAAATTAGTTTATGATTAATTTTAGCTTAGTTTAAGTGACAATCCATTCAAACCTCTCCCCTGTCTTTTAACAAAATTAGTGATAGTCAGGGTGCCAGATCTCTTATAGATCTGGAGATTTATCATATTTCTAATTAGCCTCCCTGTGGACATTCCCTTACTTACCATTCTTTTAAAGCTTGCTACAACAGATCCATAATACTTGCAGGTCTGTATGAGTGTTTCTGCTTAGTTTTACTGATGATTTAGACCCTCATTTGAGGGAAGGCAAACATCCCAACAAGTTTTTGGTGCCGCTGTCGGGGAAGCAGTTTAGAAATTGATAGATCTAAGTTTTGATCATAGATTTATAGTTTTTGTTTGATTTTACTAACTGCATTTGTAAGTTGTGTTATTTTTCAGTAGTTTATGTACAGTTCATCAGATCTAAGGCTACCAGTGAGAGGAGAATAGTGCTGGAGACTACTTTGTAGTTTGCATCCCTCTACTCCCCTATTATTTTTCAGATTTGTTAATAATTTTTGTTAGAATAGTTAGAAATTTTGGTTGATTCTGTTTGTTGTGTGTTTGGGTCTATTCTGCATTCGGAATTTGAGTGTTGTATGTTTGGTAGGAGAACTCTGTAACCTCAGATTATTCCACTAAATCCAGAGGTTGAAAGACTTCTCAGATTCAGACCAACCACACCCACTTCTGTTGCATTAGATTCTGTAGAAATGGGTGAGCAACAGCAGCCGAGAACCCTTAAGGAGTTTAATGCACCAGCGATCTATAATTCGCCCTTCTGCATTCAATTCCCAGCTGCTCAAGGAAACTATGAGATAAAATCATCCATCATTCAAATGCTGCCCTCATTTCATAGCCTGACCAAAGAAGACCCATATAAACACATTGATGAATTCTTAGGACTATGTACTACATTTAATATCACAGGTTTGGGGGAGGAGGCCACCAGGATGAGACTCTTTCCTTTTTCATTAAAGGACAGAGCCAGGACCTGGTTGTCTTTGCTTCCACCTAACAGTATTCAGTCCTGGAGTGATCTCCAATGTCAGTTTCTGATCAAATTCTTTCCTATGTCAAAGACCAGCCAGTTGAGGAAGGATATCATCTCTTTTACCCGAGATCTAACTGAAGACTTTCATCAATCCTGGGAGAGATTTTAGGAACTCCTCAAGAAATTCCCCCACCATCAAATCCCTGAATGGCAATTGGTTCAAAGCTTTTATTAGGGAATTGATGATAAAAGCAGAGATATGATAGATGCCTCCTGTGGTGGCACCTATCTCCATAAAACTGCTGAGGAGGCATGGGAGCTCTTTGACATCATCAGTGAGAACTCTATTCAAAGCGAAATCTTAGCAAGAGATCTAGAGCCTCCTAAATTGATGAAAGAGAACACCTTAAGAGGAAAGATATATGAAGTGAGTGTGCCAAGTGAGTTGGAAAGGAAAGTGGATAGTTTAACTCTGAAATTTGATAGGTTGATGGGAGCAATGCAGTCACCTGTGGCTGTTAGAGTGGAGGAGGCATGTGCCATATGTCAGTCCCCTACTCATCCCGTGGAAGAATGCCCATCTGCTGACCAATTTTCTGATTTTATAACAGAGCATGTGGCAGCAGCTTAGTCTTATGGGCAGTAGCCTGCTGCTGGGTATCAATAGAGGAACCACCCCAATCTGACGTAGAGACAAGATGGATACCCCAGCCAGCAGCAGCAGCAGCCCATGCCCTACAGAAATGCTCAGCCTTATCGAGAAGGTTATGCCCCAAGGCCTCAGTATCAGCAACCCATGGCCCAACATGTAGCTCCTCCTATGCAGCAAGCTGCACCCACTCCAGCTGTGAGACCACCATCCTTTGAGGAACAAGTTTGATCTTCATTACAGAGCTTGAACACCTTGACCCAAATTGTGCACTCTCACAACCAGAGCATAAAAAAGATAGATGACCAACTTGGTCAACTGTATGATGCTCTGATTAGGAGAGAGGGAGGAAGGTTGCTTAGCCAACCACAGGACAATCCATGAAGGCAGTTTGTAGTGGGTGAAGTCTCCTCCACTTATGAGGAAGTTAAATCTGTTACAACTTTGAAAAGTGGCAAGTTAGTCGACAACCAAGTGGGTTGTGAGCCTGTGAGGCACTTGGAGGAAGAAAATGAAGTAATTTCTACCAGCACACAACAAAAACTACCAATGGTGGACTCGCAGGAACAACCAACTATGAATAAAGAGGATAATAAGGATCCTCCCGAAAAGAAAAAACTCAAAAAGACAGAGACCCCATTGGCTAAGGCTGGAAGTGAGGGAGCAACCCCACACCTGCCATTTCCTAAGGTACTACAGGCACCTTCCCCTTTTGATAAAGGGCAAGGAAAAATTGAGGAAATGATGGAGACTTTCTAGCAAGTAAAGATCAATCTGCCTTTACTTAATGTCATTAAACAAGTCCTAGCCTATGCCAAATTCTTAAAAGACCTGTGCACCCATAAAAGATAGTCTAGGATACACCTATCCAAGAAAGTCTTTTCAGCTGAAAAAGTTAAGCATATCCTGTCCATTACAACTCCTCCCAAACTTCATGACCCTAGACTCCCCACAATTCCCTGCATCATTGGGGATCATACCATTGACAAAGCCCTATTAGATCTGGGAGCTAGTGTAAATTTGCTTCCATATTCAGTATATGAGAAGCTGGGTTTAGGCAAATTAAAGCCCACACATGTTCTACAACTGGCTGACAGATCTGAAAGGAAACCTGTGGGGATAATCGAGGATGTTTTGGTTGGAGTTAACAAATTCTTTTATCCTACTGACTTTTTGGTGCTGGATATGGAACCAGGTAAGAATGCCACCTCCATACCTGTGATCCTAGGCAGACCCTTTTTGGCCATAGCTAATGCTTGTATTCAATGTAGGTCCGAAATAATGGAAGTGTCATTCAGAAATATGAAGGTCAAACTGAATGTATACAACGCAGCCACTCAACCTCATCCTGATGAGGATTGTTTTTCTCTAGGTGTAATAGATGAGGTTGTGCAAGAAAATGTGAATCTGCTGCTGCATGGTAAGGAATGGTCTAATGAGCTAGCTGAAATATGGAAGGAACCAGAGGTAGAAAAGACTCTCACCTCTGAAATTGAGCATGTGCAACTTGTCTCTTCTAGAGCAGAACTAGCAAAGCTCCATCCATGGAAGCCTGCTTTGTTGCCTCTTCCACCCCCCTCTAAGACACCCCTATTGCCCTCCCTCATCAGTCCCCCAGAGGTGGAGTTAAAGCAACTCTCGAAAGCTTTGAAATATGCCTTTTTAGGAGACAACAACAAATTACCTGTGATAATTTCTTCTTCCCTCACCATTGAGCAGGAAAGAGAACTACTTGGTGTGCTAAAAAGGCATAGGAGGGCAATAGGATGGACCATTGCAGACTTAGGGGGGATTAATCCTGGTGTGTGCATGCATAAGATTCATCTTGAGGAAGGTGACAAACCTTCTCGAGAGATGCAGAGGAAACTCAACCCTCACATGCAGGAAGTTGTGATGAAGGAGGTAGTCAAACTCCTCGATGCTGGCATCATATACCCTATCTCGGATTCCCAATGGGTGGCACCTACCCAGGTAGTACCCAAGAAATCTGGCATCACAGTTGTTGAAGCAGATTCAGGAGAGCTGATTCCAACCAGACAGACCACTGGTTGGAGAGTATGCATAGATTACAGAAAGCTCAATGAAAAAACTAGCAAGGACCACTTCCCATTGCCCTTCATAGACCAAATCTTGGACAAGCTGGCAGGCAAGACATATTACTATTTCCTTGATGGATATTCAGGGTACAATTAGATCCCTGTCTACCCCCAAGACCAAGAAAAAACTACAGTCACTTGCCCATTTTGAACCTTTGCATACAGGAGGATGCCATTTGGGTTGTGCAATGCATCTGCCACTTTCCAAAGATGCATGTATGCCATTTTTTCTGACATGATTGACAAATTTTTGGAGATCTTCATGGATGATTTCTCCATTTATGGAGATGATTTTAGCCAATGCCTGCACCATCTAAGTTCTGTGTTGCAGAGGTGTGAGGAGGCCAACCTGGTCCTAAGTTGGGAAAAGAGTCATTTTATGGTGACTCAAGGCACTGTCCTCAGACATGAAGTCTCCCACAAGGGAATAGAGGTTGATCAGGCTAAGATTGACTTAATTTCCCATCTGCCCCCTCCCAAAACTATCAAACAAGTTAGGTCTTTCCTGGGCCATGCTGGGTTTTATAGGAGATTCATTAAGGACTTTATCAAAGTCACCAAACCTCTATGCCACCTGTTGTGCCAAGAGGTACCCTTTGAGTTCAATAATGACTGCCTAGCTGCTTTTGAGCAGCTAAAAACTTGCTTGACTACAACTCCTATTCTACAAGCCCCTGATTTCTCTTTACCATTTGAGCTGATGTGTGATGCTTCAGACTTTGCCATGGGGGTTGTTTTGGGACAAAGAAGAGATAAGGCACCATGTGTGGTGGCGTATGCTAGTAAATCAATGGTTGATGCTCAATTGAATTACACCACGACTGAGAAGGAGCTGTTAGCCATTGTCTTTGCTTTAGAAAAATTCAGATCTTATGTGTTGGGCTCAAAAATCACTGTGTTCACTGACCACTTAGTCTTGAAATACCTCTTGTCTAAGAAGGACGCCAAAGCAAGATTAATTAGATGGATTCTCCTTTTGCAGGAATTCCATTTGGAGATTAAAGGCAAGAAGGGAGTGGAGAATGTGGTTGCTGATCATCTGTCAAGGATCCAAGTTGCAGAAACAGAGAGCCTGCCCATCAATGATTCTTTTCTAGATGAGCAACTGTTTGCTGTGGAGATCACTATGCCCTGGTTTGCTAATATCGTGAACTACCTTGCTGTGAAAAGGATCCCTCCACATTGGAACAAGAATGATAGAAACTTATTTTTCTCCCAGATCAGACACTATATATGGGAGGATCCTTATCTTTTTAAGCATTGTTCAGACCAAGTAATTAGAAGATGTGTACCGAAAACAAAGTTCCACCACATTTTAACCATGAGTCATGAACAGGATTGTGGGGGCCACTTCAGTGGTAACAAGACTGCTTCGAAGGTGCTTCAGATTGGTTTATATTGGCCTACTCTGTTGAAAGATGCCCAGCAATATTGCAAAACTTGTCCTCGATGCCAGCAGATGGAAAGTATTACTAAGAGGAATTCCATGCCTTTGCAGCCCATTCTGGTGGTCGAATTGTTTGATGTCTGGGGTATTGACTTTATGGGACCATTTCCCCCCTCCTATAGATATAATTTCATCCTTGTAGTTGTGGACTACGTGTCCAAATGGGTAGAAGCCATAACTACAAGGACAAATGACCACAAAGTTGTCATTAAATTCCTCAAAGACAACATCTTCTCCAGGTTTGGCATCCCCAAAGCCATCATTAGCGATGGGGGATGCCACTTCTGTAATAAACCTTTTGATAAGCTGCTGGAAAAGTACTCTGTGACCCATAGGGTAGCCACTCCCTACCACCCACAAACCAGTGGCCAAGTAGAGATTTCCAACAGGGAAATCAAACACATTTTAGAGAAGATTGTGAGAAGTGATAGGAGGGACTGGTCCATGAAATTGATAGATGCCTTATGGGCTTATAGGACTGCCTATAAGACCCCCATAGGTATGTCCCCATTCAGACTAGTTTATGGCAAGGCATGCCATTTGCCTGTTGAATTGGAACACAAAGCATACTGGGCTATTAAAGCAATAAATTCAGATTTCAACTCTGCTGGTATACACAGGAAACTGCAGATAGCTGAGCTGGAGGAGGTCAGATTGGAAGCATACACCAATGCTCAGTCCTACAAAGAGAAGACCAAAGCCTTCCACGACAGACATTTGCTACGGAAAGAATTCAAACCCAATGATAAGGTGTGGATGTTCAAGTCTAGATTAAAATTATTTCCAGGAAAGATGCAGTCCAGATGGGATGGACCCTTCAAAGTTGTACATGTTTCCCCATCTGGAGCTGTTGAAGTCAGGGACCCTATAGATGGTAGAGTCATGAAGGTCAATGGCCAGAGGCTCAAACTATGTGTGGACATGATTTGTGAGCCTGAGGAGAGCATTGATCTTCAAGACCTTCCAGGTTAATAGCTGATTTTGGCTTGTATCATATGCAAAATATGTGATTTATTTGTATCAATAAAGTGAGGGCTGGCTTAGCAGGAAAATTTTCAGGGTGCTGAGACTGAGCACCACACTCAAATATCCAACTTTTGGCTTTTAGAACCCTTCGATAAGATGACTGATGATTTCAATAGGATTTTGGACGTTTTCGAGGGGCACTGAGCCTTGACGATAGGTGAAACCAACCCCTCGATAGGTTAAATTGGGCAACAGAAACTTTTTGATAGGTTCTGGGTACCTATCGGAACCTATCGAAATGACGAATCGTGTCAAATTCCAACCTATCCAAAGGAAGGTTCCACCTGTCGAGATCCTATTGCATTGAACCTTTTGTATGCTTTGACTGCCAAGCCTTCGTTAGGACACATTGACCTATCGCCACCATTCTCGTCATCCTATCGAAATCATTTTTTTTCACACCCGTATCGATAAGGTAGTCTTGTCCTGTGCACCTCCCGAATACCTAACCCTCTCTCAGTGCTTCAGCATTTATGGCGCATGCCTCCTTAACTTAATCTTCCCCCCTAAATTTAGTCCATCATGCAGTCCATGCTCCAATTCCCACCCAGCGACCACCACTCCCTGTATTCCCGCCCTTCATTTTCAATTCCCAAGCCTGGAAGAATGGGCCACTTTTATTCCATCGTTTCATATTCCAACACCCATGCACCTTACACATCCATTCCACCAATCGCCTCACATTTTCCAAAACACTCATGGCAGACGACAAACCTCAAGATTTGCCTACCAAGTTCTTTCCAGTCTGGCCACCACCACCACCACCGGTCGAGCTTGATCCTCTTCAATTTCTCTGGGATGAATATGACGAGGTACAGAGAATCCTCGCCAAGGAGAAAAAGAAAAACCTAAAGAGGGAGAAGAAGAAGCAGAAGACTGAGTCACCGGCTGTTTCCCCCCCGTCATCCTCATCCTCATCCACCACCCCACCCCTAGCCCCCTGATCCCACTCTTTTTCCTTTTCTTCCCCCCCCACCCTGGCTTGCAGTTCCTCTTCCACCTGACATAGGTTGAGGATATCCCTGAGCCAGGGGGGCAATTTTTTTTTTCCAAAGTAGATTTTGTCCACATATCTATCTTCAGTTATTTGTAATAAAATATTTTGTTCATTTCACTTGTTGCTTCTCTATTTATTTCTTGTTCCGTTTATATTCTCTGGATGTCTACACAACTAAACCCATTCTGCTAAGAATAGTGGGGACACTGTTTAGTTTAGATTTGGGGGTGTGGCATGGATGCCAATAAACTAGTTAATTGTAGTGCAGCCAAGTTAAAAGGGAATAATTGAAAAGAATGAATTTACCTCCTATTTGTTGTTAAGGAAACTCAAAAAAAAAAAAAAAAAAACAACCATTTGCAGCTGAAGCAAGCTGAAGTTTTAACATTTTTCATGAAGCAAATGCCAAGAATTTTTGAAGAAATTTTTTATGTGTAGTAAACCAGAAATGAGAAGAGACTGTGAGGATACTCCCTAGAAATTTGGATGGAAGGCCATACCCAGTGAGAATTGGGCCTGAAAATTTCTTTGAAGAGTGTCTTGGCAATTTCTTCTGCTTGAGAGCTGACTGGACTGAATCTTGACCACTAGAAGTGAGGAAAATCCAAATTGAAACAAGCTTGACAGCATTCATAACATGGGAGACATGAAGTAAGGCCATCCCTTGGACAGTTTGAGCTTAAAATTTCCTCACCTCTGAACTGCCCTTGATACACACCTTTTGAGCCTTAAAATTCCCAATTTTTCTTTGGATGAAAAATCAGAAAATTCAAAATCCAAAAGAAAAAGAAACCCTTTGACCTAATGCAGCCTAACCCTCACTCTGAGAATTCAGAAGGAAAAGGTGAAGAAATGGAAGAAGGAAGAGCTGGGGTATTGTTGGCTCAGAAAGAGGGAGACTCATGTGGTATTGTTGTGGCCACAGCCTATATAAAAAAATAAAAAAATAAAAAAAGGGAAGAGAAGTCATTTCATTTAAAGATTGGAAGGAAGAGAAGAAGCTGGCCACTTTGGCTCTGAAAATTCAAGAAGTAGATGGAATTGTGCTGAATTAAAGGAGTCTAGATCACCTCCTTACCTTTACTGGTTTCTCAAATTTTGAACCCTTTTTACTCCTTGTGCTCTTTCATAAACCTCATCCCTAAGCCACATTACAACCCAAATAAAAAGCCCTTATTGATCTGAAAATGGATTGAACCGTCATGTGAAGATGAGAATTTACTTAATCTATGGTGTAAAGAGTTGGAAAAGTTAGAAATTCAAGCAATGCCTATGCTCCTGCTTGCAGTCTTATTTGAGGGCTGTAACTATTATTGAGCTGAGTGATATGATTTACCCCTCTTCTCTGTACTAATGAGTGAACAGCCCTGATGAGACTTGGGTCTAAAATCCAGTTGATGGGGGAAGTATCTGAGCAGGATCCTCGAATTGATGGTTAGTTATGCATCAAATTTTAGGGGAAATGTCTTGACACAAACTGAGTGATGATGAAAAGATTTAGCAGACTTTCACATCTTCAAATGGATGTTTTTCTATTGAAATTCCTTTAATGAATGGGCATGATGTGAATTTATGTGATTTGCTTAAGTTCTGCTTTAACAGGTTGCACTATTATTAACTAAGTTGTATTGGAGAAGTTTGTGGGTACCTTCACAGAAAACCCTCAGGAGACTTCACTCCTCCACTAGGGATCACCTAGGGGTTTAAAAGGCTTGATGCATATGCTAAATGCATCCGTGCTCCCTACGAAAGTGGCATTTTATTTTTCTTTGAATTCTAACTTTTCACCCTTTAAGTGGTTAAGTGGTGAAAAATGCCACTTTTCACCCTTTAACCTGATCATTCACAGACCTGTGAGCACACTAATAAGTCCCTGTTGAGTGCCTTCTGTAGATAATAGTGAAAGCTGGTAATAATGCAGAAAACCGCTTAAGAATGCCCACAAAGAAGCCATCTCTCAGCACTATGCAGAACCAGCAACAACACACCAGAGGGCAGCACATCACTGAGCCCTTGGAATGCGTGGCTGCAGCAGAACAAAGGAAAGGAAGTGAAGACTGGTCTTAAAAAAACCTATCGAAAGGGCATCTGGAAGACTTCGATAGGAGCTGAAGGATAAAAGAGAAGAATTCGTGCAGTTGGAGAAGGGCTCGATAGGATCTAAAGGCAGAAAGAGGAAGGCATGTGCTGAAGTAAGGGATTCGACAGGATCCCTGAACCTATCGAGCAGATGAATGAAAGAGAAAGCTCATCCTATCGAAAGCTTGCCTAAGGAGAGAAAGAGAGCCCGTCAAAGGCTTCCTGAACCTATCGAAATGAAGATGCTGGAATTGAACCTATCAAAGGATGCTTAAGCCTTTCGATAGGAATGAGAGCCAACCTATCGAGATGGCGGCAAGCAAAGCTGAACCTGTCAAAAAGGACCTCTAGACCTATTGAACTACTTAGCCAGCCTATCGAATACTCCAGATAATGGGCTGAGGACCCTGAAGCTTCAAAGAGGAAACTCATCCTATCAGTACCTATCGAAGAGACCAAGGAACCTATCGAAAGGGACTACAAGCTTACTTTTAACCTGTCGGAAGCTTCTCCAACCTGTTGAAATCGTGTGCTGAACTTCTCAAAAACTATGCTATGCACACACTGAGACCTGGTAACTTATTGCATGCAAACCGAGGCACTTTGGTGACCAGCGCGAGGTTCTAGAAGATGCCCTAGAAAGCCCTAACCGACCCAGGTGCTTTAACAGAACTCTAACAAAATCTAACGACCTTCGAGAAGGGGTTTTTGGTGGGAAAAATACAGGAGAAAGCTATATATAGAGATCCCCAATTGCCATTGAGGGAGATCGAGATCTGAGCCAAAATTCTAGAGATTAGCGCCTGCAAAGCAATTCCATTTTCCCTCCTTTAGACCAACCATGGTTGGCTAAAGCCCTTGGAGTAGCAAGGAGGGAAGTTAGATCTGTAATTTGGTGAGGTTAAGAGTGCTATTGTAGGTTCCTAGCTGTACAGACTACAGATCTGAGAGTATTTCCATTGTAAAGTGACCTTGTTTGCAATGATAATACTGTTTTTAATGCTTTAATTAGATTTAAACTTCCTTTGGTTCCATTTGGTGCTCGATCGGATTTGTGTAGAGGACTTGTAGATCAGCTCACCCACTTAACTGGTAGACCTCTTGGATACCATCTGATCTCCCCAGATCTGATGCTCCTGTGATTTCTTGAGTCTGTGGCCTAAGAATTGCAGCATCTGTAGTGGTTTTAATTGTTCTAATTGAGGCTCTGGCTTCGTAGGAGATCTCTAGGATGGTTTGTGACCATTAAAGTGGACAGATCATAACCTTAAGGTAAATCTAAGCTCAGGCCTCAATTGGATTCATCTGCTGTAATCCATGGATTCGATATAGTCTATAGGATGGTCTGTGACCGTTAAAGTGGACAGATCATAGCCTTAAGACTAGGTGGATCCTGTGATTTGGAGTGGAATTTATACCCTGCAGCTATGCTTATAGCCAACGAGAGAATTGTGTGCTCTGAACCTTTATAGCATGATTAATTGAATTTGATTTCAGTGAAAACCAACCTCTAAGCTACTCTTCTCCATTTTCTGTTTCTTTACTCTATTCCCCTGCAGGATCTAAGCTCCTAAACTCGATCCAAATTAGTTTATGATTAATTTTAGCTTAGTTTAAGTGACAATCCATTCAAACCTCTCCCCTGTCTTTTAACAAACTTAGTGATAGCTAGGGTGCCAGATCTCTTATAGATCTGGAGATTTATCATATTTCTAACCAGCCTCCCTGTGGACATTCCCTTATTTACCATTATTTTAAAGCTTGCTACAACAGATCCTGAATACTTGCAGGTCTGTATGAGTGTGTCTGCCTAGTTTTACTGATGATTTAGACCCTCATTTGAGGGAAGGCAAACATCCCAACAGTTCTCAAAGGGCATACATTCAGTGCAAACCCATTATCAATTAACACCAAGGGGATTATCATGTTTGAAGATTCCACAGTGATATTGAGTGACTATTTCCCTCCTCTAGTAAACTGGCGTCACAAAATAAAATGGCATTGGGAGCCATCACCTGTCCAATTATCTGCCCGACTTGATTTGGGCTCACCTGGAGAGATACGTGTGCATTTTTTAATGCCCCCATTAAGGCTTAAAAATGAAGTGGGGACGTCATTAATAAGTCTCAGACCATGATATGAGCTGGCATTCTTCTCAGTTGAGTGTCCAATATGTGTTTTCTGCTCATTTTCTCGAATGGGTTCACTGCACCAAAGGGAGAGGGAACTCTTTCTTAATTTTTTTCTCTCTTAGGTAAATTTTCAAGCCTTTGTAAAGGGAGGGGTGCCTCATTATTTATAGGAAAAGGAGAGGTTAGGAGGGTGTTTAGAGGCTAAGTAGGTTTAGGAATTAGGTAATTTAGCCATCTAAGGTTTTATAGGGTTTTTGGAGCCTTGAAAAGTGTGAAAACTAGCTCCAATGGTGGATGATAGGTTAGATCTTTAAGTCACTCAAAGGGTTTCAAATAGAATAGGAATGGGTGTAACAGAACAAGCAAAACACACCCAAGAGATCAAGATGGTCAACAAGTCAAACCCTAATCTCGAAATTTGAGTAGCAAACCTAAGGTTACTATAGCTAAGCCTAGCACAACTAATAGATGCGCCAAGCTTAGGTGCAGTAAAATAGTGCCCAACAATGGATTAGGAAGTTCACTGCCCGCGGGGGGGCCCACATTAGGCTGGCACAACTATTACTTGCACCAAGCCATTTCTGGAAAGAAATGGCTTGGCACAAGTATTAGTTGTGCCAAGTTCATAGGGATCCTCGCGAACCTTCTCGCGTGGTTCCACATGAACCTCTCGATAGGTTCTCGTGTGGTTCAATGTAGGCCTTACGAGGTTCAGTTGATGCCTATTTTCATGCCCAAACTTTGAATTACTGTAACTTTTTGATGTATAGCTCAGATTGGGGTGATTCTTGCCTCATTCGAAAGCTGGAGACTTATACTTTTCAATGGTATAAGAGTCAATTACAGTAGGAGATCTTAGCTAGTCCTAGTGCACCACTCTTTGATCATTGCTCTGGAAAGTCTAGGTATGGGTTCAGAAGGGATTTTAAAGGTTGGGATTGGTTTCTAATGCTCGGGGAGGTTTCTAAAGGATCAGGGGTGATTCTAAGGGTTTGGGATGACTCCTAAGGTTTTGGGAAGGATTCTAAGGGTTTGATACATGCCATCGTAAGCTCCGACGTGCGCCTCTCTCGAAGTGTGTTTCAATTTGGCTTTGGGCCAAATTTGGGTGTCTAAAATTTTAAGTTAAATTCTCAAACTTTCAAAAAATAAAAATAAAAACAAACAAATATTTCCAAAAAGATTAGCAAATAAAAAAAAAAAATACATAGACTCCTATCTGTCAAAATTCACTTATTGCCCCAACCTGTTCATTCCCTTGGGAAACTGAATAATGAATACATTCAACTTTGAGAAATCTCAAATGCCCACTAGAAAGGGACGCCTGACGCGCCATCGGTGTGAGCCCCGCGCCCGGTCTGACATAATTTGTGAAAGCCTTCGCCATTACATGACATTTTATTTTATTATCGGTCTCTGAACCTTGTCTATGGACATTCGTATGATGCCCCCTGACACCTCGACTACGTCATTTCCCTCTGTTTAACTACCCCCTATAGTAGGTTGCAACATGCGGCGGGATGCCCCTTGCACCCACAAATTAGGATATGATGATTCTCCTTTCCGTTTGACTGTCACTCATAGCAGGTCACACCATGCGACGGGATGCCCCTTGCACCCGTGGATTAGGATACATTGACTTTCATCGTTGACTGCTATTCACAGTACATCACGATACGCAACGGGATGCCCTCCCTCATCCACGGCCAGGAATATGCCTTTCAATAGCTACCACTGGGCCCCTGAATGCTCCATTTTAGCTTGTGCTGATAGATAAGAAAGCCAAGCATGTCATGTCAGTATCCCTAGTTCACATTTGTGATATGCCACGAAGAACGAGAAGGCACCTCAGGAGAGGGGTGTCTACTTCTTCGACGCGCTCTTACTTCGTAAGGGCGAGCTGACGAGGGGCATCTGTAGACACCTCCATTTTGCCCTCTTGAAGTATATAAGTTTGTTTGGTCAACCTTTGACCTTAACTGTGACTCTTCGAAAAGGACTTACCTTCTCTGAGGGTTTTGAAACCCTGACATGGGGACCATATACTAAAACAATAGTGTATGGTTGAATGCAGGTTGAAATAATAGCTCTGCGGCCCCATGACCCTAATAAGGGACTATATACTGAAATAATAGTATATGGCTGAACACAGGCTGAAACAATATCTTTGTGGCTCAGATCCCATAACCCAAAGGAAGGAACTATATGTTGAAACAATAGTATATAACTGAAACGCAGGCTGAAAAAATAGTCTTACGCCTTGGACCCGACATGAACCTAGGATAATCTCGAATTACATGTATCGAATCATGCATGCAATTTGATTGAACACCCCACCACCAGCGCTCAATTAGTCCTGTCAGACCAAACTTCCCCTCTCTTAGACCGCCTTCAGATCCGATTGGACACCCCAACAAGCGCACAAAAATGGATTAAGTGTCCCATCACCGGTGCTTAATTGGTCTATTTCAGACCTAGTCTCTAACTCTTAAGATAGCCAAAATTGCATGATTAAGCGCATTTAGTACAACGTTCAATTGGATTGTGCGTTCCAAGATGGGCGCGCAACTAGTCTAATCAGACTAAGACTGGGACACCCCGACAGAGCCAGTCAGCCGGTCACTCACTGAGTCGGTCACCAACTCAAAGTGGTTAAGTGCCTGATACAGGGCGCACAACTCAATTAAGCACCCCAGATAGGGCGCGTAATTGAAGTTGACCGACTAATTACACGCACCCCACAGGACGTATAATTAGTAAAATACCTATAAATAGACCCCCTTATCACGACCCAAAAAGAACAACAACGACTTTGAGATTCGAGTTTCGAGTTCCTTGCCTTCAAGCTTAGGATTTGGAGATTCCCCTCTGCAACCTCGGCCTTTGGTATAATTTTCCTTCTAATTTTATTTTTTATTTTTTATTTTCAGTTCTTAGTTCTAGTTCTTAGATCTCAGGTTTTAACTATTACTTTTTAATTTTCAGTCTGAGGTCGTAACACCTTTTTTTTTATCTATATTTTATTGTAATCTCTGGTTCTAATTCTTAGTTTCTAGAACCAGTCCTTAATTCTATTCACTATTTTAAATCTTATTTTTACCTCGAAATCTCAAGTTTTAGTCCTATCATTAATCTTTGGTTCTAGTTCTTAGTCCCTAGAACCAGTCCTTAATCATAAGGTCTGATTTTTTTGATTTCGGTCCCGATTTCAGTCTTTAAATTTTAAGTTCTAGTTCTAATTTACCGATTCCTTATAGTTCTAGATTTTAAATCCCGATTTATTAATCCATAATTATAATATAAAAATTATTGCCTTTTCAATTCAAAAATATATTCTTATAATTCAAATTTAGTTTACTTTAATCTTAGCCACCTGATTTGCCCAAGGGAGCTTGCGGAGGGTACCTGGGAACGGGGCCGATCCTCCTTAGCATAGCGGGCCAAAACCCTTGTTTTTAGATTTTCAGTAAGATTAGTATATATTTTTTCTTAGAGTTTTAAGAAAATTAGTAATTTTCAAATTTGAGTTTCAATAGAATTAGTATATTCCTAATTAGTCTCTGTAGAATTAACATATTTGCAGTCCTAATAGTATTAGGAGACTCAATTGACTAGATTTCTAATAAAATTAGGACACTTAAATTAATTAGACTCCTAGTAGGATTAGGAGACTCGATTAGATTAGGATATTAATTAGACTTCTAGTAGAACTAGAAAAGTTAATTAGACTAGGATTAAAAATAAAAAGAGAAAATACAACTAAAGTTAGAGAAGTACTAGGCATCTCACAATTAACTAGACTCCTAATAGAATTAGGATACTTGAAATTAATTAAACACCTAACAGAATTAGAACACTTAAAGTAATTTGATCCTAGTAGAAGTAAGACATTAGAAATAACAAGACTCATAACAGAATTAGGAAATTCACATTAGTTCTATATAATTAAGAGAGTTACTCAAACTGAAAAGCAAAAAACAAAAAGAATAGTTAGAGTCAGGATAGTGCTAGGAATCCTACGCGTAATTAGACTCCTAGTAGAATCAGGAAACTTAACATAATTAATCAACATAACAAAAGGAGAATAGGTTATTTAGACATTCGAGCGACCAGTGTTGCTGACATTGGCAGGCCGACGATTCAGTAAAGAAGGAACCCTCACCTCCTCACAAGCATGATCAGTGACGTGTTGTAGCGTCGATAAATATCTGCACCTGGCGACCGTAACAAACCTGGTATTTTCATCACGAATTTACCTCTTTAATTTTAGCACTTATTATTTTCTAATTAATCACTGCACCACCCATCGCCAGAGTCCACACGGTACCGAATTGGGCCACTAATTTCGGGGACCGAAAGGAACCCAGAAAAAGTGCGTACCAACAATCATGTTCACTTCACCATAGATTAGACATCCCTTCATCTCCACATAACAGCTCGATTTACTTTGGATCACTAAGGACTTTATTGGGTTGTAATGTGGCGTAGGTTCAGGTTTTATTAAAGAATGAAGGGGATAAAAAGGTTCAAAACTGAGAATTCAATCAAGAGGTAGGAGGTGATTCATGACTTCACCTTCTTCATTTCATCACAACTTCATCTTCATTAGTATTTTTCATATCTGAAGTGGCCAGCTTCTTCTCCTATTTCTAATTTCAGATGAAGTACTTCTTTTGACTTCTCTTTCTTTCTTTCTTTCTTTTTTTATTTTTTATTTTCTTTTATTTACTATTTTTTTTTTTTTATGATGGTTGCCACAACCATACAACTGATACACTACTTCACCTAGACTTTCTCCCTTCTCCTCCTCCTTCCACCAAATGTCAAACCCTACTTACCTATCTTCAACATCTTCTCCCTTACCTTTTGAATTTTCAGAGTGAGGGTAAGGCTGAATCAGGTTAAGAGTTTCAGGTTCAATTACTCCAGTGTTTTTCAAAGAAACATGGATTTTTAAGACTCAAAGAGCGTATGCAAAAGGGTAGTTTAATTAGGTAATACTTTTGAACTCAAACTGTCCAACTGATGGCCTTAGATCATGTCCCACATGTCATGAGTTCTGCTAAATAGTTTTAATTTAGGGATGCCTAACTCCCAGTGAAAAGGTTTGAGTCTGTCAGTTCTTAGAGCACAAAAATTGCCAAAGACACTTTTCAAAAGAAAAAAAATAAATTTGTAGGCCCAAATCTCACTGTATATGATCTTCATTTGAACTCATGGGGCATGTTCTCACATTTTTCTCTCCTTGCTGGTTCACTATGTACTGATTGTGAAATTTTTTCTTGATGATCACTTCATGGAAGTGTTGAATTTTTAGAAGATTTCAATATTAAACCGTCTACTATACATTTTAATTCTCCGTTTCTCAAAATTGTTTAGGTGGAACTTTACTTTGTTTGTTTCAATCATGACTACTATTACTACACTTAACTTAACCATTGGTCTGCCCTGCCATACCCCAAACCTAATATAAATAGTTCCCTCACTGTTTCAATATACATGAAGTGAGGGGAAGCAGGGTATGTAAAGTATCAACAATATACAGCAGAAAACAAAAATTAATTTTCATCATAAATGAGAAAGTAGACAAATAAGCACATTGCAAATTGGACTACAGAAGAAATTTCTATTAACAGAATTACTATGATACAAGAGAAAACTGAAAATAACTTTACAAAACACACCATTATAAAACATTGACAAACTAATAACTACATTAACTCCTAGTGATCTGAATCAAGATCTAAGTCTATTGGGTCCCCTGCATCTTTCCCTTTTCCTTTCTTCACACTATCAACCTGTGTAGCACCAGCCTTTGATCTTGTTGTAGCTAGTTTCTTGGGCTTGGTGCTGCTTTTCTCTTGGGAGGGCTCCTTGATAGATACCCCTTTGGTGAATGTGGGATTCATGACTGAGATGGAGGAAGTGAGTGTCTCAACTAGCTGGGCTAACTGAGTTGTCCTCTCCTCATAAACTTTGTACAGGGACAGTGCATTGTCCAACTGCTTCTGTATTAGCTTTCATTCTTTCTTATGATCTAACATTTCTTTCTCCATCAGCTTCCAGTAATCAGACTTCATCAGGGAAATTTGATTGTCATAAAAATTCTGGACCATCTCATTGACAGACTCCACAATTATGTGCACATCCCTTTGCACATATGGATCAACAATCATAGACTTGCTGAGGGTGTAAAACTTGGGTATGGGGACGACATCAGCAGGGACAATGGATCAGTTTACAGGGTCATCAGGGTCCTCAGAAATAATAGGTAATTCAGTACCAATGGTGGGAGATGATGGTGGGCTAGATGGAAGGATAGGTGCTAGCTCCTTTTCATGAGGTTTAGTCTGGGTGAAGGTTGAGGTGGAGGTATATGGGATGAGGGTAAGCTCTTTAGTTTTAAAATCAGTCTATGTGGTTGCTTAGTTGTGGCTATTGAAGATGAGGGCTCATGCAAAGGAGGAGGGGTAGGTATAGGTATGGGTGTATGTGTAAGTGGTTGGGGTGGTGGGGTTAAGGATTGAAGGGCTGTCTGAAGGGATTGTATGCTGGTTTGAAAGGTGGCTTGGTTTTCATTATTGGTATGGAGTTGGGTTTGGAGAGAGGTAAGGAGGGAAATTATTTGGGAGAAGGGGTCTGGTATGGCTTGTGGTGTAGGTTGGGTGCGTGGGATTTGTTGGAAAGGGGAAGTGGGGGCATGGTTGAAGTGGTACGGCTGTGGAGAGTCTGGGAGGGGTGTGTACTCATTCCTGATATCCTCCACAATGGAGTCTATTATGGCTAAGTACCCCTTAGTTGTGAAGTGTTGTTGGTCATGGGTGGGTGTAAAGGGAAGGGAATAGGTAGGTGAGGTAATAGGGTCACTTGACTCAATGGTGTCAGTGGGGGTAATGGGTTCAATGGGGGGTACAAGGTCAATGGCGGTGGGTGGTTCAATGTCAGTGGCCATAGGCTCAATGCCATCATAAGTTAATGGGGAAGGTGAGTCTGGTGTGGGGCATGAGATAGTAGTAGGTGGGCTAGGTTCAGTGGGTGTAGTGGTTGGTTTATGGGCTCTCTTTTTATATTTTATTTTTATGGTTGGAGTGGGTATGTTAAATGGGAATGGGATTGGTTTTGGAACTGATGCAGGGATGGTGGTGGTGATTGTGGAGGGTGTTGGAGATGGAATGGTAGGCGAGGAAGTAGGAATGGGAGGTGGATTTAAGATGGTTGGTGGTGGAATGGTGTATGTGGTAGGTGATATAGAGCTGTCAGCAGTGGTTTCCACAGGAGTAGGTGCTGATGCATCCTCTGATGGAGTGGGCAGTAATGGATTAGTGTGTGGGGTAGAGATGGGAGATGGTGGCACAGGTAATGAAGTTGTTGATGTATCTGCAGTAGAACTGGGTAATTAAGTTGAGCTTACAACAGAGGAAGTTGTAAGAATTGCAGCGGTAGAGGTCTCTGTTGAATGGGTTGCTCCTGAATCCTCTGATCCCTGCTTCTTCTTCTTACTCATCAAAGTCATGCTAATGTTCCATAACTTTTTCCCAAACACCAAACAGGGCAATTTCTTAGTAGGCTCCCCCTTCTTCCATACATAGCCTGCTTGTTTGAGCAGGGCTGTGATCACCCTGCTATAGGGGAGTCCATGTGGCTTCAGCTGCTTTTGGACTTTGATGTGTATGTCCTTCATCCCCTCAAAAATTAATTGAGCAGCATTGAAGTAGTGACCTTGGGAGGAGTAGAGAGCATCAACAATGGGATGTCTTCCCTCTTGTTGTTGCCTAGCTACAAATATGTTTTTCCTTAGAATATTATCTATAAATAGCAAGTTGGGACTGGAGTCACTCCTCATGAGTGAGTCCTTCTTAATCACTGAAAAATACCATTTTTCATCTCTTAACCTAGCCTTTACTACACCTTTGAGCATCTAATAATTATCATTTGAGTATGTTTTTATAGTTGGAAATAAATCATAGCGTAGTGCAATAGCCTACATAATGGATGCCAAGAAGAGAGTATTTTGAGGTCAAGCCTTGAAGCTGATGGAAAAACTGAGAGTGCACCATGGTGGTCTACACCGTAGGTGCCATTTGTCATGCATGAGGGTCGTAGAAGTCCAACAGTCAAAAGGAAGATGAACCCAAGTAGTGAGGAGTGTTGCAGCAGGCTGTGCATAGCAGCAGACAGTCAGGAATACAAACTTGAGCAGTTAGACTCCCAGTTAATTGAGCTCAAGCAGATCTCGACCACTTCAGGGCAGCAACATATCAACCGCTCGAGTAGATCTCGAGCAGCAGCATATCAATAGCTCAAGCAACAGCATATCGATAGCTCGAGCAGTAGCATATCAATAGCTCGAGCAACTCAAATAGAGAGAGCTCTAGAAATGCCTCTCGAGAAGTTCTCGAGAGGTTCATAGCTTCAGAAACTCATCTCAAGCACCTCTGAGAGGACGAGTTAATTCAAAGAACATCTGCTCGAGTGGTTCTTGAGCAGATATACCTTCAGAATCCTTCTCAAGCAGATCTCAAGCAGTTGACAACATGTGCAATTCAGCCTGTCGAGCTGCAGTTTCAAGCAACTCAACCTGTCGACAACCACTCAAGCTGCAGAATTAAAGAATGTCAACCTATCAAGAGCCTCTCGATCTAAACTACCAGAAGCTTCATCCTGTCGAGCTGCATAACCAGAGCTAGTCCATCCACTCGAGAACCACTCGAGATGCATAATCTGAAGCCCCAACCACTCGAGGCTTGGGTGTCAGCCTTCCCATTCAACATGCAAGGGTATTTCTTGGATTCCACAACATCTAGGGCACACATCCCAATGTGCTGAGTTGTTCCCCACTAACCAAGGCAACACTTGGCTGTAATTGGACTACATCAGCAGGATCCTAACCAACTTGATCCTCCTTCTTTTAGATTGGCCAAGGCACATAGTTTGTTGGTGTGGACTATATAAAAGTTGTAAAAATTGTCAATAATAGGTATCTAACATTACCTAATTTGCTCTGAGCTAGGAAGATATCCGGGGGCTTAGATCAATTCTAGGGTTAGGTAATCTTTTTCCTTTTTCTTCCCTCCTTAGCTTAGCAATTGCTGGCTAAGTCCTTTTGTAAGAGTTAGGATTGATTTACTGCTGTAATAAGGACTGTGTAAGCTTAAAAAGATCTAAAGTTCTGCATTGACTGCAGTCTTGAGGGCTGACCATTGCAAGTACTTTTTATGCAATGAAAGTTATTTTTCTTGTCACATTAAATCTATATTCTCTCATGCTTGCATATAGCTTATAGGCTTTCTGAACCTATGGATGCCTGAGCTTATAGCCATGCACACATAGAGGCTGCAGTGATTTTTATGTTCTAGTTTTAAGCCCATGACTGGAGTATATCTCTGGGATGATCTGTGACCACTCAAGTGGACAGATCATAACCCTAGGACTAGTCTATATCTCAGGGTTAGATTGGATTCTTCTCTCTTGCATTTGAGCTTGTCGCCAAATGAAGGACAAATGTAGATCTAGTCTTTGCTCTGCTTGATCAACCCCTGTTTCAGTGAAAGATCAGCCCCTATTTTATTACTTCTCACCCATTTTATCTTTGTTTTTCCAAATCCATTTTCGTCCCTTTCTAAATGCCTTTCTTTTACTGTAGATCTGCATTTGTTCTTTATGTTTTAATTTAGTTTTGTGACACCCCTAAAACTCCCTTTCTTTACCTTTGCTTTCTAGTATAGGTTAGTGATGTCAGATCTGTAGTCAGATCTGGAGGTCTACTATTCAACCTTGTGTTTTTAGAATAAATTTTCCTGTGGGGCAAACTCTTACTTATCAAAACTTGCTACAACGACCCTAAATCTTGTAGGATTGTGAGTTTAGATTGCTATTTTTGTGCTATTTCACTCCATTTCACTCCCCTGTTTGATTTTTTTTTGCTGCCAAATTTTTACCACACATTTTTTAATAATAAATATACTAGCACAACATTTCTAACCAACAAGTTTTTGGCACTGCTATTGGAGATATTTGGTCTAAGTAGTAGATCTGAGTTTTATTTGTCTGTCTATAAATTTATTTGTGCCTGTTATCTGTTGGAATAAAAGTACTGCTGAATTTATTTTAGTTTCTTGTAGATCTAGAACTGTAGCAAAGGAGGAAGTTGATAGCTACAACTGGAGCATTTTTTACCCTAGTTTGCATCCTTTTATCCCTTGCTTTAGTTTCACTTCTATTGTGCATTAATTTTAGCAATTGAATTTTACAGTAGTTTTTGCATTCTTTTATTGCTGCTATAAGTATTATTTATACTTGCTGGTAGTGTATTCTGGGTAGAAGGTCTCTTTATCCTGAGCTAGAGCCTTTAAATCTAGAAATAGAAAGAGCGCGTAGACCTAGACACACCCCACCTAGAGATGGGTGAACAACCAAGACCATTGAGGGAATATTATGCACTAGGGGTGTACTCATCCCCCTTCTGCATTCAATTCCTCAATGTTGAGGGCAACTATGAAATTAAGGCCCAAACTATTCAAATGCTGCCATCTTTCCATGGGCTAAGTAAGAAGGATCCTTATAAGCACATAGATAAATTTTTGTCTTTATGCACCACATTCAAGATTGTTGGTCTAGGAGATGATGCCACAAAAATGAGCCATTTTTCTTTTTCACTAAAGAACAAAGCCAGAAATTGGCTCAATATGCTCCCACCCAATAGCATAACCTCATGGAATTCCCTCCAATGTCAGTTTTTAGCCAAATTTTTCCCTATGAATAAAACCAGCCAGTTGAGGAAGACCATCATATCCTTTGCCCAATTCCCAATTGATGATTTTCATGAGGCATGGGAAAGGTTTAAAGAGCTGCTGAGGCAGTGCCCTCATCATCAAATCCCTAAGTGACAGCTTATCCAAAGCATCTTCCAAGGGATTGACTCGAAGAGTAGAGATATGATTTATGCATCATGTGGTGGCACATACCTCAATAAAACTGATGAGGAAGCCTGAGAATTATTTGATGTCATAAGTGAAAACTCCATGCAGCAGGAGTCCTTGTCAAGAAATGACATTGAACCAACTGTCAGAGTGACAAAAGAACCCACTACCAAAGGAAAATTGTATGAGTTTACTGTGTATAATGACCTGGCTAAGAAGGTGGACAACTTAACCCATAAATTTGATAAAGTGTTGAGTGTGCTATAGCCCCAAGCTGCTATACAAGTGAAAGAGCATGTCTGATATGCCAGCCACCTACTCACTCACTGCTGGAATGCCTTTCAGCTGGTCAATACCCTGAACTGGTTATGGAGTACGTCAATGCTGCCCAATCATATGGGCCAGAATCTACTGGGTATTCATGGAGAAACTACCCCAATATGAGGTGGAGGCAGGACAATTTCCAACAACCCTAGTAGCAGCCGCAAGCATTGCCATATAAACCAGTTCAGCAGTACAACCAAGGTTATGCTCCAAGACAGCAATATGCCCAGTCTGCCTCACAACCAAATCAGTTAGCTTTACCCCCACCATAGCCTAGAGCACCCTCATTCGAAAAGCAGGTTTTGTCATTACTGCAAAGCCTGAACTCTTTATCACAGACTGTGAGCTCTCACAATCAGAGTATTAAAAATATTGAGGACCAGCTTGGTAAAATATCAAATACTCTGACCAGGAGAGAAGAGGGAAGATTGCCAAGTCAAACAATGAACAATCCCAAGGATACGCACATGATTGGTGAAGGCTCCTCAACCCATCAGAAAGCTAAAGCACTCACAACCCTAAGGAGTGGCAAGGTGGTGGACAATCAAGTGGGCATGGAAGCAAGAGAGAATGTACAAAGATAAGAAAATTTAGTCCCTGCTGATATGCAACAAGAGCACAATAATGGGGCTGCTGTTGAGCCCCTACAGAAAGAAAAAATTATAAAAAATAAAAGTCAAAAAAAGATTGATGATACAGCTAGGCTTACAGCTGAGGTACCAGCAGTACCTTAGCTGCCATTTCCTCATGCTCTAAAAGGTCGTTCTCCTTTTGATAAGGGGAATGGCAAAATAAAAAAAAATGATGGAGACCTTCAAACAAATTAAGTCAATTTACCTCTGCTTGATGCCATTAAACAGTTCCCAGCCTATGCTAAATTTCTAAAGGACTTGTGTACCCGAAAGAGGAAGGCAAGGATTCATTTGTCTAAGAAAGTCTTTGTCAATGAGAATGTCAAATCTGTTATGTCTATGACAACA
The DNA here is from genome assembly GCA_021018995.1 of Chloranthus sessilifolius. Taxonomy (NCBI): domain Eukaryota; kingdom Viridiplantae; phylum Streptophyta; class Magnoliopsida; order Chloranthales; family Chloranthaceae; genus Chloranthus; species Chloranthus sessilifolius. Next base: position 39,793,132 of record CM037593.1, read on the forward strand.
CCAGCTAAATTTTAGGAACCAGGGGTACCTACTATCCCCTGTATGACTGGTGATCACACCATAGACAGAGCCCTTTCGGACTTGGGAGCCAGTGTAAACTTGCTACCATACTCAGTGTATGAACAATTGGGTTTGGGGGAACTGAAATCAATACTTGTAGTTCTCCAATTGGCTGACAGGTCTGAAAGGAAGCCTATGGGAATCGTTGAAGATGTGCTGGTGGGGGTGGATAAATTTTTTTACCCTGCTGACTTTTTGGTTTTGGACATGGAACCTTCCAAATGTATGACCCCAATCCCTATTATCCTGGGCAAACAATTTTTGTCCACAGCCAATGCTTGCATTCAATGAAAGTCTAGGGTGATGGAAGTCACTTTCGAGAATATGAAAGTGAAGCTTAATGTGTACAATGCTGCAAAGCAATCTCAGTTGGATAATGAGAGTTGCTTTGTAGTTGATGTACTAGAGGAATTGGAGAAAGAAAATTTACCCAATCTGCTGGATTGGGATAAAATGTGGGATGATGTTGAAAATGTGTTGACTGAGGTTGTTGAGCAGGAGGCCCAAACTTCCATTGCTGAAGAAAGCACCACATTAAATTCTTCAGTGGACCTAGTGCAGTATTCCATATGGAGAGCCACATTGCTGCCCCTACCTCAACCCTCCAAGGCACCTTTGCATCCTTCAATGGAATGTCCACCAGATCTGGAGCTCAAGCAATTGCCAGCATCTTTGAAATATGATTTCCTAGGAGAGAATGAAAAGTTGTCTGTGATTATCTCTTCCTCTCTCACTGTGGAGCAGGAGGAGGAATTACTTAAGGTCCTTAGGAAGCATAGGAAAGCAATTGGTTAGATCATTACTGATCTGGGAGGTATAGACCCATCTGTGTGTATGCAAAAAATTTATTTGAAAAAGGATTCAAAACTCTCTAGAGAAATGCAAAGGAAACCAAACCCTCACATGCAGGAAATGGTTATGAAAGAGATTGTGAAGTTGCTAGATGCTGGGGTCATTTACCTCATTTCAGACTCTGAGTGGGTCTCACCTATCCAGGTGGTCCCTAAGAAGTCTAGCATCACTATCACAACAAATGAGTCAGGAGAATTGGTTCCAACAAGAGAGACTACTAGTTGGAGAGTGCATAGACTATAGAAAACTAAACTCCAAGACTCGAAAGGACCACTTCTGATTACCCTTCATTGATCAGATTTTGGATAAGCTAGCAAGCAGAGCATTTTACTGCTTTCTTGATGGATATTTTGGTTACAACTAGATACCAGTGATCCACAAGTCCAGGAAAAAACCACTTTCATTTATCCTTTTGACACTTTTGCTTATAGAAGAATGTCGTTTGGACTATATAATGCTCCAGCCACCTTCCAAAGGTGCATGTATGTAATTTTTTCTGATATGATTGATAAGTTTTTAGAGATTTTCATGGATGATTTATCAATTTATGGGGATGATTTTAGTCCATGTTTGCATCACCTTTGCCTTGTACTGCAAAGATGTTAAGAAAACAATTTGGTTTTGAGCTGGGAGAAAAACAATTTCATGATCACCCAAGGTATTGTGCTTGACCATGTGGTAGCCCAAAAAGGCATTGAGGTTGACAAGGCAAAAATTGACCTAATTTATCACTTGCCCCCACTAAAAACAGTCAAGCAAATCAGATCATTTTTAAGACATGCAGGATTTTATAGAAGGTTTATTAAGGACTTCAGCAAGATCTCCAAATCACTGTGCCACTTGCTTTATCAAGATGTGCCATTTGAGTTTGATGCTGAATGTCTTGAAGCATTTGAGATTTTGAAGAAATATCTAACCCTTGCCCCTGTGATCCAAGCACATGATTATGCCCTACCCTTTGAACTGATGTGTGATGCATCTGATTTTGCTATAGGGGTGTGTTAGGATAGAGAAAAGATATATTGCTTTTTGAAGTTTATTATGCCAGTAGGACATTGACAGAAGCTCAACTGAACTATACCACAACTGAGAAAGAGCTTCTTTCTGTTGTCTTTGCCTTAGACAAATTTAGACCTTATTTACTAGGCTCTAAAATTGTGATTTTCACTAACCACTATGGCCTAAAGTACCTACTGGAAAAGAAAGATGCCAAGCTAAGGCTGATTAGATGGATTTTACTCCTGCAGGAGTGAGATCTTAAAATTAAAGATAAAAAGGGGGTAGAAAATGTGATTGTTGACCACTTGTCAAGGATCCTAGGTGAAAATTATGCTGCAACACCATTGAAAGACACCTTCCCTGATGAGCAATTATTTGCCATCCAGTCTGTTCTACCCTGATTTGCCAATATAGTGAATTACCTTATTGTAGGTAGGATTCCTTCCCACTGGTCCAAGATGGACAAGGACTTGTTCTTCTCACAAATCAAATATTTTTTCTGGGAGGATCCATACCTGTATAAGTATTGTGCAGACCAGGTAATTAGGAAATGTGTCCCTGAAAGTGACACCCACAATTTTCTAACCATGTGTCATGAAAAAGTCTGTGGGGAACACTTTGGAGGGAAAAAGACAGCAGCCAAGGTGCTGCAGTGTGGGTTTTACTGACCTTCCTTATTTTAGGATGCCTTTGAACACTGTAAAACCTGTTTAAGATGTCAAAGGATGAGTAGCATATCAGAGAGAGATTCAATGTCACTGCAACCCATCTTTATTGTGGAGTTGTTTGATGTATGGGGTATAGATTTTATGGGCCCCTTTCCTCCTTCTATCGGCTTTAACTTTATCCTTGTGGCCGTCGACTATGTTTCCAAATGGGTGGAAGCTGCTGTCACAAAGATAAATGATCACAATGTTATCCTTAAGTTTGTCAATGAAAATATATTTTCCAGATTTGTCACCCCTAGAGCCATCATTAGTGATGGGGGCAACCACTTCTGTAACAGACACTTTGAGAGCTTGCTCAAAAAGTATGCTGTTACACATAAGATTGCTACTCCATACCACCCACAAACTAGTGGGCAAGTGAAGATTTTCAATAGGAAAATCAAGCATATCTTAGAGAAGACAGTTAGAACTTATAGGAAGGACTGACCAATGAAATTGAATGATGCTTTATGGGCTTATAAGACAACCTATAAGACTCCAATTGGAATGTCCCCATTTAGATTGGTCAATGGCAAAGCATGTCATCTGCCAATTGGGTTAGAGCACAAGTTCTTGTGGGCCATCAAAATCTTGAACATGGACCTAACTTCTGCTGGTGCAAATAGGAAATTGCAGCTGTCTGAGCTGGATGAACTGAGGTTGGATGCCTACTCAAATTTAAGAATTTATAAGGAGAAAGCCACGACCTTCTTCGACAAGAACCTCCTGAGTAAGGATTTTAGTGATGGAGACAATGTATGGCTTTTCAACTCAAAACTTAAAGTTCTTTCCAGGAAAATTGAGATCCAGATGGGATGGACCTTTCACTGTAATCCATGCATTCCCATCTGGGGCTGTGGAGATCATGAACCCCATTTCTGATAGGGTCGTGAAAGTGAACGGTCAAAGACTCAAACCATGTGTGGAAAATTCTATGGAGTTCTCTGAAACCAATGACTTCCAGGAACCTCCCAATGCTGAGTGATCTCTAGCCTTGTACACTGTGTAACATAGCTGTTTTTGTTGTTTTAAATTCTGTCATGTAATCTGTTTTGTCTCATCTATGTTTTATGTCATTTGTTGATATGAATCTTGATCTGAGCATATTTATAGTCTATTGTGGTGTTAAGATGTTTGTGTTTGGCATAGGAATCAGTGTTTACATGAATAGGAGTGTGCATGTGCTACATGCAGAGGGCCTGACAGCACAAGAATGAAAGTAGAGCTAAGGTGTATATGTTTTTAGCCTTCTCGAGAGGATCAGGCATCCTCTCGAGCCATTACCAAGGCATATTTGGCCTTCTCGAGAGGCTCTGATAGCCTCTCATGCCACATTTCATGAAGAATAGATAGCCCTCGACAGGCTCTGATGTATAAAAGTCAACTGCTCAAGATCCTATCGAGTAGAAGCACCTAAAGCTCAAATTTTAAACACACATGCCTGTCAAGCAGTTCACATTCAACTGCTCGAGAGGCTAAATCTCATTGAATTCATCTGCTCGAGAGCCTCTTGAGCCCCATATTCTGAAAGCCAGCCTCTCGAGGTTAAGGTTTGCATGATTTAAAGCCACTCGATAGTTCATTCTATCATTTTTGTCGAAAGCACTCGAGCGCATACCTGTTTCCCAAACCGGACCTTCCCCCTTCCTTCTTCACTACTATTTTTGCTCCACCATTCACCCAGTGCTTTTGTCACATTGCTACGCAACTCAAGCTAAGCATTTTACACCGTGCAAAGTGAGTTTTGGACCACTGTGCCTCTTCCTCAACAAAACCCTAGCTTTTAGGGTAAGTTCATAGATTTTCCCAGCCTGTTCTATATTTGAAATCTTTTTACTAGGTTGAGTTATCTTCGTTGAGGATTGGTTACTGGGGAGAATTAGTGAAGTGGTGAACAACCTAGGATTTCAATTTGGTGTGATTTATGCTAGGGTTTGGATGGTTGAACCATTAGAATTTGGAGAAACTCTGCAGGAGCTGTTGAGCCCTGCCCAAACTAACCCTCCCACTCCCACCAAGAAATCCCAGAGGAGTGCCACATCCTCCACCCTGGAAGGGCCATAACCCCAAATGGAAAAATCTAAGAAGAGGGCCCCTCCTAAGAAAAGGGCAAGGACGCCACCACTGAGCAGAAAAAGTCCAAGAAATAAAAACAAGTGGAAGAAGCCACCCCAAAAGTTGATCCACTGACTACACCCAATGATTTTATGGATGCCATGGGTTTGGAGCCAGAGACTACCTTTGATAAGGCATTTTTTTCAAAGGAAGCCTTGGCTGTTGAAGGCATGGAATTTTTTACCAAGGCTTCCTTGGACTCACTATTAGTACCTTTGGATGAGTTAGTATACCCTAGGCTAGTCAAGTTGTGGTACCAAAATATTAGACTCAAGGAGTCTGGGGGGGGGGCTAACAAAGAAGACCTTGTGTTGGTCATTTTGATAGATGAGTTTCCAGCTGTATATGACCCCGCTTGTAAATTGGGGGCTCCACTCACTGCCTCCATCACTGAGATTGCTCAAAAGTTGACTAATGCCAAGAAAGCTTCGAGGGACTCACTTATGAGGAGTGACTTCAGTCCCAGCTTGCTATTTATAGATAATGTTCTAAGGAAGAACATCTTTATAGCTGGGCACCAACAGAGAGAAGAAATCCCATTGCTGATACTCTCTACTCCTTCTCGCAAGGACATTGCTTCAATGCAGCCCAGTTAATTTTCGAAGGGATGAAGGGCAAACACATCAAAGTTAAAAAGCAGCTGAAGCCACATGGACTCCCCAACAATAGGCTGATCACACCCCTACTCAAACAAGCAGGCTACGTATGGAAGATGGGGGAGCCTACTCAGAAATTACCCCCCTTGGTGTTTGGGAAGAAGTTATGGAATATTAGCATGACACTGATGAGTAAGAAGAAGAAGAAGGGAGCAGAGGATTCAACAGCAACCCATTCAGCAGAAACCTTTAACAGCTGTTGTCTTACTTACCTTACAACTATTAAAGGATTAAAACATCAAAATAAAAGGCACAGTCATAGAGAGATGGGATCGGGGTAAGTTAGTGTTGGCGTGTTTGCCTTCCCTTCAAATAGGGCTTAAAATCATTCATAAAAGTAGGCAGAACACACTCACACAGACCTGCAAGTAATCAGGGTCTTTTGTAGCAAGTTTTAAAAAGATGGTGAGTAAGGGAATGTCCACAGGGAGGTTAGGTTAAAAATGTGGTAAATCTCCAGATCTGTAAGAGATCTGGCACCCTAACTAATGCTAAGTTAGCTAAAAGACAGGGGAGAGGTTTAAAAGGGGTTGTAACTTAAGCTATACCAAAATTAAACAAAAACTAACTTGGATCGAGTTTAGGAATCTAGATCTTGCAGGGTAAAGGAGTTAAAATAAGAAAATGGAGAAGAGTAGCTTGGAGATTGGTCTCACTGAATTCAGATTAGGTTAATTATGCCACAGAGGTTCAGGGCACACAATTCCCTCAGCTAGCTATAAGCACAACTGCAGGGTAGAAGACTCCACTCCAAATCACAGGATCTACTGGTCTTAAGGCTATGATTTGTCCACTTAAATGGTCACAGACCATCCTATAGAATCCAGGGATTTATAACAGACGAATTCAATTAGAGCCTGAGCTTGGACTAATCTTAAGGCTATGATCTGTCCACTTTAATGGTCACAGATCATCCTAGGGATCTCCTCCAAAGCAAAAGCATCAATCAGGATAATTAAAACCACTATAAATGCTGCAATTCTAAGGTCACAGACTCAGGGAATTACAGGAGTATCAGATCTAGGGAGATTAGATGGCATCCAAGAGGTCTACCAGTTAAGTGGGTGAGCTGATCTACAGACTCCTCTACACAAATCTGATCGAGCACCAAATGAAACCAAAGGAACTTTAGATCTAATTATAGCATTAAAAACAATATTTACATTGCAATTAAACTCACTCTACAATGGAAATGCTCTCAGATCTGTAGTCTGTGCAGTAGTGAACCCATAATAGCACTCTCAACCTTATTCAATTATAGATCTAACCTCTCTGCTCGCTACTCTAGGGGAATTAGCCAACCATTGATGGGCTAAAGGAGGGAAAATAGAATTTCTCTGCAAGCTCTAATCTCCAAAATTTTGCTTAGATCTCGATCCCCCCCCAATTATAATTTGGGGTCTCTATATATAGCTTTCTCCTCTGTTTTTCTCGCCAAAACTCCTTTCTAGAAGGTCCTCAGTGTTTGTTAGGGTTCTGTTAGAGCACGTGGGTCGGTTAGGGTTTCCTAGGGCATCTTCTAAAATCGTCGTGTCGGTCACCAAGTACCTCGGGTTGCATGCAGCAGGTCACCAAGTCACAGCGTGTGCATAGCTGAGTTTCTGAGAAGTTCTGCTCACGATTTCGACAGGTTGGGGAAGCTTCCAATAGGTTCTGGTAAAGCTTTTTAAACCTTTCGCCAGTTCTCTAATCCCTTCGATAGATTCCAATAGGATGAGCTTTGAGGCTTTATCTTCACTGCACTTTATCTGGAGCATTCGACAGGTTGGAGGAGTAGTTCGTTAGGTTGGGAGACCGTTTCGTCAGGTTGTAGCTTTGCATTCCATCACTTCGATAGGATGGCTCTCACTCCGTCGATAGGTTCTGTTCTAGCACCTCCATTTCATTAGGTTCAAGCGGTCTTTCGATAGGTTCTGGAGACCTTGCGATAGGTTCAGGAACCCTTCGAAAGGTTCCCTTTTCTCCTCAGGTAGATTTCGTCAGGATTAAATCTGTCTTTCTTTCAACTATTCAATAGGTTCTTGGATCTTATCGAATTTCACAATCCTCACGACTTCTTCTTCTTTCAGCCTTCAGATCCTATCGAAAACTTGCCAATCTGCATGAATTCCTCTAATTTAACTCTCAGCTCCTATCAAAATCATCAGATGTCCTCTCGATAGGATGTTTTTGGCCTGTCTTCACTTCCTTCGCCTTGTTATGCTATAGCCAAGCACTCTAAGGGTCCAGTAATGTGCTACCCTCTGGTGTGCTCTTGCTTGGTCTGTCCTGTGCTAAGAGATGGCCCCTTTGTGGGCATTCTTGAGTGGTTTTCTACATTAGTATCATCTTTTATTGATGTCTACAAAATACACTTGATAGAGGCTTATTAGTGTACTCACAGGTTAAAGGGTGAAAAGTGGCATTTTTCACCAGTTAACACACCCCCAAACCTAAGCTTTGCTAGTCCCTGAGCAAAGGAGAATTAAAAAGAAAAAATGCCACTTTCGTAGGGAGCATGGATGCATTTAGCATATGCACCGAGCCTTTTAAACCCCTAGGTGATCCCTAGTGGAGGAGTGAAGTCTCCTGAGGGTTTTCAGTGAAGGTACCCACAAACTTCTCCAATTAAATTTAGTTAATCATAGTGCAACCGGTTAAAGCAGAGTTTGAGTAGATAAAATGGATTCACACCATGCACCTTTAGAGGAATTTTAATAGGGAGAGCATCCCTTTGGGTCATGAAAGTCTACTGCAATTTCTTCATCATCACTCAGTTCATGTCAAGGCCTTTCTTTCAAAATTTTGATGCAGAGCTCACCATTCATTTAAGCTTTCTGTGCTGATACTACCCCTGTCAAATTGGATTGCAGGCCCAATTCTCACCAGGGTTGTTCACTCATTAATACAAGGAGGGGTGCATCATATCACTCAGCTCAAGAACAGTTACAGCCCTCAAATAGGACTACAAGCATGAGCATAGGCATTGCTCTGATTTCTGACTTCTCCAGCTCCTTACAACATAGATTAAATAGATCCTTATCTCCACATGATGGCTGAATCCATTTCAGATCAGTAAGGTCTATTTATTGGGTTGTAATGTGGCTTAGGGATGAGGTTTGCAAAAAAATAAAAGGGGAGAATGGGATTCAAAATTGAGAAATCAACAAGGTAAGGAGGTGACATGTACACCTTCTTCATTTCAGCAAAGATCCATCGTCTTTTCAAATTTGTAGAGGCAAAGTGGGCTAGCTTTTTCTCTTCTTTTTCAAAATATCCAATGAAGTGACTTCTCCTTCTCATTCTTTTGCTTTACTTTTCTGTTTTTGTTCTTTTTATTTTTTTATTTTTTTATTTTTATGGGCAGGAATGCCACGATGGCCACCAAATGAGCTTCCTTCTCTTTCAACCAAAAGTCAAACCTTTCTCCTCTAACCTCACTTCTCCTTCTTTTTCTTGATTTCTTAGATCAAGGGTGAACTAAAATAGGCCAAGGGATTTTGAGTTCAAATTTCCTGGTTTTTAGCAAAGAAAATTTAGGATTTTTAAGGCTCAAATAGTGTGTATCAAGGGCAGTTCAAAGGTGGAAGATTTTAAGCTCAAACTGTCCAAGGGATGGCCTTACTTCATGTCCACCATGTCAGGAATGCTGTCAAGCTATTTCAACTTTGATGTGCCTAACTTCTAGTGGTCAAGATTAGGTCCAGTCAGTCCTCAAGCAGAAAAAATTTACCACAACACTCTTCAAAGAAAAATTTTCAGGCCCAAGTCTCACTGGGTATGGCCTTCCATTAAATTTTCTGGGGGGTATCCTCACAGTTTTCTCTCCTTTCAGGTTCACTAAACATCAATTTTTATTTTCAAAATTTGTTGACATTCACTTCATGAACAATGTTAAAATTGTAGTTTATTTCAATTCAAAAAAAAAAAAAGTTTTCTGAATTAGGTGAGGGTTCACTTTATTTCCTCAAACTCCTTTTTACACCTGGCTGCACTAAAATTAACTAATTTATTGACATACATGCCACACCCCCCAACCTAAATTAAACAGTGTCCTCACTATTTATAGCATAGTGGGTGTAGCCATGCAAACATCCAGAGAAAGAAAAAACAATTAGATAAGCAGAAAAAAATGGAATAAACAAAGCATTTTATTAAAAATAAACTAAGCAGACAGCCAGTACAATGATCAAGCACAAGGATGCGAAAGGTAAGACATTTATGTGGACAAAATATCCTTGGCAAACTAAAAGCCTTCCCTGCTCTGTGGATATCCTCACCAAGGCTGTGTGGAAGAGGAACTGCAAGCCAGGAGGGGAGGAAGAAAAGGAAAAAGAGCAGGATCAGGGGGCAGGGGGAGGGGTGGCGGAGGAGGATGGGGGCGGAGAAGCCGGCGGCTTGGTCTTCTGCCTCATCTTCTCCCTCTTTTCTTTTTTCTTTTCCTCCTTGGCGAGGATCTGCTGTACCTTCTCATATTCATCCTAGAGGAATTGCAGTGGGTCTAGTTCCTTAGGCGATGGTGGCTCCAGCCACAAGAGGGAGAGTTGGGCTAGAGTCAAGGTGGGCTTGTCATCCGCCATGGTTATGAGAGGGATTGCTTAGGTTAGAGGGGGATGAATGGGAAGAAGTCGAGCCATCTGGTTCAATTTAAGGTGGGTGCATGCTGGAATATGAAGCGGCGTATTAAATATCACAGCCTTCCAGGACAAGGAGTGAATGGTTAATTCCACCATTCATTATGGGGAATGAAGTCGTGCATTAACCGGCAGCCTATATTTAGCGTTGGGAGTTACGGCATAATACAAAAACCTAGGAGGGTTAAGAGTGTAAAGATGCACCATAAGCACAGATGCACCACAAGCATGTAAAGAGTGAACACGTTGTCGATAGGATGGGTTTTTAAGATTTTGACAGGTTAAGGCTTCCTATCGAATTCTCACCAGTATGCAGCATGCAGTGTAATGCTCTGATAGGTTCAATCCATCCTATCGAAATGAATGATCATCGCTTTCAATAGGATAAAGCATTCAACTCGATAGGAAACCGATAGGTGGAAACATTCTTTTGATAGGTTGGATAATACATTCTTCATCCTGTCGATAGGTTCCAGATAGGAGTCCAGAACCTATCACACAGTTGATCTCACCTATCGATAAGTCTCAACACCTATCGAAATCCTCACCAATCCTATCGACGTCAGCAACTGACCTAGCGAAAGGTCCAAATGACCTATTGAGAGGTCCTATAAGCTTAGGAACATAGCCTGTGTGTGCGGTGCTTTAGCCTTAGCACCCAGCAATGCTTTTGCTATGCTACCATTCAGTTCATTTTTCTTCTGACCCCGTTCCCAAGGTCCCTAGACTGCAAGTCATTTTATTACGGAAAAATAACATGGGAAATAATCAAAATAGAAACCAAATATTGTACATATGATACAAATCGAAGTCAGGTATTAACCTGGAGGATTCTGGAGATCAATGATCTCCTCAGGCTCACAAATGTTGTAGAAACAAAGTTTCAGCCTCAGGCCATTGACCTTCATGATTCTGCCATCTGTAGGGTCCATGACTTCGACAGCTCCAGATGGAGAAACGTGTACAACTGTGAAAGGTCCATCCCATCTGGACTGCAACTTTCCTGGAAAGAATTTCAATCTAGAATTGAACATCCATACCTTGTCATTTATCTTGAAATCTTTTCGTAGTAAGTATCTGTCATGGAAGGCTTTGGTCTTCTCCTTGTAGATCCGAGCATTGGCATATGCTTCTAATCTCAACTCATTCAGCTCGAATAACTGGAGTTTCCTGTGTATACCAGCAGAGTTCAAATCAAAATTTATTGCTCTGATAGCCCAGTATGCTTTGTGTTCCAACTCAACAGGCAAGTGGCATGCTTTGCCATATACTAGTCTGAATGGGGACATACCTATGGGGGTTTTATAGGCAGTCCTATAAGCTCATAAAGCATCTGTCAATTTTATAGACTAGTCCTTTCTGTTAGTTCTCATAGTCTTCTCTAAAATGTGTTTGATTTCCCTGTTGGAAATCTCTACTTGCCCACTGGTTTTTGGGTGGTAGGGAGTGGCTACTCTGTGGATCACAGAGTATCTTTCCATCAGCTTAGCAAAAGGTTTATTGCATAAGTGGCTTCCCCCATCACTAATAATAGCCTTAGGGATGCCAAACCTCGAGAAGATGTTGTCTTTCAGAAAGTTGATGACAACCTTGTGGTCATTTGTTCTTGTAGCTATGGCCTCTACCCATTTAGACACATAGTCCACAGCTACAAGGATGAAATTATATCCATATGAAGGGGGGAAAGGTCCCATAAAATCGATTCCCCAAATATCAAACAGTTCGACAACAAGTATAGGTTGCAAAGGCATGGAATTTCTCTTTGTAATGCTACCCATTTGCTGACATGAGGACAAGCTTTACAAAGCTGTCAGGCATCTTTGAACAGAGTAGGCCAATAAAAACCACTTTGAAGCACTTTCGCCACAGTCTTGTTACCACGGAAGTGGCCCCCACAAGCCTGTTCATGGCACATGATTAGAATATTTTGAAACTCTGTTTCAGGTACACAACGTCTTATCACCTGGTCTGCGCAATGCTTAAAGAGGTAAGGATCCTCCCACATGTAGTGTCGAATATGTGAGAAAAACAGACTTCGATCATCCTTGTTCCAATGTGGAGGGATCCTACCCATAACAAGGTAATTAACTATATTGGCAAACCAAGGCATACTTATCTACACAGTAAAGAGCTGCTCATCTGGGAAGGAGTCATTAATGGGCAAGCTCTCTGTTTCTGCTGCTGGGATCCTTGACAAATGGTCAGCCACCACATTCTGAACTTCCTTCTTGTCTTTAATCTCCAAATTGAATTCCTACAAGAGAAGAATCCATCTGATTAGTCTTACTTTGACTTCCTTTTTGGGCAAGAGGTATTTCAAAGTCGAGTGGTCAGTGAACACAATGATTTTTTATCCCAGCACATAAGACCTGAATTTTTCTAAAGCAAATACAATGGCAAAGAGCTCTTTCTCAGTTGTAGTATAATTCAATTGAGCATCAACCAATGATTTGCTAGCATATGCTACCACAAAAGGTGCTTTGTCTTTTCTTTGACCCAAAACTGACCCAATGGTAAAGTCTGATGTATCACACATAAGCTCAAATGGCAGAGAGAGGTCAGGGGCTTGCAAGATGGGAGTTGTAGTCAAACAAGTCTTTAATAGTTCAAAAGCAGCTCGACATTCATCATTAAAGTCAAAAGGAACATCCTAGCACAACAGGTGACAAAGGGGTTTGGAGATTTTGCTGAAGTCCTTGATGAACCTCCTATAAAACCCAACATGACCCAGAAATGACCTAACTTGTTTGACAGTTTTGGGAGGGGGCAAATGAGCAATTAAATCAATCTTAGCTTGATCAACCTCGATTCCTCTGTGAGAGACAACATGACCTAGAACAGTGCCTTGAGTCACCATGAAGTGACTCTTCTCCCAACTCAGAATTAGGTTGGTCTCCTCACATCTTTGCAGCACAGAGCTGAGATGGTGCAAGCATTAGCTAAAATCATCTCCATAAATAGAGAAATCATCCATAAAGATCTCCAAAAACTTATCAATCATGTCAAAGAAGATAGCATATATGCATCTTTGAAAAGTGGCTGGTGCATTACACAACCCAAATGATATCCTTCTGTATGCAAAGGTTCCAAATGGGCAAGTGAATGTGGTTTTGTCTTGGTCCTGGGGGTAGACAGGGATCTGATTGTACCTGAATATCCAGCTTGTTCAAAATTTGATCTATGAAGGGCAATGGGAAGTGATCCTTGCTGATTTTTTCATTGAGCTTTCTGTAATCTATGCATACCCTCCAACCAGTGGTCTGTCTGGTTGGAATCAACTCACCTGAATCTGCTTCAACAACTGTAATGTCGGATTTCTTGGGTACTACCTGGGTAGGTGCTACCCATTGAGAATTCGAGATGGGGTAAATTATCCCAGCATCTAGGAGTTTGACCACCTCCTTCATCACAACCTCCTGCATGTGTGGGTTGAGTTTTCTTTGCATCTCTTTGGAGGGTATGGAGCCATCCTCAAGATGAATTTTATGCATGCACACAACAAGGTTGATTCTCCCAAGGTTCGCAATGGTCCATCCTATTACCTTCTTATGCCTTTTTAGTACACAAAGTAGTTCTTTTTCCTACTCAAAAGTGAGGGAAGAAGAGATTATCACAAGCAATTTGTTGTTGTCTCCTCAAAAGGCATATTTCAAAGCTTTTGGGAGTTGCTTTAACTCCACCTCTAGGGGATTGATGAGGGAGGGCAATAGGGGTGCCTTGGTGGGGGGTGGGAGAGGCAACAAAGTAGGCTTCCATGGATGGTGCTTTGCTGGTTCTGCTTCAGAAGAGACAAGTTTCACATGCTCAATCTAAGAGGTGGGAACCTTCTCTACCTCTGTTTCCTTCCATACTTCAGCTAGCTCATTAAAGCATTCCTTACCATGTAGTAGCATATTCAAGTTTTCTTGCACAACCTCATCTATCACATCAAAAGAAAAATAGTCCTCATCCAGATGAGGTTGATTTGTTGCGTTGTACACATTCAATTTGACCTTCATGTTTCCAAATGATACTTCCATGATTCCAGACCTACATTAAATACAAGCATTAGCTGTGGCTAAAAAGGGCCTACCTAGTATTACAGGAATGGAAGTGACACTTCTACCTGGCTCCTATCTAGCACCAAAAAGTCAGCAGGATAGAAGAATTTATCAACTCCAACCAAAACATCTTCAATTATCCCCACAGGTTTCCTTTTAGATCTGTCAGCCAGCTGTAGGACCACATGTGTGGGCTTTAATTATCCTAGGCCCAGCTTCTCATATATTAAATATGGAAGCAAATTTACACTGGCTCCCAGATCTAATAGGGCCTTGTCAATGGTGTGATCCCTAATGATGCAGGGGATAGTGGGGAGGCCAGGGTCTTGTTGGGGTGAGTTGTAATAGATAGGATTTGCTTCACTTTTTCAGTTGCAAAGACCTTCTTGGATAGGTGTACCCTAGATTGCCTTTTATGGGTGCACAGGTCTTTCAAAAATGTGGCATAGGCTGGGACTTGTTTAATGGCATCAAGTAAAGGAAAATTGATCTTTACTTGCTTGAAAGTCTCCATCATTTCCTCAATTTTACCTTGCTCTTTATCAAAAGGGGAAGGTATTTGCAGTGCCTTAGAAAATGGCAAATGTGGGATTGCTCCCTCACTTGCAACCTTAGCCAATGGGGTCTCTTTCTTTTTGATTTTTTTCTTTTCTTGAGGATCCTCATTATCCTCTATATTGACAGTAGGTTGTTCCTTCAAGTCCACCACTGGTGGCCTTTGTTGTATTCTTGTAGAAATCACTTAATTTTCTTCCTCCATGCTCCTCACAGGCTCACAGCCCACTTGGTTGTCCACTAGCCTACCACTTCTCAATGTTGTAACAGATTTGGCTTCCTCATGGGTGGAGGAAACTTCACCTACTATAAACTGTCTTCGTGGGTTGTCCTGTGGTTGGCTAGGCAGCCTCCCTCCTCCTCTAGTTAAGGCATCAGACAGCTGACCAAGTTGATCCTCTATCTTTTTGATGCTCTGGTTGTGAGAGTGCACAGTTTGGGATAAGAAGTTCAAGTTATGCAGTGAAGACAGAACTTGTTCCTCAAAGGAAGATGCTCTCGCAGCTGGAGGAGGTGCAGATTGCTGCACAGGAGGAGCTACAGGTTGGGCCATGGGTTGCTGATACTGAGGCCTTGGGTCATAACCTTCTCGATAGGGTGGATCATTTCTGTAGGGCATGGGCTGCTGGGGCTGCTGCTGCTGACTGGGGTATGCATCTTATCTCCACCTCAGATTGGGGTGGTTCCTCCATTGATACCCAGCAGCAGGCTGCTGCCCATAAGACTGAGCTGCAGCCACACTCTCTGTTATAAAATAAGGAAACTGGCTAGCAGATAAGCATTCTTCAAGGGAGTGAGCAGGGGACTGGCATATGGCACATGCCTCGTCCACCCTAGCAGCCACAGGTGACTGCATTGCTCCCATCAGCCTATCAAATTTCAGGGCTAGGCTGTCCACTATCCTTTCCAAATCACTAGGCACACTCACTTCATATAAGTTCCCTCTTGAAGTATTCTCCTTCACCAACCTAGAAGGCTCTAGATCTCTAGCCAAGGTTTCACTTTGCATAGAGTTCTCACTAATAATATCAAAGAGCTCCCATGCCTCCCCAGCAGTTTTATGGAGGTAGGTGCCTCCACAGGAAGTATCTACCATGTCTCTGCTTTTAGAATCAATTTCCTGATAAAAGCTTTGAACCAATTGCCATTCAGGGATTTGATGGTGGGGGCATTTCTTTAAGAGTTCCTTAAATCTCTCCCAGGATTGATGAAAATATTTAGTTGGATCTTGGGTAAAAGAGATGATACCCTTCCTCAACTGGCTGGTTTTTGACATAGGGAAGAACTTGGCCAAAAATTGACATTGGAGGTCAATCCAGGACTGAATGCTGTTGGGTGGAAGCATGGACAACCAGGTCCTTGCTCTGTCCTTTAATGAAAAAGGAAAGAGTCTCATCCTGGTGGCCTCCTCCCCCAAACCTGTGATTTTAAATGTAGTGCACAGTCCCAAAAACTCATCAATGTGCTTGTAGGGGTCTTCTTTAGTCAGGCCATGAAATGAGGGCAACATTTGAATTATGGAAGATTTTATCTCATAGTTTCCTTGAGCAGCTGAGAATTGAATGCAGAAGGGGGAATTATAGACCCCTGGTGCATTAAACTCCTTGAGGGTTCTCGGCTGCTGTTGCTCACCCATTTCTACAGAGTCAATTGCAATAGATGTGGGTGTAGTTGGTCTGGATCTGAGAAGTCTTTCAACCTTTGGATTTAGTGGAATAATCTGAGGTTGAAGAGTTCTCCTACCAAACATACAACACTCAAAATCTGAATGCAGAATAAATCCTCAATACAACAAGTAGAATCAACCAAACTTTCTAACTACTCTAATTAGATCTGAAAAATAAAAGGGGCATAGAGGGATGTAAGCTACAGAGAAGCCTCCATCACAATTCTCCTCTCACACTGCAACCTCAGATATGATGAAATGCACGCAAAATACTAAAAAATAACAAAACTCACAAATGCAGTTAGTAAAATCAAACAAATAACTACAGATCTATGATCAAAACTTAGATCTACCAATTTCTAAACACACCTCCCTGGCAGCGGCACCAAAAACTTGTTGGCATGTTTGCCTTCCCTTCAAATAGGGTCTAAAATCATTCATAAAACTAGGCATAACACACTCACATAGACCTGCAAGTAATCAGGGTCTATTGTAGCAAGTTTTAAAAAGATGGTGAGTAAGGGAATGTCCACAGGGAGGCTAGGTTAAAAATGTGGTAAATCTCCAGATCTGTAAGAGATCTGGACCCTAACTAATGCTAAGTTAGCTAAAAGACAGGGGAGAGGTTTAAAAGGGGTTGTCAATTAAGCTTTACCAAAATTAAACAAAAACTAACTTGGATCGAGTTGAGGAATCTAGATCTTGTAGGCTAAAGGAGTTAAAAATAGAAAATGGAGAAGAGTAGCTTGGAGATTGTTCTCACTGAATTCAGATTAGGTTAATTATGCCATAGAGGTTTAGGGCACACAATTCCCTCAGCAGGCTATAAGCACAGCTGCAGGGTAGAAGACTCCACTCAAAATCACAGGATCTACTGGTCTTAAGGATATGATCTGTCCACTTGAATGTTCACAGACCATCCTAAAGACTTTATTTGATCCAGGGATTTACAGCAGATGAATCCAATTGGAGCCTGAGCTTGGACTAATCTTAAGCCTATGATTTGTCCACTTGAATGGTCACAGATAATTCTAGGGATCTCCTTGAAAGCAAAAGCATCAATCAGAATAATTAAAACCACTACAGATGCTGCAATTCCAACGTCACAGACTCAGAGAATTACAAGAGTATCAGATCCAGGGAGATCAGATGGTATCTAAGAGGTCTACCAGTTAAGTGGGTGAGCTGATCTACACACTCCTCTACACAAATCCGATCGAGCACCAAATGAAACCAAAGGAACTTTAGATCTAATTATAGCATTAAAAAATATATTTACATTGCAATTAAATTCACTCTATAATGGAAATGCTCTCAGATCTGTATTCTGTGCAGCAGTGAACCCACAATAGCACTCTCAACCTTATTCAATTATAGATATAACCTCTCTGCTCGCTACTCCAGGGGAATTAGCCAACCATTGTTGGGCTAAAGGAGGGAAAATAGAATTTCTCTGCAAGCTCTAATCTCCAGAATTTTTCTTAGATCTCGATCCCCCCCAATTGTAATTTGGGGTCTCTATATATAGCTTTCTCCTCTGTTTTTCTCGCCAAAACTCCTTTCTAGAAGGTCCTCAGAGTTTGTTAGGGTTCTGTTAGAGCACATGGGTCGATTAGGGTTTCCTAGGGCATCTTCTAGAATCATCGTGTCGATCACCAAGTGCCTCGGGTTGCGTGACGCAGGTCACCAAGTCACAGCGTGTGCATAGCTGAGTTTCTGAGAAGTTCTGCACACGTTTTCGACAGGTTGGGGAAGCTTTCGACAGGTTCTGGTAAAGCTCTTTAGACCTTTTGCCAAGTTCTCCAATCCCTTTGATAGATTCCGATAGGATGAGCTTTAAGGCTTTATCTTCACTGCACTTTATCTGGAGCATTCGACAGGTTGGAGGAGTAGTTCGATAGGTTGGGAGACCGTTTCGTCAGGTTGTAGCTTTACATTCCATCACTTCGATAGGATGACTCTCACTCCTTCGATAGGTTCTGTTCTAGCACCTCCATTTCGTTAGGTTTAGGCGGTCTTTCGATAGGTTCTAGAGACCTTTCGATTGGTTCAGGAACCCTTCGAAAGGCTCCCTTTTCTCCTTAGGTAGATTTCGTCAGGATGAAATCTGTCTTTCTCTCAACTGTTCGATAGGTTCTTGGATCCTATCGAATTTCACAATCCTCACGACTTCTTCTTTCAGCCTTCAGATTCTATCGAAACCTCGCCATCTGCATGAATTCCACTAATTTAACTCTCAGCTCCTATCAAAATCTTCAGATGTCCTCTCGATAGGATGTTTTTGGCCTGTATTCACTTCCTTCACCTTGTTCTGCTGCAGTCATGCACTCTAAGGGTCCAATAATGTGCTACCCTCTGGTGTGCTCTTGCCGAATCTATCCTGTGCTGAGAGATGGCCCCTTTGTGGGCATTCTTGAGTGGTTTTTTGCATTAGTATCATCTTTTATTGCTGTCTATAAATTACACTCGATAGAGGCTTGTTTGTGTGCTCACAGGTCTATCAATGGTCAGGTTAAAGGGTGAAAAGTGGCATTTTTCACCACTTAATAGTAAGCAGTCCTGCAAGAACCAAGGCTATTGCAACAAGTTTTAATAGGTAAGTCAGGGTAGGTCCACACGAAAATGTGCTTTGAAATGAGCTAAATCTCCAGATCTATGACAGATCTGATACTCTATCCTAATTTAAGCTAAATCAAAGCAGGAAAGAGGAGAGGTTTCTAAGATATGTCACTTTACTAAAAACTACAAAAAACAAATGCAAGACGATCTAGAACTGATTGAAACTCAAATATAAGGGAATGAAGAAAAAGATTAAAATCAAAAGGTGGAGAACAGCAGCTAGGGGTTTTGGTCTTTACTAAAAATCAATTAGATCAAAGGCAATGCATAGGACAGATGTGCTACAACCCTTCATCTTGCTACATGCTCAGATGTAAAGTATAAGAATCTAATCTTAACAAAAGAATTGGAGCAATCCTAAGGCTATGATCTATCCACTCGAATGGTCACAAGTCATTTTAGAGATTGTTCTAATTCAAGATCTTGATTAGAACAGATAAGCTATTGTAGATGTTGTGGGTGCCAGGCTACAAGCTCAAGCATCCATAGGGATATCTAATCTAGGGAAATCAAATACGAAAAAGTAAAATATAGATCAAAATCAACTTGAAAACCACAATTACACTGTAATAATACAACTTACAATCCTATTGTGCTTAGATCTATAATCTATGCACCATACAATCCATCTACTAAGCCTTTGAAACTCTCAATTTACAGCTCTCAACCTCACCCTTGTAACTGAAGAGGTTTAGCCAACCATCATTGACTCGGGAGAGAATGGGGGAAGAAGAAAGAGAGAGAGAATTTTTGGAGGGAAAGTGGAATTCGAATTTGGCTCTAGTTCTCCCAATTTCTAGATGCCAAGCTCTCTAAGTTCTTCAAACTTTTATACCCTTCCTCTCTGTCTTTAGATCCGTTTCAGCCAATCAGAGGTCAAGAGAATAATTATGTTATTCTGAGCTGCTGATGTGGATGATTTTACTTCTAGAAGCTTTCCATCTATTGGTCCAAACTGGACAAGTGCATGTGTAGTGGTTAGAGTTCCCATTCGTGCCCAGTTGTGTACCAAAAATACCCTCAAGGGTTACTGACGTGTCTTGGAATGTGTGCACAAATCACTGAAGTTGGCAGCTACTGTGAAATGGAACTGAGAGGTTCCAAATTCGAATGTTTAGAGGTTCAAGGAACCTCTCGATAGGTTTTGAGTCCTCTTTGTATTCACGTCGACAGGTTGCTAAAGGCTCTCTATAGGTTGCTTGACTTCTCGACAGGTTCTGGTGAACTCGTTGACAGGATTGACAGTAAAATCTTATCTGCTATCCGAGCTCCCTCAATCCTCTCGACAAGTTATAAAGCATCCTGTCGAGTAGTTATATAGTTCCATTTTAGTGCTTGACAGGTTCTCTGTTGCTTCTCGACAGGTTGTTGGAACCTCGCGAGCTCCCTTGCATCTCCAGGTAAGCTCTCGACAGGATGGTCTATACTCATCGACAGGTTCCACTGCTGCACCTGAATCATCCAACAAGTTGGTTCACCCTCTTGAGATCTTCCAATTTCCACCTCAGTACCTCTCAACATGTTATAATGTACTTCCAGAACATCTCGATAGGTACTGGGGAGCTCTCGATAACTTCATATATGAACACCCAACCTCTCGACAATTTCATTCCTTCCTCTCAGAACCTCTCGACAGCTTGAGTTAACCTCTTGAGCTCTTCTTATTCGTTTATTCATGCTTCCACAGCTAGCACACTGCTCTGGGGTGTTGTTCTTCATTTGTTCAACACTCAGGACCTCTTGAGGGATTCAATCCTCATCAGATGCAGCTGGTCTTGCTCCCTTGTGTGCCCATGTGGACACATATCATTACCATGGAGCTCTGGGGTTATGTGGACTGCTTGATGGCTGGATTTTTAGGCTGCATAAGCACATGTTGAGGCAGCAGGTCTGTTCTTTGACACTTTTAGGTGGATGTCTGCACTAAGACTGCAATATATTGCTTATCTACAAAACACACTCAAAACACTTTATTAGTCAACTCAAAGGTACATCAAAGGTCAAGTTAGGAGGTGAAAAAAGATATTTTTCACTAAGTAACACACCCCCAAACCTAAGCTTTGCTAGTTCCCGAGCAAAGAAGAAATTAAAAAAAATGACTAAAAATAGAAAATGCCACTTTTGTAGGGAGCACAGATGCATTTAGCATATTCATCAAGCCTTTTAAACCACTAGGTGATCCCTAGTGGAGGAGTGAAGTCTCCTGAGGGTTTTCAGTGAAGTTACCCATAAACTTCTCCAATGAATCAGTTAATATCAATGTAACATGTTAAAACAAAATTCAAGCAAAATAAAATTCATACCACACCTTGTTCATTCAATATTTTTTTTTTTAGAGGATTCTCAGCAGAGAAAGAGTAGTTTGAAACTGAAATTCTGCTGTAATTCCTTCACAATCAATCAACTCATGTCAAGGCATTTTGTATGAAAATTAATGTAGAGCTTACCATTAAATTGAGAATGCCCCCAACAAATTCAATGTCAGACCCAAGTCTCACCAAGGCTGTCACTCAAAATAATCATGAGTGGTGCATCATTTCTCATAGCTCAAGAGCAGCTGCAACCCTCAAATAGGACTACAAGCATGAGCTTAGGCATTGCTCTGATTTCTGAAATCCTCTAACTCTTTTTCACCATAGATTAAACAAATCCTCATCTTCACATGACAACTCAATCCATTTCAGATCAGTAAGGTATTTTTATTGGGTTGTAATGTGGCTTATGGGTGAGGTTTATGAAGAATAAAAGGTAAGGAAGGCTTCAATATTAAGAAATTAGTAAGGTAAAGAGGTGACATGTACACCACCTTCATTTCAGCACAATCGACATCTTCTTTGATATTTTCAAATTTGAAGTGGCAATCTTCTCATCTTCTTCCAATTTTCAAACGAAGTGATTCCTCTTTCACATTTTTTTTGTTTTGCTTTTATGTTTTTCTCTTTTTATTTCTTTTCTTTTCGTATGCTTTTCTTTTGTATTTTTCTCAATTTTTTTTTCTTTTTATGGGCTAGAATGCCACAGCTATATATCTGATACACAACTGCCTTCAAATGTGCTTTCTTCTCCTTCCACCAAATGTTAAACCAGATATACCTTGTTCAACTCCTTCACCTTTACCTTATGAATTCTCAGAGTGAGGGTTAGGCTGCATCAGGTAATGGGGTTTGGGTTCAAATTCTCTGGTTTTTGAAAAAGAAAAAAAAAAAATTGGATTTTTAAGGCTCAAATGGTGTGTATCAAGGGTAGTTCAAAGGGTAGGGACATTTTAGGCTCAGACTGTCCAAAGGATGGCCCTACATCATGTCTTCAATGTCCTGAGTACTGTCAAGCAGTTTCAACTTGGATTTTCCTAACTTCTAGTGAGCAAAGGCAGATTCAATCAGTCCTTGGAGCAGAAAAATTTGCCAAAACACTCCTCAAAGAAATTTTATTCATGCCCAAATCTCATGAGGTATGGTATTTCATCAAATTTCTGAGGGGTATCCTCACAATTTTCTCTCTTTTCAAGTTCACTAAACATTGATTTTTGAAAAATTCTTGACATTTGTTACAATGTTAAAACTACAACACATTTCAATTTCAAAAAGTTTTAAATTTCCTCTTTTTCAAAAATCAGGTGGGACTTCACTTTATTTTCATAAATTTTATTCAACAATGAACAATGCTGCATTAACATTAACTATTCATTGGCATACCTTGCCATACCCCCAAACCTATGAGGAACAGTGTCCTCACTGTTTTGGAAATAGAATAAAAGAAAATCAGCAGAGAAAAAGAAAATGAAACTACACAAAATAAAAAGCACATGAGCAACAATGATATATACAAGGTACAATAAAAAGACACAACATGTTACAGCAAACTGAAACAAAATTAACTATTTCATTACAATGGGCTATATACAAAAGGAGTACAGAGATATGAACAACACAATGACAACTAACTATAGATAAAACTCCTAAGATACAGTACTAAATAATGGACACACTCTGAGAACTCTACACCTAATCAGAATCAGAGTCAGAGCTTGATATGGTCAGCTCCCATCCTTTTTGTGTAGCCAGCTTGTCATACTCCTCCTTGAGCTTCTCCTTCTTCTTTAGCTTCTCAGCACTAGAAGCACCTTCTTTAGTCCTCTTTGCAGCTGGCTTCTGAGGTCTTGTACTGCCTTGGGACATGGTGGGCTCCCTGATGGAAAGTGCTTGGGATCCTGAGGGACCCAGGGCAGAATAGAGGGAGAGGGTCTCTACCAGTCTAGCAAGCATGTCAGATTTAGTCTTGTATATCTTGTTAAAATGTGAGGAGTTGAGGACCATTTGCCACAACTTTCATTCCTCAACTCTATGAGCTTCCAAAATTGGATCAATCTCCTCCTGATAGGCTTGCTGTTGTAGCACCATGACTACATCTACAAGGAACTTCACATCCTCCCGGACATATGAGTTGGCCTTAATGGCTTTGGCAAGGGATGGCAGAGAGGAAAAGGTGTTGGTGCCATATGGGACAATGGCCCAATAGTGAGGCATCCATGGAGGAAGGGGTAGTGGGCAGCTCAGGGGGAGGTGGTGATGGTATAATGAGGGTAAGTGGCAGGTCCTCCTCCACAGCTATAGACTCAGTTGGGGTGGAAGGATAGATAAAAGGTAGAGAAGGCAGAGCTGCTTCCTCAAAGTCTACTTGGGTGGAGGAATCTTTGGTAGAGGGCTTAGAGATTAGTTGTTCCACCTTGGCTGGGGAAATTAAGACTATAGGGGGCAGCTGAGGGGTTGGAGGTGAAGTGGGTGCACGGGTAACTTGAGTTAAAGCGGATTGAATGGCATGGAGACAAGTGGTCATGGCAGGTTGGTTAGCTGTGTTGGTTTGGAGCTGGGCTAGGATGGTGGTGAGAAGGGAGAGGATATGGGTGGAAGCTTCAGGTAGGATATGAGCTTTGGTAACAGTGGGCATGGGGATAATGGGTTGGAAGGGAGATGTAGAAACATGCTGGAAAGGTGTGGTAGCAGTAGGCTGGGCATGAGTAGGTTGTAGGGAGTCAGGTAGGGGGGTATATTCATACCCAATGTCCTCCACAACGGAGTCAATTAGGGATGAATATCCCTCAGTGGTCAGGTGGTCCAGCTCTTGGGTATGGGTAGGTGATAAGGAGAAGGTGAGGTTAGTATCAAAGGGTATGGATGGTGGAGAAGTGGTAAATCGATCAGCTGATGTAGATGGTGTAGGATCAAGTTGTTAACAGCTGGGATGGATGGGCTGGCTGGAGGGGTTTTAGCTGACCTTCTCAAGTAGGTGGATGTGCTAGGTGATGAAGGTAAGGTAAGGATGGGGTATATAGTAAGAGGAGCTGACAGATGTGTAGAGGTGGTGATAGTGGAAATGGTGGCTGAACTGCTGGGGGGAATGGAAACTGAAATGGATGGTAGGGGAGCTAAGGTGGATGGTAGGGAGGGCGATGGAAAGGAGATGTTAGCAATATTAGGGCTGATAACAAGCACAAGCATAGTAGTGGAGGGGATGAGTATGGGTGCAAGAGTCATAGGTGAGGCTCAGAGCTAACTGAAGTAGAGGTGCTAGGTGCAGCAGCTGAACTGGCTGCTTGTGGAGCTTCCCTCTCAGGACTCTCAGCCAATTTCTTCTTGCTTTTGCCAATCATGGTCCTACTGGCAGACCAGGCCCTCTTTCCAAATACGTTTGGAGTCACTTTCACCACTGGCTCATCCTTTTGAAACACAAATTTCTCCCTTCTTAACAAAGCAGTGATGAGCCTGCTGTAGGGCAACCCTGGCAAGGCCTGTGCTTTTTTTATCTTGTCATTCATATCTACCATTTCCTCAAAGATCAGCTGAGAGGCATTCATAAACTGGCCCTTGGAGAAACAATACAAGGCATCCACCATGGGGGTTCTCCTCTCTTGTTGATGGCCACTGACATATCTATTTTTCCTCAAAATTGAATCAATGAATAGCAGGCTAGGATGTAGATCTCTTCTCATCTGTGACTCCCCAGACCCCACAATGCCTTGAGTCAGGTGCCTGGCCATTGCTCTAAAGGACACCATCTCAGGTGCTCCCAAACCATAAACTGTATTAAAAACTGATGGGACCCCCAATGCTAACCCAATGTCACTGTAATCTACCACCAACTCCCAATTATCAATCAATACCACAAGTGTAGGCTCAGTTGACCCTGGCTTCATCATTTTGCTAATATTTTAATACCACAACTTGACCAGCCTAGGATAGGATTTTTCTTACAATGGGGTCAACAGGGGTGTCAGGCCAGCCTTTATCAAATAATCCAGGGTGTCCTTACACTCTCCTTCCTTAGAAAAGTAGGGGAGGTCAAAAGTTGTCTTTGGAATCAGGCCTAAGACATCCACAAATTCATTAGGAGTGGATAGGTTCACAGGAACTTCAGGCTCAGTCTCTGGGTTAGGTTCAGGCATAGGGTCAGACTCAGGGATATCCTCGACAATTTCCTCAACAGTATACTCAGTAATTTTGGCCTTCCTATCTTTCTTGGTTTTCTTAGGTTTCTCAGCTTTATCCATGATGAGTTTCCTCATAGCAGGTGAGGTTTCCTTGGGCTATGTGGATAGCCTACTGGATTTCCTAGTGGATTTGGTGGCGGATTTGGAAGGAGCTTTGAATAGGTTAGCTAAGGTATCCTCTTGATCAGCCATTGGACAAGTAATTCACTCAAAATTAGTTCTCAAAAACCACAGCAGACCTCTTTGCTCAATGAAAGTAACCTCACACACTAAAGCTTGGAATTAAAATGTTGGAAAATCATAAGGTGGAGCTGAAAGAAAACTTATTCAGTGAAACCTAGGGTTTCTTAGAGCTTGCTGTAAATGGCACCAAACCAACTCAGAGTAGGTGTGAAATGTAGCCTTTGTGAATTTAGGGTACTTGGATAAATGGCAAGATGCTTGGAGTAAAAACCAGTGAGGTTGAGGAAGAAGGAAACTGGAAATTAGCAGAGAGGGAACAGACTTGCACACAGAAGCTATCGAATGGCTAGACTAAGTTGTCGATAGGTTTAAAATAATGAAAAACGTGTTTCGACATGATTGGAAAAAGGGTTTCGACACGTTGGTTCAACTTGTCGAAGAGTTAAAATCCTTTGGGGCTTGTGGATTTCTCAGGCTGAAGGTGTCGAGAGGTTGGCTAAACCTCTCGAGAGGTACAAGGGCTTCTGATTTTCCAAGTCGAGAGGTACTGACATCCACTCGGCAGGTTTAAATTTCTCAAAATTCAACCTCTCGACAGGTATCAGATCCTGTTGAAAATCATTTGTACACCTTCAGAACCTGTTGAGATGTAAACTAGGAGCCTTCATAACCTGTCGAGCTGTACTCTACACCTCTCGACAGGTTGTTTTTCAGTTCAAACAGATTTCTAATTAGTTCCTAGTCCATCTGTCACACTAATTTAATAAATCTATGCAACTCTCATTCATTTCTCCAGCTTTGGAGTTGATGACACATGCTTCAAACCTATTGACTACTGACTAATGATTTGTAAATATAAACATTAAGCAAAATCTACCACATATATGTACACTGTCAGACATATTTTAAAATAGCAACAGACACAAAATTACAGTTATGATACATAGTATACATTGTTGAGAACCAGTCACATTTTGGAGGTTCTTAAAGGTGGATGGTCACCACAAGCTCCACCACATTTTCAACAAAAAGTTTGAGCCTTTGACCATTCACTTTTATTATCCTATCATCTTTTGGATTCTTGGTTTCAACAGCTCTAGATGGGGATACATGCTCGACCATGTAAGGTCCCTCCCATCTGGATCTCAACTTGCCTGGGAAATTTTTCAATTTAGAATTGAACAACCATACCTTATTGCCAGCATTGAACTCCTTCCTCAGCAAATGCTTGTCATAGAAGGCTTTAGTATTCTCTTTGTAGATCCCAGCATTGGAGTATGCTTCCAATCTTAGCTCTTCCAGCTCTGACAGCTGAAGCCTCCTGTGCAAGCTAGCAGAAGTTAGATCAACATTCATTGATTTAATAGCCCAATAGGCTCTATGTTCTAACTCTACTGGCAAGTGACATGACTTTCCATACACCAGTCTGAAAGGGGACATGCCAATTGGGGTCTTATAGGTAGTCCTATAAGCCCACAGTGCATCATTAAGCTGCATGGCCCAAACCTTCCTATCTATCCTAACTGTCTTCTCTAGGATGTGCTTAATCTCCCTATTTGAGATTTCAACCTGCCCACAAGCCTGGAGGTGGTAGGGAGTTGCAATCCTATGTGTAACAGAATAATTCTTAAGCAAGCTCTCAAAATTTTTGTTACAGAAGTGGCTGCCCCCATCACTGATGATGGCTCTAGGAGTGCTAAATGTTGAGAAGATATTTTCTGTGATAAATTTTAAGACAACCTTATGGCCATTAGTCCTTGAGGCAATGACTTCAACCCATTTGGACACATAGTCCACTGCCACAAGGATAAAACTATGACCATATGAAGAAGTAAAGGGGCCCATAAAATCTATTCCCCAGATATCAAAAAGTTCAACAACAAGTATATGCTGTAGAGATATGGAGTTTCTTTTTGAGATACTTCCCATTTTTTAGCATATGTCACAAGCTTTACAATGCTGCCATGCATCCTTGAAGAGAGTGGGTCAATAAAATCCACTTTGGAGTACCTTGGCCGCAGTCTTATTGCCACTGAAATGGCCACCACAAGCCTGTTCATGACACATGGTTAGTATGCTGTGAAAATCCTCATCAGGGACACATCTCCTCACAACTTGGCTTGCACAATACTTGAATAGGTATGGATCCTCCCACATGTAATGTCTGATCTGTGAAAAGAATAGCTCCTTATCCATTTTGTTCTAATGTGGGGGAATCCTACTCACACCCAAATAGTTCACAATGTTTGCAAACCAAGGTGTAGGAGTGCTGATGGTAAACAACTATTCATCTAGGAAAGAATCATTGATTGCAACCTATCAAACTCCTCAGCTAGGATCCTAGATAAGTGGTCTGCAACCAAATTTTCAACCCCTTTTTTATCTTTAATCTCAAGATCAAACTCCTGTAATAGGAGGATCAATCTGATTAGTCTTGGCTTGACATCCTTTTTTGATAAAAGGTACTTCAGGGCAGAGTGGTCTGTGAACACCACTATCCTAGATCCCAACACATAAGACTTGAATTTCTCTAAAGCATAGACAATTTCCAACAATTCCTTCTCAGTTGTGGCTTAATTTAACTAAGCATCAATCATAGTTTTTCTTACATAAGCAATCACACAAGGGGCCTTATCCTTCCTTTGTCCCAAGACTGCACCAATAGCAAAATCTGATGCATCACTTATCAGCTCGAATGGCAAAGAAAAATCAGGTGCTTCAAGGATAGGTGCAGACGTTAAACAACCTTTTAAATGCTTAAAAGCCATAAGACATTCATCATCAAACTCAAAGGGAACCTCTTGGCACAACAGGTGACAAAGAGGTTTTGAGATCTTGCTAAATTCCTTGATGAATCTCCTATAGAAACCAACATGCCCCAAGAAAGATCTGACTTGTTTAATAGTTTTAGGTTGGGGTAAATATGCAATCAAATCAATTTTAGTCTTGTCTACCTCAAGATGATTTTTCTCTCTTTGGGAACAGTTTTAGCCAATGTTTACACCATCTTAGCCTTGTGTTGCAAAGATGTGAGGAAACCAACTTGGTTATCAACCAGCCATCCACTTAAAAACTATAAACCAACTTGGTTATCAACCAGCCTTCCACTTACAATGCTGCCATGCAATAAAATTAATTTTGGCCTTGTCTACCTCTGTGGTTATCAACCAGCCTTCCACTTCTCAAAGTGGTGACAAATTTGGTCTCTTCATGTGAAGAAGTCTCACCCGCCATATACTACCCTCTGGGGTTGTTCATGGGATGAGTAGGCAGTCTTCCTTGCCCTCTCTTAGTCAAAGTATTAGATAGCTAACCAAGGTGGTCCTCTATCATCTTAATACTTTGGCTATGAGAGTTGACAGTTTGTGATAAAGAGCCTAAATTATGCAGTGAAGCAAGAACTTTCTCTTCAAATGAGAGGGATCTAGAGGGTGCTGGGTTGGTGCATTTTGATGCACAAGTTGAGCTATTGGTTGGGCCATAGGCTGTTGGTATTGGGGCCTTGGGAAGTAGTTCTTCTTGTAGGGTTGGGCATTCCTATAAGGCATGGATTGCTGTTGTAGCTGTTGCTGCTGGTTTTGAAAGGTATCTTGTCTCCACCTCAAGTTGGGGTGGTTTCTCCAATGATATCCAGCAGTAGGTTTTTGTCCAAAGGACTGAGCAACATTCACATATTCCATCACAAGGTCTGGAAATTGGGCAGCAGAGGGACATTCTTCAAGGGAGTGAGTGGGGGACTGGCATATCATACATGCCTCCTCCACTTTGGTAGCCATTGGAGACTACATTGCTCCCATGAGCTTATCAAACTTTTGAGTCAAGCTGTCCACTTTCCTTTCCAAATCATTCTATCCACTGACCTTATATATTTTCCCTCTTGTAGTATTTTCTCTCACCAATCTAACAGAGGTCTCAAAGTCCCTTGACAAGGTCTCCCTTAGCATGGAGTTTTCACTAATGATATCAAACAACTCCCAAGCCTCTTGTGGAGGTAAGTACCACCACATAAGGCATCAACCATATCCTTACTCATGGGATCAATTCGTTGATAGAAACTTTGAACAAGTTGCCATTCAGAAATTTAGTGATGGGGACATTGCTTCAAGAGCTCCTCAAATCTCTCCCTTGCTTGGTGAAAGTATTCAGTTGGGGCTTGAGCAAAAGAGATTATGCTCTTCCTCAACTGACTTATTTTGGACATGGGAAAAAACTTGGCCAAAAATTGACATTGAAGGTCATTCCAAGACTGAATACTATTGGTTGGGAGCATTGACAATCAAGTTCTGATCCTATCCTTTAATAAAAAGGAAAGAGTCTTAACTTGGTTGCTTCCTCGCCAAAACCTGTAATGTTGAAAGTAGTGCACAGTCCTAGAAATTCATCGATGTGCTTGTAGGGATCTTCCTTACTCAAGCAATGATATGAGGGTAGCATCTATATGATGGAAGATTTAATCTTATAGTTTCCTTGGACAGCAGGGAATTGAATGCAAAAGGGAGAATTGTACACCCCTGGTGCATTGAATTCTTTTAATGTCCTAGGTTGCTCACCCATTATAGAACTATCACAATCAACTACAGGTGTGTGTATGGGTTGCTTAGGTCTAAGAAGTCTCTCAACTTTAAAGTCTAAAGGAGCAATCTCAGGATTAAGAGATCTCCTACCAAGCATGCACACAGCAGAAACACAATACAACATAAACAAAATACAACATAGATTTTAGCAAAATAAATTAAAAAACACACAACTACTGCTACTGATCTAAAAATTTACAGATCTAAAAAGGTAAAGGAGTTAGGAAATGCAAACTATAGCACATCTTGCTCCTCCAATTAGCACAATGCTTCTCTCCAAACAACAAATCCATATCTGCAATCACTAAATTAGACAACAAAAAACTACAACAACAATTAGTCAAATACAAAATAGGCAATTAAAAATCTAAATCTAAAATGAGAAAAACATAGATCTACCAATATTTAAAATACAAGTCCCCGACAGCGACGCGAAAAACTTGTTGTCTTGCTTATCTTACAACTATTAAAGGGTTAAAACATCAAAATAAAAGGCACAATGACAGAGAGATGGGATCAAGGTAAGCAAGCAATCCTATAAGAACCAGGGCTGTTGTAGTAAGTTTTAATAGGTAAGTCAGGGTAGGTCCATAGGGAAATGTTCTTTGAAATGAGATAAATCTCCAGATCTATGACAGATCTGACACTCTATCCTAATTTAAACTAAATCAAAGTAGGAAAGTGGAGAGGTTTCTAAGATATGTCACTTTACTAAAAACTACAAAAATCAAATGCAAGATGATCCAGAACTGATTGAAATTTAGATTTAAGGGAATGAAGAAAAAGATTAAAATCAAAAGGTGGAGAACAACAGCTAGGGATTTTGGTTTTTACTAAAAATCAATTGGATCAAAGGCAATGCATAGGGCAGATGTGCTACAATCCTTCATCTGGATACAAGCTCAGATGCAAGGTATAAGAATCTAATCTTAACCAAAGAATTAGAGCAATCCTAAAACTATGATCTGTCCACTCGAATGGTCATAGATCATCCCAGAGATTGTTCTAATTCAAGGATCTTGATTAGAACAGGTAAGCTATTCTAGATACTGTGGGTGCCAGGCTACAAGCTCAAGCATCCACAGGGATATCAAATCTAGGAAAATCAAATACGAAAAAGTGAATGTAGATCAGAATCAACTTTAAAAACCATAATTACACTGTAATAATATAACTTACAATCATATTGTGCTAAGATCTGCAATCTGTGTACCATACAATCCATGTACCAAGCCTTTGAAACTCTCAATTTATAGCTCTTAACCTCACCCTAGCTACTGAAGAGGTTTAGCCGACCATCATTGGCTAAGGAGAGAATGGGGGAAGAAGAAAGAGAGGGAATTTTTAGAGGGAAAGTGGGATTTAGATTTGGCTTTACTTCTCCCAATTTCTGGATGCCTAGCTCTCTAAGTTCTTTAGGCTTTTATACCCTTCCTCTCTGTCTTCAGATCCGTTTCAGCCAATCAGAGCTCAAGAGAATAATTTTGTTATTCTGAGCTGCTGATGTGGCTGATTTTACTTTTAGAAGCTTTCCATCTATTGGTCCAAACTAGACAAGTGCATGTGAAGTGGTTAGAGTTCTCATTCGTGCCCAGTTGTGTACCAAAAATACCCTCAGGGGTTACTGACGTGTCTTGGAATGTGTGCACAAAGCACTGAAGTTTGTAGTTGCTGTGAAATTGAACTGAGAGGTTCCAAATTTTAATGCCGAGGGGTTCAGGGAACCTCTCGACAGGTTTTGAGTCCTCTTTGTATTCACGTTGACAGGTTGCTGAAATCTCTCAAGAGGTTGCTTGACTTCTCGACAGGTTCTGGTGAACTTGTCGACAGGATTGATAATAAAATCTTATCTGTTGTCCGAGCTCCCTCAATCCTCTCGATAGGTTATAAAAAATCCTGTCGAGTAGTTATATAGTTTCATTTAAGTGCTCGACAGGTTCTTTGTTGCTTCTTGACAGGTTGTTGGAACCTCGTGAGCTCCCCTGCATCTCCAGGTAAGCTATCGACATGATGGTCTATACTCATCGACAGGTTCCACTGCTGCACCTAAATCATTCGACAAGTTGGTTCACCCTCTCGAGATCTTCCAATTTCCACCTCAGTACCTCTCGACATGTTATACTATACTTCCAAAACCTGTTGTCAGGTACTGGGGAGCTCTCGATAGTTTCATATATGAACACCGAACCTCTCGACAGCTTCATTCCTTCCTCTCAGAACCTCTTGATAGCTTGAGTTAACCTCTCGAGCTCTTCTTATTCTTTCTTCCACAGCTGACACACAGCTCTGGGGTGTTGTTCTCCATCTGTTCAACACTTTGCACCTCTTAAGGGGTTCAATCCTCATCAAATGCAGTTGGTCTTGCTCCCTTGTGTGGCCATGTGGACACATATCATTTCCATGGAGCTCTGGGGTTGTGTGGACTGCTTGATGGCTTGCTTTTTAGGCTGCATAAGCACATGTTGAGGCAACAAGTCTGTTCTTTGGTACTTTTAGGTGGATGTCTGCACTAAGACTGTAATTTATTGCTTATCTATAAAACACACTCATAACACTTTATTAGTTAACTCAAAGGTACATCAAAGGTCAGCTTAGGAGGTGAAAAATGGTATTTTTCACTGAGTAACAGCAGCCATTCCTGTAATTTCCTCTGCTGTAAGCTCAACTTCATTACCCACTTCTACTGAGTAACATCTTGAGTTACATTAAAAGCCTCAGTACCTGTACCACCCTCTCCCATCCCTTCCCTACACGCCAATCCATCAATACCAACTCCATCAGAGGATGCTGCCGCACTTACTCCTGTGGAAACCACTACTGCTAGCTCAGTATCACCTACCACATACACCATTCCACCACCAATCATCTTAAATCCACCTTCCATTCCAACTCCCCTGCCTACCCTTCCTTCTCCAACACCCTCCATAATCACCACCACCATCCCTGTGTCAGTTACAAAACCAATCCCATTCCCATTTAACATACCCACTCCAACCATAAAAAGAAAATACAAAAAGAGAGCCCATAAACTAACCACTGCACCTACTGAACCTAGCCCACCTACTACTATCTGAAGCCCCACACCAGACCCACCTTCCCCATTTAATTATGATGACAGTGAGCCTATGGTCACTACCATTGATCCACCCACCACTGACCTTGTACCTCCAAGTGAACCCATTATCCCCACAGCAACCATTGAACCAAGTGACCCTATTACCTCACCTACCCATTCCCTGCCCTTTACACCCACCCATCACCAACAACACTTCACAAATGAGGGTACTCAGCCATGATAGACTCCATTGTGAAGGATATTAGGCATGAGTACACACCCCTCCCCGACTCTCCACAACCCTACCACTTCAGCCATGCCCCCACTTCCCCTTTCCAACCAATCCCACCCACCCAACCTATAACCCCAGCCACACCAGATCCCTTGTCCTAGATAATTTATCTCCTTACCTCTCTCCAAACCCAACACCATACCAATAATAAATACCAAGAAGCCATTCAAACCAGCCTACATTCCATTTATACAACCCTTCAAACCTTAAACCCAACGACCCAACCAACTACACCTACATCCATACTTGTACCTACCCTCCCTCCTTCACCTCAGCCCTCTACTTCTGTAGCAATAGTAGATACTGCCACACAGACTAATTTTGAAACTGAGGAACTGGCCATCATTCCATATACCTCCACCTCAACCTTCACCCAGACTGAACCCCCTGAAGAGGAGCTGACACCTATCCTTCCATCTAGCCCACCATCATCTCCCACCACAGGTATTGAGTTACCCATTATTTCTGAGGGCCTTGATGACCCTACCAACTAGGCCATTGTCCCTGCTGCTATCATCCCAATCCCTAAGTTTTACACCCTCAGCAAGTCTATTACTGTTGATCCTTATGTGCAGAGGGATGTACACATAATGGTGGAGTCTGTTAATGAGATGGTCCATAATTTTTATGAAAATCAGATTTCCCTTATGAAGTCTGATTACTGGAAGCTAATGGAGAAAGAACTACTGGATCGTAAGAAAGAAAAGAAGATCATGCAGAAGCAGTTGGACAATGCAATATCTCTGTACCAAGTTTATGAGTAAAGGGCTACTCAATTGGCCAAGCTGGTTGAGTCACTCAATTCCTCCATCTCAGTCATGAACCCCACATTCACCAAAGGGGTATCTATCAAGGAGCCTTCCCAAGAGAAAAGTAACACTAACCCCAAGAAACCAGCTGCAACAAGATCCAAGGCTGGTGTTTCACAGGTTGATAGTGTGAAGAAAGGAAAAGAGAAAGATGCAGGGGACTCAATAGATTTAGATTCAGATTCAGATTCTCCTTAGGATTTGGTGTAGCCATTGTGTCCCTATGTTCTGTCTTCAGTTTTTGTTTTAGGCATATTTGTATATTTTCAATCTCTTGTAAATTTATACTTATCAACTTGTAAATTTTTCTATCTTGTATTATTTTTGTTAATGACAATGTCTTTTGTATAGTTATGTGCAATGTGCTTTTGTGTCTACCTGTTCATTTTTATTGCATATTGAATTTTATTTTTTTTCTGCTGTGTAATCTTCCTTTGCTAACCCTGCTGCCCCTAGACATGTCAATTGAAATAGTGAGGACACTGTTTATGTTAGGTTTGGGGGTAAGGCAAGGTAGTCCAATAAATTAGTTAATTCTAGTGCAACAATGGTAGTTAAATAGAAATAAAGAAAGTCAATTCCAACCTAACCAATGGAGAAAGAGGAATTTAAAACTGTGTAGTAGATTTTTTTTTAAAAAACTAAAATCTGTTGAAACTCTACACTTCCAAGAAGCAAAAGTCAATAAAATCTTTTCACGATCAGCACTTAGTGAACCAAAAATGAAAGAAAAAGGTAAGGATATACCCCATGAGTTCATTTAAAGACCATATCCAGTGAGATTTTGGCCTATCAAATTTGCTTTTCAAGAGTGTTTTTGGCAATTGTTTCAACTCTAAGGAATGACTGACTCAATATCTTTTCACTAGAAGTTAGGCACCCTCAAATTGAAATTAATTGGTAGCACTCATGACACTAAGGAGATAATCTAAGGCCTTCATATGGACAGTCTGAGCTTAAAATTTCCTACCCATTCAACTGCCCTTTGCATACATTCTTTGAGCCTTTAAAATTCAATTTTTATTCAACAAACACCAGAGTACTTGCTCCTAAACCTCATTGACCTGATTCAACCTGACCCTCACTCTGAGAATTCAGAAGGTAAAGGAGAAGATGTTGAGGATAGTTGAGAGGAGTTCAACATTTGTTGGAAGGAGAAGAAAAGCAACTTATAAATAGAAGTGTAGCAGTGGTATATGTGTGGCAATTCATCAATAAGAGAAGAAGCTGGACACTTTAGATCTGAAAAATTTCAAAGAAGATGAAGCAGTGCTGAAATGAAGAAGGTGAAGTCATGAATCACCTCCCCCTCTTGTTGATTTCTCAGTTTTGAATCCCTTCTACCCCTCCTATTCTTTGTAAACCTCACCCATAAGCCACATTACAACCCAATAAAAAAAATAGACCTTGTTGATCTAAAGTAAAATGAGCTGTCATGTGGAGATAAAGGGCTGTATAATATATGGTGAAAAATATATGAGGATGTCAGGAATCAGAAGCAATGCCTATGCTCATGCTTGCAGGCCTATTAGAGGTATGTAATTGCTCTTGAGCTGAGTGAAAATGACACACCCCTAAAATTCATTTATGAGTGATAGCCTTGGTAAGGACTAGGTCTAAAATTAAATTCATTAGGGCATTATTTAAACTTGATTCTTGAATTAATGGTAAGCTTACTACTGATTTCCACACACTACACTCTTGATGTAAGCTGACTGGCTGTGATGGAAATTCAGTGTGATTTAAGTGTTAAAAATTGACTGCATGACTGCTTTGATTCCTCTAAACTTGAATGAATAGGGTGTGGAATGAAACTTTATTCGTTGATACATGACTCACCACTATTTGCACTATGGTTAACTGATTTATTGTGAAGTTTCTGGGTATCTTTACTAAAAACCCTCAAGAGACTTCACTCCACTAGGGATCACCTAGGGATTTAAAAGGCTTGATGCATAAGCTAAATGCATCTGTGCTCCCTACGAAAGTGGCATTTAAATTTTTAGAATAACTGTTTAATTTTACTTTGCTCGAGGACTAACAAAGATTATGTTTGGGGGTGTGTTAATCACTGAAAAATACTATTTTTAACCTCATAACCTAGCCTTTACGACCATTTTTCACCTTGTTACCTAACCTTTACTACACCTTTGAGCCATCTAACAATTGTCATTTGAGTATGTTTTTGTAGTTAGAAATAAATCACAGCTTAGTGCAACAGCCCACATAATGGATGCCAAGAAGAGAGTATTTTGAGGCCAAGTCTTGAAGCTGATGGAAAAACAAATAGTGCACCGTGGTGGTCTACACCATAGGTGCCATTTGTCATGCATGAGGGTCGTAGAAGTCCAACAATCAAAAGGAAGATGGACCCAAGTAGTGAGGAGTGCGATGAAAGGTCATGCACAACAAGACAAAGTTAATTGAGCTCGAGCACTTCAGGGCAGTAGCATATCAACAGCCCGAGAAGATCTCGAGTAGCTCAAATAGAGAGAGCTCTAGAAATTCCTCTTGAGCAGTTCTCGAGAGGTTCACAGCTTCAGAAACTCATCTTGAGCACCTCTCAAGAGGATGAATTAATTCAAAGAACATCTACTCGAGTGGTTCTCGAGCAAATACACCTTCAAAAATCCTTCTCGAGCAGATCTCGAGTAGTTGACAACATGTGCAATTCAGCCCGTCGAGCTGCAATTTCAAGCAACTCAACCTGTCGACAACCACTCGAGCTGTAGAATTAAAGAGTGCAAGCCTATCGAGAGCCTCTTGAGTTAAACTACCTGAAGCTTCATTCTGTCGAGCTTCATAACCAGAGCCAGTCAGCCACATGAGAACCACTCGAGATGCATAATCTGAAGCCCTAACCACTCGAGGCTCCGGTTCCAGCCTTCCCATTCAACATGCAAGGGTATTTCTGGGATTCCACAGCATCTAGGGGATACATCCCAATGTGCTGAGTTGTTCCCCACTAACCAAGGCAACACTTGGCTGTAATTGGGCCATATCAGCAGGATCCTAACCGACTTGATCCTCCTTCTTTTTGATTGGCCAAGGCACAGAGTTTGTTTGTGTGGATTGTATAAAAGCTGTAAAAATAGCCAAAAATAGGTATCTAACATTACCCAATTTGCTCTGAGCCAGGAAGATATCTGGGGGCTTAGATCAGTTCCATGGTAAGGTCATATTTTTCCTCTTTCTTCCCACCTTAGCTCAACAATTGCTGGCTAAGTCCTTTTGTAAGAGTTATGACTGATTTATTGCTGTAATAAGGATTGTGTAAGCTTAGAAAGATCTGAAGTTCTGCATTGACTGCAGTCTTGAGGGTTGACCATTGTATGTACTTTTTAGGCAATGAAAGCTATTTTTCTTATCACATTAAATCTATATTCTCTCATGCTTGCATATAGTTTATAGGTTTTCTGCACCGATGGATGCATGAGCTTGTAGCCATGCACACATAATGGTTGCAGTGACTTTTATGTTCTGGTTTTAACCCCATGACTGGAGTATATATCTGGGATGATCTGTGACCACTCAAGTGGACAGCTCATAACCCTAGGACTTGTCCATATCTCAGGGTTAGATTGGATTCTTCTCCGTTGCATTTTACCTTGTAGCCAAATGAAGGACAAATGTAGATATAGTCTTTACTCTGCTTGACCAGCCCCTGTTTCAGTGAAAGATCAGCCCCTATTTTATTACTTCTCTCTCATTTTATCTTTGTTTTTCCAAATCCATTTCCATCCCTTTCTAAACCCCTTTCTTGTAGTGTGGATTTATATTTTTTCTTTATGTTTTAGTTTAGTTTTGTGACACCCCCAAACCTCCCTTTCTTTACCTTTGCTTTCTAGTATAGGTTAGTGATGCCAGATCTGTTGTCCAATCTAGAGGTCTACTATTCAACCTTGTATTTTTAGGTCAAATTTTCCTATGGGACAAACTCTTACTTATCAAAACTTGCTACAACAGCCCTGGATCTTGTAGGATTGTGAGTTTATGTTACTGTTTTTGTGTTATTTCACTCCATTTCACTCCCATGTTTGATTTATTTTTGTTTCCAGATTTTGACCACACATTTTTTAATAATAAATATATTAGCACAACATTTCTAACCAATAGTCTCTTGAAGCTTTCTTCCCATTAGTCAATTTTTGGGCAATCTCAGTGATGGAGGCAGTGAGTGGAGCCCCCAAATTACAGGCAGGGTCATATATAGCTGGGATACCCAAAGCTTTTGTAATATCAGTTGTATCCACAACTGATGCAAAACCATCCAATAAACTAACCAGCACAGGGTCCTCTTTCTTAGGTCCACCCCCAGACTCCTTGAGTCTAATATTTTGGTACCACAATTTGACTAGCCTAGGAAAAACTAACTCATTCAAAGGTATCAAAAGTGAGTCCAAGGAAGCCTTGGTAAAAAATTCCATGCCTTCAATAGCCAAGGCTTCCTTTGAGAAAAATGCCTTATCGAAGGCAGTCTTAGGCTCCAAACCCATGGCATCCATAAAATCATTGGGTGTAGTTAGTGGATTAGCTTCTGGGGTGGCTTCCTTAACTTGTTTCTGTTTCTTGGACTTTTTCTGCTCAGTGGTGGCAGTCCTTGCCCTTTTTTTAGGAGGGGCACTCTTTTTAAGTTTCTCAACTTGGGGTTCTAGGGCTTGAAGGGTGGAGGATGTAGCAATCCTCTGGGGTTTCCTGGTGGGAGTGGGAGGGTTAGTTTGGGCAGGGCTTAGCAGTCCCTACAGTGTTTCTCCAAATTCTGATGGTTCAACCATTCAAACCCTAGTTTGAATCACACCAAATTGAAATCCTAGGTTGTCTACCACTTCACTAACTCTATCCAGTAACTACTTCTCAACTAAAATAATCTAACCTAGTAAAAAGATTTCAAACTAAGAATAGGCTGAGAAGGATCATTAAACTTACCCCAAAAGGTTGGGTTTTGCAATGGAAGATGCACAGTGGACCAAATCAAACTTTACCAGGTGCAAAATGCTTAGCTTGTATTGCACAGTAACGTGGCAAAAGCACAGTATGAATGGTGGAGCAGAAATGGCAGTGAAGAAGGAAGGGGAAAGTCCGATTTGGGAACCAGGTATGTGCTCGAGTGCTTTGTGCGAAAATGAGAGAATGAACTATCGAGGGACTTTAAATCATGTAAACCTGAGCCTCGAGAGGCTTCCTTTCAGAATACGGAGCTCGAGAGGCTCTGGAGCAAATGGTCTAACTAGGAAATAACCTCTCGAGGGGATGAATGTAATGAGATTTAGCCTCTCGAGCAATTGAATGTGAATTGGTCGACAGACAAGATAGTTGAAAATCTGAGGCTCGAGGAGCTAAGCTTCAGGTCCTTCTGCTCAACAGGATCTCGAGCAGTTGACTTTTATACATCAGAGCCTGTCGAGGGCTCTATTCCTCTCAGGTATTAGGACTCGAAAGGCTTTGCTGCAGTGCCTTAGCCTATCGAGGCTATCTATTCTTCATGAAATGTGGCCCGAGCAGCTACTAGAGCCTCTCGAGAAGGCCAAATATGCCTTGATAATGACTCGAGTGGATGTCTGATCCTCTCAAGAAGGGTAAAAATAGATACACCTTGGGCTCTATTTTCACTCTTGTGCTGTCAGGCCCACTGCCATGCAGCACATGCACACTTTCATTTACTAAAACACTGGTTTCCTATGCTAAACACAAACATCCTAACACCACAGCAGACTACAAATATGCTCAGATCAAGATTCATACCAACAGATCACACAAAAACTAGATAGCACACAAAACAAAGTACATGACATAATTTAAAATAAAAAAAATAGCTATGTTACATAGTACACATGGCTGGAGATCACTTAGCATTGGGAGGTTCCTGGAAGTGCATGGTTTCAGAGGGCTCCATAGAATTTTCCACATGAGATTTGAGTCTCTGGCCATTTACTATCAAGACCCTACCAGAAGTGGGGTCCATGATCTCCACAGCCCCATATGGAAATGCATGGATTACAGTGAAAGATCCATCCCATTTGGATCTTAATTTTCTTGGAAAGAACTTGAGCTTTGAGTTGAAAAGTCATACCTTGGCTCCATCAGTAAAATCCTTCCTCAGAAAGTTCTTGTCAAAGAAGGCCTTGGCTTTCTCCTTGTAAATTCTGGAATTTGAGTAAGCATCCAGCCTCAGTTCCTCCAACTCATACAGCTGCAATTTCCTATTTACACCAGTAGAAGTTGGGTCCATGTTCAAGCTTTTGATGGCCCAAAAGGCCTTGTGTTTTAACTCCACTGGCAGATGACATAATTTTCCATAGATCAATATAAATAGTTACATTCCAATTGGAGTCTTATAGGCTGTCCTATAAGCCCACAAAACATCATTTAATTTCAATGGCTAGTCCTTCCTATCAGTCCTAACTGTCTTCTCCAGGATATGCATGATTTCTCTATTGGAAATCTCCACTTGCCGATTGGTCTGTGGGTGGTATGGAGTAGTAATCCTATGTGTAACATCATACTTTTTAAGCAGACTCTCAAAGTGTCTGTTATAGAAGTGGCTTCCCCCATCACTGATGATGGCTCTAGGGGTGCTAAATCTAGAGAATATATTTTCTTTGACAAAATTAAGAACAACTTTGTGATCATTTGTCCTTGTGGTAGCAACTTCCACCCATTTGGAAACATAGTCAACAGCCACAAGGATAAAGTTAAAGCCCATAGAAGGAGGAAAGGGGCCCATGAAATCTATTCCCCATACATCAAACAGCTCCACAATAAGGATGGGTTGTAGTGGCATTGAATCTCTCTTTGATATGCTACCCATCCTTTGACATCTTAATCAGGTTTTGCAGTGTTCAAAGGCATCGTTAAACAAGGAAGGCCAATAAAACCCACACTGCAGCACCTTGGCTGTTATCTTTTTCCCTCCAAAGTGTCCCCCACAGGCATTTTCATGACACATGGTTAGAGTACTATGGGTGTCACTTTCAGGGACACATTTTCTAATTACCTGGAATGCATAATACTTATACATGTATGAATCATCCCAGAAAAAATATTTGACTTGTGAGAAGAACAAGTCCTTGTCCATCTTAGACCAGTGGGAAGGAATCCTACCTACAGCAAGGTAATTTACTATTTTGGCAAACCAGGGTACAACAGACTGGATGACAAATAATTGCTCATTAGGAAAGGTGTCTTTCAATGGTGTTACAGCATAATCTTCATTCAGGATCCTTGACAAGTAGTCAGCATTCACATTTTCTACCCCTTTTTTATCTTTGATTTCAAGATCAAACTCTTGCAGGAGTAAAATATATCTAATCAGCCTTAGCTTTGCATCTTTCTTTGCCAGTAGGTACTTTAGGGCAAAGTGGTCAATGAAAATAATAATTTTAGACCCTAGTAAATAAGGTCTAAATTTGTCCAAAGCAAAGACAATAGACAACAACTCTTTCTCAGTTGGGGTATAGTTCAGCTGAGCTTCTGTCAATGTCCTGTTGGCATAATAACCTACACATGGCAGTTTATCTTTTCTCTATCCTAACATAACCCCCACAGCAAAATCAAATGAATCACACATTAGTTCAAAGGGCAGGGCATAATCAGGTGCTTGGATCATAGGGGCAGAGGTTAGACATTTCTTCAAAATCTCAAACGCTTCAAGACATTCAGCATCAAACACAAATGACACATCTTGGCACAGCGAGTGGCACAGTGGTTTAGAGATCTTCCTAAAGTCTTTGATAAACCTTCTATAAAATCATGCATGTCCTAAAAATGATCTGATTTGCTTGATTGTTTTTTGTGGGGGCAAGTGAGAAATTAGGTCAATTTTTATCTTATCACCCTCAATGCCTTTTTGCGATACCACATGGCCAAGCACAATGCCTTGGGTGACCATAAAATAGCTTTTCTTTCAGCTTAAAACCAAATTGGTTTCTTCACATCTTTGCAATACAAGGCGGAGGTGATGCAAACATTGACTAAAATCATCCCCATAAATTGAAAAATCATCCATGAAAATCTCCAAAAATATATCAATCATATCATAAAAAATTACATACATGCACCTTTGGAAAGTGGCAAAGAGCATTGCACAGTCCAAATTACATTCTTCTATAAGCTAAAGTTCCAAATGGACAAATGAAAGTAATCTTTTCCTGGTCTTGTGAATACACTGGTATCTGATTGTAACCAAAATATCCATCAAGAAAGTAGTAAAATGCTCTACCTTCCAGCTTGTCCAAAATCTGATCAATGAAGGGTAATGGGAAGTGGTCCTTTCAGGTCTTGGAGTTTAATTTTCTATAGTCTATGCACACTCTCCAACCAGTGGTCTCTCTGGTTGGTACCAATTCTTTAGATTCATTTGTTGTGATAGTGATGCCAGACTTCTTAGGACTACCTGGATAGGTGGGACCCACTCAGAGTCTAAAATGGGCTAAATGACCCCAACATCCAGCAACTTCACAATCTCTTTCATAACCACTTCCTGCATGTGAGGGTTTAGTTTCCTTTGCATTTCTCTAAAGGGTTTTAAATCCTCTTCCAAATGAATTTTATGCATATACACAGATGGGTCTATACCTCCTAGATTAACAATGGTCAAGTCATTTGCTTTCCTACGGTTCCTAAGGACCTTAAGCAATTCCTCCTGCTTCATAGTGAGAGAGGAAGAGAGAATCACATGCAGCTTTTCATTCTCTCCTAGGAAAGCATATTCAAAAATACTGGCAGGTTCTTGAGCTCCAGATCTGGTGGACATTCCATTGAAGGCAGCAAAGGTGCCTTGGAGGGTTGAGGTAGGGGCAACAATGTGGGTCTCCATACAGAGTACTGCACTAGGCCCACTGGAGAAGCTAATGTGTTAGTTTCTTCAGCAATTGAAGATTGGACCTC
Organism: Chloranthus sessilifolius; assembly: GCA_021018995.1. Lineage (NCBI taxonomy): Eukaryota > Viridiplantae > Streptophyta > Magnoliopsida > Chloranthales > Chloranthaceae > Chloranthus > Chloranthus sessilifolius. The sequence goes on from CM037593.1 coordinate 39,836,300, forward strand.
CTACTCAACAACCTCAGTCCACACATTTTCAAAATCATCACACATTTTATCCCAATCCAGTAGATTGGATAAATTTTCTTCCACTAATTCCTAGTACATCAACTACAAAGTAGTCATCATTGTCCAGCTGAGGTTGCTTGGCAGCATTGTACACATTAAGCTTCACTTTCATATTCTCGAAAGTGACTTCCATCACCCCAGACCTGCATTGAATGCAAGCATTGGCTGTGGCTAAAAATGGCCTGCTCAAGATAACAGGGATTGGGGTGGTACATTTGGATGGTTCCATGTCTAAAACCATAAAGTCAACAGGGTAGAAAAATTTATTCACCCCCACCAGCACATCTTCAATAATTCCCATAGGCTTCCTTTTAGACCTATCAGCCAATTGGAGAATACAGGTGTTGGTTTTAGTTCTCCCAAACCCAGTTGTTCATACACTAAGTATGACAACACGTTTACATTGGCTCCCAAGTCTAAAAGGGCTCTGTCTATAGTGTGATCACAAATAACGTAGGGGATAGTAGGTACCCCTGGGTCCTAAAATTTAGCTGGTGTTGCTATAGATAAAACAGATTTGACATTCTCAGTTGTAAAGACTTTCTTAAACAAATGAATCATTGCCTTTCTCTTTTGGGTACATAAGTTCTTAAGGAATTTAGCATAGGTTGAGACCTGTTTAATGGTATCAAGCAGAGGTAAATTGATTTTGACCTGCTTGAAGGTCTCCATCATTTCCTCCATTTTGGCATTCCCCTTGTTAAAAGGAGAAGGGCCTTTGAGAGCATGAGGAAATGGCAGTGGAGGTACTACTGGTACCTTAGCTGCAAGCCTAGTTGTATCGTCACTCTTTTTGTCTTTTATTTTTTTTTATTTTCTTCTTTTTGTAGGGGCTCAACAGCAGCCCCAATATTGTGCTCTTGTTGCATATCAGTAGGGACTGAATTTTCTTATCTTTGTACACTCTCTCTTGCTTCCATGCCCACTTGATTGTCCACCACCTTGCGACTGCTCAGGGTTTTGATTGCTTTAGTATCTTCATGGGTTGAGGAACCCTCACCAATCATGTACCCTTGGGATTGTTCATTGTTTGACTTGGCAATCTTCCCTCTTCTCTCCTAGTTAGAGTATTGGAGTTTGACCAAGCTGGTCCTAAATTTTTTTAATACTCTGACTGTGAAAATTCACTGTCTGTGATAAGGAGTTTAGGTTTTGAAGTGATGACAAAATTGGTTCTTCAAATGAGGGTGCTCTAGGCTATGTTTCGGGCAAAGCTAACTGATTTGGCTGTGGGGCAGACTGGACAAATTGCTGTCTTGGAGCATAACTTTGGTTGTACTGCTGAACTGGTTTATAGGACAATACTTGTTGGTGTTGCTATTAATATAAATTGTTGTGCATTTATTTTATTAAAAATTGATGGTAAAAATATGGCAGCAAAAACAAATCAGAAAGGGGAGTGAAATGGAGTGAAATGGAGTGAAATAGTATAAAACAACAATATAAATACAGCCTGCAAGGTACAGGGTTGTTGTAGCAAGTTTCGATAAGTAAGAGTTTCTCCCACGGAGAGTGATGATCTAAAAATGTAAAGGTGTATAGTAAACTCCAGATCTGACTACAGATCTGGCAACTCTAAACCTACACTAGAAAGTAAGGTAAAGAGAGGGTGTTTAGGTGTCATAATACTAAACTAAACCTATAAAAAATAGGAATAAAACTACAGCCAAAGAAGGGGGGTGACGAAGGATGATGATGGTGTGGTAAAATAAAATAAAATTGATGAGAAGTAGGCAGCTGTGGGATCATCTTCACTGTAACTTATATCAAGAACTAGATCTGCAGCATTCATTCACTTGGCTACAAGCACAAGTGCAAGGTAGAAGAATCTAACTCAACCCTGAGATATGTACTAGTCTTAGGGCTATTCTCTGTCCACTTAAATGGTCACAGAGTATCCCATGGATATAACCCAGTCATGGGGGAGGAGATGAAATAGGAAAACCATTGCAGACACTATGCTTGTAAGGCTGCAAGCACATGCAACCATAGGATCAAACATTCCATGAAGATCTAGTGAGAAGAACTAGAAACCACGTATTGAATGAGACATTAGAATCATTTAGTCAATCCTACAAAAAGGCCTGCAATTACCAAGCTCTCAAGTCTGCAATCTGTGCAATATCTCAGGTCTCTTCACTGAAAATGGTCTTGTAAAACAGAGAAGTTGAATCTGTAACAATCCCTCCTTTGGCTACAAGCACAAAGGCAAGGAAAAAGAATCTAACCTCAACCCTGTGATATGGACTCATCCTAAGGCTATGTTCTATCCACTTGAATGGTCACAGAATATCCTAGAGATGTGATCCAGCCATGGGGTCAAAACCATAACAATAAACCCACAGCTTCCACCATGTGTGCATTGCTACAAGCACATGCACCCATAGGAGCATTAAACCCATACAGATCTATGTGAAAGTACTGGGAAAATGCAAATTTCATGAGCTTTAAAAATGGTATTTCATTGAATACAAAGGACTTATAATGATCTGCCCTCAAGGCAGCAGTCTATGCAAACTCCCAGAATTGCTCTCTGAGTTATTGCAAAACCTGATTACATATATGAAATTAAACCTAGCTGCTACAAAGATTTAGCTAGCATTACTACTGAGGTAAGAAAGAGAAAGAAGAAAGTAAAAGAGAATAAAACCCTAATCTAAAAAATTGAAAACCTAAAAGTGAGCTCAGCCTAATCCTGACTCCCTTCTAAACCTAAAAGTATAAATCCCAAAAATGAACTCAGGCTAATCCTAACTCCCTTTCAAAGACAACTACAACTCTATTTATACAATCCATACAACTCTCTTTTACATTGGCCATTCAGAAGCAAGAGAGAATCATGTTAGTTATGCCTTGCTGACGTGGCCTATTTTCAGCCTAGTGATGCCTCGAGATGTATGGGATAGCCAAGCACATTAGGAAGTGTGCCCTAACTATTGTGGAATCCCTAAAATATCCCTGAAATCTGAAATGGATGGCTGGAACTAGTGCCTCAAGTGGGTAGTGCTTCAGAACATAAATCTCGAGTGGTTCTTGAGCAGCTGGAATGTCTTAAGGATGAATCTCGAGTGGTTGAATGGGCTTCAGGACTTCAGCTCGAGTAGATCAGACAATAGCTCGACAGCTACTTTAGCAGACTTTAAACAACTCGACAGGTTGATTTACAGCATATTTCAGTACTGTAACTGCTCGACAGAATGCTTCAACAACATTTAAATAGCTCGACAGGTTGCTTTCAGCCATCTACACTGCTCGACAGGTTCAATACCACTCAAGTGGTTTAAATATGCAGCTCGATAGGTTCTTCTCTTCAACCATGAACCACTCGAGATGATGTATTTCAACCCTATAAACTGCTCAACTTCATAAAATAAAGCACTATGAACTGCTTGACTTCATAACATACAGCTCGAGTGGCATAAATCATCATGCATTCAGCTATAGTAGATGAGTTAGACTGCTAGAGTGTGTTGAGATTCAGCCCATTAAAGTGCTCGTGTGCATTAATGTTGCAATTGTGAACTATTCGACATCAGCCATGTAGCATCCGCCACTGCTCGAGTGGATTAAATGGAGCTCGGCAGGTTCAAGTACCTAGTAACTCGAGTGATTTATCTTCAAGGTTATGAACTGCTCAAGTTTACTTTTAGCTTCGGGTCTCCATGTTTCCAGCTCGAGAGGTTTGGTGCAGCAAGGAACTACCCGGGTTCTTCAAGGCCGCAATGTATGTTGGTTCTGAAGCTTGCTTGACCGCTTAATTGGCTGCAGCAATAGCACTAAAGTGCTCGAGTAATTCAAGTATGCAGGTCTACAGCTCGAGTGCTTCAATGCAGCTACTGTGCTGCTCTAGTGTGCGGATTTGAAGCTGCAGCTTGACAAGCTATTTTAGCAATGATGTCTTCAAATAGTTGCTACAAAAACTTGAATGCATTGATGTAGAGACTGTTGTAGTTGCTGATGGGCTACTCCTATTAAATGCTTGAGCTGCTGGTATGCTGCTTGGCTGTTGTTCCTCTTAAACTGTTGCATAACTGCACTCATGATGTGCTGAGTTGTTTAGTGCAACATTGGTTCACTAAGCTTAGGCCTCACCTCTCTCTCTCAGTAGGACTTCAAAGGCCCCAAGGCATGCTAAATTGCCCCAATAGTGTGAACCACCATGGTGCCTTCTCAATAAATCCATTAGCTCCATAGCTTGGCTCATAATTCCTTCTTCTTGGCTCTCAAATGATGGATTGCTCCATTAAGCTATAACTTCTTGTCATCTACAAAAATACACTTAAAAACTCATCATTAAACAACTCAAAGGTCCATCAAAGGCCAGATTAGGAGGTGAAAAGTAGAACTAGAGAGGAGCAACGATGCAAAAAACTTGTTGAGTATAATTGCTGTGTTGTTATATTTATTATTAAAAATGTGTGGTAAAAATATGGCAACAAAAAAAAATCAGAAAGGGGAGTGAAATGGAGTGAAATAGCACAATATAGTAATCTAAACACAGCCTGCAAGATACAGGGCTGTTGTACTAAGTTTCAAAAAGTAAGAGTTTGTCCCACGGAGAGTGATGATCTAAAAACTTAAAGGCGTATAGTAAACTCCAGATCTGACGACAGATCTGACAACTCTAAACCAATACTAGAAAGCAAGGTAAAGAGAGAGTGTTTACGTGCTACAATACTAAACTAAACTAAAAATATAAATAAAGACTACAACTAAAGAAAGAGGGTAAAGAAGAATGTAGATGGAGTGGTAAAATAAAGATAAAATGTGGAGAAGTAGACAGCTATGGGATAATCTTCATTGCTAAATCAGATCAAGATGCTAGATCAGCAACATTCCTTCACTTGGCTATAAGCACAAGTGCAAGGTAGAAGAATCCAACTCACCTTTAGATATGGACTAGTCTTAGGGCTATAGTCTGTCCACTCAAATGGTCACAGGCTATCTCATGGATATAATCCAGTCATGGGGATAAAATATGGAATAATAAAATTATTGCAAACACTATGGTTGCAATGCTACAAGCTCATACAACCATAGGAGCAAACAGTCCATAAAAATCTAGTGAGAACCACTAGATCACATAGATTGAATGAGTAATGTAAATCAGCTGGTCATTGTTACAAAAAGGCCTGCAATGACTAATCTCCCAAGTCTGCAATTTCTACAAGATCCCTGATCTATTCACTGAAAATGGTTTTAAAAAACAGCGGAGAAGTTGGATCTGCATCAGTCCCTCATTTGGCTACAAGCACAAATGTAGTGAAAAAGAATCCAGCTCCAACCAATGGTCTGGATTTGTCGTAGGGTTATACTCTGTCCACTGAAATGGTCATAGGGTATCCCAGAGATTAACCCATACAGAGGTTAGAGATAAAACAAGAAAACTACTGCAGCCACTATGGGTGCATGGCTACAAGCACATACATCCATAGGTGCATTAAAACCCATACAGATCTATTGATAAACATAAGGAAAATACAAATTTAATGGAGCTTTAAAAAATAACATTTAATTGAATAAAAAGAACTTACAATTATTGCCCTCAAGGCTACAGTCTATGCAAGAAATCCCAAAATTGGTCACTATGTTCATACAAAACTGAATACAAATCTGATCTAAACCTAGCTGCTACAGAGATTTAACTCAGCTTGGTTGTTGAGCTAAGGAGGGAGGAAGAGAAATAAAATCCTAATCTAAAAATGAAAAAAAACTAAAAGTGATCTTAGGCTAATCCTGGATGCTTTCCCAAGATAGAATATGTTCTATTTATACAATCCATAAAGCCATAAAAAGCTTTGGCAAATCAGAAGAAAGAAAGAATCAAGTTAGTTATGCCTTATTGACGTAGCCTATTTTTTGCCAAGTGATGCCTCGAGATGTGTGAGATAGCTAAGCACATTGGGATGTGTGCCCTAGAAGCTGTGGAATCCCTAAAATATCCCTGAAGTTTGAAATGGATGGTTGGAACCCATGCCTCGAGTGGTTCAAGCTTCAGAACATCAATCTCGAGTGGTTCTCGAGCAGTTAGAGTGTCTTCATAAGGTAGCTCATGAGGTTCATAAACTTCAGGCAATTTAGCTCAGCATGTTCTCGAGAGGTTCAAATAGCAACTCGATAGGTTCATTCCGCAGCATTTTTCAGCACTGCAACTACTTGACAGAATGCTTTAACAGCATTTAAACAACTCGGCAGGTTGCTTTTCAGCACAGAACAACTCGACAGCTTCATTCTTCAGCCATGAACCACTCGAGTTCATCCTTCCACAGCTCAAGTGGTTAAATCAGCATGCATTAAAGTGCTCGAGTGCATTTCAGAATTGCTTGAGTTCACTTTTGGTTTCAGGTTACAGCAGCTCGAGTGGTTTGGTGTAGCCTTTAAGTGCTGCTCGATAGGTTACTTTCAGCACATAACAAATCGACAGGATGCTTCATAGGTGCAGGGAACCACGCGAGTGGTTTAATTTTGAACTGCTTGACACCATCAAGACAACTTCAGCCAATTGCTTGAGTGGATTATCTTCAAAGCAATGAGCTGCTCGCATGGTTGGTGTAGCTGCAATGGGGTGTTCGAGTAGTTTAAGTGCAGCTGGTTTACGACTGCTCCTTCATCAAGTGAACTACTTGAGATGTGTGCTTCAAGTCTTAAGATCTCCAACTCGAGAGGTTTGGTGCAGCAGCAATAAACTTCTCACAACCTAAATAGTTTTAGCCACTACTCGAGTGTGTTGAGGCAACAGCAACAATAGCTTGGATCTAAGCTTTGACTTGTTGGTGCAGCTGCTCTTGTGCTTCAAGGTTGCTTTAGCAATAGCTATATGTGTGCCACTTGAGCTGTTGCACTGCTGCATACATAAAGTGCTCAAGATATTATGTGCAACTGTAATTTCCTTCACATCTGTCCTATATAGTTTATTGCAGCATCAATCCACTAAGTTTGGGCTTCACCTCTCTCTCTCTCAACAGGACTTCAATGGCCCCGAGGCATGCTAGATAGCACCAATGGTGTGAACCACCATGGTGCATTCATTATAACTCCATCAGCTCCACAACTTGACTCAAACTTGCTTCTTCTTGGCACTAAAAGGATGGATTGTAGCACTAAACTATAACTTCTTGTCATCTACAAAAATACACTTAAAACTTCATTATTAACCAGCTCAAAGGTCCATTAAAGGTCAGGTTAGGAGGTGAAAAGTGATACTTTTTAGAGATTAACACACCCCCAAACCTAATCTTTGCTAGTCCTCGGGCAAAGGAAATTTTTTTAATAATTATTCAAAACAGTAAATGCCACTTTTGTAGGGAGCACAGATGCATTTAGCTTATGCATCAAGCCTTTTAAACCCCTAGGTGATCCCTAGTGGAGTGAAGTCTCCTGAGGCTTTTTAGTGAAAATACCCACAAATTTATCTATTAAAACAGTTAAGTGTAGTGCAGCCAATGACAAAACAAATTTTAATAAATAAAGCATCATTCCACACCTATTCTTTAAAAATCAAAGGAATTAAAACAGTAAAGCAAGCAATTTAAAACTCAAATCAGCGTGTATTTTCATCACCACCATTCAGTTCACATCAAGATTACAATGGGTGAAAATTAGTACTAGGCTCACTATTAATTCAAAAATCAGATGTAGATACTACCCCAATGAAATTAAAATTCAGACCCAATCCTCACCAGGGCTATCTCTCAACAATGAAAATCCAAGGTGCTCACATTCTCATCAGCTCAAGACTAGTCACAGACTTTAAAGAGGCCTACAAGCATGAGCATAGGCATTGCATCTATGTTCCTGACATCCTCAAGTAGTTTCACCATAGATTAGACATCTCCTCATCTCCACATGACAGCTCATTTCACTTTGGATCAACAAGGCCTTTTTTTTATGGGTTGTAATATGGCTTATGGGTTAGGTTTATAAAAAATAAAAGGGGTAGAATGGATTCAAAATTGAGAAATCAACAAGGGGAGGAGGTGATTCATGACTTAGCAAACTCCCTTAAAGCACAACTTCACCTTCCTTGATGTTTATTTTTTCCAGATCCGAAGTAGCCAGCTTCTTCTCTTCTTTTCAATTTTCAGATGAAGTACTTCTCTTGACTTCTCTTTCTATTTTTTTTTCTTTTTATTTATAATTTTTTTAATTTTTTTATGAAATGCCACACATATACCACTAATACTGTGCTTTACTTAAATTTTCTTCCTTTTCCTTCTCCTTCCACCAAATGTCAAAACTACTCACCATTCTTCACTTCTCCTTCCACCTTCTAAATTCTCAGATTGAGGGTAAAGCCGAATCAGGTCTAGAGCCTTAGGTTCAATTATTCTGGTGTTTTTTAAAGAAAAAATAGATTTTTCAGGCTCAAAGAGTGTATGAAAAGGAGGTAGTTGAATGGGTAAAAATTTTAAGCTCAAATTGCTCAAATGAAGGCCTTAGATCATCTCCTTAGTGTCATGAGTACTGCCAATCAATTTCAATTTGGGGGTGACTAACTTCTAGTGAAAAGATATTGAGTCAGTCGTTCCTTAGAGCAGAAAAATCGTCAAAAGCACTCTTCAAAAGAAATTTGATAGGCCCAAATCTCACTGGGTATGGTCTTCAATTTAACTCTTGGTATATTTTCACCTTTTTCTCTCCTCTCTCGTTCACTAAGTACTAATTGAAAAAATTTCCTGATGTTAGCTTGCTACAAAAGCCCTGGATATTGTATGCTGTGTTTGTGTCTATGTGTAAACTCTTTCAATTTTTCTTCTTTATTTCTGCCATTGTTCTCAGATTTTGCATTGATGTCAACATTTGCTCTTCAAAAGAAGAGGATCTGGGTTGTGATGGGGGCAAAACCAAGTGGTTTGGCTGTGGGGCAAGCAACTAAAATTTTTATCTAGGTACATATTCATGGTTGTATTGTGGCTGTGGTCTATAAGGTACTGCCAATGGCTGCTACTGGGGCTGCTGATATGTGTCTTACCTCCACCTCAAATTTGGGTGGTTTCTCCATTGGTACCAAGCAGGCTGCTGCCCATATGCTTGGGCAGCATTGACATGATCTAAGACCAGCTCAGGGTATTACTTGGCCGATGGATAGTCCATAATTGAGTGTGTGGGGGGTTGGCATATTAAACATGCCTCCTCCACTTTTGTAGCTAGTCTAGGTTGCATCACACTCATTAGCTTGTCAAATTTTATGGTCAAGCTGTCCACCTTTTTCTCAAGGCCACTATGCACATAGACTTCAAACATCCCAGCTCTAGAGATGGATTCTTTTACCATTCTAGCTAGATTCTCAATATCATTGCAGGACAGAGACTCCTACTGCATGGAATTCTCACTTATAATATTAAATAGTTCCCAAGCCTCATCAGCTGTCTTGTAGAGATAGGTACCTCCATATTAGGCATCCACCATATTCCTACACTTGGGATCAATTCATTGGTAGAAAACTTGAAAAAGCTGCCACTGAGGGATTTGGTGGTGGGGACATTGCTTTAACAGTGCTTGAAGCCTTTCCCAAGCTCCATGAAAATCTTTAGTTGAGGACTGAGCAAAAGAAAGTATGCTCTTCCTCATCTGGCTGGTTTTGTTCATTGGAAAAAATTTAGTCAAAAATTGGCATTGGAGATCATTCCATGACCGTATGCTATTGGCTAGGAGCATGGAGAGCCAAGTTCTGGCTATATCTTTTAGAGAAAAAGGAAAAAGCCTCAGTTTGGTGGCTTCATCTCCCAAGCCAACAATGTTGAATGTGGTGCAAAGTGCAAAGAACTCATCGATGTGCTTATATGGGTCTTCCTTACTTAACCCATGGAAAGATGGCAGTATATTGGTGGTGGAAGATTTAATTTCATAGTTTCCCTGAACTGCAGGGAATTGAATACAAAAGGGGGATGTATATGCCCCTGGTGTATTGAATTCCTTCAAGGTTCTCTGCTGCTAGCATTGCTACAAAGAATGTTGTAAATACAAATACAATACAACTCAAGTCTACTAATTAGATCAAAGAATCCTCGGCAGTGGCACCAAAAACTTGTTGGTGTACTCTAGGTGTTGTTATTTTATTAGTGAGAAAATCAGTGGTGGTAAAAATTAATCAAAACTAAGAAGAATGAGATGAAGAAGATGGAAAACAACAACTCTAAAATATATACAGTCCTACAAGATACAGGACCTGTTGTAGCAAGTTTTAAAGTAAGAGTTTGTCCCACAGGAAAAAATTGATCTAGAACCCAAAAAGGGTTATGTTAGTAGGCCTCTAGATCTGACTACAGATCTAGCAATCCTAAAGAAAGGGAGTGTAGTGTCACAACTAAAACTAAAACTAAGATAAAAGAAATAAAATGCACTCCTAAGCTATAGAAAGGATTAAAAGAAGCTGATGATGGTGTGGTAAAATAAAGAATAAATTGGTGAGAAGTATGCAGCTAAGCTAAGGTCACATCAGTCATACAAGTCAGATCTAGAGTTATCTTTATAGTAACCCTTCAGATGACTACAAGCACATCTGTAAGGTAGGGGAATCCAACTCAACCCCTGTGACTTGAACTGGTCTCTTAAGGCTATAACATGTCCACTTAAATGGTAACAAACTATGTAAGGGAGAGGATCAAATCACTACGATTAAATCAGAAACCAACCTGATCCAACAGACTGGATTGATCTTAAGGCTATAGCCTGTCCACTTAAATGGTCACAGACTATCCAAGGGATGTCCTTCAGTCAAATGGGCTAAATCAGAACATGAATATCATTATAGACACTACTTTTGCAAGGCTATAAGCTTATGCAAAAGTAGGAGTAAACAGCCCTTGAAAATCTAGTGAAAACTATAGATAATCAGAGGTTGTTTGAGGACTTAAAATTAGCTAGTCATTGCTACAAAAGGCCTGCAATGACTCAGCTCACAAGTTTGAAATCTCTACACAAGATCAGATCTGAGATCCTGATAATAGTAATGTAAAATCAACGGGGGGGTTGTCTTTGCACAATCTCCCACAAGGCTACAAGCTCAAGTTCAAAGAGGAAGAATCCATCTCAGATCTGTGACTTAGACTCACCCTAGGGCTATAGTTTGTCCACTTAAATGGTCACAGGCTATCCACAGAGGCTATCCAAATCACAGATGACTCAGATCGAATAAGAAATTTACTGCTATCACCATTGTTGCAGGGCTACCAACTCAAGCAATAATGGATGCATCAAACTCATAGAAATCCATATGCTAAATATAGAACAAATACATATTTAATCAAACTATAAAAATGGCATTTCATTGCAATAAAGATACTTACATGGTGCCCTCAAGACAACAACCTTGTGTAGAACAACCCACAACAACTTTCAAAACTTATACAAAACCTCTTGCAAAACTGAAATAAACTATACCTAGCTGTATACAAAGATCATAGCCAGCAAATGCTAAGCCAAGGAAGAAGAAAAGAAAATTGGATGATGATCTAATCCTAACCCTAATCTGACTTGAGCTCTTAGCTGAATTAGGTTGAGGAAGATATCCTTCTAAAACTGAATTTACAGCTTATATACTCAGTGCTAAATGCCTTGGCCAATAAGAAAGAAAACTCTAAATTTATTATAGACGTGACTCCTTTACAGCCCTTGGATGCCTCGGGAAATGTGGAAATAGATTCGAACCTCGAAATGTGTGCCCTAGAAGTGGGGAAATCTCTAAAGTGTCCTTAATGTTCACTGAGAAAGCAGGAACCCGAGCTTCGCGAGGCTAGACTTGCTAGTTTTGCCTCTCGCGTGGCTCCTTGTGTGGATGGATTGAAGTTAAAAGGTGCTCGCGAGGCTAGATTAGCTGTTGGAGAGGCCTCACGAGGCACTGCCTTGCAATGAATGGTGCATCTTGTGCAGCTAGGCCTTCTGGTGCTTTGCTCGCGAGGTTCTCGCGTAGATGGCTTTCATTGCTTCTTGGATCTCGTGAGGATAGGCTAGAGCTTTGCGAGATTGCTCGCCAATGTGGAACAGGTTCTTCACGTGGCTGGCTTTTGCTTGAAGCATGTGAGAGCTGCACGAGAAGATTTTTGAGACCCTCTCCCCTCTTGAGTTGCACGAGACTCTGGCTCTCTTAAACTGTCTGAACCTTGCAAGATTCTCATGAGAACTTTTCCATTATGAGCTACGTGAGATGTGCATGACCTCTTTACTATACTGCCTCTCTGGACTATGCAAGATGCTCACAAGGTTGCTTCTGAATGAATTGATCTGTGTGAGAGCCTTGCGGTTTGGTTTCAGCTGTGCGAGGTTGATGTTTTTATCCTCTGCTGCAGTGCACATGCTGCTACGGCAGTGTTCTCTACTTGGCCCACCTATCTCTCATCCATTGGACTTCTAGTGCACCCTTAGGCAACCAAATTAGTCACCATGGTGTGTACCACCATGGGGTATCAAATGTTCTTCTTCGAGCTGCAGTCCTTGGCTTCAAGTCCCTCTCTTTTTGGCCTCCAAAGTATGACTGTTATGCTAAACTGCAAATTTATTCTTAACTACAAAATATACTCAAAATAGAATTATTAAATGGCTTCAAGGACTAGTAAAGGCTGGGTTAAGAGGTGAAAAATAGTATTTTTCAGTACTTAACAGTTAGACACCTCCAAATCAAAATTGATGGACAACACCCATGACACACTAAGGAGATAATGCAAGGCCTTCATTTGGACAGTTTGAGCTTAAAATTTCCTACCCATTAAACTACCCTTTTGCTTACACTCTTTGAGCCTTTAAAATCCCACTTTTCTTTGACAAACACCGGAGTACTTGCACCTTAACCTCTTAACCTGATTCAATCTGACCCTCACTCTGAGATTTCAGAAGGTAAAGGAGAAGTTGAAGATAGGTGAGCTGGGGTGGAAGGAGAAGAAGAGCAACTTTTAAATAGCAGTGTAGCAGTGATGTATTTGTGGCATTTAACATCAAATAAAAATATATATAAAATAAAAAAAGAAAAAGAAAGAGAAGTCAAGAGAAGAATGCTTTATCTTGGAAATTGGAAAGAAGAGAAGTTGGCCATTTTGATTCTGAAAAATATCAAGGAAGAAGAAGTTGTGCTTTAATGAAGGTTGTGAAGTCATGAGTCACTCCTTACCTTGCTGATTTCTCAATTTTGATCCTTTTTACCCCTCCTATTCTTTTTTCACCTCACCCATAAGCCACATTACAACCCATCAAAAGACTTTTGTGATCCAAAGTGAACTAAGTTGTCATGTGGAGATGAGGAGTTGTCTAATCTATGGTGAAATTGCTTGAGGATGTTAGAACTTAGAAGCAAAGCCAATACTCATGCTTGCAGGCCCATTTAGGATCTGTGACTGCTCTTGAGATGATGAGAATGAGAACACCCTTGAATTTTTATTGTTGAGAGACAGCCTCGGTAAGGATTGGGTCTGAATTTTAATTTCATTAGGGGTTGTATCCAACCTGATTTTTGAATCAAAGGCAAGCTTTGTACTAACTTTTGCACATTGTATTTCTGATGTGAATTGATTTGTGGTGATGCATACACATGCTGATTTTGAGTTTTAAATGGCTGCATTACTGCTGTAATTTCCTCTGAGTTTTAAAGAATGGGTGTGGAAGGATGCTTTATTTATTAAAATCTGTTTTGTCATTGACTGCACTGCACTTAACTATTTTATTGGTGAAGTTTGTGGGTGTCTTCAATGAAAACACTCAGGAGATGTCACTCCTCCACTAGGGATCACCTAGGGGTTTAAAAGGCTTGGTACATATGCTAAATGTATCCATGCTCTCTACGAAAGTGGCATTTTCTATTTTGAATAATTATTTTTAATTTTGCCTTTGCTCAAGGAATAGCAAAGATTAGGTTTGGGGGTGTGGTAATCTCTGAAAAGTATCACTTTTCATCCCTTAACTTAGCCTTTGATGGACCTCTGAGCCAATTAATAATGTGTTTTAAGTGTGTTTTGTAGATAATAGTAAAATAAGAGTTTAGTGCCGCAATCCTTTAGTTTTAAGCTAAGAAGAATGAATTTCATGCTAAGTTGTGGAGCTGAGTGCAGATCAGAGGATGCACCATGGTGGATCACATCATGTGTGCCATATTACATGCCTAAGTGAGCCTTAAATGTGCCACAGAAGAGAGGAAGGTGGACCCAAACAGAGGACATGGCTGCAGCAGACACTGCACAGCAACAGAGGAACATAAAAGGAACCTTGCGAGCATCTCACGGAGCTCCGGCCAGCAGCAGTCCATCGCGTCGCGCGATTTAGTGCTTCAGAAAGTGCCTCACGCAGCTGTCGCAAGGTTCAGCATATACAGAGATCATCTGTGCGAGCCCCACTCGTGCAAATACAGCTTCCAAAAATCTCCTCACGAGCCTCTCACGCAGTGACCGCGTGAGCTTCAAAGTCAAATCCAGCCTCGCAACCTTCTTCAGCTACAATTTAACCTGGCGAGCTACATGTCATCCTCGCAAGATCCCCTTGTGCAATTCTAATTCATCTTTGCGAGCTACGTTCTTCACGCCAATTGAGCTGCGCGAGTTGCCTTCCGCGCACACTCCAGCCACGCAATAGCCAGAATAGAGCCTCGTGAGCTCTCTTCAGAAATTAATCCAGCCTCATGAAGCTCGGGATCCAGACTTCCAGCTTGTTGTTTTCAATGCTCAGGGACAATTTGGGGTTTGCCCACTTCTAAGGCACATATTTCAAGGTTCTAATCTATGGCCACACATCCCAAAGCAATCCAAGGCTACCAAGAGGCCACGACATCAGTTCCAAACATCCTAACTTTGAATTGGTTATGGCATTTTAGGGTTTAGAGGGATTGCTTATAAATAGCACTGTTATCTTCCTTGTAATTTTAATCCAAGAATAGTCTGAGATCACATCTAGGGTTTTAGCTTTTTAAGGTTTAGCTTCCTTTTCTATTTTCCATTTTCTTATTGCCTTAGCACGATAGCCATGCTTGGCTGAGTTCTTTGTAGCAGTTGGGTTTAAGCTCAATTTTGTAATGAGTTTTGTTCAAATATAGTGATCTATTTTAGGGTTTACACAGACTGTTGCCTTGAGGGCATCCATTGTAAGTTTTCTTTTATGCAATGAATAGCTATTTTTAATGCTCCATTAAATCTATTGTTTTTTTATGTGCCCACGATAGTGTTCTTTGACCTATGTTTTCCACATAGGATTTTATATTTGATGCTCCCATGGAAGCTTGAGCTTGTAGCCCTGTAACCATGGTGGCAGCAATGATTTTCATCTATAGGTAAGGTAGCCTCTGAGGATAGTCTGTGACTATTTAAGTGGATAGATTATAGCCCTAAGGCAGGTCTTGGTCACAAATCTGAGATGGATTCTATTTCTCTACACTTGAGCTTGTAGCCTAGTGAGAGATTGTGCAGAGCCAAACTCTGCTCTGTTTTGCGTCACCATCATCAGTGTTTAGATATGAGTTTTTGTAAAGATTTCAGACTTGTGAGCTGGGTCATTGCAGGCCTTTTATAGCAATGACCAATTGAATATAAGTCCCCATTTTGCTTGGGATCTCTTGTGGTTCCCACTTTAGTTTAAAGGTCTGTTTACTCCTATGGATGCATGAGCCTGTAGCCTTGCAAACATAGTGTTTGCAATGGTATTCATATCTTGATTTAATTCATTGGATGGAGGAAATCCCTTTGATAGTATGTGACCATTTAAGTAGACGGATTATAGCCTTAAGATCAATCCATTCCTTTGGATTAAGTTAGCTTTCTGATTTAATCTATGTGATTTGACCATCTCCCTTGAATAGTCTATGACCATTTAAGTGGACAAATTAAAGCCTTAAGAGCTGTCTAAATTACATGGGTTGAGTTGGATTCTTCTACCTTGTAGATGTACTTGTAGGCATCTAAAGGATTACTACAAATTCATGCTTAACACTGAGTTGCATATCTGATTTATCCCTAATTGTCTACTTCTCCATCTTTTATCTTTATTTTACCATACACATCATCATCCTTCTTTATCCCTTTCTTTAGCTGTAGTTTTATTTCTATTTTTAGGTTAGTTTAGCTTTGTGACACTTAAATACCCTCCCTTTACCTTGCTTTCTAGTTAGGATTAGAGTTGCCAGATCTGTAGCTAGATCTAGAGATTACTATACAACCCTTGTTTCAGATCATCACTCCCTGTGGGACAAACTCTTACTTTCAAAACTTGCTACAATAGGACTTGGATCTTGCAGGACTGTGTGATATTTTAGAGTTGCTGTTTTCAACCATTTCATCATCTCCTTTTATTTTGATTTTATTTTCACCACTAATTTTCTCATTAATAAAAATAAATAGCACACCTAGAATATCACACCAACAGTGACATTTTCAAACCCTCCATCATTTGCCCATTTTCCCACATACACCTCCACCCAACAAGCTCTCACTTCCCCCCAAATAATAAACCCATCTCATCCAATCTCCCAAGCCGGCATAAGACCCATTCATCCACATTCCTCTCACCCAACCGAATATGGGAATCCATCCAAAACCATCAACCATCCCCAATTTAGCCATCCACTCACTCCCCAACCCAATCAGCAAAATTTTAATCAAGCCTAGTGGTCCCACCAAGCACCCACTCAATTAGCCCAAAATTTTCCATTCACCTATCCTTTTACCCCACAAACCCATCACCAAAGATTCCCTCACTAACAATGGTTTAACCAGATACCCATCCAACCCGTGCTAAATCAGCAAGATAACATCATTCCTCCCCCATTCATGGATGCGGGTAACCAATATGAGGAGGATGAGGCCCAAAATAGTGAGGCCTACATAGGGGCACTTGCCAACTCCCCCACAGCCAACCTTTACCAACCTACGAGCCATTCAAAATGAAGGGAGACAGCCTAGTGGGGGACCAGCCCCAGCATTCCCTTAAGAGAGTCACAACTCTTGAAAGAACAGATCGATAAAATCTAGATGTAGTTGATGAAGCTAGGGGGATCGAGATCCATGCCACAAATTTTTCAGAATTGTGAATTTTTGCTGAGGTGCCTTTGTCACCTAAATTTAAAATGCCGTCCTTCGATAAATACAACGGCATCGGCAACCCTATTGCCCACCTAAAATCATACTATGGATATGTGTACAAATATGGCAGATATGAACGACTCCTCATCAAAGTGTTCCAGAAAAGTCTCACAGTCTTGGCTTTGAGGTGGTTCACTTCTCTTGAGTTGTCCATGAGAAAAACATGGAAGGGCCTCACCCACCTATTTCAGGAACAATTCGTCTATAATATGGATATCGAGCTACAAAAGTTTGATTTGGCTCGATTGAAGCAAAAACCCGATGAGACGTTTAATTAATACCTTGGAAGGTGGAGTGCCCTAGCAGCCCTAGTAAGGAACCGCATCTCGGACGAGGAGAAAATCGAGATGATCTCGAAAACTACCCTACCTATTATCTCTGATTTTCTAGTGTACCAGCAACAAGCCCCGGTTAGATGATGAAATTGGGGTTGCCCCGATTTCTGGTCCAGGGTGCCACTTGTAATGGTGAAATACTTTTTTTTTATAGATGGGGTATGTCTAAGGACAATAGGTTGTCCAAAAAACCCCCCTTTTCTTCTTTTTTGGTTTTTTGCCTTTTTCCTCACACGTACATACTATGTACGCATGTATAAAATATTGACTTTTTAAAATTTTGGTTTTTTTAGCCAAGCATACATAGTATGTATGCATAGGCCAATCCTTACAACAGCAGGCTATAAGGCCCGAGAAAAGGCTATTTTTCCTTTATTTTCAATTGGGGTTTGATTTTTGCTTTGAATTTTTTTTGTCCTTTCTTCCCAAGGGTGGGTCCGTCATTCTACATTGGTTTGTGATCCATTTGGGATGACTTTCTATGATCATGGACCCACTTCAAGACCCTTCTTTTTTGGTGGTTTTGGGACTTTCACACTTCCCTCTTTGGGTATCGGACCCAGATTTCTTAAGTAGTCGTATAGTAGCTTGAATGAAAACGAGCTCACGGGCCTAGATCAACTAGGGCTTGCCTGTATCCCCTCTTTCCTTGATGTGCCGTCTTTTTTAGATTTTGTTCATGCATCAGTTTCTCATTGGGATGCAGAAACTCATGTCTTTCGATTCGGCGCTCGTGAGCTAACTCCAACCCTTGAAGAGATAGCTATTTTGTCAGATATGAGACTTCATCATGAACTTGCCAAGGTGGTACCAAAGCCAGGCTATGCTAGGGTTGTTCACATAACTCTGGGTTTGAAGAAAAATGATTATGAGAAAAGTCTCGCCGGCGAGCCCACCAAGTGTTCGGTGAAATTCCTAAGATAGATTTTTGGTGAGGAAAGTTTGCAGAAATTGTCGATTTGGAACATTTACAATGTGAATGCTTTTACCCTTGGTCTTCTCTTAGAGGTTCTTTTTTTCAAAGGAGGGATAGCTTTCCTCTCTCTTTATGTGATGTATTGGTGGGGCTTGAAACTAACCGTTCTATTATGCACTTCATTTTGGTCAAGCTCTATCGGGGACTTGATGCTTTTGCCTTGAGGAAAGTGGAAAGCTTTCAGGGATGCCTGATTCTCCTTCAGATCGGGTTGGGTGAGCATCTTACTGTCTTAGGACCTGTGCCCTGCTTTTACGTGATACGAGGTGTGATCACTCGCTGCTTTTTGGGTCGATGTTCTAAGCTTCCTCAAAAGAATACACGCGAGATGCGCGTTTGGTTGACTGAGGTTGAGCTCATATGGAGGCTTCCATGGCTTGACGAGATCTTTTCGATAGTACGATCTCGAGATCATGAGGGTATCACGCTCTTAGGACTGACTGGCAGTAACTATTACTTCCCTTCTCAGGTTCTGCGTCAGTTTGGCTATACTTAGTAGGTGCCTTGTGTGACAAGACCTCCCCTATGTGGTTTGATTTTCACTCCGGGGTCTTTCGGGGATTTGGAGAAGATAGCCGCTCTTTGGGAAATGCGTCAGTCGACACATATGCGCTATCTGGAGCCAGGGAATTTTTTTTTACTTCTCTAGAGTATGAGGCCTGGTTACTATCTGAGAGACCTTTTGTGCATCAACTAGACCAGGTAGAGAGCAGTGATTTAGAGGGACCCTAGCCAAAGAAGGAAGCAACGTTTCAGACCCATATTAAGCTGCTTGTAGATGAGAAGCGGATTCTACAGGAGCGCCTAGAGAAAGAACAAGTGCGAGCCGATGTTGTTGAAAGTGAGGTCCTTCATTTCGGAGGAGCTTTGAATGATGCTTTTGATTCTACTAATGTTTCTCTGAAGCGGTACAAGGGCCTCCACACTTGGTGGATGAGTGACAGGAATTCTCGTGAGGATGCTTTACTTGAGCAGATTCGTGCTTTGAAGTGCGAGTTGGGCTGATGACTTGGTCCTGCATATACTTTTTGCTGCATATACTCCACAAATGTAGTAGCATTCTCTCAAAAATGATTATGAGAAAAGTCACGGGTTTGAAGGTATTCTCAGATTAAAAGGTTTCCTAGATTCGATTCCAGCTATCTCAATACACTTCTACATTGGTGTTGGTGCGCGCATTTTCTGGGTTCTTCTCGGTCCCCGTTGAATCAGTGGCTCAATTCTGTCCCGAGTGGACTCTAGCGAGGGCAATGATGGAGTAATAAATTAGGAAATATTAAATGTTAAAATTAAAGAGGTGAATTCTAAATGAAAAATACCTGAGAAGATGTGATCGCCAGCTATAGATATTTATCGACGCTGCAACACATCAGTGATCACGGTTTAAGGGGAAGAGGGGGCTTGCAGGTTGAACTCCTTTACTGAATTGTCCGTCGACGAATGTCAGCAGCTGTGAGTTGTCTTTAGTTTAATTGGTTTGGTTTTCCTATTCCTGCTGGGATTCTGATTTATCTTGGTCTCCTATTCCTACTGGGAGTCTATTTGATTTCGATATCTTAATCCAATTAGAAATCTAATTAATTAAGTCTCCTAATCTTACTAGAAGTCTGATTACTTTAAATGTCTCAATCCTATTAGAAATCTAATTAATTAAAAAAAAGGGTTTTGGGCCCGCTATGCTAAGGAGGATTGGCCCCGCTCCCGGGTACCCTCTGTAAGCTCCCTTGGGCAAATCGAGTGGCTGAGATTAAGAGTAAATTGGATTTGGATTAAAAAGAGTATTTTTTCGGATCTTTGGAGTCATTTTTGGGATTATAATTAAGGATTAACGTATAAAACTAGGACTGTAAAAGACTAAATTAATATTTGGGATTTTAGAAATATTAAACTAATGGATTAAAACTAGAATTTAAAAGTGTAAGGACTGAATTCAGGTTCGAAATCAAAAAAATTAGGCCGTATGATTAAGGACTGGTTCTAGAAACTATGAATTAGAACTAGAGATTAATGATAGGACTGGAGATTTAGATTTTAGAAGAGAATTGAGTCTATGGTCAGTGAATTGGACCGTCAGATTAAGGACTAGTTCTAGAAACTGAGGACTAGAACCTGATATTAAGGATTACGGCCTAAAAAAAAAGGGGTGCTACGGTCTAAGACTAAAAATTGGAATATATAATAAAAAGTTAAGTTTTAAATCTAAGAAATAAAGACTAGGACTAGAGATTAGAAACTAAAACCTAAGACTAGAAATCAGAGCCTAAAATCTAAAATCCGAAATTAAAACTAGAAAGTAAATTATACCTACGACCTTGGTTGTAGAGAGAAATCTCAGAATCCTAAGCTTGGAGACGAAGAGCTCAAAACTCAAATCTCAAAGTTATTGGGGTCAGGGTTTGGATCGTAATGGAAAGGACTTTTTATAGGTATTTTACTAATTGCGTGCCCTGTGGGATGCACTTAATTTTCAATTAGACGCCCTATTTTAGGCATTTAATCGAATTGCGTGCTAGTTTCCTAGTGCTTAATCGCTTTGAGTCAGTCACCAACTCAGTGAGTGACCGGTTGACTTGCTCAGTGAGTTTCCTAGTTCTAACAATGTTAGGACTAATTGCGTGCCTATTTTGGGGTGCACAATCTGATTAAGCATTTGATTTGAAGCATTTAATCGAAGAAGCTTGGGGTCAAGGACTGTAAGACTAGGTCGGGCATAGGCCAATTGCGCGCCAGTGGTGGGGCGCTCAATCTGATTGCACGTGCCATGGTGGATGCGTGATCGAGTCTCGAAGTGGCCTGGGAAAGGAAGTCTAGTCTAAAAGGGGGACTAATTGCACGTTTATGGTTTTGCATGCAATCGAATTGCGCGCGTGGTTTTTGGCACGTAATTCGGGGCTATCTGGGTCTGGGTCGGGTCTGAAATGCCAGACTATTATTTTAGTCTGTATTTTGACTATATACTATTGTTTCAATATATAGTCTCCCTACGTTGGGACCTAAGCCACATAGCTATTATTTCAGCCTCCGTTCAGCCATGTACTATTATTTCAGTGCATGGTTCCCAAGTCAAGGTCTGGAGGTTTAAAATGTCAGACTATTATTTCAGTTTGCAATTTAACTATATACTATTGTTTTAGTATATAGTCTCCCTATATTGGGATCTGAGCCACAGAGCTATTATTTCAGCCTATGTCCAGACATGTACTATTATTTCAGCGCATGATTCCCATGTTAGGGTTATGGGGCCTGAGCCACAGAGCTATTGTTTTAGCCTGTGTCCAGCCATATACTATTGTTTTAGTATATGGTCCCACAATGGGGTAAAGAGGGTCAAAGGTTGACCAAATAGATTTGTATGTTTCGAGAGGGCAAAATGGGGGTGTCTACAGATGTCCTTCTTCGGTGCGATCTTGCGAAATAAGAATGCGTCGAAGAAGTAGACACCCCTCATTTGAGGCGTCTTCTCGTTTCTCTTAGGAAATCACAAATGTGAACTGGGGATGCTGACATGACATGGTTGGCTTTCTTATCTATCAGTGCAAGCTAAAATAGAGCATTAGGGGGCCCAGTGGTAGCTATCGAAAGGCGTGTTCCATGCCATGGATGCCCAGGGGCGATCCCGTCGTGTATCTTGACCCGCTGTCATAGACAGTCGATGGGGGAAGTTAGCGTATCCTATTCTGCGGGTGCAAGGGCCATCCCGTTGTGTGGCATGACCTGCTGTGAGTGACAGTCAAACAGAAAGGAGAATCACCATATCCTAATCTATGGATGCAAGGGGCATACCACTGATTTATTATCGCAACTTGCTGCAAGGGGTAGTTGTTGGGGTATTTCTAGTGTGCTGATTTATTGTGTGGTGAAAACAAATTAAAATCAAAGTAAAATAAAGGATGGAAACAACGCAACTAAAATATTCCTAGACCTGCAAGATACATGGTCCATTTGTAGCACGTTTTAACAAGTAAGAGTTTGTCCCACAGGGAATAGTGATCTAAAACCTAAGAGGTGTATAGTAGATTTCCAGATCTGGCTACAGATCTGGCAATTCTAGCCTAGAAAACAGGGAAAAGAAAGAGAGTCTTTCGGGTGACAGTAGATCTACTTTTACAAAAATATAAAACTAATTCTAAAAGGTGGAGGAAGATGGATGGTAAACTGAAAGATAAAATGGTGAGAAATAGGCAGTTAGGGATTGGTTCTCATTGCAAATCAATTTGGTCAAAGGCATTGTATAGGAAAGATTTGCTACAATCCTTCATCTGGCTACAAGCTCAGATGTAAGGTATAAGAATCCACTCCCAATCAAAGAATTGAACCAATCCTAAGGCTATGATCTGTCCACTCGAATGGTCATAGATCATCCCAGAGATTGTTCCAATTCAGGGATCTTCGTTGGAACAGGAAAGCTATTGCAGATGCTATGGGTGCCAGGCTACAAGCTCAAGCATCCATAGGAATATCTAATCCAGAGAAATAAAATATGAAAAAGTAAAATTTAAATTAGAATCACCTTTAAAAACCATAATTACTGTAATAACATCTTACAGCCTATTGAGCTTAGATTCACAATCTGTGCAACCTCCGATTCATTTACAAATGTTGTTGAAACTCTCAATTTACAATTACAAAACAAATCTGGACTACTTATCTAGATCTAATCCAATAGGCTGGATTAGGGAGAGAATGGGGAAGAGGAAAAGGAAAAAATAAAAACTAAAATAAACCTAAATGAGCTAAGGAGAACCAAAGTTATTCTATGGATTCCTTGCTGAGAAATTACAGCAGCAAGGAGTCTTATTTGTACAAGTGCACTGATCTAAGCGCTTTGGATTGCAGCCAAATAGAGGAGAGAATTCAATTTCAATTTATGCTAATCCATGTGCTTAGCATTCCAACTAATCAGCGAGAATAGAGGAATCCAATTCTGTTGTGCTCAGCTGAAGCTTTCTGCCAAAGATTTAGAAATCAGTTTTGCACATGTGCAGATCTCTCTTTTGCTTTGGAGTTTCTAAAAATGCCCCTGTTGTCCATTTAATATTTTATCTATGAGACCCAACAATAGCTTCAGCTGTACACCTAAAATACTTGCCCGAACTGCTGAGAATATTGACAAATTCACCATAAAATTGGCTGCCCTGAAATACCCCTACTGCTATTATTTCCAAACATCCCTTAGATGGGCAATGCTCAATGCCATGGCTGCACAATAACATCAGCAGTTTTAATGGTTGAAACTCCATGGGGCCCAAGTTGGCTTAGTTTCAAAAGCTATGGGCTGATGCGGGTTTAGATTTGTAGCTTTATTAAACTCTCCAGCTCCAGCGGTGCAGTGGGGAAGATGAAGCTCGAGCTGTTTAGATGTTGCAGAGTACAAAGGGCAGCAGCTTCAGGCACCTCTTCGTGAGGATGAGTCATTTTCGAGAGGATGCTGAAGTTGTGCTGAAGAACTCGAGAGGTTTTAGCATAGGTCAACAGGTTGCATGGGAGTCTACATCTGCTCATTAGGATTGACTGCATGCAAGGTGTCGAGAGGCTGGTAAATGGGGCTGCAAATCGTGAGGTTATAGAACAACAGACATTGACAGGTTGGGCACCACCTCCAATGGTCGACAGGTTATAGGCTTAGAGGTTACTGAAGGTGTCGGTAGGATTGAAGGATATTGGAGGTTGCTACTCATGCTGTCGACAGGATCTGATGGAGCTGCAAGTCGACAGGTTCTTCAAGTCGAGAGGATTGAAGGGTGCATTTTGATAGTTTGGAGCTCATCTACTCGAGGGGATTGAAGGGATTGCATGTTGTTGTCAACAAGATGGTTGGAGAATCCACACAAGTCGATAGGTTGGGTGAAGCTCCTTCTTATCCATTTGTTAGGTGCTGAAGGTAGGATGGATCTGCTCGATAAGTTGCTGCTTTAGCTGCTCCATAAGTCAACAGGTTCAAGCCTCCATTCAGCAATTTATACACTTCATGGGGTTGCTTCCAGCCTACAGAATTTAGGTTGGCTTTCAGTCCTCTCGACAGGTTGATGTGCCAATGCATGGACTTACTGCATGGAATGTTCTCGGAAAGTTTATTGCTGAAGGGGTGCTGCAACTGTTCAGTAGGTGGGCTGCTTTGGATGTTCTGCTATTGCATGGGTGCAAAGCAATCCACTCGAGAGGTACTGGATCTGCTGTTAGGAGCTTCGATTGGAGACTTAGCTTGCTGCAGTCAACATGTTGGTTACCATTTAATTTTGAGAGAATGCTGCTACATTTGTGGAGTTTATTATGGGAGTTGCATTCGATAGCTCGATATGATGGCTGCAGCTACAAGGTGATCCTTTGCAGCCCATCTGTTCCAGCACTAATCTGAGAGGTTGAGTTGGTAGCCTTCACTTAAGAAGATGACATGTTGGAGCTTTGCATGTGTGCAGCTATTCCAAGTTGACAGGTGCTGGTGCACCTTCATCTGCTTGATAGGATAGATGAACAGATCTGTAGCTGCAACTGATGTAGCTGTGCTGTTTATAATGTGTAGCTACTAGGTGCTGAGCTTCTCAGCTGCTCAAGTTCATTGCTATCAGGCTGTAGGGTTGGTTGGTGCAAGGGCTTTTTCACCTGAGATTTAAGTACATCAGAGCAGATGTACTGCTGTTGCATTAAATGGTGAATCAACTGACATTTTGCATTTGCTGAAATGTGTACATCCTCTCTGGTGAAACCTATGCAACTTCTGCAGCTTGAGATGGTGGACCACAAAGAATGTCCACACAGCTTGTGAAAGCACATTTCTCCCTCTCTGCTCTTGAATGATTTCAAACTCCTCCTTATTAGGCACTTTTAACTGAAAACTGCACTAAGGATATACATTCTTCCTAACTGCAAATCAACACTAAAATACAATTATTAAATACTCTAAGGCTTAGCAAAAGCTAGGTTTAAAGGGTAAAATGTGGTAAAAATCATTGACTAACAACAGTCAAACAGAGGCGTATGATGCAATTGAGGTACCGGGGAGCGTCATACAAATGTCCATAAATAAGGTCTAAAGACCGATAATAAAATCATATATAATGTCGAAGGCTTTCGCAAGTCATGTCAGACTAGGCGGACCATTGCTCACACCAATGTGCGTCAAGCTTTCCTTTTCCAATAGGCGTTTGTAAGTTCTTAGATTAAATATACCCATTGTTCAGTTTCCCAGGGGAATGGCTAGTTTGGGCTGGTAATTGGGCTGGTAAAGTCTCTTTGTTTACTTTTTTTTGTTTCTTCTCTTGGTAGTTTGATTGTTTTATTTTTTATTTTTTCTTCTCTTTTCTTGGAAATAAAAGATTTTTTTGGAAGTAACTAAGGGGTTTTGAAATTTTAGGATTTTTAACTTAAGATCAATTCGATGATAAAATGGTAGAAAACGTGGCTTCCGAGATGTCGCTGAGCAGATCCATCGGTACGAGATTTGTGGACCTGTCTAACCTTCTCAGCGAATATTAATGATTGTCTCTTATGGGAGGACTACAGTGATTCACGAGTCGAGAGAGATGGGTTTTGAAAATATTTTAGACTTAATCATAGCTAACTATATTTGTTTGAAGCAATATCGAGTAACTGAAAAGTCGGTAGTACTTACCTGGGGGTGATACTTACCTGGATTGTGCATAGCTTGTACGGTCTGGTGGTGCGGTAGTGTCGCGATGGGGCTTTGGAGATTTTTTCTCTTTTCTTCATGTCTGCTATGGCGGGGCTTGGCAGTTGCCAATGTGATGTAATGTCTTGGAGAAGTGATGTCGCGATGGGACTTGGGGATCAACTCGGGAGAGAGCTCTTTTCTTTAGCGATGGGACACGATCGAGCTTTCCCTCTTTTTCATCATATAGTGTGGCAAGTGTTATCTAAGCCTTTTCAGGTAGTGATGTTTGCGTTGGGATGTTGGCTGAGCATAGTTAGCGATGGGGCTTCTAGAGGGTTCGACTCCATGTGTTATTTCATGATGAGGATTTCAGGGAGGTGTGATTGGTGTCGAGGTTGTTATGTCGCGATGGGGCATGTTCATGGTGAGAACGAATCATAGTCGGCTCGCTAGGGGACATGTTCATGAATGTGTGGTGGGGTTGTGTTCGGATGTCTCGGGTAATGATGTTTGCGATGGAACACTGATAGGATATTTGTGTGACAAGTATGTCTCGCTTCTTTCTTTGGCAGATCTTGGGTTGTAAAAAGAATCACATTATGGTTGCGTCGTGATTGGCTTAGTTTTTTTTTTTTTTGGTGTGCCTTTGGCCTTTTCGTGATGGGTCATGAGGGCATGGCTAATTTATTACGATGGGACTGGATATTGAGGTGGTATCATGTGTGTACATTTGATCGTGAAGAGATATGAGTGAGCGGCTGCCCCTTTCTCCTTCTTTCTCTCTGAACAGCCTGTGAGGCTATGCGATGGGATAGGAGAGTTTTGATCAAGGTGAGGTAGAAAGATGTGAAGGTATAGACTTTGTCCAAAGTCAGGCATTGCGCACCTGGTTTAGGCCGCACAATATGATTGCACATCTGTTTCCTGGCGTGCGATCATAGGTTCAAAGGGTTTACGCGTGTGGGAGTGTGTGTGCGATTAGATCATGCACTCTAATTATGGCACGTGATCGAGGCATTAGCAGGTCATTGCGCGGGTGATGGTTCGTATTGTGCGGCTCGTGGGAGTCATTTAATGAGGTTGCCCGGTGTATCGTTTGTGCATGATCGGAGCGTCAACAGGGTCAGTGTATGGGTGACCCTTCGTATTGTGCATCTGGAGTGTGTCGTTTGATATGGTTATGCATTTTAAAACAGACGCATGATCGGAGCGTCGCGCGAGTGGCGCGAGTGATGGTTCAGTTGGATGCTCAGGTCAGATGCATGTTTTAGATTGAGCACATCGTGTGTGGCGCATGATCGACTTAAGCGCACGTGTTCTGGGTGCGTGATTAAGTCCGTACTCTACATAAGCGATGAAGCCTTCATTTGTCTTCCATCCCTCAGTTTAGTCTCGAGTTTTACTTTTTTTGGATATTTTATATTCTAAAATTTGTGTTTTAGTGATATCAGATGATCTAACCGTCCCATTTGGATGTCGTTTCTTTTTATATTCGTAATTTCACATGACCTTCTCTCTGAGGTGATGCGGGGTCAACATTATTCTGGGAATGGGCGATATTGGGAATGAGGACCTAGTCTTCACATCAATCCCTTTTAGGGAGTAGTGAAGGCAGCGTAGAGGAGGCGGCAGCGGAGGAGATGAAGATGGCGGAAGAGAAGGAGTTACAAGTGGAGGGATATGTTTCCCAACCAATCCTTCCTGAAGCCTTCGATTAGACGCTTCGAGCAAAATCTGCTCCTCACTTTGTCTCAGTTTTGAACCCAATTTTTGTTTTGGGTTGTAGGTTTTTGTTTTGGATTGTATATTCAGGAGGTATGCCTCTGGTGATATTGTATTAAAATATTTGATTAAATGAAAGGTTATTTTATTTATTATGTTTGTTTTATTCATTTAATTTTGTGATTGGTTAACTTTTATTGTCATGATGAGGAAATGAGTCTTGTGTTTAGGATTAAGGTCTGTTTGTTTTGTTCTTATGTTTGGATTTACGATGACACTTGTTAGATAGGTGTAAATTTGGATTTAATTTTTTAAATATTCTAGATGAGTGTTAGATGTTTTAATCCTATTAGTTCATCTATTTCTGAGTGGATTGGTGTTTCATAGGGGCTTAAGTGTTGTATGATCATTGGCTCATCTATGTTTGCCATAGATTTAATTAGATGGAGGATATTTGTGAGGGTGACACTTGTTGTTTTGTGATTTAGGAGGTGTACGTTATCAATAGAGGCTAAGGGGCTTGGTTTTGTTTTGAATTCTGTTTCTAAACTTAGGATTTAAAAGTTTGGGGTATTTTTAGTTTCTAATGTCTTTTCTTTCTTTTTATTTTGCATCCCGGGTATTAAATCCTAAGAGGTTTGTAACTATATTGTTTTTTTTTCTTTATTGCTGAGAATGAGCGATATTTTTCTCTTATTGTTTTTGTTTCATTTATTTTTGTTTATATTTGTCGTTGTATGTTACGTTAGAGGAGGAATGGATAGTATTAGAGTATGGTGTTTATTTTTCGAGTGTATCTCTGTTGTTCTATTTAAAGTGTTCGTTTTGGGGTCCCATGTCAAAAAAGTAAGAGCAAAAAAATTAATTAAAAAAAAAAAGCCCCAATTTGGGGTATTCAAGGTGGGGAGCAAGAACTAAATTAAAAAAATTAAAAAAATGCCCCAGTTTGGGGTATCGGTCTTGTGACCTGAGTATTGCTACTAAGGTGCTAGCATTAAAAAAAAAAAAATTCCCCAGTGTCAAGTGACGGTGGGACTTTCATCGACCTCACAGATGTCCTGGAGTGTATTAATAATGATACCATGTTGGGAAGTTGTTCGATTATTTCGGCCATATGTCGGGCTTGATTTTTGTAAGTGCTGAACGATCATCATGTATCATAGCTTTCAACAAGGATTAAGGAGAATGATAGATAAATAGTGATTGCATCATTTGTCATTCGACAGTTTTTGGTTTTATTCTGAAAGAGATTTTGAAAATGATTTAACTCATTGTCTGAAAAGAAAATAAAGGGTGAAGAGGAGGTAAGGTTTATTGATCTGAGGGTAGCTTTTTATTCAACCAAATATTGAAATAGTAGTCAAGTACTTTTTCTCGAGTGGATAATGCGGTGCCATAATTGAGCTCTCTGTCATGGTCCAGCACCATCAAAGTCTCAAATTTTATGGTTAGCAGGAGTTTTGTCCTCCTCCCGCCACTGTACTACAACATCTAGTAGTGTAAAGATGTCAGGGATGCCCTCGTGGTTTGCTTATACTTTCCTAATAAGATTACCAGGAATGCCCTCACAATTTGCTTATGCTTCCCTGAATTCATTGACTGTTCATTCGTCGTATTGCTCTCGCTCGATTGTGTTTCTTTTCTGTATTTTTTTTTTTGAAACAACCTGCTAACGTAAGAATTGTGAAGTTTGATGAAACCTTACATTTTTATTTTTCTTTTCTAACATCGACTCCAATGGCTGGAATGGTGTATGAGAATTCAGAATTTTCTATATTTCAAAAAGAGAGTTTCATGATCCACTAGTCCTTTTGATCGATTTGCCCGAATAGGAGGGTGGTCAATGAGTTAGATGATACCCAAAACGGTTTCAAAAATAATGACCTATGACTGGCGAATGCCTTGTGATGACTGTGAGGATGATAGGTATATAAGTATGTTTATTTAGGCTATGAAACATGATGGTCATTGAGTTATGATTCCAAGGGTCAGAAAGTCCTTCCCCTATGGCTGTTTCCTAGGCACGTTGCCGAGATAATATAAGGACTTCCCTTGTGGGTTTTGAGTTCCTCCAGGAGAGGCAGTTGTATAGGCATTTTTCAAAGCATAGCTCCTTGATTTCAAGTTCTCGGTCGAGTATGAGTCCGAAGGGTTTTGGGCATAGAAGAGTATTTTTGTTTTCGAGTATTTACATTTTGGGCATTTATACTTTTAGTTTTTTTTTGTACTTTTCAATATTTTTATTTTTTTTCGTATTATTTGTTTGTTATTACTATTGTGTTACGGTATAGTATCAGTTCCTTAGGCAGGGGACTGACTCAGGATGTCCGCTTGGCTGGACATGTTGGATGGTCGAAGTGATCGTTCAATTAGATAATATTGTTTTGGGATCCTCGATCCCTTTCGATCTGATTGATGAGGGATGAGAGTGAGTTATGTTTAGGTTTGTATTTTGGATGCTATAGGGTATATCAAAATAAGTGTGGTGTCGTTTGATTTCTTCCTTCGATAGGTCTTTTGTGTCCGAGGTCTCCTTATCGGGGACCTTCTTTTATTTTTCAACAGAGTGAGGCATCTCATAGAGATGAAGCATAGAGTTGCTAAAGAGTTCTTCAGGGTCATTTGCGGGTCGTTGGAAAGCAGTTTGCGAAGGAAGTTTGAGTAGAAACCATTGAGAGGGATGGTAGTGTTGTAAAGGTAGTGATAAGATTAGGCAGAGGTAGAGTAGGAAGAGGAGACGCGAGGGCGTAGTCCAAGGTTGACCTTTCCTACGTGTGGGGCTGTCTAGTTTTATTTGATTATGCTTGTTTGGTTTGATTCTCACTTTGGGTTTGTCGTGAGGTTATTTTAAAGTTTTATTTATAAATTTTCAAGGAGGTTGAGTATCAGAAGTTTGACATAGTAGTTTTGTCGCCGATTGGAGTTCGGTGAAGGTTTTGATTGTGATGTCCATGAAGATTTGGATTTGATGATCAGAAACGATTTTAGTTGTGACATTAATTTCATGTTTTGATGGGATTTGAGGTATGTTGATTTGAATGGTGATTGGCGTTGTAAGATTTTTGTTTAGTTTGATTTCGAAAGCGGGAGCGATGATCGACACCTTGATAGGTTTTTTGGTAGGCTCAAAGGTTAGTGGAGTTGGCATTGTAAGAATAGACTCGATTTTAATGACGGGTTCGTGTTCGATAACATGCTCGAGTTTGGTGACAGGTTCGACAATGGGTTCGGGTTTGATGGCGGGTTCACCTTTGATAGTGGGTTCAAGCTTGTGGATGGGTGCAGGGTTGATGAAAGGTTCGGGTCTAGGTTCGACACTTGATTTCAGCTCAATGATCGGCTTGGTTTCATGTCCGATGACAGGTTCAAGTTCGATCATGGGTTTAGATTCTGTGACAGATTCATGCTCGGAGATAGGTTTAGATTCGATAATAGGTTTAGATTCGATAATAAGTTTAGTTTTGATAGTGGGTTTAGGTTTGATAGTAGGTTTAGGTTTAGGTTTGATGATAAGTTTAGGTTTAGGCTTGATGATAAGTTTAGGTTTTATAATAGGTTTGAGTCTGGGGTTTAGTTTCATGGTTGGTGGAACGGTAAGTTTAATAGTGGGTTTAAGTTCTTGTTTCGGAGTTGAAGGGATGATAAGTTTGGTGGCGAGTTCTGTAGGGGTTGATCCATGAATTGGTTTTGAGGTAGGTTTAATGATTAATTCTAAAGTGAGTGGAATGGGTGGTTTGAAGGTATGTTTGGTAATAGATTCGGGTTCGAGATTTTGTTTGAAGTTGGTGAGGTGGTAGTGAGTTTAGGTCTCGAAGTGGGCGTAGAAGTTAATTTGAGAGTCGATGCTGAGGTTAGTGGGGTGATGTGTTTGTTGTCAAGTTCAAGTTTTAAAGCAGGTGTGGGGATTAGTTCAGGGGTCGGGTTTAAGGTTGGTGGGGCAATGTATTCGGTTTTGGGGGTTAGTTTTGGAGTTGATTTGGACGCGAGAGGGTTGGTGATTTTGGGAGTAGATTTGATTATTGATTTGGGTTCAGTGTTTTGTTTTATGATTGACTTAAGTATGAATGGCTTCGTATAACACCGATTGATTGGTTCGAAAACTACGTCTGGAGTCGACATGTGAGCCTATTCAGGGGTAGTTTGTGTCATTGGTTTGGGCATCTGTTTAGGAGGTGCGGGGATTGATTCGTTTGTTGGTAGGTTATCAGATTCAAGGGTAGGTTGAGTTGGTTCAGAGATAAGCGCGTTGAGCTTGGCGATGAGTTTGGTGATGGGTTGAGTTAATTTAGTGGTGGATTAGGTGATAGTTTGGATTTTAGTGATCTTGATAACTGGTTCAGAGTGAAAGGTAACTTTGTGGTTATAGGAGCGTGGGATAGGGTTGGTTGGTTGTAAGTGAATAGTATGATCTTGCTCTAAGGGAGGTTCAATTCTTCGGATCAGGCAAGCTGGGTGGAATGGGGCAGGGGTGAATGAGTGTACAGTCTCGTATGCAAGTTGAGTTTGATCGAACAATGGATTGTAATAGGTGATGTTAGTTTACGTGTCATTGGGGCACTGATTTTGGTCATAGTACGGGTTCATGTATTGGTTGGTGTATAGTGGTTGGTCTTGGTCAAGGTATAGAGGTTGGTTATAGTCAAGGTACAGGTTTGTGTAGAGGTCTTGAGCTTGGCCATATAGGTGGTATGGTTGAGGGTTAGTTTGGTTTTATTCTTGGTTCACATTGATTTGTTCGCAGTCTATGACTTCATTTAGGGTGTTTATCTCGGGGTTGTCGGAGGAGGGCCTGTTGGATGTTAAGGTAGGAAGACTGAGGTCTCCATTCTTTAGTCGATGTTCTATGCGTGAGGCACGCTGATAAAGGCTAGCGAGGTCGTGATAGTCGCTTAGGATGAGAACGCTCCAAAGAGGCTCTCGGGTATTGCTAATCACGATTTCTATTGCATCACTTTCTTTTATTTTATTTCCCGTTCGGGCAACAAGTCTTCTCCAATGGTTGGTGAATGTCGAGAAGTCTTCACCGTCCTCTTTTCTTGTGTGTATCAAGTCAACAAGGCTGATTTATTCATGAGTCAGGTGCTGGTAGTGATCTAGGAATCTGTTGGCTAAGTCTTCGAATGTCTCGATTTCTGCTAAAGGTAAGGCTGTGAACCAGTCAAGGGCTTCTCCTTCAAGAGATCGTCGAAAGTAGTGGATCAGGGGCCCATGATTGGTGCAGATTGGTCGACAGTCATTACAGAATAGGGCCAAGTGGTGCTTTGGGTTTCTCATACCATTATATTTATTGAATTTTGGAGATATAAAGTCAGCAGGTACAGTGAAGTCGATGTCTTGACAAAATTTGTCGAATCCAAAAGTGTGACTAGAGCGTTCTTTGTTAGCCATGTAGTCATCTAGAAATTGGTGGAGGTTGTTTATGTCTATGGTGGGGTCTTTTCTAGGTGCCTTGGGAGAGGGTTGTCCTCGGCAGTTATTGTTGTAAAAGGTGTGACAGGTATCTGTATTATGTGTCGAGGGAGTCGGAGCATGTGGAGGAGTCGGCGTCCTTTCCTTTTATCTTTCCCTCGGAGTAACTTGTCTTTGGGACTAGAGCAATGCGTCGGCTTCTCTTCCTCCTTTTGTGAGTGCACTAGGAGTGTGGTTCATAACTTGACTATCGGGGTAGCTTCGCTCAGTACCACTTTCTTCAGTGCTATCACTATGATTTGTATTTCGTGGAGCGAAGGGGTATTTTTCGCCCTCATTAGGCATATTTACCCGAGCACGACACTAGGCTGTCCACAGAGACGGCCTAACATTATACTCGAGGTCGCTATAGGAGTCCCATAAGGGTGGGTTGTTATCATTAAAGTTCAATTTTTTTATGTCAGCCATTTTAAAATAGTTTTTTTTTTTTTTTTTTGAAAAAGTTTATCCACGTGCAAGTGTGTGTAGAAAAGTGATAAAGCGAAACAAAATAAAAAGAAAAAATTATAAAACCAAATTAAATAATGCAAGGAAAATAAAAAACTAAATTAATTAAATCAGGGCAACCTTAGCGAAAAAGAGTCCTATCGTGATCGTCAGTCTGTTGGTGCATGCTTTTTCTGGGTTCCTCTCGGTTCCCGTTGAATCAGTGGCTCAATTCTGTCCCGAGTGGACTCTGGCGAAGAGGATGATGGAGTAATAAATTAGGAAATATTAAATGCTGAAATTAAAGAGACAAAATCTAAATGAAGAATGCCTACGAAGATGCGATCGCCAACTGCAGATATTTATCGACGCTGCAACACGTCAGTGATCACACTTTAAGGGGGAGCGGGGGCTTGCAGGTTAAACTACTAATCATCCGCCGGTGAACGTCAGCAGCTGTGGGTTGCCTT
The DNA here is from genome assembly GCA_021018995.1 of Chloranthus sessilifolius. NCBI lineage: Eukaryota > Viridiplantae > Streptophyta > Magnoliopsida > Chloranthales > Chloranthaceae > Chloranthus > Chloranthus sessilifolius. Next base: position 39,870,415 of record CM037593.1, read on the forward strand.
TAGTTTAACTGGTTTGGTTTTCCTATTCCTATTGGGAGTCTAATTGATTTGGATAACTTAATCTTATTAGAAATCTAATTAATTAAGTCTCCTAATCCCACTAGAAGTCTGATTACTTTAAATGTCTCAATCCTATTAGAAATCTAATTAATTAAAACAAAGGGTTTTGGGCCCGCTATGCTAAGGAGGATTGGCCCCATTCCCGAGTACCCTCCGTAAGCTCCCTTAGGCAAATCGGGTGGCTAAGATTAAGAATAAATTCGATTTTTGATTAAAAAGAGTATTTTTTTCGGATCTTCGGAGTCATTTTTGGGATTATAATTAAGGATTAACGTATAAAACTAGGACTGTAAAAGACTAAATTAATATTTGGGATTTTAGAAATATTAAACTAATGGATCAAAACTAGAATTTAAAAGTTTAAGGACTGAATTCAGCTCCGAAATCAGAAAAATCAGGTCGTATGATTAAGGACTGGTTCTAGAAACTATGAACTAGAACTAGAGATTAATAATTGAACTGGAGATTGAGATTTTAAAACAGAATTGAGTCTATGGTCGTTGAATTGGGCCGTCAATTTAAGGACTGGTTCTAGAAACTAAGGACTAGAACCATATATTAAGGATTACAGTCTAAACAAAAAGGGGTGCTATGGTCTAAGACTGAAAATCTGAACTAATAATTAAAATCTAAATTTTAAATCTAAGAAATAAAGACTAGGACTAGAGATTAGAAACTAAAACCTAGGACTAGAAATCAGAGCCTAAGATCTAAAACCGGAAATTAAAACTAGAAAGTAAATTATACCTACGGCCTGGGCTGCAGAGAGAAATCTTAGAATCCTAAGCTTGGAGACGAAGAACTCGAAACTCGAATCTCAAAGTTGTGGGGGTCAGGGTTTGGATCGAAATGGAAAGATCTTTTTATTGGTATTTTACTAATTGCGCGTCCTATGGGATGCGCTTAATTTTCAATTAGATGCTGTTAGGTAGTGAAAAGTACCATTTTTCACCTCCTAACCTAACCTTTGGTGGACCTTTGAGCTGACTAATAATATGTTTTAAGTGTATTTTATAGATAAGCAATAAATTAGAAGCTTAGTGCAGACATCCACTTAAAATAGCCAAAGAAGCAATTTGCTGCTCAACATGTGTCCTTATCGCCCAAAGGCCAACCAATCAAGTAGTCCACAAGAACCTTAGAAGTTCATGAGATTTTCTTTAGCCCAACTAGGAATGCTTGAGGCAGAGTGCAGTTGCAAGGAATGAGGATTGAATCCACCAAGAGGTGGCTGAGTGTTGAACAAAGGAAGAACAACACACTAGAGATGTGTGCTAGCAGTTGAAGCATAAGAGTAAACCTGTCGAGAGGTTAGCTTTAGCTGCGGAGAGGATCTGATGCCTAAAAGCTGACATGTTGAGAGGTTCTGAAGTGAAATAGTGAAGAGATCGAGAGGTTGGAAATGCAGTGAAAGATCTTGTCGACACCTTACCTGAAGGTGTAGGGGAAGTCGAGAGCTTCCAAGTACATCTCAAGAGGTTCAACAGAACCTGTCGAGTAGTCCAAGACAACCTGTTGGGAGCTTAGTGGTAAATTATATAACAAGTCGATGGGTTGATCATAACTTGTCGAGAGGATGAATGGAGAAATGGACAGAACGGTGAAAAGGGTTGCCAATCCTGTCGAGATGTTTTCAATCCTATCGAAAGCCACACAGATCCTATCGACTAATCATCCAATCCTATCGACTAGTGAAACTCAACTCCTCGAGAGGTTTCCAAACCTATCGAAATAAAGAGCAAGCAGGCTGAGAAACTGATGAGAGATTCTCTGAACCTCTCGACACTCGAACTAGGAACTTCTCAAGGCCCTTTTTCAGCAGCTGTAAACCTCTGAAGTTTGTGCACACTTCCCAAATCACATCAGCAACCCCTAGGAGTATTTGTAGTACTCAACGGAGCACGAATGGAAACCTTAACTACCTCACATGTACTTATCAGTTGCGGACAAATGGGAGAAAGGCTTCTAGAAGAGAAATCAGCCACATCAGCATAACAGAATTATTCTCTTGAGCTCTGATTGGCTGAAACAAATCTGAGGACAAAGGAGGAGAGTATAAAAGCTTAAATAAATTACAGAGCAAGGGATCCAGAATTAGAGAGAACCAGAGCTTAGTTCGAGATCCATTTTCCTTCCAAAAACTCCCTCTCTCTTCCTTCTTCTCCCATTCTCTCTTTAGCCAATCATGGTTGGCTAAACTCCTTTCAGTAGTTAGGGTGAGGTCTTGAGCTGTAAATCGAGAGTTTCAGAGGCTTGTAAAGGATTGTATGTTGCACAGATTACAGATCTGAGAACAATAGGATTGTAAGTTGTATTATTGCAATGTAATTATGGGTTTTAAAGGTAATTCTAATCTACATTTTACTTCTTCATATTTGATTTCCCTGGATTGGATACTCCTGTTGATGTCAGCCAGAAATTGAGAGCTTATAGCCTGACACCCATAGCATCTGCAATAGTTTACTTGTTCCAATCAAGATCAATAGATTGGAACCATTTCTGGGATGATCTGTGTCCAGTAGAAGGGCAGATTATAACCTTAGGATAACTTTGATCTATTGGTAAAGAGTGGATTCTTATACCTGGCATCTGAACTTGTAGCCAGATGGAGGATTGTTGTAGATCTGTCCTCTATACTTCCTTTGATTCCTTTGATTTTCAGTAAAAGATCAAAACCCCTAGCTGATGTTCTCCATCTTTTGAATTTTCATCTTTTCTCTATCTCCCCTCATCTCTGTGTTTGATTAGATCTGGATCCCTTGCATTTAACTTTTGTAGTTTGTAGTAAAAGTGACAAATCTTAAAACTTCTCGTTCCTATTTTAATTTAGCTGAAATTAGGATAGAGTGCTAGATCTACAATAGATATAGAGATCTACTAGAGTTAAATCACATTTCCCTGTGGACATATCCTTGTTTATCTTTTAAAACTTGCTGCAACAACCCTGGTTCTTGCAGGACTGGTTGCAAACTTTGATTCCATACATCTGTAATTTATGCCTTTTAATTGGCTATTTTTAACCATATAATAATTGTAAGGTGGGCAACACAACAAGTTTTTGGCGCCACTGCCGCGGATCTGTGTTTTTAAGTTGGTAGATCTAAGTTTTTCTCATTTTAGATTCAAGTTTTTAATTGCCTATTTTCTGTTTGACTAATTGCTGTTGTAGTTTTTTTTCTTTTGTAATTTAATTTTGTGTTTCAGATCTGGATCTGTGGTGTTGAAAGGAGCATTGTACCAATTGGAGGAGCAAGCTTTGCTTAAGTTTGCATTTCCTAACTCTGTTTACATTTCTAGATCTGTAGCTTGGTAGATCTGCAGCATTAGTTGTGTATTTTGTGATTGTTTTGCTGAATTTTGTGTGTTATTTTCTATGATTGTTCTGAGTCTTTGGTGTGTATGCTTGAGAGGAGATCTCTTAATCCTGAGATTTCTCCTTTAGATCTTGAAGTTGAAAGACATCTCAGGCCTAAAAATACCATACACACACCTGTGATTGATTGTGGTAATTCAGCAATGGGTGAGCAACCTAAGACTTTGAAGGAATTCAATGCACTAGGGGTTTACAATTCTCCCTTCTGTATTCAATTTCCTGCTGTTCAAGGGAATTATGAGATCAAGTTCTCCATCATCCAAATGCTACCCTCATACCATGGCCTAAGCAAAGAAGACCCCTACAAGCATATTGATGAATTTCTAGGACTGTGCACTACATTCAATATTACAGGTTTAAGGGAGGAAGCAACCAGGTTGAGACTCTTTCCTTTTTCACTAAAGGATAGAGCAAGAACTTGGTTGTCAATGCTCACAAAAAATAGTATTCAGTCCTGGAATGACCTGCAATGTCAATTTTTTTCCAAGTTTTTCCCCATATCCAAAACAAGTTAGTTGAGGAAGAGCATAATCTCATTTGCTCAAGCCCCGACTGAAGACTTTTACCAAGCATAGGAGAGATTCAAGGAACTCCTAAAGCAATGTCCCCATTATCAAAATCCTAAATGGCATCTTGTCCAAAGTTTTTACCAAAGAATTGATCCTAAAAGTAGGGACATGGTTGATGCTTCTTGTGGTGGTACTTACCTTCACAAAATAGCTAATGAGGCTTGGAGCTCTTTGACCTCATTAGTGAAAACTCCATATAAAGGGAGACTTTGTCAAGGGACGTTGAGACCCCTATGAGAATGGTGAGAGGCAATACCACAAGAGGAAAAATGTATGAGGTAAATGGATACAATGATTTGGAGAGGAAAGTGGACAGCTTGACTCAAAAATTTGATAAGCTCATGGGAACAATACAGCCTCCAATGGCTGTTAAAGTAGAGGAGGCATGTGTGATATGCTGATCTCCTACTCACTCCATTGAGGAATGTCCTTCAGCTGCCCAATTTCCAGACCTTGTGGTGGAACATGTGAATGCTGCTCAGTCCTATGGATAACAGCCTACTGTTGGTTATCAATGGAGAAACCACCCCAACTTTAGGTGGAGACAAGATAACTTTCAAAATCAGCAGCAGTAGCCACAACAATCCATGTCTTATAGGAATGCTCAACCATACTAACAGAATTACTTTCCAAGGCCCCAATACCAACAACCTATGGCTCAGCCTGTGCATCAAAGTGCACCAACCCCAGCACCCTCTAAGTCCCTCACATTTGAAGAGTAAGTTCTGGCTTCACTATAGAATTTAGGCTCTTTATCTCAAACTGTTAATTCCCACAGTCAAAGCATCAAGAAGATAGAGGACCACCTTGGTCAGCTATCTAATTCTTTGACTAGGAGAGAGGAGGGAAGACTGCCCAGTCAGCCCATGAACAATCCAAAGGGGCAGTACATAGTTGGTAAGATAAGCCAAATCTGTCACCACCTTGAGGAGTGGGAGGCTGGTTGATAATAAAGTTTGTACTAAGCCTGATGAGTCAAGTATAGAAAATGAAGAAACAACTCATAAAATTATGCAGCAGGAGCAACATATAAAAAATAAGGGGGTGATGTGCCCTAACAGAAAACTGAAAACAAAAATAAAGAAAAATCTGATGAACTTGCTAAGGCTGCCAATGGGTGGTCAGTTCCTCATTTGCCATTTCCCAATGTATTGAAAGCAGCTTCTCCTTTTGATAAGGGGAATGCTAAAGTGGAGGAAATGATGAAAACTTTCAAATAAGTACAGATCAACTTGCCTTTACTTGATGCTATCAAGTAAGTTCCAACCTATTGTTGGGGAAATGGAGTGTGTTGATTTAGTGTGTAACAAAATAGAATCAAATTAAAACAAATGATGGATTTAGCACAACTACAATCACCTAGGCTTGCAAGATATAGGGCCATTGCAGTAAGTTTTATAGGTAAGTAAGGGTATGTCTACAAGAAAAATGTGAATAAACTATGATGGATCTCCAAATCTACAATAGATCTAGCACTCTATTCTAATTTAAACTACTCTAAAATAGGAGAGAGGAGAGGTTTTTGGGTTTTTTGTCACTATAAACTATAGATTTTAAATGCAGTTGATCCAGAACTTAAGAGAATACAGAGGTAAGAGAAAATGGATTAAAAATCAAAAGGATGAAGATCAGCAGCTAGGGATTTGGTATTCCACTGAAAATGAATCGAATCAAAGTCAATGCTTAGATCGGATCTGCAACAATCCTTCATCTGGCTACAAGCTCCCCAGGTTTTACCCCGAAAAATGCATGGTAAAAGAATCCAATCTCAACCAGAGAATAGAAGTAATCCAAAGGCTATGATCTGCCCACTTTAATGGTCACAGACTATCCCAGAGATTGTCCCAATAAATCAAAGCAATCCTAAGGCTATGATTTATCCACTTTAATGGTCACAGACCATCTTAGAGATTGTCTTGAGATAATGGTTTCAATTAGAATAGGTTGACCATTGTAGATGCAGTGAATGTCAGGCTACAAGCTCCCCATTTCTGGCTGGCTCACAGGAGTATTAAAACTAAGGAAATCAAATATGAATAAATAAAATCTAGCTCAGAATTAACTCTAAAATCGACAATTCCATTACAATGCTACTACTTACAATGATGTGCTCAGATCTACAATCTGTGCAGCATCCGATCCCTCACAAAGCCTCTGAAACTCTCAATTATAGATCATACCTCACCCTAGCTACTGAAGAGGTTTTTAGCCAACCATCATTGGCTAATAGTGAGGAAGAAGGAAAGGAGAGGGAGAAATTGGAGGGAAAAATGAATTCGATCTCGGCTCCGCTCTCTCAATTTCTGGATGCCTTTTTCAATGTCGTTGCTCCTCTATTTATACCTTTTTCTCATATCTGTTTCAGCCAATCAGAATTCAGAAGAATAATGCAGTTATGCTTATGTGGCTGATCTCTCTTCTAGAAGCTTTTCTCTTATTAGTCCACAACTGACAAGCACATGTGAGGTAGTTAGAGTTCCCGCTCGTGCTCAGTTGAATACTAAAAATACCCCCATGGGTCGCTGTCGTGCCTTGGAGCGTGTGCGCGAAACCTGGAAGTTGTGACTGTTGATGAAGGGTCATTCAAAGTTCCCAGAATGAATGTCGAGAAGTTTTAGAGAGCTTTTCAATGGGTTCTTGGTCTGTATGCTCAGTCTTTCGATAGGTTTGGGATAAACCTCTCGTTGGGTTATAATGTACTAGTCGCTAGGATTAGCCTCTCTCGACAGGTTTGAAGTAGCTTTCGATACCCTCTGTTTAGTTCTTCCTTCATCTTGTCGACAGGTTACAATCATCCTATCACCTTGGTGAGGTGATCGATATGTTGGGGATCATCTCGACAGGTTCTGAAGGATCCTGTCGAAGGCTTCTCTTGTTCTACTTGATAGGTTTATCTGAACCTCGCGATTTCCACTGCACCTTCAAGTAAGGTGTCGATAGGATTCTTTCTTTCTATAATCACAACCTATTGACAAGCAGGAACCTTGCGATAGCTTACTGGATCCTCTCGATAGCTTAGAAATTGAGCTTCAGAACTTCTTAACAGCTTCTTCCTTGACTTTCCTTAGCTGGCACCTATTTTCGGTGCACTATCTTCCATCTGTTAGCACTCAGCAACCTCTTGGTGGGTTCAATCTATCTTCTCTACAACTGTGCTTGGTCTCAAGCATGACTTGTTGAGCTCATGATCTTCTCATGAATTTATACAACTCTGATTGCTTGACTGACAGACTTTTGGGCTATTGTGAAACCATGATGAGGAACATATTACTTCTTTGGCCTTTTTAGGTGGATATCTGCACTAAGGCTGGATTTTATTGCTTATCTACAAAACATCCTTAACACACCTTATTAGTCAATTCAAGGGCCTAACAAAGGTCAGGTTAGGAGGTGAAAAATGGTATTTTTCACTGCTCAGCACACCCACAAACCTAAGCTTTGCTAGTCCCTGAGCAAAGAAGAAATTCAAAACAATTATTGAAAATGAAAAGAAAAAAGCCACTTTTGTAGAGAACACGGATGCATTTAGCATATGCATCGAGCCTTTTAAACCCCTAGGTGATCCCTAGTGGAGGAGTGAAGTTACCCGTAAACTTCCCCAATGGTTTAGTTAATGTTAATGCAGTATGTTGAGAACAAAAATCAAGTCAAAATGAAATTCATTCCACCCTTGTTCCCTTAAGTTCAGAAGATTTTTATCAAAAACACGGTCTTTTAAAAACTGAAATTCTGCTGCATTTCCTTCACAATCAATCAGCTCATGTCAAGGCATTTTATCCAAATTTTAATACATGGCTAGCTATCAAATTAAGAATGTCTGTTATGATACAACTCCCAACAAACTTAATTTCAGACCCAAAGCTTACCAGGGCTTGTCACTCAGAAGGAAACTAGAAGGGTGCATTAGTTCACTCAGCTCAAGAGCAGTTACAGCCCTCAAATAGGACTGCAAGCATGAGCATAGGCATTGTTCTAATTTCTAAAATTTCCTAACTCTTTTCACCATAGATCAGACATATCCTTGTCTCCACATGATAGTTCAATCCATTTCATATCAGTAAGGTCTTTTTATTGGGTTGTACTGTGGCTTATGGGTGAAATTTATATAGAATAAAGGGTAAAAAGGATTCAAGATTGAGAAATCAATGAAGTAAGGAGGTGATCAGCGTAAATCTTCATTTTCATCTTCATTCTTGAATTTCAGCATAAATCTTCATCTTCGTTCTTGAATTTTCAGATTTGAAGTCATCAGTTTCTAATCTTCCTTTTCAAAATATCAAATGAAATGACTTCTCCTTCAGTCTTTTGTTTTATTTTTTATTGTTATTTTTTTTTCTTTTTCTTTTTGTATGCTTTTTTTTTGTATTTTTCTACATTTGTCTGTTTTTTTTTTTTTTATGGGCTAGCATGCCACAATTACACATCACTCTTGCCTTCATATGTGTTTTCTTCTTCTTGTACCAAATTTTCAAAACTTACTCCTCTAACCTCTTCAATTCCTTTCACCTTTCCTTCTGAAATCTCAAAGTGAGGGTCAGGCTGCATCAGGTCATTGAGGTTGTGGGATCAAATTTTCTAGTTTTTATCAAAGAAAAGTTTGGATTTCAAGGCTCAAATAGTGTTTATCAAGGGCAGTTCAAAGGGTAAGGATATTTTCAGCTCAAACTGTCTAAGGAATGGCCTTATATTCATGTCCTCAATGTCAAGAATGCTGTCAAGCAGTTTCAACTTGGATTTGATTAACTTCTAGTGATCAAAATTGGATCCAGTCAGTCCTTAGAGCAAAAAAATTGCCAAGACACTCTTTCAAAAGATAAGTTCTCAGGCCCAAATCTCACTGGGTATGGTCTTCCATCAAATTTTCTGGGGAGTATCCTCACAGATCTTCTCTCCTCTCAAGGTCACTAAGTGTTTATTTTTTAATAGAATTTCTGACATTTGCTTTATTATAGTGTTAGAACTGTAACATTATTCCAATGTTAAAAAGTTTTTCTTTTTCAATTTTTCTAAAAAAACTCCAGGTGGGAATTTACTTCATTTTCTTAGTTTTTTTTTTTTTTTTTTTTTTGAACCTTGCTACACTACTATTAACTATCCATTGGTAAGGTATACCTTGCCACAGCCCCAAACCTATGAGGAATAGTGTCCTCATTGTGTCAAAGATAACAGTGGGTGCGCAGCAAGGGAAAAAAAAATAAAGATACACATAGAAAGAAAAGAAATATAAGACATAAATATCAAAGAAACTAATTAACACCAAAAGGAAATTGTATTAAAATATATATAGAGAGTCTGCACAAGATCCTAAAAAAAGAATTGGGAGAAAATCTAAAATAGTCTACAATTATGTGTAAGCATCATCAGGCCATTCATATAGATCGGCTAGATTCTTTAACTCTTCATTGGAGAGAGGTTTTTTCTTCTTAGGTGTGGACTTCTGGGCTGGCTGGCTCGGTGTCTCCTCAGACTGGGCAGCAGGTTCTTTGTCTTTCCTTAGATTAGCGTCAGAGGGGACAGATCTTTTTACAGTGACCTTTCTCCTTGAAGAAGTTCGCTTAGGCTCTAGAGGGGCAGGCTCAGTGTTGGGAGGGGCTTGGACTGGAGGAAGAGCAACATCCACAGGTGGAGTAGGAATAGGCTGAGTGGAAGAAGTTGTAGAGGGTTGAGTGGAGGGAGGATTGGTAGAAGGAGCTGAAGCCAGAGGGGCTGGTTGATGTGGTTCAGAGGTCAGCGCAACAATCTTCCTTTCCAAAATTTCAATTTTCTTCTCTACATAAAGTAGATTGAACTTAGAGAGTTCTTTGGTGGCTTTAATTATCTCCTCTGCATTGTTTAATTTTTTCTGGAGAAATTCAGTATTCTTCTTTTCAGCTTTGACAATGAGACTCTCAACAGCAGCAAGTTGTTTTGCTGACTCATATCGAACCAGGATTTTCCACCAACCTTTAGATATATTCTAGAGCTGGATTCTATGCTCCAGTTCCATGATAGCAATCCTTTCCTCATAGGGGGCTTCAAAGGAAGCACGGAGGGCAGCCATTCGTCGTAGGAAATCCCTATGGATGTAGGGATTATCCCTCATTGCATACAAAAGTGTGAGGTAAGGGGGAACGTAGAAGGAATGTAGAGGCACAATGGGGAGGAAAGGGAGTGGAGTGGAGAAAGATGAGGGAATGAAGGATGCCAGTTCCTCAGGGGAAGGTAAAATGGTACGGCTAGCTGGGGAATGGGGTGGAGGAGATTCAGGGTCAGTTTGGGTGGAGGCATCTATGAAGGAAGGTGGAGTGACCTCTTCAATAAGGTGTGGGGAAGAAGTAGGTGGGGTAGGTATGGCTATGGAGCTGGTTGGGATAAATTGGTCAATGAAGATTGGATGGCTGCTAAGGTTTGGGAGATAGAGGCTTGGTTGAGAAGGGTGGAGGTTATGGATAAGAGTGTGGCCTCAATGGAAGATTGGGTAGCAGTATTAGCCATGACATGGGATTGTATTGATAGGAGGAGGTCTAGGATTTGGGGTAAGGGGTTAGGTTTCATAGCAAGTGGGTGTTGGAAGAGAGGGGGTAGTGGAAATGAGAAGTGTGGTCATGCTGGTCAGAGGTTGAGACTGAGAAAAATGGGGGAATGTGGGCTGTGGAGAGTCAGGTAGTGGATTATAATCATGCCAAATATTGTCCGCTATGGACATCATCAGGGATGAAAATCCTTCAGTGGTTGATAGGTCCTGATTTAGGGTAGGTGAGATGGAAAAAATTGGCTCATTCGCAAGGGGAGTGAAGAGTGGAGAAGACATGGAAGGGCTGAAAGGGGTAGTGGTTGATGTAAATGAGCTGGTTGGAATGGTGAATGAGGGAAAAGTAGGGATGGGGTCTATGAGTGGAGGAGCTAAAAATGGGGTGGATGTGGAAATGGTTGTGGAAAGGGAGACTGGAATGTTGTGGGGAATGGGAACTGGCAAAGAGGGAACAACAAGTGAGATGGTTAGTGTGGGCGATAGAGGGATGGTGGGGCTAGTAGCAATGGGACTAGTCATAGAGAAATGCAGATCAATGGTAGGGGTGAATTAGGGTGCAGAGGATACGAGTGGAGGCTCCAAGCCAGGAGCAGCAGATGTGAGCAAAGGCTCACGGGTGACTGAGGTAGAGACCTCAGGAGGGGATGCTGAACTCGGGGCAACAGAGGTGTCAGGAACTGCTTCCTCAATCTCTTCAGTTGACCTGTGGGTGCCTTTACCAATGAGGGTCCCACTGGCAGACCAAGCCCTTTTTCCAAACACTGTGGGCTTCACCTTCTCCACTTTGTCATTTTCTTTAAGCACAAATCCCTTTCTCTTAAGCAGAGTAGTGATGAGCTGGCTGTAGGGGAGCCTTGGTAGGGCTTGAGCTTTCCTACATTTTTCATTCATATCTACCATTGCTTTAAATACCAACCCAGCAGCATTAACGAATTGCCCTTTAGCAAAGAAGTACAGGGCATCCACTATTGGCATTCTTCTTTCTTGCTGATGGCCACTAACATAGATATTCTTTCGCAAAATTGAATCGAAAAACCACAAGATAGGGGATAAATCTCTTCTCCTAATTGAGTCCCCAGACCCTACAATGCCTTGAGTCAGATGCCTGGCCATTGATTTGAAAGAGACATTTTCAAGTGCGGCCAGGCCATAAACTGGGCCATAAACAGAAGGGACTCCCAATGTAACAGCTTTGAACCTATCGAATGGCTCAATCCACCAACCTGTCGAAAGGTTCCTTGACTATGAGCTTCATCCTATCGAAATACAGCAATATGTACCTGTCGAATGCTGCATGAAGACCAATGCTTTGAACCTATCGAACAACACTCCTCCAACCTAGCTTTGCAACCTAACGAATGCTTCATGCTCTCTGCATGACACAACCTATCGAGCCAGCCAAGTTTATCCTATTGAACTGCTGCAGTTTCAGCCAGCACCTATCGAATGTAGAAAATATCAGTGGCCGGCAGGGGCATTTTTGAGAGCTGTAAAGACACCTCAGCTGTGCATAACAAAATTGAGTTCTCTACTCTCTGATTGGTAGAAATGGAGTTCACCTGGATCAAGCTCCTCTCCTCTGATTGGCTGCAATCCAAAGCACACGGATCACTACACATGTATAAATAGAACTCCTTTATGTTATTTCTCGTTAGCAAGGAAAGTAGGAACAAAGGAATAGCATGAGTTCTCCTTAGCTCATTTAGGTTTAGTTTTAGGTTTTTCCCTTTTTTTTCTTCCCCGTTCTCTCTCTAATCCAGCCTGTTGGATTAGATCTAGGTAGCGGCTCAAATCTGGTTTGTAATTATAATTTTGGCATGAAGAAATGTGGATCGATGCACAGACTATAGATCTGGAAACAAGTTCATTGTAAGTTGTTTTGTTTAAAGCAATAAATTGTTGGTTTTAAAGCTTAATGAAATTTATAGATCTTGTGGTCCCATTAGATTCTCGATTGGCTCTTGTGTAGATGGGCCAAGCCTGCCACTTCTCCGATAGATCTCTTGTTGATCATCTGATTTCCTTGGGTTTGATATGCCTGTGGGTGCCTGTGCTTGTGGCCTTGCATCCACAGCATCTGTAGTGATTATCTTGTTCTGATCGAAGCCATCGGGATGGAGGAAATCTATTGGATGATCTGTGACCATTGAAGTGGACAGATCATAGCCTTAAGATCAATCCAAACCACCGGTCTAAATCAGATTCCTATACCTTGCATTTATACTTATAGCCAAATGAAGGATTGCTGTAAATCCCCAGCTCTTGATCTGTTTTGCAATAAAAACCAGGCCCTAGCTGTCTATTTCTCTCCATTTTATATTTTATTTTACCATCCACCTTCCTCAACCTTTTAGATTTAGTTTTATATTTCAGTCTTATAAATTAGATCTAGTGACACCCTAAAGACTCTCTTTCTTCTTAGAATTGCCAGATCTGTAGCCAGATCTGGAGGTCTACTATACACCCTCTAGGTTTAGATCACTACTCCCTGTGGGACAAACTCTTATTAAAACTTGCTACAAAGGACCCTGTATCTTGCAGGTCTAGGATATTTTAGATGTGTTGAATCCATCATCTATTTTACTTTGATTTTATTTCCTTTCTTTTAATTCACAATAATCAGCACACTGAAATTCCCCAACACCTGCCTTCCCCAAATAATTCAAAGTATCCTGACACTCCCCCAGCCTAGAGAAATAGGGGATGTCGAAAATGGTTTCCATGATCAACTTTAATTTATCCATAAATTCAATGGCTGTGGATATGAGATTAGGCTCAACCTCAAAAATTTCTGACTCAATGTTAGGTTGTGTTTCAGGGGCCTCATCAACAATGTCTTCACTGGTTTGGGCATTATTGGATTTCTTGGACTTCTTAGATTTCACAACTTTCTCAGATTCCTCCATGACATGTTTTCTTTTGGCCAGTGGGGTCTCCTTAGGCTATGTGGTTTGCCTATTGGATTTTCTAGTGGCTTTGGAGGCATATTTAGAAAGCACTTTGGAAAGATTTGTTAATACGTCCTCTTGCTCAACCATTTATTACTCAAACGCTACGAATTCACAACTAATCACCACACAAGCTTCTTAGGATACTCGAATTACTCCCCCGAATTCACAATACAAACGCCCAAACTTGAAACAACAGAGCGAAGTAGAAGGAAAGCTTACCGACAAACATCTAGGGTTTGTGATATCTTGATGGGCGCAAGACCAAAATAGCGCGAACTAGGTGCAAAATGTAGCTTTTGATGGATTGAAGCAATGTGGAAAATTGCTAGGAGGTTGCGGTAACACTTAGTGAGGTAGAGAGCAAAAATGGAAAAAAATTGCCAGAGCAGCTTACAGCGTAAAAAGAAGGTGTCGAATGGCAAAAAATGAAGTTGTTGTGAGGTTTTAAAGCGACGGAAAACATTCACCATGAGGATTGGGGCAAAATGTCGACTGGTTGCAACAACCTATCGAAAAGTAAAGGATGGCCAATCATCGCAAGAAGGTCGACTAATCCTCTCGACTGGTCTCAAGGTTACAAAAAAAATTCATTTCAAGAGGTTCCAAGAACCTTTCGACGGCAATTTGGGCTCATGTAACATTCTCTCCGACAGGTTCTTTGCTCCTATCAAGACATTATCGATATGCATCAAGAGAACCTTCAGAATCCGTCAACAGATGATAATTCACTTCAAACAGGCTTGAAACCTTCCCCACATTCATTTTACACACAAATATATCAACACCCAAGTTAAATCACACAGTTCTTGCTTCTAGCCAACCTATGAAAGGCCCAAGATGTGCACATGTGAAACAATATGGAAAATGTCAAAAGAAATAAAAATAGCGGTAACAATAACTCACCACAATAACTAGTATACATAATGTACATTGTTGAGACTCAATCCTGCTAAGGAGGGTCATGATAGTGGTTGATCAACATTGGTTTCCCTGCATTTAGAAACATATCATCAGCACGACCACAAGGATCAGTATACTGCAGTAGCTTGGGCAAAGTCAAAAGCTCATCCACTATTTCAATTGAGGAACAATCCACACCATTCAAGTAGAGCTGATTGGCTGAATTGTAAACATCCAATTTAACTTTCATGTTTCCAAATGACACCTCCATTACTCCTGATCTACACTGTATGCCTACATTGGCAGTGGCCAAGAAAGGTCTTCCCAAAATCACAGGAATAGGGGTGGTGCACTTGCTTGGCTCCATGTCACCAAGAAATCTGCTGGATAGAAGAATTTGTCAACTCTAACTAACACGTCCTCGATGATTCCCACAGGTTTCTTTTTAGATCTGTCAGCTAGTTGTAAGACCACATGTGTGGGCTTCAGCTCACCTAAGCCCAACTTCTCATATATTGAATATGTAAGTAAATTCATACTAGCTCCCAAATCTAATAAGGCTTTTTCAATGGTATGATCCCCAATGATGTAGGAGATAGTGGGAATTCCATGGTCTTGGAGCTTTGTTGGAGTTGTAATAGTCAGCACGTGATTCACTTTCTTAGCACAAAAGACCTTCTTAGATAAGTTTATCCTAGACTATCTTTTGCGAGTGCACAATTCCTTCAAGAACTTAGCATAGGCTGGCACTTTCTTGCTTGCGTCAAGTAAAGGTAGGTTGATCTTTACTTGCTTAATGGTTTTCATCATATCCTCTACCTTGGCATTCCCCTTATCAAAAGAAGAAGCTGCTTTTAAAGAATTTGGAAATGGGAAATGGGGAACTGGCCTCCCATTTGCAGCCTTCGCCAACTCATCAAATTTTTTTTAATTTTTGTTTTCAATTTTTTCTTCTTTTTTTTCTTTCTCCTATTGGGGAGCATTAACATCCCCCTTAGTCAAACTGGGCTGCTCCTGCTGGACATTCCTTGGGACTGCTTCATCATCTTCCTCAGAATTTGTCAAAGGCCCATAGCTTACCTGATTGTCTACCAGCCTTCCACTTCTTAATGTGGTGAAAAATTTAGCTTCGTCATGGGAAGAAGAGACTTCACCTACCACATATTGTCTCTTTGGATTATCCATGGGCTAACTAGGCAGCCTACCTTCCTCTCTCTTTGTCAATGCATTAGACAGTTGACCAAGATGGTCTTCTATCTTTTTGATACTCTAACTATGAGAGTGGACTGTTTGACACAAAGAGCCTAAGTTCTGCAATGAGGCCAAAACTTGCTCTTCAAAAGAGGGTGTTCTAGAAGCTAAAGTTGGGACATTTGGTTGCAAAGGCTGAACCATAGGCTGAGTCATAGGTTGCTAGTATTGGATCCTTAGAACAAAATTTTGTTGATAAGTTTGGGGAGCAAGTTTAAAAGGCATTTGTTGTGGTTGCTGGTAGAACTGATGCTGGGTTTGATTTTGCACATTGTCTTGCTTCCAACTCAGATTAGGGTGGTTTCTCCAGAAATAACCAACAGTTGGCTATTGACCATAAGACTGAGTAGTAGCCACATGTTCCATTACCAATTCTAGGAATTGCCCAGCAAAGGGGCAATCCTGAATGGGATGAGTGTGAGATTGACAAATGGGACATGCCTCTCCCCTACTAGCAACCAATGGAGACTACCTCTCCTCTATCATATTCTCTAGCTTTTGAGTTAAGTTGGCTACCCTTCTTTCCAAATTGTTTTACCCACCAATCTCATACAATTTTCCTCTTGATGTATTTTGCTTCACCATTCCTCCTGGGGTATCCACATCCCTAGCAAGAGACTCTTGCTGTAATGAATTTTCACTAATAACATCAAACAATTCACATGCTTCCTCAGTTGTTTTATGAAGGTATGGGCCTCCACAAGAAGCATCCACCATATTTCTAATCTTTGAGTCATTTCCTTGATAGAAACTTTGGATAAGTTTCCATTCAGGAATTTGGTGGTGGGGGCACTGCCTCAACAGCTCCTTGAATCTCTCCCATACCTCATGGAACCCTTCAGTTGGGAGTTAAGAAAATGAGAGGATATTCTTCCTCAACTGACTGGTTCTAGACATGGGAAAGAATTTAGCTAGGAATGGGCTTTGCATGTCATCCAATGAGTTGATACTATTAGGGGGAAGCAAAGATAACCAGGCCTTAGCTTTGTCCTTTAATGAAAAAGGAAATAGCCTAAGCTTGGTAGCTTCTGGCCCTAGACCTGTAGTGTTAAATGTGGTACACAAGGCAAGGAATTTATCCACATACTTGTATGGGTCTTCTTTACTCAAACCATGAAAAGAAGGCAACATCTGAATGTTGAGGACTTAATCTCGTAATTAGTTTCCACAGCAAGAAACTGGATACAAAAAGGAGAGTTATATGCACCAGGTGCATAATAATCAGTCAACAACAACCTCGGTTGCTCACCCATTGCAACAGATTTAGTTTCAGGAGATACAGATGGGGTTTGTTTGGGTCTAAGAACCCTTTGAACCTCTGGATTTAATGACAAAATCTGAGGGTTGAGAGTTCTTCTTCCAAACATACACCACTCACACAATGCCTAATGTACAGTTCACCACCAATACAATAAGGAACAAGAACAACCAGCTTATAAATCTACAAATGCACATATCTGAAAAATAATAGAGGAGTAAAGAGATGCAAACATCAGCACAACCTCTAGCGCAATGCTCGGAGCACCACAAATTTAGATCTAAAAAGAAAATCAAGCTACAAAATACTATAGGAGCATTTAGTCAAACACTTAACAAGTAATCACAATTACAAATCCAAAAAATTAGAAAGAAAACTTAGATCTACCAAGTTTAGATCACATGATCCCCGGCAGCGGCACAAAAAACTTGTTAAGGAAATGGAGTATGCTGATTTAGTGTATAACAAAATAGAATCAAATTAAAACAAAGGATGGATTCAGCACAACTACAATCCCCTAGACCTGCAAGATATAGGGCTATTGCAACAAGTTTTATAGGTAAGTAAGGGTATGTCTGTAGGGAAAATGTGAATAAACTATGATGGATCTCCAGATCTATAATAGATCTAGCACTCTATCCTAATTTAAGCTACTCTAAAACAGAAGAGAGGAGAGGTTTTTGGGTTTTTTGTCACTATAAACTATAGATTTTAAATGCAGTTGATCCAGAGCTTAAGAGAACACAGAGGTAAGAGAAAATGGATTAAAAATCAAAAGGATGAAGATCAGCAGCTAGGGATTTGATATTCCACTGAAAATGAATCGAATCAAAGGCAATGCTTAGATCAGATCTGCAATAATCCTTCATCTGACTATAAGCTCTCCAGGTTTAACCCCGACAAATGCATGGTAAAAGAATCCAATCTCAACTAGAGAATGAAAGCAATCCTAAGGCTATGATCTGTCCACTTTAATGGTCACAGACCATCCCAGAGATTGTCCCAATAAATCAAAGCAATCCTAAGGCTATGATCTATCCACTTTAATGGTCACAGACCATCCTAGAGATTGTCTTGGGCCAATGGCTTTAATTAGAGCAGGTTAACCATTATAGATGCTATGAATGCCAGGCTACAAGCTCCCTATTTCTGGCTGGCTCACAGGAGTATCCAAGCTAAGGAAATCAAATACGAATAAATGAAATCTAGCTCAAAATTAACTCTAAAACCCATAATTTCATTACAATGCTACTACTTACAATGATGTGCTCAGATCTATAATCTGTGCAGCATCTGATCCCTCATAGTCTCTGAAACTCTTAATTACAGATCATACCCTCACCCTAGCTACTGAAGAGGTTTTTAGCCAACCATCATTGGATAATAGCGAGGAAGAAGAAGAAGGAAAGGAGAGGGAGAAATTGGAGGGAAAAATGAATTCAATCTTAGCTCTGCTCTCTCAATTTCTAGATGCCCTTTTCAATGTCGTTGCTCCTCTATTTATACCTTTTTCTCATATCTGTTTTAGCCAATCAGAATTCTGAAGAATAATGCAGTTATGCTGATGTGGCTGATCCCTCCTCTAGAAGCTTTTCTCTTATTAGCCCACAACTGACAAGTACATGTGAGGTATTTAGAGTTCCCGTTCGTGCTCAGTTGAATAGCAAAAATCTGTCGTGTCTTAGAGCATGTGCGTAAAACCTGGAAATTGTGACTGCTGAAGAAGGGTCATTCAAAGTTCCCAGAACAAATGTTGAGAGGTTTTAGAGAGCTTTTCGATGGGTTCTTTGTCTATATGCTCAGTCTTTCAATAGGTTTGGGATAAACCTCTTGCTGGGTTGAAGTGTACTAGTCGCTAGGATTAGCCTCTCTCGACAGGTTTGAAGTAGCTCTCGATACCCTTTGTTTAGTTCTTCCTTCATCCTGTCAACAGGTTACAACCATATTGTTGCCTTGGTGAGGAGATCGATATGTTGGGGATCATCTCGGCAGGTTCTGAAGCATCCTGTCGAAGGCTTCCCTTGTTGTGCTTGATTGGTTTATCTGAACCTCGCGACTTCCACTGCACCTTCAGGTAAGGTATCGACAGGATTCTTTCTTTCTACAATCACAACCTATCGACAAGCAGGAACCTTGCGATAGCTTAATGGATCCTCTCGGTAGCTTGGCAATTAGGCTTCAGAACTTCATGATAGCTTCTTCCTTGACTTTCCTCAGCTGGCACCTATTTTTGGTGCACTATCTTTCATTTGTTAGTACTCAGCAACCTCTTCGTGGGTTGAATCTATCTTCTCTGCAACTATGGTTGGTCTCAAGCATGGCTTGTTGAGCCCATGACCTTCTCATAAATTTATACAACTCTGATTGTTTGACTGACAGGCTTTTGGGCTGTTGTGAAACCGTGATAAGGAACATATTGCTTCTTTGGCCTTTTTAGATGGATATTTGCACTAAGGCTGGATTTTATTGCTTATCTACAAAACATCCTTAACACACCTTATTAGTCAATTCAAGGGCCTAACAATGTTCATGTTAGGAGGTGAAAAATGGTATTTTTCACTGCTCAACACCTATGTAAAATTTTTGAAAGAATTGTGCACCCACAAAAGACAGTCTAGGATACACTTATCCAAGAAGGCCTTTTGTGCATAGAAAGTGAACCAAGTGTTGTCTATTGCAACTCCAACCAAGCTTCAAGACCCTGGAGTTCCCGTAATTCCCTGCATCATTGGGGATCATACCATTGAGAAGGCCTTATTAGATCTAGGAGCTAGTGTAAACCTACTTCCATATTCTGTTTATGAGAAGTTAGGCTTGGGAGAATTGAAGCCCACACATGTGGTGCTACAATTAGCTGATATATCTGAAAGGAGGCCTATGGGAATGATAGAGGATATTTTAGTTGGGGTTGAAAAATTTTTCTATCCAACAGATTTTCTGGTTCTTGACATGGAGCCAAGCAAGTGCACCACCTCTATTCCTGTGATTTTGGGCAGGCCTTTCTTGGCCACTGCCAATGCTTGTATTCAGTATAGATCAGGAGTAATGGAGGTATCTTTTAGTAACATGAAGGTTAAATTGAATGTTTATAATGCAGCAAATCAGCCTCGCTTGAATGGTGAGGATTATTTTTCAATTGATGTATTAGATGAGCTTGTGGAAGAGACTTTTCCCAAGCTGCTGCGTTGTGATGAATTTTGTGATAATTTTGGTGATGCTTTTGAGAATGTGTGGGGTGAAATAGTGGAAGAGGAGGCCACCACACCCATGGTTCAAGAGGTGAAAGCCTTAATTTCTTATGTGGGGCCAACAAAAATATATCCACCATGGAAACCTACTGTGTTGCCTGTTCCACCACCATCAAAGGCACCTTTGTGTCTTTCACTTGTATGTCCACTAGATGTGGAGTTGAAACAGCTGCCTAAGACCTTGAAGTATGCCTTTTTGAGGGTAAACCAGAAGTTTCCAGCGATCATTTCATCCTCTCTCACTGATGAGCAAGAGGAAGAACTGTTGTGTGTTTTAAAGAAGCACAAGAGAGCAATAGGCTGGACTATTGTTGACCTTGGGGGCATCAGCCCTACTGTGTGCATGTATAAAATTCACTAGGAAGAGGTTTCAAACCCTCTAGAGAAATGCAGAAAAAATTGAACCCCCACATGCAAGAAGTGGTGATGAAATAAGTGGTCAAATTGTTAGACGCTGGAGTCATCTACCCAATTTCATATTCTGAATGGATGGCACCTACTCAGGTGGTCCCTAAGAAATATGGAATTACTGCGATTAAAACTGATGCTGGTGAGCTTGTTCCAACCAAGGAAACCACAGGTTGGAGGGTGTGTATAGACTATCGGAAGCTCAATTTGAAAACCAGAAAAGACCATTTCCCTTTGCCCTTCATTAACCAAATTTTGGATAAGTTGGCAGGTAAAACTTTTTATTATTTTCTTGATGGATATTCAGGGTATAACCAAATCCCTGTTTACCCACAAGATCAAGAAAAGACAACTTTTACTTGCCCATTTGGCACCTTTGCTTACAGAAAGATGCCATTTGGACTGTGTAATGCACATGCAACTTTTTAAAAGTGCATGTATTCTATATTTTCTGACATGATTGAGAAGTTTCTAGAGATTTTCATGTATGATTTCTCTATTTTTGAGGATAGTTTTAGCCAATGTCTACACCATCTCAACCTTGTGTTACAGAGATGTGAGGAAACCAATTTGGTGTTGAGTTGGGAAAAGAGCCGTTTCATGGTCATTCAAGGCATTGTCCTTGACCATGTGGTTTCCCACAGAGACATTGAGGTAGACAAGGCTAAAGTAGATCTGATTACACATTTTCCCCCACCAAAAATTGTGAAGCAAGTCAGATCTTTCTTGGGGCATGCTAGGTTCTATAGGAGATTCATCAAGGACTTTAGCAAGATTTCAAAACCTCTTTGCCACTTGTTGTGCCAAGAGGTTCCCTTTGCATTTACTGATGAATGCCTTAGTGCCTTTGAGCTTTTGAAAGGTTGTTTAACATCTGGACCTATCCTTCAAGCACTTGATTTCTCCTTCCCATTTGAGTTGATGTGTGATGCATCAGACTTTGCTATAGGTGTAGTCTTGGGACAAAGGAAGGATAAGGCTCCTTGTGTGATTGCTTATGCAAGCAAAATTATGATTGATGCTCAGTTAAATTACACAACAACTGAGAAGGAACTACTGGCAATTGTCTATGCTTTAGAGAAATTCAAGTCGTATGTATTGGGATCCAAGATAGTGGTATTCACTGACCACTCAACCCTGAAATATCTTTTGTCAAAAAAAGATGCTAAGCCAAGATTAATCAGATGGATCCTCCTATTGCCGAAGTTTGATCTTGAGATTAAGGACAAAAAAAAGGGTTAAAAATGTGGTTACAGACCACTTATTTAGGATCCTAGTAGAGGAGTTTGATAGGCTGCCTATCAATGATTCTTTTCTTTATGAACAACTATTTGTTATCAGTACCTCAACACCTTGGTTTGCAAATATTGTGAACTACTTGGCAGTGGGTAGGATCCCTCCACACTAGAACAAAATGGAAAAGGATCTTTTTTTTTAACAGATCAGACATTATATGTGAGAGGATCCATACCTGTTCAAGCATTAGGTAGACTAGGTGGTGAGGAGATGTGTCCCTGATGAAGAATTCCACAGCATGATAACCATGTTTCATGAACAGGCTTGTGGAGGCCACTTCAGTGGGAACAAAACTACTGCAAAGGTGCTCCAAAGTGGATTTTATTAGCCCACTCTCTTCAAGGATGCCTAGCTTCATTTTAAAACTTCTGAAAGATGCCAAAAGATGGGAAGTATCTCCAAAAGAAACTCCATGCCTTTACAACTTATACTTGTGATTGTACTTTTTGACATTTGGGGGATTGACTTCATGGGTCCTTTCCCTCCTTCCTTTGGATAAAACTATATTCTTGTAGTTGTGGACTATGTGTCCAAATGGGTTGAGGCCATAGCTACAAAAACCAATGATCACAAGGTTATCCTCAACTTCTTGAAGGACAACATTTTCTCTAGGTTTGGCACCCCCAAAGCCATCATTAGTGATGGGGGGAGACATTTTTGTAATAGACAGTTTGAGAACCTCCTTAGAAAGAACTCTATGACACACAGGGTTGCCACCCCATACCACCCACAAACCAGTGGGCAGGTGGAAATTTCAAATAGAGAGATCAAACACATTTTAGAGAAAACTATGAAAGTGAATAGGAAGGACTGGTTCATGAAGTTACCTGATGATTTGTGGGCTTATAGGACTGCCTATAAGACCCCAATAGGGATGTCTCCCTTCAGGCTAGTATATGGAAAGGCATGTCATTTACCAGTAGAGCTTGAGCACAAGGCTTACTGGGATGTTAAAGCAGTGAACATTGATCTAACTTCTGCTGACATGCACAGGAAACTCCAACTGTCAGAGTGGGAAGAGCTAAGATTGGAGGCATATTCAAATGCTAAGATGGAGAAAACCAAGCTTTCAATGACAAGCATCTATTGAGGAAAGAGTTCACAGCTGGCAACAAGGTATAGCTGTTCAACTCTAAGTTGAATTTTTTTCCAGGAAAACTAAGATCTAGATGGGAGGGACATTACATAGTTGAGCATGTATCCCCATCTAGAGCTGTTGAAATCAAGGATCCAACAGATGGTAAGATCATGAAAATTAATGATCAAAGGGTCAAGCTTGCTATTAAAAATTTGGTGGAGGCTGTGATGACCATTCACTATCATGAACCTCCATAACATGTCTGATTTTCAACAATGTATGCTATGTATAATAGCTAGTGTGTTTGGTTATTTTTGTTGTTATTTCTATCTCTGTTTCATTTCTTTTTGGCATTGTACATTAATTTTTCCATGTGTGTTTAGTTCCTCATGCAGGATAAGTAGTCAAATTTGTGGAGTAGACAGAGTTGGAGTGTCAAATCTGGTTGGGGAATGAACTGGGAACTGCTTACAATTCTTTTTAAACTGAAATACAACCTGTCGATAGGTTCTATGAACATGTCGACAGGTTTTGAGAGTTCCCAGTTTGCATTTCAACAAGATATGGAAGCTGTAGAGAGGTGTGAATTAATTTTCGATAGGTACTGAAGGTTTTGGTTGAATTCTCCACAGGTTCAAGATACCTATCGAGATGTTCTTGGATCCTCTTGAAGTGATTTTTTTAGAGCCTGGAAACTGTCGAGAGGATTATCTGTTGAACTCAAAGTGCCTGTCGAGAGGTTTTGTGAACCTCTCGAAATGACTTTTTTTGAAACCTTGGACCTGTCGACAGGATGGAATGAACCTCTCACGAGGATCAGCTACTTTTTACTCTTTGACAGGTTGCATCAACCTATCGACACCTTACCCCAATCCTGTCAAAGCTCGTTTCCCATTGCTTTAAACCTAGCGACAACTCCAGTTGCCATTTGACAGCTTGTCCCTGAGCCTTAAGTCTTCTCTGCCAATTTTCCATTTTTCCTTTTTCTCTCTCTAGCTCATTGGTTGTTACTCCAAATAGCTGGCCATTTTCCCCATTGCTTTAATTCATTAAAAGCTACACTTTGCACCTGGTCTGAGCTGGTTTGGTGTTGTGCACTTTAAGATCTGAGAAACCCTAGGTTTCTATTAGTAAGCCTCTCTTCTGCTCAACTTTCTGATTTTGGCATTTCATTTGCAAATTGGTGTGGTTAATTTGATTGATAAAAAGGGTCTGTGTGGTTATTGTATTTGATTGTGGGAAATTGATTGAGTAATGACTGGTCAAGAGGATACCTTGGCTAATCTTTTCAAAGCACCCTCCAAATCCGCCACCAAAGCTACTAGGAAATCCAGTAGGCAACCCACAAAGGCTAAGGAAACCCCACCTGCAAAGAGAAAATTGGTCATGGATGAAGCTGAGAAAACTGTCAAACCTAGGAAGGCTAAGAAATCTAAGAAGGCCTAAATCAGTGAAGAATTTGTTGAGGAGGCCCCTGAGCCTAACATTGTGCTTGAGTGTAACCTTGGGGCTGTGCCTGAAATCCCTAAGCCTGATCCTAACCCTGAAGTCCCTGTGAACAGATCCACTCCAGATGAATTTGTGGATGCATTAGGCCTGATCTCAGAAACAACTGTGGAAACCCCTTATTTTTCTAAGGAGAAGGATTGTAAGGCCACAATGGACTATTTGGTGAAGGCAGGTTTGACACCATTGATGACCCCATTGAATGAAAATCTTACCCTAGGCTTGTCAAGCTGTGGTATCAGAACCTGAGGATGGGGACCAAGCAAGGTTCAACTGAGCCTTGTCTTGTGACTTTAATTGATAACTAAGAGCTTGTGGTGGACTATAGAGTTATTGGATTGACATTGGAGGTCCCATCAGTTTATGATACAATTTATGGGTTAGGAGCACCTGAGAGTGTGCCTTTTAAAACTATGGCTAGACACCTAACTCAGGGCATTGTGGGGTCTGGGGACTCAATAATGAGAAGAGATTTAAACCCTAGCATGCTCTTCTTTGATTCCATTTTGAAAAAGAACATTTATGTCAGTGGACATCAGCAGGACCCCAATAGTGGATGCCCTATATTTTTTCTCCAAGGGCCAATTTATAAATGCTGCTCATTTGGTGTTTAAGGCCATGGTGGATGCAAATGAGAAATGTAGGAAAGTATAGGCCTCACCAGGGCTACCCTACAGCAGGCTCATTACTTCCTTGCTCAAGAGAAAATAATTTGAGTTTAAAGAGGATGAGGAAGTTGAGAAGGTGACTCCTAAAGTATTTGAGAAGAGGGCCTGGTTTCCCAATAGGACTCTCATTGGGAAGAGCAAGAGCAAATATGTGGAGAGTCCTGAAAAAGAGGCACCTCAGGTGGCCAACTCTGCAGCTGCACCTGTGATTCCCCCAGCCATACCAGTCAGCTCATCAGCTGAAGCTGGGACTTCTACATATGCTGCTCCAAGTTGGGAACCTCCACATGACTCCTCTGCACCCTCAATCATCCTCTCCATTGATTTGATTTTACCTATGGAAAGTTCCTCTGATGCCAGCCTCACCATCCCTCCCTCTATCACACCATCCATCTCAGTTTCCTTACCTTTCATTCCAGTTTCAATTCCCCCTAGCAGCTCAACCATCCCCTCCACTATTACCACCTCCACACCACTCTCAACTCCTTTCACCATAGACCCCATCCTTACCTTACCTTCCTTACCCATCACATCAACCCACAAGAGAAAGTCTAAGCCTACCCCCTAGCCAGCCCATCCATCTCAGCTGCTGAACCCTCAAGCCCCCACCAAACCCCATCAGCTGAACAAGCCATCCCTTCCCCACCATCCATGTCCTTTGACATTGACCCTACCTTTTCCCTCTCACCCCACACACCCAAGACCAGATAATCAGTGAGGGGTATTCATCTTTGATGCAGTCTATCATGGACAATATTGAGCACGAGTACTCCCCACGACCAGATTCTCCACATCCCACCTCTCCATAGCCTATCCATTTACAGACAACCCCCACCCCATCTTTTCACCATGCCCACACTTTCCCATTTCAGCCAATTCCTCCAATTCAATCCACAACCCTTGCCACAACACCTGACCCCCTACCCCATATCCTCAACCTATTACTTTCCCTTCAATCCCAAGTCATGGCCAATAACCAAACCCAAACATCCATAGAGGTCACATTCCAAGCCATGAATCCCACACTCCAAAACCAATCCTCCCTTCCAACTAGCCTCCAAGCCATCCACTCCACCTTGACACTTTTAACCCAACCATCCCATCAACTAGCTATCCCTACACCCACCCATTTACCTCCTCCACTCCCTTCTCCTATTGTACCTATCCCTGAAGCTCCTTGTCCTACCTTTACCACTGCCTCCACCCAAACTAACCCTGAACCTAAAGTTGAATTCCCCAGCCCATTCCCTCTACTTCTACCCCACCCATGCCATCATCTATTACCCCTCTAGAGCTGGATGGCCCTACTTCTCCTGCTGATCAGCCCATCCTACCTGCTTCCTTTAATCTCATGCCTCCATACTATACACTCCTCATAGCCATGCAAGCCAATGCCTATATTAAGAGAGATGTACTTAAAGGCATGGCTAACCTGAGAACCACAGTGAAGCAGCCTCTGCTCGACCAAATAAAATTTCTACAAGTGACCTACAAGTTGGAGAAGAAAAAGACAAAGAAGGGTTGGCAGGAAATTATGGTGCAGTACACCCAGGAGAAGAATAGAGCTGAGGGCCAGGAGGATGTGATAAAGGCCCTGCAGGTACAGCTGAGAGTAGCAGAGAACAAAGCTTATGATTATGGGGTGACTATTGTCACCTTGTAGAAGAACTTAACTAAACAGACTGACTAGGAGTTAGCTAAGGCTGTTTCCAAAGAATTAAACCCTGATGCACCTCAAATGGAAACAACTCCTCAACCAAAGGAGCCTAGCATCAAAATCAAGGAGCCCCCTTCCAAGCCAAAGCCACCCCTATAAAGAATAACACCTCCAGGACTAGAAAAACTTCATCCACAAGGTCCCAGTCCACTACTGCTACTTAGAAGAAAGCAAAGGGTAAAGGACACCAAGATCCACTTGAGGCTGCAGAGGAGTCAGATGGTTAGAGTTGTACAGTTAGGATCTTTTCGCATAATCTCTTTGTAGATCACTTTCCTTTTCATTGTATAAATTTTGGTGTTATTACTAGAATTTCTCTTGAGTCTATTTGTTGTGATTTTCTTGTTGTCTTTCTGTTTGATTGTTTGCTTTCTTATTTGTTTGTGTGTTATGATTTATACTTGTTCTTATTTTGTTTATGTATTTGTGTTCTTTGTTTAGCTTAGTGTTTAATTGTTTATTTTTCTTTCCTTGCTTATCTGTGTATGTTTTTCCCTTGCTGCACATGCCTTTATCTTTGAATTAGTGAGGACACTACTCATCATAGGTCTGGGGGTGTGGTAGGTCTACCAATAGCGTAGTTAATGTTAGTGCAGCTATATTAAGAAAAATGTGTGAAGATAAAGGAAACTCCCACCTGATTTTTTTTTGGAAAAGAGGAAATAAAAAACTTTTTTAAACTGAAATGTGTTGTAGCTTTAACATTTTCATGAAGCAAATATTAGGAATTTTTCAAAAATGAGTACTTAGTGAACTTGAAAAATGTGTTGTAGCTTTAACATTTTCAAGTTGAAACAGCTTGACAGTACTCATGACATTGAGGATATGATGTAAGGCCATTCCTTGGACAGTTTGAGCCTAAAATTTCCCACCATTGAACTACCCATGATACACAACATTTGAGCCTTAGAAATCCAAATTTTTCGTTGATAAAAACTAGAGAATTTGAACCCAAAACCTCTTGACCTATTTCAGTTCACCCTCAATCTGAGAAATCAGGAAATAGAAGGAGAAGTAAGGTTAAAAGAGCAAGGGTTAACAATTTGGTAAAAGAAAAAAATACATTTGAAGGCAAGTGTGATGTATAGTTGTGGCATTCCAACCCATAAAAAGAAAAATGAAAAAAAAAAGTACAAAAAGAAAAAGCAAAACAAAAATATGAGAAAAAGGTCATTACATTAGATATTTTGGACAAGAAGAAGCTAGCCACTTTGGCTATAAAAATTCAAAAAGAAGATGGAACTGTGCTGAAAAGAGGAAGGTGTACATGTCACCTCCTTACTCTACTGATTTCTCAATTTTGAATCCTTCCTTACCCTTTTATTCTTTATAAACCTCACCCATAAGCCACATTACAACCCAATAAAAAGACCCTACTGATCTGAAAATTGATTGAGCTGTCATGTAGAGATGAGGATTTGTTCAATCTATGGTGAAAAGAGTTAGAGAATTTCATAAATTAGAGCAATGCCTATGCCCATGCTTGCAGTCCTATTTGAGGGCTATAACTACTCTTGAGTTGTGTGAAATGATGCACCCTTCTATTTTTGTTGTGAGTAACAGCCCTGGTGAGCTTTGGGTCTGATATTAGGTTTGATGGGGGCATTATCAAAACATGATTCTCAACTTAATAGTAAGCTTTGCATTAATTTGCATACAAAATGCCTTGACATGAGCAGATTGACTGTGAAGGAATTACAACAGAATTTTAGTTTTGAACTGCCATATTTTTGCTGAGAATCCTCTAAAACAGAATGGACAAGGTGTGGAATGAATTTTATGTTGCTTGAATTTTTGTTTTAACATGCTGCATTAATATTAACTGAGTCATTGGAGAAGTTTGTGGGTAACTTTACTAAAAACCCTCAGGAGACTTCACTCCTCCACTAGGGATCACCTAGGGGTTTAAAAGGCTTGATGCATACGCTAAATGCATTTGTGTTCCCTATGAAAGTGGCATTTTTCATTTTCAATAATTATTTTTACTTTCTCCTTTGCTAAGGGACTAGCAAAGCTTAGATTTAGGGGTGTGTTAAGCAGTGAAAAGTATCATTTTCACCTCCTAACCTGACCTTTGGTGGACCTTTGAGCTGACTAATAATGTGTTTTGAGTGTATTTTGTAAATAAGCAATAAATCGTAAGCTTAGTGCAGACATCCACTTAAAATAGCCAAAGAAGCAATTTGCTGCTCAACATGTGACCTTACAGCCCAAAGGCTAGCCAATGAAGCAGTCCACAAGAGCCTTAGAAGTTCATGAGTTTGTCTTTAGCCCAACTGGGAATGCATGAGGCTGAGTATGATTGCAAGGAATGAGGATTGAATCCACCAAGAGGTGGCTGAGTGTTGAACAAGAGAAGAACAACACACTAGAGATGTGTGCCAATAGTGGAAGCACAAGAGTAAACCTATCGAGAGGTTACCTTTAGCTGTCGAGAGGATCTGATGCCTAAAAGCCGACATGTTGAGAGGTTCTAAAGTGAAATAGTGAAGAGATCGAGAAGATGATAAAAGCTGTCGAGAGGTTGGAAGTGCAGTAAAAGATCCTGTCGACACCTTACCTGAAGGTGCAGGGGTAGTCGAGGGCTTCCAAGTACATCTCGAGAGGTTTAGCAGAACCTGTCGAGCAGTCCAAGACAACCTATCGAGAGCTCAGTGGTAGATTGTATAACAAGTCGACTAGTTGATTATAACCTGTTGAGAAGATGAATGGAGAAATGGACAGAACGGTGAAAAGGGCTGCCAATCCTGTTGAGATGTTTTCAATCCTATCGAAAGCCACACAGATTCTGTCGACAAATCATCCAATCCTATCGATTAGTGCAATTCAACTCCTCGAGAGGTTTCCAAACCTATCAAAATAAAGAGCAAGCAGGTTGAGAACCTATCAAGAGGTTCTCTGAACCTCTCGACAGTCAAACTGGGAACTTCTCATGGCCCTTTTTCAGCAGCTGCCAACCTCCAAAGTTTGTGCACACTTCCCAAAGCATGTCAGCGACCCTTAGGGTTTTTATGGTACTCAACGGAGCATGAATGGAAACCCTAACTACCTGACATGTACTTACTAGTTGGGGAGCAATGGGAGAAAGGCTTCTAAAAGAGAAATCAGCCATATCAGCATAACAAAATTATTCTCTTGAGCTCTGATTGGCTAAAATAAATCTGAGGACAAAGGAGGAGAGTATAAAAGCTTAAAGAAATTACAGAGCAAGGGATCCAGAATTGGAGAGAACTAGAGCTTCGCTCAAGATCTATTTTCCCACCAAAAACTCCCTCTCTCTTCCTTCTTCTTCCATTCTCTCTTTAGCCAATCATGGTTGTCTAAACTCCTTTTAGTAGTTAGGGTGAAGTCTAGAGCTGTAAATTGAGAGTTTCAGAGGCTTGTAAAGGATTGTATGTTGCATAGCTTGTAGATCTGAGCACAATAGGATTGTAAGTTGTATTATTATAATATAATTGTAGTTTTTAAAGGTAATTCTAATCTACATTTCAGTTCATCATATTTGATTTTCCTAGATTGGATACTCCTATGGATGCTAGCTAGAAATGGGGAGCTTGTAGCCTGATACCCACAGCATCTGTAATAGTTTACCTGTTCCAATCAAGATCAATAGATTGGAACAATCTCTGGGATGATTTGTGTCCAATAGAAGGGCAGATTATAACCTTAGGATTGCTTTGATCCATTGGTGGAGAGTGGATTCTTATACCTAGCATCTGAGCTTGTAGCCAGATGGAGGATTATTATAGATCTGTCCTCTACATTGCCTTTAATTCCTTTGATTTTCAGTAAAAGACCAAAACCCCTAGCTTTTGTTCTCCATCTTTTGAATTTTCATCTTTTCTCTATCTCCCCTCATCTCTGTGTTTGATCAGACCTAGATCACTTGCATTTAACTTTTATAGTTTGTAGTAAAAGTGACAAATCTTAAAACCTCTCCTCTTTCCTATTTTAATTTAGCGAAATTAGGATAGAGTGCTAGATCTACCATAGATATGGAGATTTACTAGAGTTAAATGACATTTTCCTATGGACATACTCTTACTTACCTTTTAAAACTTGCTGCAACAGCCCTGGTTCTTGCAGGACTGGTTGCTCACCTTAATTCCATACATCTGTAATTTGCGCCTTTTAATTGGCTGTTTTTAATCATATATTAATTGCAAGGTGGGCAACACAACATACGCCCTTTTTTAGGTGTTTAATCAAATTGCCCGCCAATTTCTTGGTACTTAATTGCTTTGAGTCGGTCACCAACTCAGTGAGCGATCGACCAACTTGCTTAGTGAGTTTTCTAGTTCTAACAATGTTTGAACTAATTGCGCACCTATTTTGGGGTGCACAATCCGATTAAGCATTTCATTTGAAGCGTTTAATTGATGAAGCTTTGGGTCAAGGACTGTAAGACTAGGTCGGGCGTAGGCCAATTGCGCGTCAGTGGTGGGGCGCTCAATCCGATCGCACGTGCCATGGTGGACGCGTGATCGAGTCTCGAAGTGGTCTGGGAAAGGAAGTTTGGTCTGAAAGGGGGACTAATTGCACGTTTGTTGTTTTGCATGTAATCAAATTGCGCATGTGGTTTTTGGCCCATAATTTGGGGTTGTCCGGGTCCGATCGGGTCTGAAATGCAAGACTACTGTTTTTATTTGTATTTCGACTATATACTATTGTTTCAGTATATAGTCTCCCTACGTTGGGACCTGAGCCATAGAGCTATTATTTCAGCCTACGTTCAATCATGTACTATTGTTTCAGTGCATGGTTCCAAGTTAGGGTCAGGGGGTATGAAATGTCAGACTATTATTTCAGTCTATATTTTGACTATATACTATTGTTTCAGTATATAGTCTCCCTATGTTGGGATCTGAGCCATAGAGCTATTGTTTCAGACTGTGTCCAACCATGTACTATTGTTTTAGTGCATGGTTCCCACGTTAGGGTTATAAGGCCTGAGCCACAGAGCTATTGTTTCAGCCTGTGTCTAGCCATATACTATTGTTTCAGTATATGGTCCTACAATGGGGTAAAGGGGGTCAAAGGTTGACCGAATAGATTTGTATATTCTGAGAGGGTAAAATGGGGTTGTCTACACTTGGTGGATTTTTATTGTACATGCCCCATGATTTTTCTATCCCTTTTCTTTTCTATTTTTTGTTCTTTTGCTCTCTTTTTTTTTAGACATCCTCCTTTTGGAATTTTGCTTTTTTGATTTCTTTGGATTTTGATGATAACTATTTTGCTTCTTGCTTTGGGAGTTTCTCTCTTTTCTTATTTGTTTCTTGGTAGATATACATTTTTTCTTTTCTTGGGAGGGGTTACAAAAGAAAGGCTAGAGGCTCAAATTGGGTAGCAAAGGGTATGAGCATTACGGGATGCTTTTTGGCAACTTGGCTTTGAAATGATGGCCTCTTTTAAGGGGCCCTTAGGCAATCACATATCCATTTTTATCAGTTCTTACCTTGTCGTAGGAGGCTTAGGAGTAGAATTGTCCAATGTATCCAGTGTTGATGAGCTCGAGAAAATGTTCTCCGTCCATGGTGGCGAGTCATAGTATGTATCTCGAGAGCACTTCCTTGACGATGTAAGGCCCTTCCCAGTTGGGCTTAAATTTCTCTCTTGAATCAGCGTGGAGAGAAGGGAAGATTTTCTTGAGTACAGTGTTACCCACTTTCAAATCTCAAGTGTGAATATGCTTGTTGTAAGCACATGTGATTCTACTCTGATAGGCCTGGGTATGACATAAGGCTAGGAGCCTTTTCTTATCGGTCAGGTTCAGCTGTTAGAAATGGGATTTTTCTCTTTTAGCTTTTAGTAAATCGGACTCGATGAGGATACGGAATGAAGTTACTTCAACTTCAACTAGTAGCATGGCCTCTGTTCCCTACACAAGGGAGAATGGTGTTGCCCCTGTAGAGGTACGGATCGATGTTCGGTAGGCCCATAGTGCGAAAGGTAATTTTTCACTCCAATCTCGGTATGTGACGACCATCTTCTCAAGGATACGGATAAATATTTTGTTGGTGTTAATAATTGAAAAATACCAATTTTCACCTTTTAAGCTCACCTTTACTACACCTTTGAGCCATCTAATAATTGTTTTGTGAGCATGTTTTGTAGTTAAGAATAAAACTGCACATTAGTGTAACAGTTCACCCTTTGGAGGCCAAGAAGAGAGAATTTAACCCCAAACCTTGAGGCTGATTGAGGAACAGAGGGTACACCATGGTGGTACACACCGTAATGATCATGTTGATTGCTTAAGTGAGCCCTAGAAGTCCAACAAAAGAAAGAAGAATGGACCCCAGCAGAGGAGACTGCTGCAGTAGGCTGTGCACAGTAGCAGAGAAGCAAGTGTCACCCTCACGCAGTTCAATTTGCCTAGAAAGCCCTCTCGCACAGATCTTGTGAAATCCAAGCCTGCAGCACTTAACTATCTCGCACAGTTCTCTTGAGGTCCGCATACTTCAACCTTTAACTGCTTGCACTGCTCTCACGCAGAGTCAGCCTCAAAAAAATTACTTCGTGCAGACATCGCACACTTCAGAGATGGAGCCATCCACGCGAGAAGTTCATTTCATCTTGTCGAAGATCCGCGTGAGCTGTAAACTCATCCTGGAGAAGTCCTCATGAGTTGAACCACCTGGAGCTCATCTGCGCGAGCTACATTATTCACAGCAGTTGAAAATAGCGACCCTTCTTCAACAACTAATTCATCCACGTGAGAACCATGCGAGATGCATAATAGGTAATCACTCAGCCTCATGAGGCATGGGTTCCCAACTTCTCTGTCAATACACAGGGACATTTTTGGAATTCCACAACATGCAAGGCACACATCCCGAGGTGCTGAGAAGTTTCCCACTTCTTGAGGCAACACTTGGCCATAAATGATCCATGACAACATTGCAAACTAGGGCATTTCTCTTATATTCTTTGGTTGGCCAGAGCAAGATAATTTTGGTGGAAATTATATATAAGCTATAATTTTTAGTAGAAAAAGTATCTAACATTTTAACCTAATTTGACTCTAGCTTAGGTCATTTTAGGGTTAGGGTTAGGTCATCTTTTTCACCTTTTTCTTCTCTCCTTAGCTCAACATTTGCTAGCTAAGTCCTTTGTAATAGTTAGGACTATTTTCTACTGAAATCAAGACTGTGTAAGCTTGTAAAGTTCTGGGGTTTGCATTGATTGCAGCCTAGAGGGCTGACATTGTAAGTATTTTGTAAGCAATGCACAACTATTTTTATTGAATTACCCAATCTGTAATACTCTTGTTTCTTTTAAGGTTTTTATGGATTGTATGCCCCTATGGATGCATGAGCTTGAAGCCAGGCAACCATAGCAGCTACTGTAGTTTCCTTGTTCTAATTTTTACCCCTTGAATGGAGTATATCTCTAGGAATGATCTGTAACCATTCAGTGGATAGATCATAACCTTAGACTGGTCCATATCTCTAGGAAGAATTGGATCATTCTTCCTTACATTTGAGCTTGCAGCCAAATGAAGGACTGATGTGGTTCTAGCGTTTTCCTTGTTATATCAGCCCTTGTTTCAGCAAATATATCAGTCCCTATTTTATTACTTCTCACCACTTTTCTATCTTATTTTCCAAATCCATTTTCATCCTTCCTCTAAAACCCCTTTCTATAGTATATATCTGTTCTTTAATTTTTTGTTTTAGTAGATAGTGACAAACCAAAACTCCCTTTCTTTACCCCTGCTTTCTAATGTAGGTTAGGATTTCCAAATCTGGTGGCCTACTATACAACCCTTGTGGTTTAGATCAGATTTCCCTGTGCGACAACCCTTTCTTATCAAAACTAGCTACAACAAGCCCTGGATCTTGCAGGCTATGTATAAATTGTTGTTTTGTGCTATTTCATCCCATTCCATTTTTGTGCTTTTGCTACCATATTTTACCACACATTCTTAATAATAAATATAATAGCACACATTCTTAATAATAAATATAATAGCACAATAATTTTACCGAACAAGTTTTTGGCGCCGCTGTCGAAGATGTTTGATCTAATTAGTGGACCTGAGTTTTTATTTTTTGTGTTTATAAATTCAATTAGTGCAGCCCTGTGTTTGAATAAAAAGTACTACTGAATTTAATTTGGTCTTTGCAGATCTAGAACAGCAGCAAAAAGAGGAGTTGGAAGCTACAGCTAGAGCTTGTTCGCCTTAGTTTGCATCCTCTCTCCCTTGCTTTTTGTTTCCCTTCTGTTATGCCTTAAATTCAGCAATAGCTTTAGCAGTAGTTTAGTTTATTATTTTTTTTAGTATGCTGTAAGTGTCTGTCTTTACTTGTTGTTTTTGTGTGTATGTTGCGTAAGAGGTCTCTTAACTCTAACTTAGAACCTCCAAATCCTGAGATGGAAAGAGCCCTTAGACTTAGACAGACCACACAAACCCCTGCTGTTAACATTGAGTCAGTTATGATGGGTGGGCAACAAAGAACATTGAAGGAATACTATACACTAGGGGTATATTCAACCCCCTTCTGCGTTCAATTTCCTGCAGCATAAGGAAATTATCAAATTAAATCCTCAACCATCAAAATGCTACCATCATTCCATGGGCTAAGTAAAGAAGACCCATATAAGCACATAGATGAGTTCCTGGCCTTATGCACCACATTTAATATTGCTGGCTTGGGAGAAAGAGCCACCAAAATAAGGCTTTTTCCTTTTCTCTAAAGGATAAGGCCAAAACATGGCTCTCCATGCTCCCAACAGACAGCATACAATCCTGGAATGACCTTTAATGCCAGTTTTTGGCTAATTTTTTTCCTATGTCTAAAACCAGCCAGTTGAGGAAGAGCATAATTTCCTTTGCTCAATTCTCAACTGAACATTTCCATGGGGCATGGAAAGGTTTAAAGAACTATTGAAGCAATGTCCACACCATCAAATTCTTCAGTGGCAGCTCGTCCAGAGCTTCTACCAACGAATTGATCCCAAGAGCATGGATATAGTGGATGCCTCATGTGGGGGTACTTACCTCCACGAGATAGCTAAAGAGGCTTGGAAACTTTTAGATGTCATCAGTGATAATTCCATGCAGCAAGAGCCTCTGTCCCAAAATGATATTGAGACTCCAGCTAAAATGATAAAAGAATCCACATCTAGGGAAATGATGTATGAAGTCAATGAGCACAATGACCTGGAAAGAAAGGTGGACAGTCCCAGCCTAAAATTTGACAAGTTAATGAGTGTGATGCAGCCTAAAATGGTTGCACAAGTGAAGGAGGAATGTCTAATATGCCAGTCACCAACACATTCACTTGAGGACTATCCATCAGCTAGTTAGTACCCTGAATTGGTCATGGAGCATGCAAATGCTGCCCAATCATATGGGCAACAGCCTGCTGGGTATCAATAGAAAAATCACCCAAATTTGAGGTGGAGGCAGGACAATTATCAGTCACCCCAATAGCAGCAGCCTCTATTGCAGTACAGGCCACAACCACAGTATCATCAGGGGTATGCACCTAGACAACCCTTCCAGCAGTCTACCCCATAGCCACACCAATTGGGTTTGCCACCACCACAGCCTAGAGCCCCCTCTTATGAGGAATAAGTTTTGGTATCACTGCAAAACCTGAGGTCTTTATCACAAATTATGAACTCTCACAGTCAAAGCATAAAGAAAATTGAAGATTAACTTGGTCAAACCTCCAATGCTTTGACTGAAAGAGAGGAGGGCATGCTTTTTAGCCAGACCATGAACAACCCAAAGGGTCAATATATGATTGGTGGAGATTCCTCAACCCATGAGGAAGCTAAAGCAATCACTACCCTAAGGAGTGGTAAGGTGGTGGATAACTAGGTGGGCAGGGAGAATGTGGAGAAAGAGAAGAGTGCAGGAGAGAAAAAGGACTCATTCCCTGCTGCTGTGTAGCATGAGCACAATAATAGGACTGCTGTTGAGCCCTAATAAAAAGAAAAAAAATAGAAAATTGATGATGAGATAGCTAGGCATGCAACTGAGGTACCAGCAGTACCACAGTTGCCATTTCCTCATGCTCTTACTGGCCCCTCTCCTTTTGATAAGGGGAATGCTAGAATGGAGGAAATGTTGGATACCTTCAAGCAAGTTAAGATCAATTTATCTCTGCATGATGTCATTAAACAGGTCCCAGTCTATGCCAAGTTCCTCAAGGACCTGTGTACATAAAAGAGGAAAGCAAGGATCCATCAATCCAAGAAGGTCTTTATAGCTGAGAATGTAAAGTCAGTTTTGTCTATTACCACACCAGCTAAACTTCAAGACCCAAGGCTGCCTACTATCCCTTTTATTATTCGTGATCACACCATAGGTAGAACTCTCTTAGACTTGGGGGCCAATGTGAACCTGCTACCATATTCAATATATGAACAGCTAAGTTTGGGGGAGCTGAAACCAACACCTGTCGTGCTCCAGCTGGCAGATAGGTCTGAGAGAAAGCTCATGGGAATGGTTGAAGATGTGTTGGTGGGGGTGGATAAATTCTCCTACCCTACAGATTTTCTGGTATTGGACATGAAACCTTCAAAGAGTAGCACCCCAATTCCTATTATCTTGAGCAGGCCATTTCTGGCCATTGCCAATGCCTGTATTCAATACATGTCTAGAGTGATGGAGGTCACATTTGAAAATATGAAAATAAAATTAAATGTGTACAATACTGCAAAGCAGCCTTAGCTGGACAATGAGGACTATTTTATAGTGGATGTACTAGAAGAAATAGTAGAAGAAAATTTATCCAATTTGCTGGATTGGGATGAAATCTGTGAGGAAGTTAAAAATGTGTGGACTAAGGTTCATGAGAAGGAGGCCCTAATTTGCATTGCTGAAGAAAAAAACACATCACAGTTTTCAGTGGGTATAGTGGAGCACTCCATAGGGAAACCCAAATTACTGCCCCTACCTCAAAGCTCTAAGGCACCTTTGTTGCCATCAGTGGAAAGTCCACCTGATCTGGAGCTTAAATAGCTGCCAGAAACATTGAAATAGGCCTTCCTAGGGAATGACAAAAAGCTTTTTATAATTATCTCTTCCTCTCTTGCCGGTGAGAAAGAAGAGGAATTGTTATGTGTCCTTAGGAAATATAAAAGAGCAATTGGCTGAACCATTATAGATTTGAGAGGAATTGACCCATTAGTGTGTATGCACAAGATACATTTGGAAGAGGGTTCCAAGCCCTCAAGGGAAATGCAGAGGAAGTTGAACCCTCATATGTAGGAGGTGGTCCTAAAAGATATTGTGAAGCTGTTGGATGCAGGGGTCATATACCCCATTTCAGACTCTGAGTGGGTCTCACCTATCCAGGTGGTCCCCAAAAAGTCTGGTATCACAGTCTTCACTACTGAGTCTGGGGAGTCAGTACCAACTAGGGATACCACTGGTTGAAGAGTGTGCATTGACTATCAAAAACTGAACTCCAAGACAAGAAAAGACCACTTCCCTCTACCATTTATTGACCAAGTTTTGGATAGATTGGCAGGAAGAGCATTCTATTACTTTCTTGATGGATACCCTGCTTACAACGAGATACCTGTGTATCCTCAAGACCAAGAGAAGACCACATTCACATGTCCATTTGGCACTTTTGCCTATAGAAGAATGCCTTTTAGACTATATAATGCTTCTGCCATATTCCAAAGATGCATGTATGCCATCTTTTTAGACATGATTGACAAGTTTTTAAAGATTTTTATGGATGATTTCTCAGTTTTTGGGGACAGTTTTAGTCAATGCTTGCATCACCTCAGCCTGGTTCTTAAAAAATGTGAAGAGACCAACCTGGTCTTGAGCTGAGAGAAAAGCCATTTCATGGTCACCCAAGGCATTGTGTTGGGCCATGTGGTTTCCCATAAAAGCATTGAGGTGGATGAGGCTAAAATTGACTTGATTGTACACTTGCCCCCACCAAAAATAGTTAAGCAAATTAGGTCCTTTTTAGGACATGTAGGATTTTATAGAAGGTTCATCAAATACTTCAGTAAAATTTCTAAACCTCTATGCCACTTGCGGTGTCAGGATGTGCCATTTAATTTTGATGCTGAATGTCTTGATACTTTTGTGATGTTGAAGAAATGCTTAACCTCTGCCCCTGTGATCCAGGCACCCGGCTATGCTCTGCCTTTTGAATTAATGTGTGATGCATCAGACTTGGCTGTGGGAGCTGTGTTAGGACAGAGAAAAGACAAACTACCTTGTGTGGTTTATTATGCCAGCAAATCACTGCCAAAACTCAATTGAATTATACAAGAACTAAGAAAGAACTTCTGGCAGTGGTGTTTGCTGTAGATAAACATAGATCCTATCTACTTGGATATAAAATTGTAGTCTTCACTGATCATTTTGCCCTAAAGTACCTACTGGCTAAGAAAGATGCAAAGCCAAGGTTGATTAGTTGAAGTCTTTGCTGCTACACCTATTGGAGATTCATTCCCTGATGAGCAATTGTTTTCCATCTAGTCAATTGTCCCCTTGTTTGTCAACATAGTCAACTACCTTGCTGTAGGTAGGATCCCTTCCCACTAGTCCAAGATGGACAAAGACTTCTTCTCACAAGTCAAGCACTTCTTTTGAGAGGATCCATACCTATATAAATACTGTGCAGACCAGGTCATTAGAAAGTGTGTCTCTGATAGTGACATCCACAGTATTCTTAGCATGTGCCATGAAAATGCCTATGGGGTTACTTTAGTGGGAAAAAAATAGCAGCAAGGGTGCTGCAGTGTGGGTTTACTAGCCTTCCTTGTTTAACGATGCCCATGCACACTACCAAGCCTATTTAAGATGTCAAAGGATGGGTGGCATTTCAAAGAGAAATGCAATGTCACTACAACCCATCCTTGTTGTGGAGCTGTTTGACATTTGGAGGATAGATTTCACGGGCCCCTTTCCTCCTTCAATGGGTTATAACTTTATCCTTGTAGCTATGGATTATGTTTCCAAATGGGTGAAAGCAGCTACCACAAGGACAAATGACCACAAGGTTGTCCTCAAGTTCATCAAAGAAAACATTTTCTCTAGATTTGGCACCCTAAAGCCATCATCAATGATGGGGGAAGCCACTTCTATAACAGACACTTCGAGAGTCTTCTTAATAAGTATGCTGTTACACATAGGATTGCTACTCCCTACCTCCCACAGACCAGTGGGCAAGTAGAGATTTCTAATAGGGACATTAAGCATATCCTGGAGAGAATAGTGAGGGTTGATAGGAAGGACGGGTCAATAAAATTGAATGATGCTTTGTGGGCTTATAGGACACCCTATAAGACCCCTCTTGGAATGTCCCCATTTCGACTAGTCTATGGCAAAGCATGTCATCTTCCTATAGAGTTAGTACACAAGGTGTTTTGGGCCATTAAAAGATTGAACTTGGATCTAACTGCTGCAGGTGAAAATAGGAGATTGTAGTTGTTAGAACTGGAGGAATTGAGGCTGGATGCATTCAAGCTCTAGGATTTACAAAGAAAAAGCTAAGGCCTTCTTTGACAAGGGCTTGCTAAGAAAAGACTTAGCTGATGGAGCCAAGGTATGGCTTTTTAACTCTAAACTCAAATTCTTTCCAGGAAAGTTGAGATCCAGATGGGATGGACCTTTCATTGTGCTTCATGCCTTCCCATCTGGGGTTGTTGAGATCATAGACCCCACTTCTAGCAGGGTCATGAAGGTGAATGGTCAAAGGCTTAAACTTTGTGTGGAAAATACTATGGAGCCTGCTAAAACCATGAACCTTTAAGAACCCCCTAATGATGTATGATCTCCAGCCTTGTATAATGTGTATCATATCTGTTTTTGCATGTTTTTGTGTGTTTTTGTTTGCTTTTGTGTGTTTTGTGTGCCTTGAAATTTTAGGATGTATGTTCTTGAGTGTTGTTCAGAATCTTGATCAGTTTTTTTGAATTGTGGCCTTCTATGGTTGAATCTAATCTGCTGGTGTGATATGATGAATCAGTGTTTGAAACTTTCTTGGCATGGATCATGATATAAGCTTGTATTTAGTCTGCTGTGGTGTAGAAAGACTGTGAGAGGAAAGTAAAATATTAACTGCTTGAGAACCTCACAAGCGTAATTGCCTGAAATCAGAGCCTAGCATGTTCCTCGTGAGGCCCTAATTTCCCCAAAGTAGGGAAATTAGGGCCTAGCATGTTCCTCGTGAGGCCCTAATTTCCCCAAAGTAGGGAAATCAGAGCCTAGCATGTTCCTCGTGAGGCCCTAATTGAACTGCGCGAGGATCATTCTGTAGTTGTTTCAGCTCGTGAGTGTCAAGTATTGAAATATACCAATTTTCACCTCTTAACCTAGCCTTTACTATTCCTTGAAGCCATTTAATAATTGCCTTTTTAGTGTGCTTTGTAGTGGAATAACATTGCAGCTGTTAGTACAACTGTCATGCTTTGGAGGCCAAACAGAGAAGTTTTGAAGCAGACTGTAAGTCCAATGAAGAACTGAAGAAACACCATGGTGGTACACACCATGGTGACTATTTTGGATGCATGAGTGGGCCCTAGAAGTCTGACAGAAGAGAGAAATGAAGAGTTGAACAGAAGAAGGTGTTGCAACTGAACAGGCAATGCAGCAGAAAGCTAGAGATTAAGCCTCACACAGCTGCAAGCTAAGTAGAAAGCACTGTCGCGCAGCTCAAATAGTCCCAGAGTCGACCTCGCGAGATGTAGAGCCAGCAGCGTAAATACTTCTCGCGCAACACCTCGTGAAGAGGACAAGAGAGAGAGCTTAAGAAGTTTTCTTGTGCGGATCTCGCAGGGCATAGGCCATAAAGCATCAGCACATGAAGCTCTCC
This sequence comes from Chloranthus sessilifolius, assembly GCA_021018995.1. Taxonomy (NCBI): domain Eukaryota; kingdom Viridiplantae; phylum Streptophyta; class Magnoliopsida; order Chloranthales; family Chloranthaceae; genus Chloranthus; species Chloranthus sessilifolius. The sequence goes on from CM037593.1 coordinate 39,912,016, forward strand.
CATAGTTCAACACGTGATTCGTTCGCAGCCTCTTTCAGTGCGTCACGCAGTTCAATATTGTCTCATTTCAATGCATCACATAGTTGCATCACAAATGAGCTTCAGAAAATTCTGCGCGTAGCTCTCGCACACTCCAAAGCTAAAGACAGTCGTGCGACAAGCCAAACCTATCATGGTGACCAGCCATGCGAGTTGTGTAGTTCACTGCGAACGCAATTTTGCAAAGCTCCAAAACAATTCGCGCGAGCTGGCCATTCATATGCAGGGATCCCTGCAAGCATCAAAGTCACCTACCTGAGACCCTCGTCACTGGAATCACCTGAAGCCATCTGCACAAGCCATATGCTTCCAAATAAATCTCAACCTTGCGAGCTTCATTCGGCCTCTATAACCAGCCTCACGAACAGACTTCAGGGCCACGCGAATTGGGAATTCATGCAATAACAGCCGCGTGAAGCTCGGGTTCCCACTTCTCATTCCATACTCAGGGATACTTTGGGGATTTTCCTAGGTCTAGGGCACACATCTCGAGGCCCTGATCTATATGCACACATCCTGAGGCATGAAAGGGCTGTAAAGGAGCCATGCATGCAATGAAATTATGTTTTCTTCCCCATTTTCCAAGGCATTAGTGACTGAGTATATAAGTTGTAATCTAGTTTAGAATCCCATCTTTCCTTCAACCTCAGTCAGCTGTGAGCTCAAGCAGATTAGGGTTAGGGTTAGATCATCTCTTCCATTTGTACTTTTGTTCTTTCTTAGTCCAGCACTTGCTGGATAACTCTCTTATAATAAGTTGAGATTAATTTTGGTTTTGTAATGGGTATTGTCTAGAACATTGGGAGCTGATTTGGGGTATTGCACAGGCTGTTGCCTTCGAGAGCAGGGATTGTAAGATTCTTTTACAATTTTGTCAGTTTTATTGCTTTAATTAGATTTGTAGTCTCTATGTTTTCCTTGCATAGAAATCTATTGGATTTAGACATAGATGCCTATAGGTCTGAGACTCCCATTGTTGTTTGAGCTGTTTTGCCTTGCAACAATGGTGGTAGCAGCAGGCTTATTGCTCTGTCTCAGGCCTTTGTGATTGAACCCTCTCCCTTGGATAGTCTGTGACCATTTAAGTGGACAAATAATAGCCTTAAGAGGGGTCTAAATCACAGATCTGAGATGGATTCTTCTTCTCTGCACATGAGCTGGTTAGCCTTGTGAGAGATTGTACAAAACCAAACTACCCTCTGTTTTTAATTCCATCATCAGATTATAGATCTGATTTGGTTGCAAAGATTGCAGACTTGTGAGATGGATCATTGCAGGCCTTTTGTGGAATGATCAGCTGAGTCTAGAGCCCCTTTTAGTCCTTGATATGGGGTGGTTTTCACCTAACTTTAAGGACTGATTGCTCTTATGGATGCATGTCCTTGTAGCCTTGCAACATAGTGTCTGCAATAGTATTCCTATTATGATTTAACCCATTGCTAGGAGGAAATCTCTTGGATAGTCTGTGACCATTTAAGTGGACAGAGTATAGCCTTAGGATCAATCCCTTTAAGTGATTGAACCTCCTCTATTGGATAGTCTATGACCATTTAAGTGGACAGGTTATACCCTTAAGAGGAGTCTAGATTGCAACGTTAATTTGGATCCTTTTACCTTGTTGATGTGTTGGTAGCCTTCAAAAGGATTCCTGCAGAATTAGTCCCAGATCTGAGTTGCATAGCTAATTTACTCATAGTTGCTTACTTCTCATAATTTTATCTTTATTTGCCACACAACCATCATCACCCTTCTTTAAACCCTTTTTATAGTTTAGGACTGTACTTTGTGTTTTTAGTAGATTAGTTATGACACTTAAACTCCCTTTTTAGGATTGCCAGATTTGTAGCCAAATCTGGAGGGCCTACTAAAATAACCCTTTGGGATTAAAGATCAATCATCCCTGTGGGACAAACTCTTACTTAGTCAAAACTTGCTACAACAGCCCTGGATCTTGCAGGACTGTGTGTATTTTAGACTTGTTGTTTTGTATTTTTCAATCCACCTTTGATTTATTTTTACTAACACATTCTTACCACTGTTTTCAAATAAGGTTAACAGCAAGCATCTGAAATATAATCTAACAAGTTTTTGGCGCCGCTGCCGGTGATCTTTGATCTATTAGTAGACCTGATTTTTTACTTTTTGTTTACTAAATTCATTTGTAGCTATGCCTTTAATTGAATAAAAGTACTACCAATTTTTGTTGGAATTTTTGTAGATTTGGACAGTAGCAGAAGGGAAAATCTAGAGCTACAGCTGGAGTTTAGCTAGCGTTTGTTTGCATTTCTTTTACCCTAAAACTCAGTTCCATTTTTATTGAATTCTTTGACAGTAGTTTAGTTGTAAATTTTGTTTGCAAATTTTTTAAGTGTGCTGTGAGTGTTTTCTTTACCTGCTGTTCTGTGTGTATGCTTGGTAGAAGGTCCCTTAACCCTGAATTAGAACCTCCAAATCCTAAGGTTGAAATGGTCCTTAGACTAAGAAACACCAGACCATCCCCTGTTATTGAAACTGTGTCAGCTGTGATGGCTGAAAGGTAGAGGACACTGAAGAAATATAATGCACCTGGGGCATATACATTCCCCTTCTGCATTCAATTTCCTTCAGTTGAGGGAAATTATGAGATTAAGTCCTCCACCATTAACATGCTGCCATCTTTCCATGGGCTTAGTAAGGATGATCCTTACAAGCACATCAATGAGTTCTTGACACTTTGCACCACATTTAACATTGCTGGCTTGGGACTGGAAGCCACCAAACTTAGGCTTTTTCCTTTTTCCCTAAAGGATAAAGCAAGCACTTGGCTCTCCAGGCTCTCAGCCAACAACATATAGACATGGAATGATCTCCAATGCCAATTTCTCACAAAATCTTCCCTATGAATAAACCTAGTCAAATGAGGTCGAGCATACTTCATTTACTCAATCCTCAACTTAAGATTTTCATGGAGCATGGGAAAGGTTTCAAGAAATTTTAAAACAATGTCCCCACCACCAAATTCTACAGTGGCAGCTTGTACAAGTCTTCTACCAAGGAATTGATCCCAAAAGTAGGGACATGGTGGATGCCTCTTATGGGGGTACTTACCTCCACAAGACAGCTGACGAGGCATGAGAATTTTTTGATATTATAACTAAGAATTCCATGTAGCAGGAGTCACTGTCCCGCAATGACAGCCAGACCTCAGCTAGAATGGTGAAAGAATCCACCTCTAGAGGTGGCATGTATGAGGTCAAGGTGTAGAGTGAATTAGAAGGGAAGGTGGACAACCTGAGCTTAAAATTTAATAAATTGATGAATGCGATGTAGCCTAGATTGGTTGCCCAAGTGGAAGAGGCCTGTCTGATATGCCAATCTCCCACACATTTACTTCAAGAATGTCCATCAGCCAACTAGTTCCCTAAATTGGTTATGGAACATGCCAATGCTGCCCAGGCATATGGGCAGCAACCTGCTGGGTACACCTGGAGAAACCACCCCAATCTGAGGTGGAGACAAGACACATCAGCAGCCTCAGCGACAATAATTGGCAGTACCATACAGAGTACAACACCAATTCAACCAAGGATATGCACCTAGACAGAATTTTCACCTGCCTGCCCCACAGCCAAATCAGTTGGTTTTGCCCCCATCACAGCCCAGATCCTCTTCTTTTAAAGAGAAAATACTGGTATCAATGTAAAATCTGGGAAAGCTGGCACAAACTGTGAACTCTCACAGGCAAAGCATTAAAAAAATAGAGGACCATCTGAGTCAAATCTATAATGCATTGAGCAAGAGAGAGGAGGGCAGATTGCCTAGTCAACCCTTGGCCAACCCTAAAGGGTAGTACATGATAAAAGAAGGCTCCTCTACTCATGAGGAGACTAATACAATCACTCCCCTGAGTGGCAGGGTGGTTGACAATCAAGTGGGCAGGGCAGTTGAGGAGAGACCATGGAGAATGAAAAAGAATAAAATATGAGTGTAGAAGAAGATTTGAATTCATCCCCTGCTGTGGAGCAGCAGGGACAAAATAAGGGAGCTGATATTGAGTCCCAACATGAAGAAATAAATGAAGAAAAAAGGAAAAAATAAAAATTTGACCATGATGTAGCTAGGTATGCAGCTGTGGTACTAGCAGTACCTTAGCTGCCATTTCCTCATGCACTTGATGGACCTTACCCTTTTGGCATAGGGAATGCTCAAATGGAGGAAATGATGGAGACCTTCAAGCAAGTCAAGATAAATTTATCCTTCCTTGATGCTATTAAGCAAGTCCCTGCCTATGCTAAATTCTTGAAGGACCTTTGTACTCAAAAGAGGAAAGCAGGAGTCCATTTATCTAAGAAGGTTTTTGTAACTGAAAAAGTAAATTCTGTGCTTTTAATTGCCACACCCAAAAAATTGCAAGACCCAGAGGTACTTACTATCCCCTGTGTTATTGGTGACCACACCATTGGTAGGGCTCTTTTAGACCTAGGAGCCAGTGTGAACTATTATCGTGTGCCAGTGCTGGTTTAATATTTAAGGGAGGATGAGATGGTAAAAATCATATTACAAAGGTAGATTGAAATGGCTATGAAAACAGCAACCTAAGGTACACACACAGCCTGCAAGATATAGGGCTATTGTAGCAAGTTTTGATAATTAAGAGTTTGTCCCACAGAGAAATTGATCAAGAACCTAAAAATGGGCTATAATAGTAGGCCTCCAGATCTGGATACAGATCTGACAATCCTAAAGAAAGGGAGTTGGGTGTCACAACTACACTAAATTAATAATAAAAGAAGAAAAATAAAGTGCAGTCGTATCCTAAAGAAAGGGTTAAGAAGAAGATGGTAATGCTGTGTGCCAGGAAGAAAAAAAATAAAATAATGGGAAGTAAGCAGGTTAAGCTAAAGTTAATTCAATAATGTAACTCAGATTTAGACTGTCTCTGCAGCAAATCCTTGCTGATGTGCTATCAATAACCTTAGCAAAGAAGAAGAGTCCAACTTAACCCATGCCATTTGGGCTGCTCTTAGGGCTATACTCTGTCCACTTAAATGGTCACAGACTATCCGATAGAGTCTGCCAAATCCCATTGATTAAACCAGACAGCTAACCTAATCCAAAGGAGTGGACTGATCCAATAGATTTCATCCAACCAATGAACTAAAATCAGGCCATGAATACCATTGCAGACACTATGTTTGCATGGCTACAAGCTCTCTAGATCTGCTATTGATCTAGCATTGCATTCATAGGAGCAAACAGATTTTGAAAACCAGGTAGAAACCACAAGGTATCTCAGGCTGAATGAGGACTTAGATTTAGCTGATCATTGCTACAAAAGGCCTGCAATGACTCAGCCCTCCAGTCTGTAATCACTACAGAGAAATCAGATCCAACATCTGATATTGGTCAAGTAAAACAGAGGGGAGCTAGTTCCTGCAACAACCTCTCACAAGGCTCTACAAGCTCATGTGCAGAGGAGAAGAATCCTTCTAAGGTCTGTGGCTTGGACACACCCTAGGGCTATACTCTGTCCACTTAAATGGTCATAGACTATCCGAGAGGTCTATCCACACCACAAAGGTCTGAGAAAGAATATGTAAATTACTGCTACCACCATGGTCCCAGGGCTACAAGCTCCCCAGATCTACTATAGATCCTGCCTGCTTCCATGGGCCTTTCAAAAAGCTCAAATCCTAAATGCAAGCTATAGCTTGAACAAAATTACAGACAAATAGGAAAATAACAGATTGAGTGTACAATTAAAGCATATATTTTATTGATCAATACTACTTACAATGCAAATCCTCAAGGCAGCAGCCTTGTGACAAGTGCTCATACAAAAATCCCAATGTTTATAAGACCTATTATAAAACCAAATAAAACTACACCTAACTGCTTATAGAAGGATTAGCCAGCAAGTGTTGGGATAAGATAGAAGAGAAATGGTAAAAAGACATGATCAAACCCTAACCCTAGCCTGCTGGAGATATCAGTCGACAGAGGTTGAAGGAAAGATAAGATTTCTATGTTCTAAGTACAGCTTAAATACTTCGTCCACAATGCCTTGGCTCAAAGGAGAAAAACCCTAATTTTTTCAACAGATGTGGTACTGTTATAACCCTTAGATGCTTTGGGTTGTGTGCCTCGAGATTAGTGCCTCGGGATGTGTGCCCTAACCTTTGGAATTTCCTAAAAGGTCCCTGGAGTTAAGATTGAGAAGTGGAGAGCCCGAGCTTCGCGGGGCTGGCTTTGCATGTTAATTCTCTCGCGCAGCTTGTAGTGTCTTTGTGAGGTAGCATTTGGCTTGGAACGTGTCTTCACTCATGCAGATGGATTTCACACAATCTCACAGCTACTCTGTCTTTGGAAAGCATTCGCACAGTAGAGCTTCAGAACCTCCTCTCGCAAAGTACTCATGCAGTAGGTTTCTACTCTCGATTGGTAAAAGGGTTAAGCTTCTAGGCGCGCGAGAATTGCGCGAGGACATTTCTGGGCGTCTCTCTCCTCCAGAGCCACGCTAGAACTTTGCGAAAAATGTTTCTAAAGGTTTGAGGCGCGAGATCTTCGAAAGCTCTTTAGGCACTTGCTCTCAGCTGAACTGCGCGACTGTTATGCGAGGTGACTTTGCTAGTGACTTGAACTTCACAAGGCTGCACCTCGGCTGTGCAAGATAAGGCATTTGTTCCTCTGCTGTGGTGCACATGCTGCTGTTGCAGCTTCCTCCACTCTCATCTATACATCTTTCATCTACTAAACTTCTTTGGTCCATTATGACATGCAAAGTAGTCACTATGGTTTGCAACACCATGGTGTTCCATCAGTCTGTGGTTCAACTATCATACTTGGCTTGAATTCTCTCTCTTCTTGGCACCAAAAGTATGGACTTTGTGTTAAGCTGTAAAATTTATTACTAACTACAAAATACACTAAACAAAGGATTATTAGTCTGCTTCAAGGCCTATCTAAGGCTAGGTTAAGAGGTGAAAAGTGGTACTTTTCAGTGAATAACACACCCCCAAACCTAATCTTTGCCAGTCCCTGAGCAAAGGAAAAATTAAAACAACTACTCTAAGAATATAAATGCTACTTTTATAGGGAACACAAATGCATTTAGCTTATGCATGAAGCCTTTTAAACCCCTAGGTGATCCCTAGTGGAGGAGTGAAGTCTCCTGAGAGTTTTCAGTGAAGGTACCCACAAACTTCTCAATAAAATAATTAACAAAAGTACAAATTGTCAAGCCAACTGTCAGTAAACAGAGCATTAGTTCACCTTTTATCTAGAGTGTGAGAAATTATAACACATGATATGAACAGACAGTTAATCATCACAACTTTTACATATATGCACATCATTTCTAATTAGTTCACAATAAGGGAAAAACAACACCTGTATGCCAATACTGAGCAAACCATTAATTCAAAAATTAGGTCCTAGGCCATGCCCAATACATTCAATATCAGACCCAATGCTCACCAAGGCAATCTCTCATAAATAACTTTGAGGGTTTTCATTTTCTCACAAGCTCAAGAGCAGTTATAGACCCCAAATGATTCTGTTAGCATGAGCATAGGCAAAGCTACTAAATTCTGGCATCAATGGCTATTTCTTACCATAGATTGGACAACTCCTCATCTCCACATAACAGCTTATTCAGCTTAGGATCACAAGGTCTTTAACTGGGTTGTAATGTGGCTTATGGGTGTAGGTTATAAAGAATGGAAGGGTGAAAAGGGATGGAAAATTGAGAAATCAGCAGGTGAAGGAGGTGATTCATGACTGCACCTTCTTTTAGTTCAGCACCTTTCATCTTCTTTGAGCTTTTTCAGACTTGAAGTGGCCAGCTTCTCCTCTTACTTATTTTTATTTTTTCCAATGAATTTTTCCTCTTGACTCCTCTCTATTCCTTTTCATTATTATTCTTCTTTCTTTTTGATATATTTTTCTTTTTGTTTTTAGTTCTATTTTTCTGAATTGTCACCTCTTTCCTCATTTGCTACACTACTATCCTCTTTTTGGTGTTTCTTCTCCATCCTCCCAATGTTGACCCTAGCTTGTCCATCTTCAATTCCTTCTCCTTTACCTTCTGAATTCTCAGAGTGAGGGTAGGTTTGAATCAGGTCTATAAGTTCAGGTACAAGTACTCAGGTGTATTTTAAAGAAAACTAAGATTCAAGGGGTGTATGCACAAGGGTAGTGGATTAGGGTTTGGTCTGTTTAAGCTCAAACTGTCCAAGAGAAGGCCTTGATCCTTTCCTAAATTTCATGAGTGTTGTCAGTTGTTTCAACTTGGAGATGCCTAACTTCTAGTGACGGCACTGACTCAGCCAATCCTTAGAGCAAAAAGAATTGCCTTAGTCACTCCTCAAAGAAAGGAAAAATTTTGTAGGCCCAAATCTCATTAGTTATGATCTTCCATTGAACTTTTAGGCATGTCCTTACCTTTTTCTCTCTTTTATGGTTCACTAAGTACTGATATAAGTGAGTTTTCTTGGTGTTCACCTCATGAAAATGTTAGAGTTTAAAAGTTTGTAATGCCTAAAGGTCTGCAAAATTTTTAAATTTCTCATTTGTTATGTCTCTTAGATGGACATAGCTCCATCTCTATCTTACTCACTTGATTCTGCTGCACTTAGGTTAACTGCATTATTGGCAAACCTTGCCACACTCCCAAACCTATGAGGAGCAGTGTCCTCACTGTTTCTAAGATAAAGGGCATGTGCAGCAGGGTAAAAATAGAGATAAAATAAGAAAATAAAATACAGCAGTAAAGAAAACACACAACATAAAAACAAATACACAGAAATAAAGACAGATAGTAAACTAGACAAAACATAACATAAAGAAATTGCATGTATACACAAAAGTTTTACAATGTAAGAACTATAAAAAGTTGTTACAAACAGATCCTTACTAAGTATATGTGCACAAATTTAATCATCAGAATCTTCTGTTACATCAGGTGGTTCTTGGATTCCTTTACCCTTTGCTTGCTTCAAAGCAGCAACCTTGGATTGTGGCCTTTGTGAATTAATTTTTCTTGGCCTGGCAGTGCTTTTTCTTTTGGGAGTGGGCTCTGGCTTTTTAATAGATTCCTTGATTTTAAGTCCAGGTTTGACTTTGGTAGGTTCCTTTGCCTTAGGTATTGTTTCCTTATGAGGTACATTAGGGTTTAACTGCTTTGAAATAGCCTCTGCTAACTCCCTATTAGTTTGCTCAGTTAAATTCTTCTGCAAGGCAGCAATGGTTACACCATAGTCATACACTTTGTCCTCAGGCACTCTTAATTGTGCTTGTAGTTCTTTTATAACATCCTCCTGGCCTTTAGCTCTGTTCTTCTCTTGATTGTATTGGACCATTATTTCTTGCCATCCCTTCTTGATCTTCTTCTTCTCTAACTTGTGAGATAGCAGTAGGAGTTTGATTTTATCAAGGAAGGGCTGTTGCACTGTGGCTCTCAAGTCAGCCATGCCCTTAACTACATCTCGCTTTATGTAGGCATTGGATTGCATAGCTCGGACGACGGTGTAGTAAGGAGGCTTGGGATTAAAAGATGCAGGAAGTATGGCCTGATCAGCAAGGGAAGAAGGGCTTGCCAGCAATGGAGAGGGAATGGATGAAGGCATGGGTGGGGTGGAGGGTAAAGGGTGAGGGACATTAAGGGCAGGCTTAGGTAGGGGTTATAGTTGAGGTTTAGGGTCTGTTTGGGTGGAGGCATTGGTGTAGGTAATGGGAGAAATTTCTGAGATATGTACAATGGGTGTAGGAGCAAGTGGGGGAATATGGAGTGATGTAGGGTGAGGTGACTGCTGGGAATGTTGGGTTAGAGTTGATAAGGTCGATTGGATGGATTGTAAAATGGTTTGGATTGAGACAGGGTTTGGTAGGGTGGAGTGAATGGGATGAAGGTTGGCCTCAACGGATGATTGGGTGTGGGTATTGGCCAACATTTGGGAATGAAGGGAGAGTAGGAGGTTCAAGATTTGGGGTAATAGGTCAGGTATGGTAGTGGGTGTGGGTTGGATAGGTGGAGTTGGTTGAAAGAAGAAAGTGGGTGTATGAGTGAAAGTAGTGGGCTGTGGTGGTGTAGGTTCAAATTGGTGGGGTGGTGATGACTGATGTGTAGGGTCAATGTGGGGTGGGTGGGGTGAGTCTGGGAGAGGGGTATACTCATAGTTGATGTCTCTTAGGATAGAGGACATCATAGTTGAGTATCTTTCTCCAGTAAATGGGTCATGGTCATGGGTTAAGGGCTCAAATGGAATGGATTGGTCTAAGGGTTCAAATGGGTCAGGTACAAAGGGTGTGGAAGTTTCATTGGGCTGGGAGTGGTGTAGTGGGGAGCTGTGTGGGATTTCAACTATAGGAGGCTCTGGTTCAGAGGCTTGGGTTGTGACAGGTGGTGGAAGGCCAATGGTTGGGTTTAGTATAGTTGTGGTGTCAGGAATTGGGATGGTTTAGGAAATATAGGTGGGTTGGGGCTCAGTGGGGGCTTTGGCAACTTTTCTTTTCTTATGGTATGGGGTTTTTACAGGTGGGCTAGGGTGGGCTGGGAAGATAGTCATAGGTGTAGGGAAAGGTGAGGTAGGTATGGTTGCTAAAGGTGAGGGTAAGGTAGAGGTGGTTGTGATTGTGGCAGGTGTGGAAGTAGAGGGAATGGCTGACCCATCAGAGGGTGCTGTAGCAGCGATAGTAGTAGCAACAGCTGCTTCTGCCATTGTGGGGGCTGCTTCTCTTTCTGACTCCTCTTTCTTCTTCTCCTCCTTGGCAATCATGGTGCCACTGATACTCCATTGCTTCTTTCCACACTATTTGGGGGTCAAAGAGTGGGTCTCCTTATCCATCTTAAATGGGTATTTGCCAAGCTTCAGCAAGGCTGTAATAAGCCTGCAGTAGGGAAGGAAATGGGGTTTCTTCTTGGTCTTCTCCTTCTTGTGGATGTCCTTCATCCCTTCAAAAATTAACTTGGCAACATCCAAGTAGTGATTCTTGTGAAATGTGAAGAGGGCATCAGCTACGGGGGACCTCCTCTCCTGCTCATGACTAGAGCAATAAATATTCTTTCTCAACACTCCATCCATGAATCTGAGGTTTGGGTGTAGATCCCTCTTCCTGATTGAGTCTCCTGAGGCTGTGACTCCTCCAGTAGTGGTTCTTGTGAAATGAGAAGAGGGCATCAGCTATGGGGGACCTCCTCTCCTGCTCATGACCAGAGCAATAAATATTCTTTCTCAACACTCCATCCATGAATCTGAGGTTTGGGTGCAGATCCCTCTTCCTGATTGAGTCTCTTGAGGCTGTGACTCCTCCAGTTAACTCCTAGCAATCTCAGAGATGGTGGCTGTCAATGGGAGCGCCAAGCCACAATCAAGGTTGTACTTGGTAGGTATCCCAAGTAATTTAGCAATGGTTGCCTGATTGAACATCTCAAATTTATCAATCAACACCAGCAGTGCTGGGTACCCATCATCCCCAATTTTAAATATGATATTTTGGTAAAATGGTTGCTCTAGTCTAGGGAAGACTAGTTACAATGGGGGCCTCAACAAGGGTAGCAGTGTTGCCTTGGTTAGGTATTCAATGGTGGCAGAGGTCTCAAGCAGCTCCTCAAAATAAACTTTATCAAATATTGTCTCAGCCTCCAGTTTGATTGCTGTCACTAACTCAGAAGGGGTATTCAGTATTCTCTCCCTCTTCAATCTCAGGGACCTTAGGGGCCTCTTGGGCCACAACTTTGCCCTTTTTTTGCTTCTTCTTGGGTTTTTCAGGGATCTTGGCTGGGGGGAGCTCTCTGGCCCTCTTCTTTGGGGCAGGTTTCTTTTTGGCCTATGGAATTTGGGGCTCAACATCAGGTGGAGACACCTCAGAGATTTCCAACGTGGAGGCCTCAGCAATCCTTATAGATTTTCTAGTGGCCACATGGCTGCCATCTGCAGAAGGGTTCAGCATAGCAGTTAAGGTGTCTGTGAATTTTAAACCCGTGGCCATGGGTGCTCAATTTGTCCAAAATAGGGTTTTAAACTCTCAGAATATGCAATGCACACTTGGTAAACATAGAAGCACTGAACTTTTTCCTTCTTCTCTCTAATTTACTTAATCAATCAAAGCACAGACAGAGAGATGGAGATCTTATCAATTGAAACTAGGGTTCCACCAAAAATGTCGCTCAACGGTTCAAATACCCCCAAACCTTGTTCAAAATGACCAGGAGTTGCTGGGGAACAGAATGGTGGGAGGAAAATGCTTGAGGTGGAGAGGCTTAAGATGTAGAGAAGAAAGAAGAAAAAGGGAGCTCGATTTGGGTGCGACAGAAGTTAGGGCAAAGAGATGAAATGAAGAAAATGAATGATTTTGTAGGGTTTATAGGGCTGAACCCGTGCCTTGCACACCTGGAAACAGGTGCCCTCGAGGCACATTTCTCGCACAGTTTACACTCAGTCCCGCGAGGAGTTCTGTCTCGCAGAAGAACAATGCTTCTCAGTGCATTTTGTGGAGCTCAAACTGGACCCTGGTGCGTGAGACCTTTTTCATATTTCAAAATTTTACCTCACGAGGTTCTCACGAAGAACAAAACACATGACATAATTTTTCATGTATTTTGGTTTTGCGGAGTAGAAGGACCCTCACGAGGCTCTTTTGCTTCCATTCTTCATATGTTTTAGCTCGCGAGAAAGCCAAGAATGGACTCGCGAAGTTGATTTAGGCCTTTTATCCTAGTGAGACAGCAGTTCTCACCCTTTGATCTTTTCTCTAAATGCTGCACATTGGCCAGTGCATCCATATTGTTATGCACCCAACCATTGTGCATCAGCGTCAACCCTTTCACATATATTCCATTTCATCATCACAATTATGTGCCTATTATCAACAACTGTTCATCAAAATTGTAGAATTATAAAGATGGTTTTTCAGATCAAATTCATGCCATATATCATGAGGGCACCTCAACCATACATCAACAGACATCCACAGCAAATTCAGATGACAAATATGCACATGTATTCAAAACAAAATTCAAAATAGACATAGCAATGCACACAAATCAACATCACACTAACAATAATAACTGACAGATTTCTAAGCAACACAAATCAAGACAAAATTTTCAAACATATGGTACACATATTATAAAGCTTTGGATCACTGAGCACTAGATTTCTCATGAGTAGAGGATGCTTCTTCAATCATATATTGCCCTTTTGGATTGGTTAGGAGCTGACTAGGCAATTTTCCCTCCTCTCTCCTGTTCAAAGCATTACAAATTTGACCCAATTGGTCCTCTATCTTTTTAATGCTCTGCCCATGAGAGTTGGCAGTTTGGACTAAGTTCCCCAAATTCTGCATAGAAGCTGGCATTTGCTCTTCAAACGAAGAGGATCTGGGCTATTGTGGGGGCAGGACCAATGGGTTGGCTGTGGGGGAGGTAACTGAAAATTTTGCCTTGGTGAATAACCTTGGTTAAACTGGTGTTGGGGTCTATATGGGGCTGCCAATTGCTGCTGCTGGGGTTGAGGGTATGTATCTTGTCTCCACCTCAAATTTGGGTGGTATCTCCATGTGTACCTAGCAGTTTGCTGCCCATATGTTTGGGTAGCATTGGTATTCTCCATAACAAAATCAGGGAATTGGTTGGCTGATGGACAATCATGAATTGAATATGTGAGAGATTGGCATATCAGACATACCTCCTCCACTTTTGCAAGCATCCTGGGCTACATCACATTCATCAATTTGTTAAACTTTAAGCTCAAATTGTCTACCTTCCTCTCCAGATCACCTTGCACCTTAACTTCATACATTCCACCTCTAGGGGTGGCCTCTTTCACCAACTTAGCTGGGGTCTGGCTGTCATTGCGAGACAGTGACTCCTGCTGCATGAAATTTTCTCCTATGATGTCTAACAACTCCCAAGCCTCATCGGCTGTCTTGTGGAGGTAACTACCACCACAGGAGTCATTCACCATATCCCTGCTCTTGGGATTAATTTCTTGGTAAAATACTTGCACAAGTTTCCACTGAGGAATTTGATGGTGGAGGCATTGTTTTGGCATCTCCTGAAATCTCTCCCAAGTCTCATAAAAATCCTCAGTTGAGGACTGAGTAAATAACAAAATATTTGTCCTCATCTAGCTGGTTTTGTTCATGGGAAAGAATTTGGCCAAAAACTGGCTTTGGAGATCACTCCATGACTGGATGCTATTGGCTGGGAGCTTAGAGAGTCAGATGCTGACTTTATCCTTTAAAGAAAAAGGAAAAATCCTCAGTTTGGTGGCTTCAGGTCCCAAGCTAGCAATATTGAAAGAAGTGCAAAGTGCAAAAAATTGGTCTATATGCTTGTAAGGATCTTCCTTACTAAGCCCATGAAAAGATGGCAACATGTTGATGGTGGAGGACTTGATTTCATAATTCCCCTCAATAGAGAGAAATGAATGCAAAAGGGAGAAGTGTAGTCTCCAGGTGCATTGTACTCATTGAGAGTTCTCTGCCTCTCAACTATGATAGCTGGCTCAGTTTCAACAGGAGGGCCATGTGTGGTGTGTCTTGGTCTAAGGATCCTTTTGACCTCTAGATTTGGAGGTTCCAACTCAGGGGACCTTCTACCAAGCATACATTCACAACAACAACAAGTAAAGAAAATGCTCACAAGTACACATAAAAAAAAATTTCAAACAAAATTAACAACTACACAGATTTACAACTAAACTAAACTAATGACAAGAAAGTTAACAGAAATGGACTAAGTTTTAGGGCAAAAGAAGTGTAAACAGAGCTAGCTAAACTCCAGCTGCAACTCTACCTTTTCCCTGCAGTTGTTGTCCAATTCTGTTAAATTTTAAAAAAAATAGTAGTACCTTTTATTCTATTTAAGGCATAGCTATAAAGAATTTGTTAGACTAAATTATAATACAACTCAGGTTTACTAAAATGATCAATATCCCCGACAGCGGCGCCAAAAACTTGTTATCGTATGCCAGTGTTGGTTTATTGTTTAAGGGAGGATGAGATGGTAAAAATCATATTATAAAGGTAGATTAAAATGGCTATGAAAATAGCAACCTAAGGTACACACATAGCCTATAAGATACAGAGCTATTGTAGCAAGTTTTGATAAGTAACAGTTTGTCCTACAGAGAAATTGAACAAGAACCCAAAAATAGGCTATAATAGTAGGCCTTCAGATCTGGATACAAATCTGACAATCCTAAAGAAAGGGAGTTGGGTGTCATAACTACACTAAATTAACACTAAAAGAAGAGAAATAAAGTACAGTCCTATCCTAAAGAAAGGGTTAAGAAGAAGATGGTGATGGTTTGTGCTAGCAAGAAAAAAACTAAAATGATGGGAAATAAGTAGGTTAAGCTAAAGTTAATTTAGTAATGTAACTCAGATTTAGACTGTCTCTGCAACAAATCCTTGCTGATATGCTATCAATAACCTCAGCAAGGAAGAAGAGTCCAACTTAACCCATGCCATTTGGGCTGCTCTTAGGGCTATAATCTATCCACTTAAATGGTCACAAACTATCCGATAGAGTCTGTCAAATCACATTGATTAAACCAGACAGCTAACCTAATCCAAAGGAGTGGACTGAACCAATAGATTTCCTCTAACCAATGAACTAAATCAGGCCATGAATACCATTGCAGACACTATGTTTGTATGGCTATAAGCTCCCCAGATCTGCTACAGATCCAACATTGCATTCATAAGAGCAAACAGACTTTGAAAACCAGGTGGAAACCATAAGTTATCTTAGGCTGAATGAGGACTTAGATTCAGCTGATCATTGCTACAAAAGACCTGTAATGACTCAACCCTCCAGTCTGCAATCACTATAGAGAAATTAGATCCAACATCTGATATTAAGCAAGTAAAACAGAGGGGAGCTAATTCTTGCAACAACCTCTCACAAGGATCTACAAGCTCATGTGAAGAGGAGAAGAATCCTTCTGAGGTATGTGGCTTGGACACACCCTAGGGCTATACTTTGTCCACTTAAATGATCACAGACTATTCGAGACATCTGTCCACACAACAGAGGTTTGATAAAGAACATGTAAACTGTTGCTGCCACCATGGTCCCAGGGCTACAAGCTCCCCAGATTTGTTACAGACCTGGCCTGCTTCCATAGGCCTATTAAAAAGATCAAATCCTAAATGCATGCTATAACCTGAACAAAACTATGGGCAAATAGAAAAATAACAAATTGAGTATACAATTAAAGCACAGATTTCATTGATCAATACACTTACAATGCAAATCCTCAAGGCAACAGCCTTGTGCCCAACTGCTCATACAAAAATCCCAATGTTTATAAGACCTATTACAAAACCAAATAAAACTATACCTAATTGCTTATAGAAGGATTAGCCAACAAGTGTTGAGCTAAGAGAAAAGAGAAATGGGAAAAAGAGATGATCAAACCCTAACCCTAGCCTGCTGGAGCTCTCAATCGACAGAGGTTGAAGGAAAGATAAGATTTCTAACTTATTAATATAGGTTAAATGCTCTGTCCGCAATGCCTTGGCTCAAAGGAGAATAAGCCTAATTTTTCTAGTAGATGTGGTGCTGTTATAAACCTTGGATGCTTTGGGATGTGTGCCTTGAGATCAACACCTCGAGATGTGTGCCCTAACCTTAAGAAATTCCCAAAAGGTCCCTAGAGTTAAGACTGAGAAGTGGAGAGCCCGAGCTTTGCGAGGCTGGCTTTACATGTCAATTCTCTCGCGCAGCTTGCAGTGTCTTCCTGAGGTAGCATTTGGCTTGGAAGGTGTGTTCACTCACGCAGATGGATTTCGCACAATCGTGCAGCTACTCTGTCTTTGGAAAGCACTCGCGTAGTAGAGCTTAAGAACCACCTCTCGCGGAGTACTCGCAACAGTAGGTTTCTGATCTCAGTTGGTAAAAGGGTTAAGCTTCTAGGTGCGCGAGAACTACGCGAGGACATTTCTAGCTGTCTCTTTCCTTCAGAGCCACACGAAAACTTCATGAACAATGTTTCTAAAGGTTTGAGGCGCGAGATCTTCGCAAGCTCTTTAAGAACTTGCTCTCAGCTGAACTGCATGAATGCTATGCGAGGGGACTTTGCCAGTGACTGGAACTTCGCGAGGCTACACCTCGGCTGTGCGAGATAAGGCATTTGTTCCTCTGCTGCAGTGCACATGCTGTCGTTTCAGCTTCCTCCACTCTCATCTATACATTTTCATCTACTGAACTTCTTTGGTCCATTATGACATGCAAAGTAGTCATTATGGTGTGCACCACCATGGTATTCTATCTGTCTGTGGTTCAGCTATCATACATGGCTTGAATTCTCTCTTCTTGGCACCAAAAGCATGGACTTTATGTTAAGCTGCAAAATTTATTACTAACTACAAAACACCTTAAACAAAGGATTATTAGTCTGCTTCATGGTCTATCAAAGGCTAGGTTAAGAGGTGAAAAGTCATAATTTCAATGAATAACATGAACTTGCTGCCATTTACTGTGTATGAGCAGCTAGGTTTGGGGGAGCTGAAACCAACTCCAATTGTGCTCCAAATGGCTGATAAGTTTGAGAGGAGGCCTATGGGTGTGGTTGAGGGTGTTTTAGTAGGGCTAGACAAGTTCTTTTACCCTGCTGATTTTTTTGTCTTGGATATAGAACCCTGTAAAAGTAAAATCCCCATTCCTGTGATCTTAGGCAGGCCATTCTTGGCCACTACCAATGCTTTCATTCAATGCAGGTCTAGGGTCATGGAGGTCACCTTCGAGAATATGAAGGTTGAGCTAAATTTTTACAATGCTGCGAGACAGCCTCAGCAGGACAATGAGGATTGCTTTGTAGTTGATGTATTAGATGACCTTGTGGAGGAGAATCTATCTTAGCTGTTAGAGTGGGATAATATATTTTTTTTTTTTGAGAGAGTGTGGACTGAGGTTATAGAGGAGGAGGCCCCATAGTACTGTAATGAAGACAGCAACACCTAAGAGTCTTCAATGGGCCTACTGCAGCATTCCAATTAGAAACCTGCATTGTTGCCCCACCTCAAACCTCCAAGGCACCTTTGCTGCCTTCCATTGATAGTCCACCAGATCTGGAGCTGAATCAGCTATCAAATATATTAAAGTATGCCTTTTTAGGGTAGAATAACAAACTTCCTGTGATTCTCTTCCGCTTTCACTAGTGAGCAAGAAGAGGAATTATTGTGTGTGTTGAGGAAGCATAAAAAGGTAATTGGTTGGACAATTGCTGATCTTGGTGGGATTGATCCATCTATGTGTATGCATAAAATACTCTTTGAAGAGGGTTCCAAATCCTCTAGGGAAATGCAGAGGAAGCTAAATCCTCATATGCAGGAGGTGGTTTTAAAAGAGATAGTAAAACTGTTAGATGCAAGGGTAATTTACCCCATTTCAGATTCAGAATGGGTGTCACCTATTCAGGTGGTCCCCAGAAAGCCAGGCATAACAGTTGTTACTTCAAATTCTGGTGAGTTGATGCCAGCCAGGGTGACCACTGACTGGAGAGTTTGCATAGATTACAAAAAACTCAACTCCAAAATCAAAAAAGACCACTTCCCTCTTCCCTTCATTGACCAAATTTTAGACAAACTTATAGGGAAAACATTTTATTGTTTCCTTGATGGATACTAGGTTATAACCAAATACCTGTGTATCCTCAAGATCAAGAGAAAACCGCATTCACATGTCCCTTTGGCATTTTTGCTTATAGGAGATGCCTTTTGGACTGTGTAATGCCCCTGCTACATTTCAAAGGTGCATGTATGCCATTTTCTCATATATGATTGACAAATTCTTTAAAATCTTTATGGATGATTTTTTAGTCATTGGGGATGACTTTAGTCAATGCTTAAGTCACCTCAGCCTAGTTTTCCAAAGGTGTGCAGACACCAATTTGGTCTTAAGCTGGGAAAAGAGTTAGTTCATGGTAGCACAAGGAATTATGCTAGGCCATGTGGTTTCCCATAGAGGTATAGAGGTTGATAAAGCCAAAGTTTACTTGATCTCACACCTACCCCCACCCAGAACTGTCAAACAAATTAGATCCTTTCTAGGACATGCTGGATTTTACTAGAGATTTATTAAGGACTTTAGCAGAATTGCAAAACCACTGTGCCACCTATTGTGCTAGGATGTGCAATTTGATTTTTTTACTGAGTGCCTTGAGGCCTTTGAGACCTTGAAAAAGTGCCTCACCTCTACTCCTGTAATTCAAGCCCCTGATTATTCCCTTCCTTTTGAGCTGATGTGTGATGCATCAGATCTAGCAATAGGTGCTGTTCTAGGACATAGAAAAGACAGGCTGCCAATAGTGATATACTATGCCAGCAAAATATTAGTAAAGGCTCAGCTCAACTATACCACAACTGAGAAGGAGCTGCTAGCTGTATTTTCTATTGTGGACAACTTTAGACCTTACTTGCTTGGGTCTAAAATTGTTATATTTATAGATCACTCATCCCTCAAATACCTATTAGCCAAAAATGATGCTAAACTTAGGCTGATCAGATGGATCCTCCTACTATAGGAGTTTGATCTTGAGATTAGAGATAAAAAGGGAGTGGAGAATGTGGTGGATGACCACCTATCTAGAATTTTGTTGAATAAATGTGCTACACCTGTTAGAGATGTGTTCCCTGATGAGCAGTTGTTTGCTATTCAAGTTGTTGTCCCATGGTTTGTCTACATTGTTAACTACTTGACTATTGGAAGGATCCCTTCCCATTGGTCTAAAATGGATAAAGACTTATTCTTTTCACAAGTCAAGCACTTTTGTTGGGAGGATCCTTGCCTATTTAAGTAATGTGCAGACCAAATAATTAGGAAGTGTGTCCCTGAGTGTGACTTCCCCAGTATTCTAAGCATGTTCCATGAAAGTGCCTGTGGGGGTCACTTTAGTAGGAATAAAATAGCAGGTAAAATTTTGTAATGAGGATTTTATTGGCCTTCCTTATTCAAGGATGCTCATGCACATTGTAAAGTCTGTGTTAGATGCCAGAAGATGGGTAGCTTGTCAAGAAAAAATTCCATGCCATTGCAGCCCATCTTAGTTGTAGAACTGTTTGATGTTTGGGGCATTGAATTTATGGGCCTTTTCCCTCCTTCTTTTGGTTATACATTTGTCTTAGTGGTTGTGGACTTTATTTCCAAATGGGTGGAAGCAATTGCCACAAGGACCAATGACCCTAAAGTAGTCCTCAAGTTTGTGAAGGAAAATATTTTCTCAAGATTTAGAATCCCAAGAGCCATCATCAGTGATGGGGGCAGCCACTTCTGTAATAAGCACTTTGAGAGCTTGTTCAAGAAGTACTCTGCTACACATAGGATTGCTACACCTTACCACCCACAGACCAGTGGGTAGGTAGAGATTTCCAACAGGGAATCAAGCATATCCTAGAGAAAACAGTGAGGGCAGATAGGAAGGACTGGGATGTTAAGCTTTCTTATGCATTGTGAGCTCATAGGACTGCCTATAAGACCCCAATAGGAATGTCCCCTTTCAAGCTGGTCTATGGCAAGGCTTGCCATCTACCAGTAGAGTTAGAGCACAAGGCCTTTTGGGCCATTGCTCATTGTTTCTCTAGAGGTGCTACTATTTATTGGTTAATAGTGGTGGAAATTAATCAAAACAAAGAGAAAGATGGAGATAGATGAAAGTAGCACTCTGGAAGAATACACAGTCCTGCAAGTTACAGGGCTATTGTAGCAAGTTTTAAGTAAGTAAGAGTTTGTCCCACGGAGATCACGATCTAGAATCCAAAATCGGCTGTAATAGTAGGCCTCCAGATCTGGCTACAGATCTGACAATCCTAAAGAAAGGGAGTTGGGTGTCACAACTATACTAAATTACCACTAAACGAAGAGAAATAAAGTGCAGTCCTATCCTAGAGAAAGGGTTATGAAGAAGGTGATGATGGAGTGTGCCAAAAAGAAAGATAAAATGATGGGAAGTAGACAATCAAGCTAAGGTTGATTCAGTTAAGCAACTCAGACTTAGGGTTGTCTCTGCAGTAGTCCTTTAAATGGCTACAAGCACATCTATAAGGAAGAGGTATCTAACTCAATTCCTATGGTTTGACCTGGTCCCTTAAGGCTATAACCTGTCTACTTCAATGATCACAGACTATACAATAGAGAGGATCAAACAACATGAATCAAACCAGAAAACTAAACTGATCCAAAGGAGTAGAATGATCTTAAGGTTATAACCTGTCTACTTAAATGGTCACAGATTATCCAATAGATGTCCTCCACCCAATGGCTCAAATCAGATCATGAAAACTATTACAGACACCATGTTTGCCATGCTACAAGCTTAGGCATCCATGGGAGCAAATAGTTCTTGAAAAACTAATGGAAACCATAATTGTTTAAGTGCTATTTGGGGACATAAAAGCAGCTGATCATTGCTACAAAAGGCTTGCAATGACTCAGCTCACAAATCTGCAATCACTACAGAGAAATTAGATCTAACATCTGATATTGGTCAAGAAAATAGAGGGGAGCTAGTTCATGTAACAACCTCTCACAAGGCTACAAGCTCATGTGCAGAGGAGAAGAATCCTTCTCAAATATGTGGCTTGGTATCACCCTAGAGTTATAGTCTGTCCAGTTAAATGGTCACAGACTATCCATAGAGGTTATCCTCACCACAAAGGTCTGAGAAAGAACATGTAAACTGTTGCTGCCACCATGGTCCCAGGGCTAAAAGCTTAAGCTTCCATGGGTCTTTCAATCAGCTGAAGTCCTAAATGCATGCATAGAATGAACAAGACTATGGGCAAATAGGAAAATAACAGACTGAGCCTATAATTAAAATACAAATTTCATTGATCAACACAATACTTACAATGAGATTTCTCAAGGTAGCATCCTTGTGCATAACTGCTCTTCACAAAATCCCAATGTTCACATGACCCATTATAAAACTAAATAAAACTACACCTAGTTGCTTACAGAGGATTTAGCAAGCATGTGCTAGGCTAAGAGAGAAGAAAAATGAGAAAAAGAAGTGATCAAACCCAAACCCAAGTCTACTTGACCTCACAGCCTATAGAGGTTGAAGGAAAGATGAAAATTCTAAGTTACATGTACAGCATATATACTCAGTCCCTAATGCCTTGGCTCAGAGAAGATTAACCCTAATTTCCTAGTAGATATCACACTATTACAACCCTTGGATGCCTTGGGATGAGAAGTGTGCCCTAGACCTTGGGAAATCCCCAAAAGGTCCCTGAGTTAAGACTAAGAAGTAGAGAGCCCGAGTTTCGCGAGGTTGACTTTTGCATATTAAATCTTTCGCATAGTTGCTTTTTACTCTTTAGTTCCTTCGCACAGCTTGCAGAATCCTCGTGAGGTAAGAATTAGCTTGGAGGGTTTGTTCACTCATGCAGGTGGACTTCGCATTATCGCGCAGTTGCATTAGATTGCAATGCTGTCACGAGGATGAGTTGCACTACTTAGCTTGCTCGCGTAGCAGAGCTTCAGACTTTCTTCTCGCGAGGCTTCTTTTCACATGATCAATTCAACTTGCTAGGTAGAGGGTATGGCCTTTAAGGGCGCGAGATAGTTTTTAGGCGTCTCTCTCCTTCAAAGCCATGAGAGAACTTCACAAGGTTGCTGCTACTGTTTATGCAAATTGGTCTCATGAGGAAGTGAACGCGGCTGCTTTAAAGCTTTATCCTCGCGAGAGCTTCGCGAGCTATATTTCTGAAGGCTAAGTGCACGACTACTCCTCGAGTTCCTTAGGCATTGATTTTTGCTGAAGTGCATGACAATAGCGTGAGTTCCCTTATGCTACATATCTTAGCTAGGTGAGGAAGCCTTTCTAGTGAATTGAACAGCACAAGGCAGCACTTCAACTGTGTGAGATAAGTCATTTGTTCCTCTGCTACAATGCACATGCTTCTGTTTCAGCTTCCTCCACTCTCATCTATACTTCTCACGTCTGCTAAACTTCTTGGGTCCACTTTGGCATGCAAACTAGTCACCAAGGTCTGTTCCACCATGGTGTTCCATCAGTCTTTGGCTCAGCTGTTATCTCTTGCTTGAATTCTCTCTTCTTGGCACCAAAGGCATGGACTTTGTGTTAAGCGGTACAATTTATTGCTAACTACAAAACAGGCTAAGCAGGAGTTATTAGTTGTCTTCAAGGTCCAACAAAGACTAGGTTAAGAGGTGAAAAGTGGTACTTTTCAGTGAATAACACACCCCCAAACCTAATCTTTGCTAGTCCCTGAACAAAGCAAAATTTAGACAACTACTTCTAAGATTGTACAAGCCCCTTTTGTAGGGAGCACATATGCATTTGGCTTATGCATCAAGCATTTTAAACCCCTAGGTGATCCCTAGTGGAGGAGTGAAGTCTCCTGAGGTTTTTCAGTGAAGGTACCCACAAACTTCTCAGTGAAACAGTTAACAAAAGTGCAACATTGTCAAGTCAGCTGTTAATACGCAGAGCATCAATTCACCTTCGATTCAAAATATGAGGAATTTAAACAACTGATATGCACAGACATTTAATCATTAAAACTTTTGCATGTATGCACACCATTTCCAATTAGCTTACAACAAGAGAAACAACAAATGTATGTCAGTATTGAGCTCATCATCAATTCAAAAATTTGGTTTTAGGCAATGCCTAATACATTCAATATCAGACATAATGCTTGCTAGGGCAGTCTCTCACAAAGAACCTTGAGGGTTTTCATTTTCTAACAGCTCAAGAGCAGTTACAGCCCCCAAATGGGTCTGCAAGAGCAGTTACAGCCCCCAAATGGGTATGCAAGCATGAGCATAGGCAAAGCTCCTAAATTTTGGCATCATTGGTTAGTCCTTACCATAGATTGGATAACTCCTCATCTCCACATAACAGCTCTTTCAACTTAGGATCACAAGGTCTTATGACTAGGTTGTAATGTGGCTTATGGGTGTAGGTTAAAAGGAATGGAAGGGTGAAAAGGGATGCAAAATTGAGAAATCAGCAGGTGTAGGAGGTGATTCATGACTTCACCTTCTTTAGTTCAGCACATTTAATCTTCTTTGACATTTTTCAGACTTGAAGTGGTCAGCTTCTTCTCTTATTTTTTACTTTTTCCAATGAAATTTTCTTTTGACTCCTCTCTATTTCTTTTCATTATTATTTTTCTTTCCTTTTTATCCATTTTCTTTTCCTTTTTTTTTTATTTTCCTGAAATGCCTCCCTCTTCCCAGTTGCTACACTGTCATCCTCCTTTTGTGTTTCTTCTCCATTCACCCAATGTTGCCCCTAGCTTATCCATCTTCAACTCCTTCTCCTTTACCTTCTGAATTCTTAGAATGGGGGTAGGTTTGAATCGGGTCCACAGGTTTAGGTACATATACTCAGGTGTATTTTAAAGAAAACTAAAAATTAAGGCTCAAAAGGTGTATGCACAAGGGCAGTTTACTAGGTTTGGTATGTTTAAGCTTAAACTGTCCAAGAGAAGGCCTTGATCCTTTCCTAAATGTCATGAATGCTATCAGCTATTTCAACTTGGAGATGCCTAACTTCTAGTGAGGATATTGACTCAGCCAGTCCTTAGAGCAAAAAGAATTGTCTCAGTCACTCCTCAAAAAAAATAAAATTTTGTAGGCCCAAATCTCACTAGGTATGGTCTTCCATTGAATTCTTAGGCATGTCCTTACCTTTTTCTCTCTTTAATGGTTCACTAAGTACTGGCACAAGTGAGTTTTCTTGGTGTTCACCTCATGGAAATGTTAAAATTTAAAAAATTTTAATGGCTAAATCTCTACAAAATTTTTAAATTTTCTCATTTTTAATGTTTCTTAGGTGAACCTAGCTCTATTTTTATCTTACTCACTTGCTTCTGTTGCACTTGGGTTAACTACCTCATTAGCAAACCTTGCCACACCCCCAAAACTATGAGGAGCAGTGTCCTCACTGATTCAAAGATTTAAAGGCATGTGCAACAGGTAACATACACAAAATAGACATTAAACAAGGCATAGACAAACAATTAAAAACACACAAATAGACATAAAGACAGAAGGGAAATCACACAAATTATACTAACGAGCAATTTCATTAATTAACACAAAAATATGTACAATGTAAGGGAAAAGAACTATACAAAAATTATGCAAAGTCATCCTAACTAACTACAAATGCAAATCTAATCATCTGAACCCTCTACTACATCAGGTGGTTCTTGGATTCCTTCACCCTTCGCTTTCTTCAAAGCAGCAGCAGCAGACTATGAGCTTTTGGAAATAGTTTTTCTTGGCCTAGAAGTGCATTTCTTTTTGGGAGTGGGCTCTAGCTTTGAAGTAGGTTTTCGGATTTTGATTCCAGGCTTGACTTTTCTAGGCTCCTAGGGTTTAGGGGTTGTTTCCTTTTGAGGTACATCAAGGTTTAATTATTTGGAAATAGCTTCTGCTAATTCCCGGTCACTATTTTCAGTTAAGGTCTTCTACAATGCCGCAATAGTCACACCATAGTCATAAGCTTTGTCTTTTGCCATTTTGAGGTCTGTCTATAATTTCTTGATGACATCCTTCATCCCCTCAGTCCTATTCTTTTCTTGATTGTATTGGATCATTATCTCCCCCCAACCCTGCTTGATTTTCTTCTTCACTAGCTTGTGGGCTAGTAGCACTGATTTAAATTTTTCAAGGAGAGGTTGCCTGACTAATGCTCTGAGGTCAGCCATTCCCTTAACCACATCCCTCTTGATGTAAGCATTTTTCTTCATGGCTTGAAGGAGAGTGTACTATGGAGGCATGGGTGGGGTGGAAGTAGAGGGTATAGGGTGAGGGACTTCAAGGTCAGGCTCAGGTAGGGGTTCTGGTTCAGGTTCAGGGTCTGTTTGGGTGGAGGCATTGGTAAAGGTAGGAGGAAGAATTTTTGGGATAGGTTCAATGGGTGTAGTTGCAGGTGTGGGAATATGGATGGGTGTAGGGATAGTTGGTTGTTGGGGTGGTTGGGTTAAAGTTGTCAAGGTTGATTGGATGGTATGTAAATTGTTTCGGATTGAGGCAGGATTTGGGAGGGTGGAGTTCATGGATTGAAGGTTGGCCTCAATGGATGATTGGGTTTGGTTGTTGCCCAACACTTGGGCTTGAAGCGAGAGTAAGAGGCTAAGGATTTGAGGTAATAGGTGAGGTATGATAGTGGTTTTAGTTTGTATGGGTGGGATTGGTTGAAAGAGGGATGTGGGTGCATGAGTGAAATTAGCTGGTTGTGGTAATGTAGGTGTAGGGCCAAATTGATGGGGTTGTGGGGGCTCATGAGGAGGGTGAACTAGGGAGGGTGAGGTGAGTCCGGGAGGGGTGAACTCATAGTTGATGTCCCCTCTGATAAAGGACATCATAACTAAGTGCCCCTCCATGGCAAAGGGGTCTTGGTTATGGGAAGGGGAAAATGGAATGGATTGGCCTAAGGGTTCAAGGAACTCAGGTGGAAAATGTGTGGAGGTTTCAATGGGCTGAGGGGGGTTTAGTGGGGAGCTGTGTGGGATTTCAAAGATGGGAGGTTTAGGTTCAGAGGCTTAGGCTGTTGAGGGTGGTGGTAGGCCAATGATTAGGTCTGGGATAGTAGTGGTTTTAGGAATTAGTATGGTTTGGGATATATAGGTGGGTTGGGGTTCAATGTGAGTTTTGGTTAATTTTCTTTTCTTTTTATAGGTGGTTGTCACAGGTGGGAGAGGGTGAGCTGCTGTTATAGGCATAGGTGGAGGTAAAGTTAAAGGTATGGTAGGGATGGTTGGGCTAGTTGTGGCTGATGTGGTGGACGAAGGTATAGGTAAGGTGTCAATAGGTATGGTGACTGTGATAGTTGGTGAAATAGGTTGGGGTAAAGTAATAGGACTATAGAGGGTTGTGAGGTTGGGGTTGAGGTTGAGGTTGAGGTAGGGGCTGGCATGCATATGGATATGGGTATGGATAGTGAGGTAATGGCTTGAGATGTGAAGGTGGTGCTGGCTAGCACATTTGAATGGGATGCCTGAGAGAGGCAGCAGAGCTTGCAGCAACAGAGGCAGCAGCTGCTGCTGCTGCTTCTTGAATTGTAGGGGTTACTTCAGCACGTAGCTCATCTTTCTTCTTCTTCTTCTTCTCTATCAAAGTACCACTGATCCCCCATTACTTTTTACCACTTTTTCTGGGGTTCAAAGTGAGGGTCACTTCATCTATCATGAAAGGGTATCCTCCTAGCTTCAACAAGGCTCTAATAAGCCTACAGTAGGGAAGTGAATGGGGTTTCTTCTTGGTCATCACCTTTTCATTAATATCCTTCATCTCCTCAAAGATCAACTTGGCAGTATCCAAGTATTTATGCTATTGCAGCCTGATTGAGCAATATCTCAAATTTGTCTATTAACACCAACAATGCTGGGTTCCCATCATCCCCAGTCTTCACTCTAATATTTTGGTAGAACAGTTGTACTAGTCTAGGAAAGACTAGCTGCAATGGGGGTCTCAACAGGAGCAACAATGTGGCTTTGGTTAGGTATTCAATGGAGGCTGATGTCTCAAGTAGCTCCTCAAAGAACACCTTATCAAAAATGGTTTCAGCCTCCAGTTTAATTGCTATCACAAATTCAGAGGGGACTCTAAGGTATTCAGTATCCTCCTACTCTTCAACTGCAACCTCAGGGACCTCTTGGGCAACTTCCTTGCCCTTTTTCTTTTTCTTAAAATTTTTAGGGCTTTTGGCAAGGGGGTGCTCTCTGGCCCTCTTCTTAGGAGCATACTTCATTTTAGCTTGGGCATTAGAGGTCACAGCCTTGCTCTTCTTCACTAGGGCTGCCCTCTTCTCAGTTTCCACCATTTGGGGCTCCACAGTGGGTGCAGTTACCTTAGAGGTCTCCACAATGGAGGCCTCTGCAATCCTTCCAGATTTGTGCGTGGCAACAAGGCTGCCACTGGCTGTAGGGGTCACCAAGGCAGCCAAGGTGTCTGTGAATTTTGAACCTGTGGCCATGGCTACTCAAACTTCGAAAATTAGGGCTTTAAATTCCCAGCAGGTGTAATGCACTCTTCTGAAATAAAATAAAACCTAAATTCCTCTCTACTAATCACCAAATTAATGTCCAATCAACCTAACAAAGAGGGAGTGAGAAATCTTACCAAATTGAAGCTAGGTTTCCACTCCAACCAATGCACAATGGTTCAAATATGTGCAAACGGAGTTTAAGGTGACCAGGAAGTGATGGGGAGTAAAATGGTAGGAGGGAACTGTTTGAGGTGGAGTGGGGTAGGTTGTAGAGAAGAAAGAAGAAAGTAGGGAGCTCAGTTTTTTGGGCAATGGATGTTAGGTCAAAGAGATAGAATGGAGGAAATGGAAAAAATCGTAGGGTTTATAAGGCTGATCCCATGCCTCGCGTGGCTGTCACCAGGTACTCGCGGGGTAGATTTCTCGTGCACTTATAAAATCAATCTCGGGAGAAATGTTGTCGTGAAGAAGAATCGAGCCTCGCGAGGACAAATTTAGAGACTTTATGTGCCTCGCGAGGTCACTCGTGGAGCTCACGTTGGGCCAAAGTGCGCGAAGCAGTTTTACATATCTCACACAGCTTAGTTGTTAAACTTCGTGAGGGAGATACATTGAGAGTATCCAAGCCTCGTGAGGCAATTAGCAGTTCGGGTTTCCAAGTGTTAGCTCACGAGGCTCTCCCATGGTATAAAATGTGTAAATTCTGTTCTTCGCACAGCTCCCTGTTACTGACAGGATACAGCCTCACGAGGCTCAATATTAGACTTTAGCAAGTGCCTTTTGCTCGCAAGGCTCTCGCGAGGAACAAAATTTCCATTAGAACTCTGCGAGAAAGCTTTAGGTGGCCCGCAAGTTTAAAAGTGAGGCCACAAAGCCTCGCGAGAAAGCATAATTTTAGCCCTTTCTCAGTGTTGCACATTGGCCAGTGCATCCATAATATCATGCACCTATCCATAGTGCATCAACACCAACCCCTTCACATGTACTCCATTTCATCATGATAATTTGGTTGCCCATTACCAACATGTGTACATCAAAACTGCAGAATGCTAGAGATTCATTTATATCAGATTTCTGACAATTACAAGGACAACTCCACCATAGCAGCAACAACACATGCACCTCAACATCAAGTTCATGTACCCCAACTTCAGATGACCAATATGCACATATACTCAAAACAGAACAAAACAAAATAGGCAAATCATTACAATAAAAACACTACATGACCAATTTGAAGCAAAACACAACAAAGCACACAAAATTTTTTAACAATTATGGTACATAGTTTACAAAGCTATGGATCACTATGTAGTGGGAGGTTCATGTAGGTGAATGGTCTGAGGGGGACTCCACTGAATTTTCCGTACAAATTTTTAGCCTTTGACCATTCACTTTCATGATCTTCCCAGGCATGGATGATAGTGTAAGGATCATCCCATCTGGATTTTAACTTCCCTGAAAAGAACTTTAATTTAGAATTGAAAAGCCAAACCTTAGTACTAGCATTGAAGTCCTTCCTCATTAATTTCTTGTCAAAGAATGCCTTTGATCTTTCCTTGTAAATTCTTGCATTTTCATAGGCTTCCATTCTCAATTCATCAAGCCTTGACATTTGTAATTTCCTGTGAGAACTAGCAGTAGTTAGATCAAAATTTAGTTTTCTGATAGCCCAATAGGCTATGTGTTCTAACTCTACTGGTAGGTGGCAGGCCTTGCCATAAACCAGCCTGAATGGGGACATGCCAATGGGGGTCTTATAGGCAGTCCTATAAGCCCACAAAGCATCAGTCAGCTTCTGTGTCCAATCCTTTCTATCTATCCTCACAGTCTTCTTCTCCAAAATATGCTTGATCTCCCTATTAGAAATTTTAACTTGCCCACTGGTCTGTGGGTGGTAGGGAGTTGCAATTCTGTATGTAACATAATACTTTTTGAGCAGGTTCTCAAAAGGCATGTTACAGAAATGGCTCTCCCCATCACTAATGATGGCTCTGGGGTGCCAAATCTTGATAAGATATTGTCCTTAAAAAATTTAAAGACAACTGCGTGGTCATTGGTCCTTGTGGCAATGGCTTCCACCCATTTGGACACATAGTCCACTGCCACAAGTATGAATTGAAACCCATAGGAGGAAAAGGGCCCATAAAATCAATGCCCCAGATGTCAAAAAGTTCTATCACAAGGATGGGCTACAATGGCATTGAATGTTTTTGGGAAATACTTCCCAACCTTTGACATTGCTCAAAGGCTTTGCAATATATGTATGCATCTTTGAACAAAGAAGGCCAATAAAAACCACATTACAATACTTTTGCTGCAGTCTTTTTGCCACTGAAGTGACCTCCACAGGCTTGCTCATGGCACATAAAAAGAATGCTGTGGAACTCACTTTCAGGCACACATCTCCTTACAACCTGATCTGCACAATGCTTATATAGGTATGGATCATCCCACAGAAAATGTTTAACCTGAGAGAAAAATAGGTCTTTGTCCATCTTGGACCAATGAGAGGGGATCTTACCAACAACAAGAAAATTGATAATGTGTGCAAACCAGGGCACACTAAACTACATAGCAAATAGCTATTCATCAGGGAACAATTCATTGATAGGTGCTGCTATACATTCTTCCAAAATAATTCTAGAAAGCTGATCAGCCACCACATTCTCCACTCCCGTTTAATCCTTGATCTCAAGATGAAACTCCTGTAACAACCTTGGTTTGGCATCCTTCTTAGCCAATAAGTATTTCAAGGCTGAGTGATCAGTAAAAACAATAATTTTATACCCAAGCAAGTAGGGTTTAAACTTGTCCACAACAAACACCACAGCAAGCAGCTCCTTCTCAGTGGTGGTGTAATTGAGCTGAGCCTCTGCTATTATTTTACTTGCATAATAAAGCACTGTAGGCAGCTTATCTTTTCTCTGTCCTAAGACAACACCTATAGCCAAGTTTGATACATCACACATCATTTCAAAGGTGAGTGAGTAATCTGGGGCTTGAATTATAGGAGCAGTGGTAAGGCACTTTTTTAAGACCTCAAAGGCCTCAAGGCACTCGGCAGAAATTTAAATGGCACATCCTCACATAGCAAGGGGCACAATAGCTTTGTAATTTTACTGAAGTCCTTAATGAACCTCCTGTAGAATCCAGTATGTCCTAAGAAGGATCTGATTTGCTTGACAGTCCTGGGTGGGGCAGGTGTGAAATCAGGTCCACTTTAGCCTTGTCAACCTCTATTCCTCTGTGGGAGACCACATGGCCTAACACAATTCCTTGTGTCATCATAAAGTGACTCTTTTCCCAGCTCAGGACCAAATTGGTCTCCTCACACCTTTGTAAAACCAGGTCAAGGTGACTCAAGTACTGACTAAAGCTGTCCCCATAAACTAAAAAATCATCCATGAAGATTTTCACGAAATTGTTAATCATATCAGACAAATTACATACATGCACCTCTGAAATGTGTTTAGGGCATTACACAGTCCAAAAGGCATCCTTCTATAAGCAAAGGTGCCAAAGGGACATGTGAAAGTAATTTTTTCTTGATCTTGAGGATACACAGGGATTTGGTTATACCCTGAATATCCATCAAGAAAGCAGCAAAATGCCTTTTCAACCAACTTATCTAGAATTTGGTCAATGAAGGGGAGAGGGAAATGGTCTTTCTTAGTTTTGGAGTTGAGTTTTCTATAATCAATGCAAACTCTCTAGCCAGTGGTCCCTCTGGCTGGCATCAACTCCCCAGAATCAATAGTAACAACTATTATGCCTGATTTTTTAGGTACCACCTGTATAGGTGACACCCATTTTGAATCTGAAATGGGGTAAATCACCTGTGCATCCTACTGTTTTACTATCTCTTTTAGGACCACCTCTTGCATGTGAGGATTAAGTTTTCTCTCCATCTCCCTAGAGGGTTTTGCACCATCTTCTAAGTGAATTTTGTCCATACAAATTGAGGCATCAATGGCTCGAAGATCAGCTATTGTCCACCCCATTGCCTTTTTGTGCTTCTTGAGAACACTCAATAATTTCTCCTCCTGCTCACTAGTGAGAGAGGAGGAGATAATCACTGGAAGCCTTTTATTTTGCCCCAAGAAAACATACTTTAATGTGTATGGAAGCTATTTCAGCTCTAGCTCAAGAGGGCATTCAATGGAAGGCAACAAAGGTGCCTTAGTGGTTTAAGAAAGGGGCATCAATGTAGGTTTCCAGTTGGAATGCTGTACTAGACCCACAGAAGACTCTATTTTTGTGTTTTCTTCTGTCATGAGAGTCTAGGCCTCTTTCTCAACCATACTCCAAATACTTTCTAGGTTTTCTACCTCATTATCCCAATCTAGCAGATAAGATAATCCATCTTCCACAAGGCCATCTAGTACATAAATTGCACAACAGTCCTTAATATCCATCTGAGGCTGCCTTACAGCATTGTACACATTTAATTGGGCCTTCATGTTCCCAAAGGTAACCTTCATCACCCCTGACCTACATTGTATGCAAGTATTTACAGTGGCTAAGAATGGCCTACCAAGGATGACAGGAATTGTGGTTTTACTTTTGCAAGGGTCCATGTCTAAAACAAGGAAATCAGCAGGATAGTAGAACTTATCCACCCCTACCAAAACATTCTCTACCACACTCACAGGTCTCCTCTCAGATCTATTAGCTAGTTGGAGCACAGCTGATGTGAATTTTAGCTCCCCCAAACCTAGTTCCTCATACACAGAGTATGGGAGCAGGTTCACACTAGCCCCTAAGTTCAAAAGGGCTCTTCCAATAATGTGGTTTCCAATTATGCAGGGGATAATAGGTATCCCTAGATCCTGTAATTTCTCAGGTGTGACAACGGACAGAACTGACTCAACATGCTCAACAGTAAAAACCATTTTGGATAACTGCACCATTTCTTTTCGTTTTTGTGTGCAGAGGTCATTTAAGAATTTAGCATAGACAGGGACCTATTTTATAGCATCAAGCAAGGACAAATTGATCTTGACCTACTTGAAGGTCTCCATCATTTCTTCCATCTGTGCATTTCCCTTATCAAAAGGAGATGGGCCAGCTAATGCATGAGGAAATGGCAACTGTGGGACTGCTGGCACCACTGCTGCATGCCTATCAACATCATGGTCAAATTTTTATTTTTTTCTTTTTTCTTCATTTATTGTTTGCTGTTGGGGCTCAACATCAGCCCCTTTAATTTATCCTTGCTGATCTATAGCAGATGATAAATCTATTGCTTCCTCAACTCTCACATTTATTTCATTTTTACTCTCCATGAACTCCTCAGCTGTCTTGCCCACCAAATTATCAACCACCCTGCCACTCCTTAGGGTAGAGATTGTATTAGCTTCCTCATGGGTAGAGGATGCTTCTCCAATCATGTACTACCCTTTGGGGTTTGCTAGGGGTTGACTAGGTAATTTTCTCTCCTCTCTCCTGTTCAAAGCATTACAAATTTAACTCAATTGGTCCTCTATTTTTTTAATACTTTGCCCATGAGAGTTCACAGTTTGAGCCAAGTTTCCTAGATTTTGCATGGATGTTAGCATTTATTCTTCAAAAGAGGACTTGGGCTGTGATTGGGGCAAGACCAATTGATTAGGCTATGGGGCAGGCAACTGGAAATTCTGCCTTGGTGCATAATCCTGGTTAAATTGATATTGAGGTCTGTATGGAGCTGCCAACTGCTGTTGCTGGGGCTGTTGGTATGCGTCTTGTCTCCACCTCAAATTTTGGTGGTTTCTCCATGCATACCCAGCAGGTTGCTGCCCAAATGCTTGGACAGCATTGGCATGTTCCATAACTAACTCAGGAAACTGGTTGGCTGATAGACATTCTTGAATTGAATGTGTGGAAGATTGGCATATTAGACATGCCTCCTCCACTTGTGCATCCATCCTGAGCTGCATTACATTCATCACTTTATCTAATTTCAAACTCAGATTGTCCACCTTCCTTTCTAATTCACTCT
Source organism: Chloranthus sessilifolius (assembly GCA_021018995.1). Lineage (NCBI taxonomy): Eukaryota > Viridiplantae > Streptophyta > Magnoliopsida > Chloranthales > Chloranthaceae > Chloranthus > Chloranthus sessilifolius. Next base: position 39,945,994 of record CM037593.1, read on the forward strand.
GCACCTTGACCTCATACATACCACCTCTAGGGGTGGATTCTTTCACCACTTTAGCTGGGGTCTGGCTGTCATTGCGAGACAATGACTCCTGCTGCATGGAATTTTCACTTATAATGTCAAACAACTCCCATGCCTCATTAGCTGTCTTATGGAGGTAATGACCTCCACATGAGGCATCCACCATGTCCCAACTTTTGGGATTAATTTCTTGGTAAAATACTTGCACAAGTTGCCACTGTGGAATTTGGTGGTGGGGACATTGTTTTAATATTTCTTGAAACCTCTCCCATGTTTCATAATAATCTTCACTTGAGGATTGAGTGAATGACAATATGTTTGTCCTCATCTGACTAGTTTTATTCATGGAAAAGAATTTGTCCAAAAATTAGCTTTGGAGGTCACTCCATGTCTGGATGCTATTGGCTGGGAGCTTAGAGAGTCAGGTGTTGGCTTTGTCCTTTAGGAAAAAAGGAAAAAGTCTCAGTTTGGTGGCTTCAGGTCCCAAGCCGGCAATATTAAATGTGGTGCAAAGTGTCAAGAATTGATCAATGTGCTGGTAAGGATCCTCCTTACTGAGCCCATGAAAAGATTGCAGCATGTTAATGGTGGAGGACTTGATTTCATAATTCTCCTCAACAGAGGGAAATTAAATGCAAAAGGGAGAAGTGTAATCCCTAGGTGCATTGTACTCCTTAAGAGTTCTTTGCCTCTCAGCCATGACAACTGGTTCAGTTTCAACAATAGGACCTTGTGTGGTGTTTCTTGGTCTAAGGACCCTTTCAACCTCAGGATTTAGAGGTTCCAACTCAGGGTTAAGGGACCTTCTTCCAATCATACACACAAAATCAGCAAGTAAAGAAAATGCTCATAGCAAACAAAAAATTTTCAAACAAAATTAACAACTAAACAGATTTACAAATAAACTAATGACAAGGAATTCAATACAAATGGACTAAGATTTTGGGCAAAAGAAGTGCAAATAGAGAAAGCCAAACTCCAGCTGCAGCTCTAGCTTTTCTCTGCTGCTGTTGTCTAATTTTGTAAAAATTTCATAAAAATCAGTAGTACTTTTTATTCTATTTAAGGCATAGCTACAAAGAATTTGTTAGACTAAATTATAATACAACTCAAGTCTATTAAAAAGATCAACGATCCCCGGCAGTGGCGCCAAAAACTTGTTGGTTGTTTCTTTAGAGGTGCTGCTATTTATTGGTTAACAGTTGTAGAAATTAATCAAAATAAAGAGAAAGATGGAGATAGATGAAAACAACACTCTAAAAAAATACACAATCCTACAAGATACAGGGCTATTGTAGCAAGTTTTAAGTAAGTAAGAGTTTGTCCCACAGAGATCATGATCTAGAACCCAAAATGGGATGTAATAGTAGGCCTCCAGATCTTACTACAGATCTGACAACCTTAAAGAAAGGGAGTTGGGTGTCACAACTATACTAAATTACCACTAAAAGAAGAGAAATAAAGTGTAGTCCTATCCTAGAGAAAGGGTTATGAAGAAGGTGATGATGGAGTGTGTCAAAAAGAAAGATAAAATGATGAAAAGTAGACAATCGAGCTAAGGTTGATTCAGTTAAGTAACTCAGACTTAGGGTTGTCTCTGTAGCAATCATTTAGATGGGTACAAGCACATCTACAAGGAAGAGGTATCTAACTCAATTCCTATTGTTTGACCCGGTCCCTTAAGGCTATAACTTGTCCACTTCAATGGTCACAGACTATCCAATAGAGAGGATCAAACCACATGAATCAAATCAGAAAATTAATCTGATCCAAAGGAGTAGACTAATCTTAAGGCTATAACATGTCCACTTAAATGGTCACAGATTATCCAATAGATTTCCTCCACCCAATAGCTCAAATCAGATTATGAAAACCATTGCAGATACCATGTTTGCAAGGCTACAAGCACAGGCATCCATGGGAGCAAATAGCTCTTGAAAAACTAATAGAAACCACAGTTGTTCAAGGGCTATTTGGGGACATAAAAGCAGCTGATCATTGCTACAAAAGGCTTGCAATGACTTAGCTCACAAGTTTGCAATCACTATAGAGAAATCAGATCTAACATCTGATATTGATCAAGTAAACAGAGGGGAGCTAGTTCCTGCAACCACCTCTCACAAGGCTACAAGCTCATGTGCAGAGGGGAAGAATCTTTCTCAGATCTGTGGCTTGGAATCACCCTAGGGCTATAGTCTGTCCACTTAAATGGTCACAGGCTATCCACAGAGGTTATCCTCATCGCAGAGGTCTGAGAAATAACATGTAAACTGCTACTGCCACCATGGTCCTAGGGCTACAAGCTCAAGCTTCCATGGGCCTTTCAATCAGCTCAAGTCCTAAATGCATGCATAGAATGAACAAGACTATGGACAAATAGGAAAATAATAGATTGAGTGTACAATTAAAATATAAATTTTATTGATCAACACAATACTTACAATGAGATTTTTCTAGGCAGCAGCCTTGTGCACAACTGCTCTTCACAAAATCCCAATGTTCACATGACCCATTATAAAACTAAATAATTCTACACCTAGTTGCTTACAAAGGATTTAGCCATCAAGTGTTGGGCTAAGAGAAGGAAAATGAGAAAAAGAAGTGATCAAACCCTTACACTAGTCTGCTTAAGCTAACAAGCCGATAAAGGTTGAAGGAAAGATGAATATTCTAAGTTACATGTACAGCTTATATACTCAGTCCCTAATGCCTTAGCTCGAAGAAGATTAACCCTAATTTCCTAGCATATGTGGCACTATTACAACCCTTGAATGCCTTGGGATGTGTACCTCGAGATGTGTGCCCTAGACCTTGGAAAATCTCCAAAAGGTCCCTAAGTTAAGACTGAGAAATAGAGAGCCCGAGCTTTGCGTGGCTGACTTTTGCATATTAAATCTTTCATGCATTTGCTTTTTGCTCTTTAGTTCCTTTGCGTAGCTTGTAGAGTCCTCGCGAGGTAAGAATTAGATTGGAGGGTTTGTTCACTCGCGTAGGTGGACTTCGCATTATCGCACAGTTGCATTGGATTGCAATGCTGTCGCGAGGATGAGTTACATTACTTAGCTTGCTCATGTAGCAGAGCTTCAGACTTTCTTCTTGCGAGGCTTCTTTTCACATGATTAATTCAACTTGCTAGGTAGAGGGTATGGCATTTAAGGGCGCGAGAGCTGCGCAAGATAGTTTCTGGGCGTCTCTCTCCTCCAAAGCCACACAAGAACTTTGTGAGGTTGTTGCTACTATTTGTGTAAATTGGTCTCGCGAGGTAATGCGCGCGGCTGCTTTAAAGCTTGATCCTCATGAGAGCATCACAAGCTGTATTTCTGAAGGCTTAGTGCGCGACTACTTCGCGAGTTCCTTAAGCATTGATTTCTGCTGAAGTGTACGACAGCTACGTGAGTTCCCTTATGCTGCATATCTTAGCTGCACGAGGAAGCCTTTCTAGTGAATTGAACAACGCGAGGCAGCACTTCAACTGTGTGAGATAAGTCATTTATTCCTCTACTGTACTGCTCATGCTTCTGTTTCAGCTTCCTCCACTCTCATCTATACTTCTCACATCTGCTGAACTACTTAGGTCTACTTTGACATGCAAAACTAGTCACCAAGGTGTGTACCACCATGGTGTTCCATCAGTCTTTGGCTTAGCTATCATCTCTTGCTTGAATTATCTCTCTTCCTGGCACCAAAGGCATGGACTTTGTGTTAAGTTGTACAATTTATTGCTAACTACAAAATAGGCTAAACAAGAGTTATTAGTTGGCTTCAAGGTCCAACAAAGGCTAGGTTAAGAGGTGAAAAGTGATACTTTTCAGTGAATAACAACCATTAGAACATTGAATATGGATCTAACTGCTACTGGTGTTCATAGGAAGCTGCAACTGTCTGAGTTGGAGGAGCTGAGATTAGTTGCTTATGCCAACTCAAAGATCTACAAGGAAAAAGCTAAGGCATTCTTTAACAAGGGCCTGTTGAGAAGAGACTTTGAGCATGGTGCAAACGTATAGCTATTTAACTCCGGGCTTAAATTTTTCCCAAGGAAATTGAGAATCAGATGGAATGGTCCTTATACTATGATTCATGCATCCCCATCTAGGGCTGTGGATATCATGGATCCTGAGTCTAGGAAAATCATGAAAGTGAATGGCCAGAGGCTTAAGCCTTGTGTGGAAAAATTTGTAGAGCCACCTGCCACCATTCACCTTGATTCACAGTCTTGTAACATGTATACCATACCTATTTGCTTATGTTTGATGTGTGTGCTATTTTGATTTATGTCATGTACTATGTGTTTAATTTGTTTTTTGTGTGTTGTTCTAATTTTGTGTTTGTTTAGAGTATGTTGAGAAGCTGAATCTATGATTTGGAGCATGTTTTTTTCTATGGTTTATGCATGAACTGGAAGAATGAATAGAATGTACACCATAATTGCTGAGCATCCCCTTGATTAATCTGCTGTGATTTAATTTTATTGGTTGCTAGCATGTGTGTTTGTTGATATGTGTGCATATAGCCTAATGTGTGGGCATGAACCATGTGTCTAGAGCATTTGGGAAGACATTGCTGAGACAGACCTAAGAATGGACTGATGCAACATTGAGAATGAAAATGAGAAAGACTAAGTAGATATCGCGAGGCCATATTTTAACTAAAAATGCCAGTCTCATGGTTCATCCTAAACTGCACGAGCAGTTAGTTCCAAATTGGAACTGCGTGACAGGCTGACTAAATAGCCTCGCGAGGAGCTGTGTGACTGTGAAAATGCATCTCGCGCAGTTCCATTTGAACTAAGCGACACTAAGTCCAAATTCTTGCTATCGCGAGGTTGGATTACACTTAAAAGGAGCCCCATGAGATCTAGTATGGATCCTCATGAGGCGTGAGATTCTCTTTAAAATCCCCGCGAGAGCTCTGTCAGTCAACGTCTTCACAGAGCTCTAGCGATTTTCCTCTTTCCGGACTCCCATTTTTCTTCACCATTGGACATCGTTGCTCCACTATTCACCTTTCAAACCTCACATTTTGTTCAGCAACTAATTTCGAGCACATTGCACCTGGCAAAGTCAACTTTTGACCACGAGACAGCTTCTATTGCTAAACCCTAGGGTTTGGGGGTAAGTTTCCAACTCTTCACCAATTGGTTAATCTTTAAACTAGAGTTTATCAGTAGTAGTTGGATTTTAGGGAATTAGTTGTGTAGAGAAGTTAAATGGACCCACGGTCAACTTGAGTTGTAAAATTTGGACCAAAAACCCTAGTTTTTGAGGAATGGCTGGCAGTTCTAGTTTTGAGGGAACCCTAAAGGGTCTGTTGAATCCCCCTCCCACAGACCTCCCTATTGCTACTAGAAAGTCTGTGAGGATTGCAGAGGCCTCTATTGTGGAGACCTCTAATATACCTACACCCCATGTTGAGCCCCAAGTGGATAAAGGAAAAAAGAGGGCTGCTCCCATGAAGAGGGCCAGATCTGCCACATAGGGCCCTAAAAAGTCCAAGAAGAAATAGAAGAAGGGAAAGGAGGTTGAGGAATCCAACCCTCTGACAACTCCAAGTGAGTTTGTGGCTACCATCACACTAGAGTAAGAAATAGCCTTTGATAAGGCTTACTTTGAGAAGGACTCCCTGACAACTCCCTCAATAGAGTTTCTGACCAAGACCTCCTTGCTACCTCTGCTGAGCTATGTCAAGGAATTGTTGTATCCCAGGCTAATGCAACTATTTTATCAGAACATAAGGGTGAAGAAGGATGATCATGGAAACCTAGTCCTGCTGATCCTAGTGGATGACTTTGAAATGCTTGTGGGCCCAGCCCAGATAGCCCTAGCCTTAGGGATCCCAATTGAGTATAGTCCTAGCTGTGGCTTGGGAGCACCTCTGACTGCCACCATTATAGAGATCACAAAGAGCATTACAGGAGGGATTACAACATCAGGGGTGTCTATCAGAAAAAGAGACTTGGATCCAAGTCTACTATTTATGGATGGAGTGCTGAGGAAGAATATCTATTGCTCTAGCCACCAGTGCAACCGTGGGATTTTTTACAATCCTGTCACGACGATGCATTCCCTAATAAAATATTTAGAGTTTCCACCCGAAGCTTTTGGTGTTCCGAGAAACCAAGATCAATTTTATAAGCACTGAAGTGCCACAAATATGACTCTGAATCTAATCTACACCAAAGGCTCTTGGGTAGGGCCTTCAGTTATCAATTGGGAAGGTGTTTGGCACCCAATTAACCCGCTTAATGTGATCTCTACTTATGACCAAAACAAAAATGATATAAAAGAAATGAAAAAGGATTCCTCTTGCCCAAAGGGTCTTAAAATCCTATTTGTGCCCCTCCGCTCCTACCGGAAATTCGGCGGCGTAACGGCACAAATGGGAGGAGAGAGGAAGAACCGAGAAGGTAGAGGGATAGAGGGGAGAGCCGGAGCTCTCGGGCCCTTATTGCACCACTGTGGAGCCTTGCGTTGGCTTGCTTCGGTGAGATTTTGAAGGCTTGTATGGTGAGAAATGAGATTCTAACTCCTAGGGCTTGATAGCTAAGAGGTACAGAGGGAAGGCTAGGGGGTAACACACACCTAACCTAGAGATTTTTGGTGAAATGCTAAGGTCTAAAGGAAGTTTTAGAATTCTGGAATTTGTATGGGAATGGTGCACTAGAGGAGAGAGAGAAGGGATTCCTTAATCTCTTAATTTAAAAAAATTTCAAGCCTTTGTAAAGGGAGGGGTGCCTCTCTATTTATAAGAAAAAGAGAGGTTAGGAGAGTGTTTAAAAGCTAATTTGGATTAGCAATTAGGTAATAGGCAATCTAAGGTTTCCTAGGGTTTTTGGACCCTTGATAAGTGTGAAGAGTTGCTCCAATGGTGGATGATAGGGTGGGGTTTAAACCACTTAAGAGGTTACACATAGATAGTAAATGGGTAAAATAGAACTAGCAAAACACACCCCAAAGGTCAAGATGGTCAACAAGTCAAACCCCAATCTCGAAATTCAAGGTAAAGAACTAGGGTTACTATTCATATGCCAGGCGCAACTATTAGTTGTGCCAAGCATATGTACAGTAAACTAGTGCTTGACCAGTGCCTAGGAAGTTAGCTGCCCGCAAGGGGACCCACTTTAATACTGGCGCAACTAATAGTTGCACCAAATCCCCAGGGGGTCTCTACACTATTTAACATTTTGCCCTTGCTCTTCAGAACGTGATATCTTCTCGTATATAACTCCGACTGGGGTGATTCTTGGCTCGTTGGATAGCTGAGGACTTTTACTTTTCAATGGTATAAGATTCGATCATAGTAGTATGTCACAACTAGTTCCGATGTGCTACTCTTCATCCATTGCTCGGGAAAGCTAGGTTTAGGTCTAGAATGGGTTATAAGGGTCGGGATGGACTTCTAAGGGTTCAAGAAGGTTCCTAAGGGATCTAGGGTGATTCCTAAAGGTTCAGATAGGTTCCTAAGGGTTCCATACATGCCATTATTAGCTTAGAGATGTGCCTCTCTAGAAATGTGTATCGATCAGGCCTTGAGCCAAATTTGGGTGTCTATACCACCAACAAGAGAGAAGGGCACCTATAACAGATGCCATTTTATCCTTCTCTCAAGGGCATTGCTTCAATGGAGCCCTATTGGTTTTTGAGGCCATAAAGGACTTGCATGAGAAAATTCAGAAGAAACAGAAGCCTCATGCCTTGCCTTACTGTAGCTGATAACTGCCCTATTGAAGAGATGAGGGTACAAAATTCAAATGGGAGAAGAGAATGAGACCGTACCCCCAGTAGGGTTTGAGAGAAGGCAGTGGACCATCAGTAGGTCACTGATTAAGAGGAAGAAAAAGGAGAAAAAGGAGAAGAAGATAAAGGAGAAGGGGATTGCATCTGTTGCTCTAGCTGCTACATCTGGCACTCTCTCTATTTCATTAGTAGCCATTCCATGAGCTACCCATGTAGCTGTTAGCCAAGCCATCCCTACCCTCCCACTTCCATCACTTCCCTTTACACCTTTAGTACCCTCACCCACACCCTCCAAATTTACTTCCATTTCCATTCCCATACCATCTTCTATCTCACACCCACTTCTAGATTCTACACCCACAACCACCATATCTACCCAACCCCCTCCATAGTCTTTACCTGCTCCTATACCTACCTCTTTATCCACCATTCCCTCTTCACAACCTTTCACTGTCATATCATCCATCCTTGAGCCAGCCTCCACCACTAAACCCATTTTCCTATTTATCCTACTAACCCCAGCCATTAAAAAGAAATATACCAAGAGACCCCAATCCAAAACAACCACTGCAACCCCAACCACTCAACCCATTAAAACTATCCCAATCTCTCAGCCTATTCCAATCCCAGAAACATACTCCATACCAGACCCCATACCCACTGTGTTATATCCATCCTCACTAGCACCACCCTCTCTATTCCATTATGATGTCAGTGAACCTTTGTTCACTGACATCCCCCACAGTCCCATAACAGATCAGCTCCATCCCTTTGACACGTCTGCACCCATTTACCAACCTAACCCCATCCAACATACCACATTTGAACCATTTGATCATTCACTTTACCAAGAAACCTTTCCAACTAAGGGGTACTCTTCCATGATCTAATCCATCATGGGTGACAATAGGTATGAGTACACCCCTCTCCCTAATTCTCCACAGCCCACCCAATTCCAACATGCCCCTACCTCCCCTTTTCAACCTGTTTTCACCTCCGAGCCATCAACATCAGCCACACCTGACCCCTTACTCCAAATCCTTAACCTCCTTCTTTCCCTTCAAACCCAAATGATGGCCAACACCCAAAGCTAAACAACCATTCAGTCCAGCCTTCAAGCCATTCAATCAACCCTATAAAACCTTACCCCCACAGCCTTACCATAGCCTACCCCTCCAATATCACCCTTACCTGAGCCTACCATAGTCACCGAAACTGACCATGAGCCTGACCCTGACTCTATAGAGCTTCCCCTTATTGACCCATCTTTGGCCTCCACCTCCCCACAACCCCAACTTGAAGTAGAAGAACTATCAGTCTTGCTCCCTACCTCACCTACAGTGGCTGAAGTTGATGCTGCCACAGCTGTGGATGAGCTGCTCTATACTTCCTCAATTGCCACCCAAACTAATCCTGAGGAAGAGGAAGTCCCCCAGCCATTACCCTCTACCTCCACTCCACCCATTCCATCATCCACCCCATCATCTTTGCCCATACCCTACCCTAGCATGGAGGACCCAACTGAGAGGACAATGGTCCTTGCTTCCTCATTGACCACCCCACGATTTGCAGCTCTTAAGAGAGCCATGGATGAAAACCTCTACATCAGAAGGGATGTGATCAGAGGAATGGTTGAAATCAACACTACAATCAAGCAGTCATTCCTAGCAGAGATTAACCAGTTATAGCTAGATCATAGAGGAGAGAAGCTGCAGTGGCAGCAGTTGTTGCACAGAACCCTCCAGCTGTTTGATGAGGAGAAGAAGAAATCCAAAATGTTTGGTAGGCTGGTAGAGACACTCCAGTCCACCCTCTCACCCATGCACCCGCCTTCATCAATTGGTGTGATAATCAAGGAGCCCTCTCAACAGAAGCCTAGCACCAAACCACAGAAGCCTGCTACCAAAAGATCAAGGCCTGGAGCTGCCACCACAAAAAAGTTGAAGGAGCAGGTGAAGAAGGAAAATTTTAGGAAGGACTATGAAGCAATGGCTGAGAAATATGGCTGGGGCCCAACTATTTGGTCAAGCTCTAATTCAGATTCAGATTAGGTTGTAGTTTGTTAGTAGTCCTTAGGTTTAGTTTTTGTTTATCTTCATGTACAAATTTTTAGTTTTAGTATTTTGTATACTATTCTTTTTAATACAAATTTCTCTTTTGTATTCTTTCTTTGCAGTAATCTTACTTGTCTTCTTTTATGTATTTTATTTTGCTATTTTATGTGTGCTGATTTATGATTTTACACTGCTGCCCCTGAGAGTTTTCTCTTAGACACAGTGAGGACTCTGCTCCTCATAGGTTTGGGGATGTGGCAGGGTAAGCCAATGGATAATTAACCTAAGTGCAGTAAACTTAAGTGAGTAAGATAGAAATAGAGTGAAGTTCACCTATGAAATTGTAAAATTAAATAAATTTAAATTTTTACAAACTGTGTAACATTGAAATCTATTAAAATTTAACATTTCCATGAGATAAACACCAAGAAATTTCTTTTTTTTTGTTAGCACTGAGTGAACTAGTGAGGAGAGAAAAAGGTAAGGACATGCCCATGAGTTCAATGGAAGACCAGACCTAGTGAGATTTGGGCCTACAAATTTTTTTTCTATTTGAGGAGTGTCTTTGGCAATTCTTTTTACTCAGGAACTGGCCGAGTTCATTTTCTCACTAGAAGTTACGCATCCCCAAATTGAAATAGCTGATAGAACTCATGACATTTAGGAAAGGATCAAGGCCTTCTCTTAGACAGTTTGAGCCTAAAAAGACTAACCTTATAAATTGCCCTTTTGCATACACCTTTTGAGCTTTAAATTCTAGTTTTCTTCAAAATACACCAGGGTCCTTGCACCTAAACCTGTAAACCTGATTCAACCCTACCCTCACTCTGAGAATTCATAAGGTAAAGGAGAAGAAGTTGAAGATGGACAAGCTAGGGTCAACATTTGGTGAATGGATGAGAAACACAATATGAAGAATAGTAGTGTAGCAGCTGGGACGATGGTGGCATTTCAGAAAAATAAAAATAGGTATTCAGAAGAAAAAGAGAAAAAAGAAAAAAATAATAATGAAAAGGAAGAGAGGAGTCAAGAAGAAATTTCATTGGAAATAGTAAAATGAAGAGGAGAAGCTGGCCACTTTGAATCTGAAAAATATCCAAGAAGATGGAATATGTTGAATGCAAGAAGGTGAAGTCATGAATCACCTCCTTCACTTGCTGATTTCTCAATTTTGCATCCTTTTCACCCTTCCATTCTTTGTAACCTTCACCTATAAGCCACAATACAACCCAATCATAAGACCTTGTGATCCTAATTGGAATGAGCTATCATGTTGAGATGAGGAGTTGTTTAATCTATGGTGGGAAATAGTTGATGATGTTAGAAATTAGATGGCATGCCTATGCTCATGGTTGCAGACCCATTTGGGATCTGTAACTGTTCTTGAGCTGGTGTGAAAATTGAAAACCCTCAAATTCCTTTGTGAGTCACAGCCTTGGTAAGTTTTGAGTCTTAAAATTGAATGTACTGGGCATTGTTTAAACCTAATTTTTGAATTGATGGTGAGCTTAGTACTGACATGTGCATATTGTTTTTCATGTTGTAAGTTGATTGAGAATGATGTGCATGCATGTAAGAGTTTTCATGTTAAATTGGCTGTGCATTTCATGTGTTTAAAACTCCTCACATTTTGAAAGATCAAGGGTGGACTGACACTCTATTTATTGAAAATTGACTTAATATTTTCTGCACTTTTGTTAACTATTTTATTGAGAAGTTTGTGCGTATCTGCATTGAAAACCCTTAGGAGGCTTCACTCCTCCACTACGGATCACCTAGGGGTTTAAAAGGCTTGATGCATAAGCTAAATGCATACATGCTCCCTACGAAAGTGGCATCTAAATTTTTTTTAGAGTAAATGTTTAATTTTTACTTTGCTCAAGCACTACCAAAGATTTGGTTTAGGGGTGTGTTCAGTATTGAAAAATACTATTTTTCACCACTTAACCTAGCCTTTACTATTCGTTGAAGCCATTTAATAATTGCCTTTTCAGTGTGTTTTGTAGTTAGAATAACAATACAGCTATTAGCACAACTGTCAAGCTTTGGAGGCCAAACAGAGAATTTTTAAAGCAGACTGTGAAGCCCAATGAAGAATTGAAGAAACACCATGGTGGTACACACCATGGTGACTATTTTGGATGAATGAGTGGGTCTCAGAAGTCTGACAAAAGAGATAAATGAAGAGTTGAACAAAAGAAGGTGTTGCAGTAGAATAGGCAATGCAGCAAAAGGCTAGAGATTAAGCCTTGTGCAGCTACAAGCCAAGCAGAAAGAACTGTCACACAGCTCAAATAGTCTCAGAGTCAACCTCGTGAGATGTGGAGCCAGCAGTGCAAATACTTCTCGCGCAGCACCTCACGAAGAGGACAGGAGAGAGAGCTTCAGAAGTTTTCTCACACGAATCTCGCAGGGCATAGGCCATAAAGCATCTATGCCTGAAGCTCTCACACAGTTCAACACATGATTCATCTGTAGCCTCTTTTAGTGCATCGTGTAGTTCAGTATTGTCTCATTTCAACGCGTCGCATAGCTGCATCATGAGCGAGCTTCAAAACATTCAGCGCGCAGCTCTCATGCACTCCAAACCTAAAGACATCCACATGACAAGCCAAACCTATCCTTGCAACCAGCCACATGAGTTGTATAATTCACTGCAAACGCAATCCTACGAAGCTCCAAAACAATTCATGTGAGCTAGCCATTCATATGCAGGTATCCTCGCGAGCATCAAAGTCACCTAGACCTGGGAAAATCCCCAAAGTATCCCTGAGTATGGAATGAGAAGTGGGAACCCGAGCTTTGCGCGACTGTTATAGCATGAATGCATAATTCGCGTGGCTCTGAAGTCTATTTGCGAGGCTGGTTATAGAGGCCGAATGAAGCTCTCGAGGTTGAGATTTACTTGGAAGCATATGGCTCGCGCAGATGGCTTCAGGTGATTCCAGTCGCGAGGCCCTGATCTATTTGCACACATCCTAAGGAATCCAAGGGTTGTAAAGGAGTCACACATGCAATGAAATTAGGGTGGTTTTCTTCCCCATTGGCCAAAGCATTAGTGACTGAGTATATAAGTTGTAATCCAGTTTAGAAACCCATATTTCCTTCAACCTCACTTGGCTATGAGCTCAAGCAGATTAGGGTTAGATCATTTCTTCCATTTATACTTTCTTCTTTCTTAGTCCAGCACTTGCTGGCTAACTACCTTGTAATTAGTTGAGAATAATTTTGGTTTTGTAATGGGTATTGTTTGGAACATTGGGAGCTGATTTGGGGTGTTGCACAGGCTGTTGCCTTCGAGGGCAAGGATTGTAAGATTCTTTTATAATTTAATTAGTTTTATTACTTAATTAGATATGTAGTCTCTACATTTTCCTTTCATAGAAATCTATTAGATTTTGACATAGATGCCTATAGGTCTGGGACCCCCATTGTTGTTTGAGCTATTTTGCCTTACAACAATGGTGGTAGCAACAGGCTTATTGCTCTGTCTCAAGCCTCTATGATTGAATCCTTTCCCTTGGATAGTCTGTGATCATTTTAGTGGATAGATTATAGCCTTAAGTGGGGTCTAAATCACAGATCTAAGATGGATTCTTCTTCTCTGCACATGAGCTGGTTAGCCTTGTGAGAGATTATGCAAACCAAACTGCCCTCTGTTTGCAATGCCATCCTCAAATTGTAGGTCTGATTTGGTTGCAGAGATTGCAGACTTGTGAGCTGGATCATTGCAGGCCTTTTGTGGCAATGATCAACTGAGTCTAGATCCCCTTTTGGTCTTTGATGTGAGGTGGTTTTCATCTAATTTTAAGGACTGATTGCTCCTATGGATGCATGTGTTTGTAGCCTTGCAAACATAGTGTCTGCAATAGTATTCCTGTTTTGATTTAATCGATTGTTGGGGGGAAATCTCTTGGATAGTCTGTGACCATTTAAGTGGACAGATTATACTCTTAGGATCAATCCCTTCAAGTGATTGAACCTCCTCTATTGGATAGTCTGTGACCATTTAAGTTGACAGGTTATAGCCTTAAGAGGAGTCTAGATTGTAGGGTTACTTTGGATCCTTTTACCTTACTGATGTGCAGGTAGCCCTAGATCTGAGTTGCATAGCTAATTTACTCATAGCTGCTTACTTTTCATAATTTTATCTTTATTTACAACACAACCACCATCACCCTTCTTTAAACCCTTTTTATAGTTAAGTACTGTACTTTGTGTTTTTAGTAGATTAGTTGTGACACTTATACTCCCTTTTTAAGATTGTCAGATCTGTAGCCAGATCTGGAGGGCCTACTAAAATAACCCTTTGGGGTTAAAGATCAATCATCCCTTTGGGACAAACTCTTACTTACTCAAAACTTACTACAACAATCCCGGATCTTACAGGACTGTGTGTATTTTAGACTTGATGTTTTGTAGTTTTCAATCCACCTTTGATTTATTTTTACTAACACATTCTTACCACTATTTTCAAATAAAGTTAACAGCAAGCATCTGAAATATAATCTAACAGCGAGGATCATTTCCAGTTAATCTATCTTCGCGAGATCCATTCGAGATCCTCGTGAGCTCGAGGTTCAGCATTTTAAAGCCTCGCGACTGCTTCTCTTTCACTTGTATTCTTTGCATAAAGCTCTCAAACCTAACTCCTAGCCGAACTCTCCAACACCCCCTCCTTCATTCTCATTGGTGTTGCCCCATCTTTCACCTTTCCCAACTTTGTTAAGGTTCATTTTTCGATCAGTTTGCACCTGGCAATGTTGGATTTAGTCTACTGAGTAGCACAATTTCCAAAACCCTAGCTTTCTGGGGGTAAGTTTCCATCATTTCTCTGCTGAGTCTTTGTCAAGTTAATTTCTGTGAAAAAAAACAGTTTATTGTTAGGGGGAGGTTTGCTAGACTACTTCATTGAAGTTAGGAAACCTAGAGTTTTAGTTTGAGGAAGGAGGAATTTATGGTTTTACCAAATGGCCGACAACTCTCCTTTCTTTGATAACCTGTGTAGACACCCAAATTTGGCCCAATGCCTGATCAGAACACATTTTGAGAGATGTGCATTTTTGAGCTTTTAATGGCATGTATGGTACCCTTAGGAACCTTTTTGAAACCTTAGGAACTATTCCAAACCCTTAGGAATCACCCTACATCCCTTAAAAGCCTTCCTGAAATCTTAGAAACCAATCTCGACCCTTAGAAACCATTACGGACCTACACCTAGCTTTCTCGAGCAATGGATGAAGAGTGGTGCACCAAGACTAGTTGTGATATTCTACTACAATCAAATCTTACACCATTGAAAATTAGAAGTCTTAATTTTTCCAACGAGCCAAGGATCACCCCAATCGGAGCTGTACATCAAAAGTTACGGCATTCCGAAGTGTAGGGGCAAAATAGTAATTTAGTGGAGTCCCCCTAGGATTTTGGCACAACTAATAGTTGTGCCTGCTATAAGTGGGCCCCACCTTAGGCATCCAACTTCCCAGACCACTGTGTGGCATTGTTTAACTGTACATATGCCTGGCACAGCTATTAGTTGCGTCGGGCTTATGAAGAGTAACCCTGAGTTTTTGCCTCAAATTTTGAGATTGGAGTTTGACTTGTTGACCATCTTGATCTTTGGGGTATGTTTTGCTAGTTTTGTTGCAAAGATTCACTACCTATTTGCAACCCCTTAAGTGGTTTAAAGTCTCACCCTACATCCACCATTAGAGCTAACCTTCACACATTTCAAGGCTCCAAAAATCCTAAGAAATCTTAGATGGCTAGATTACCTAATTGCTAATCTAAGTTAGCCTCTAAACACCCTCCTAACCTCTCTTTTTCCTATAAATAGAGAGGCACCCCTCCCTTTACAAAGGCTTGAAAAAATTCTCAAAATAGAGATTAGGAACTCTCTCTCTCTCTTCTAGTGCCCCTTTTCCATACAAATTCCAGAACCTTCAAACCCTCTTTAGACCTTAGTCTTTCATCTAAAAGCCTTTATTTAGGTGTGTGCTACCCCATAGACTTCCCTCTCTACCTCTTAGCTACCAAGCGCTAGGATCTAGAACCTCGATTCTAACCATACAAGCTATTGAAGCTCATCGAAGCAAGCCTATGCAAGGCTCCATAGCAGTGCAACAAGGGCCCGAGAGCTCTGACTCTCCCCTCTACTCCTCTACCTTCTCGCTTCTTCCTTCTTCCTCTCATTTGTACCGTTACGCCGTCGAATTTTTGGTAGGAACAGAGGGTACAAATAGGATTTTAATGCCCCTTAGGTAACAGGAAGACCTATATACTTTTATTATTTCCCTTTTGCTTTGGCTATAAATAGAGACCGCATTAAGAGGGTTGATTAGGTGCCTAACACCTTCCCAATCGATAACTGAAGCCCCTACCCAAGACCCTTTGGCGTAGTCTGAATTCAGAGTTAATTTTTGGCACTTCGGTGCTCTTTAAATTTGATTTGGGTTTCCCGGGACACCAAAGGCTCCGGGTGGCGACTCTTTCATTTTTCTTACGAGTGCGTGTCGTGCAACGGGATCCTCTCGATTCCCTTGGTTGCACAGATGACGACTCTGCTGGGGAGTAGCTAGTAGAGCTTCCCCTTGAATTTTGGCCATTTATTTTTATTTTTTCTAACCATTTATTACTGTTTTTACAATTTTTTTATTCACCCCTCCGATTATGTCGCTTTCTCACCGCTACTTTTATGTCATTTACGAGCCTTTGCCAATTGGTGGGCGTACTTGCGCACCATCTTAAATTTCTTTACATTTCCATCATTTTAAGTACCTTAGCCGATTGGCGGGTCTACTTGTGCATTGTCATTTAATTTCTTTACTTTTACGTCATTTTAAGTGCCTTAGCTATTTGGTGGGCCTACTTGCGCCTTTAATTTTCACAATCATATTACAAACAGTAGATGCCGGCCCATAGAGGTGGCACAGGATCATCACACCCGGTCTTTGAACTTAAGAAAACTCCCTTAAAAGTGAAAAGTAAAATTCAACCAACAAAAGGGACTTAATTTGATTTTTACGGGGTAGATTTGGATGGGTTGGGTTCTTTAGGCACGCATACAATCTCTCGGGTCTTAGTACGGTGGCAACCCTTAGTGGTGATGATCTGGAAAAGTCCAACCCACCTAGTACCTAAGAAAGTGCTTGCACTTGAGGTATATCGGGAGGGTAACCTTCTCATTACTAAGTTTAAAACCCAGGGAAAAGTGAGCATTAGTGGACCCGCACCGGCCTTGTAACCCTTCAGTTCGGTGAGGAGGAGAGCCGATTCATTAAAATAGTTAGTTCCCGAAAGCCCAGCTTCCAAAAAAAACCAGTTAGAAGACTCATTTCGGGCTAGAACCTCTGCTGTCAAGCTATCTGAAAGCCCTTTTTGCCTAGCATCACTATTACTTGCTCCAAGTCAAAAAGCCCCAAAATTACACTGGTGCATGTATTAGTTGCGCGAGTATAAGACTGGGCACTTTTTGGTTTGACGCACCTAATAGTTGTGCCAGCTTTGGGTTGGATAGCAGCAGCCCGAATCTGTGGCCTACTTCACATCCCGGACTCCACAATTAGTGTCTTTAGTGCCTCTATTTGGGCCCCGCAATCTCCGACACCCTATACGCCCTCCTCGGTCAAGAGAAGGTGGCTTCTTTTTTATTCATTTCAAGGGATCGGATTGTTTACATTAGTTTTCGTGCCCTCAATAGATTAAGGGGTTACCCTTTGATTCTTCCAAAGCACTTCAGAGCCTTTATCGCGAGACTTATTTAGGGTACGAGAGCCACCAAAAAAGGGAATTCAAAAGGCTCCAGAATCCTTAAATCTTCTCACTTATAAAAATTCAAAAAAAATCAAATAATCAAAAAACCCAAAAATAGAGTCTTATTTGGTGCCGACACAACGGCATAGCCATAGCCTCCGTCATCCCATAGGGGAAGGAGGAAGCTTTATGAGCCCCACCCGAGGCACCCGTACTCAACCTGATACCGAGCCATGTTGTGGGTTGTGCATCCGACCTACGCCAATCCCGACTCATCCCCACTACATTCTCCAATCCATTCCCATACTGAAAAGGCTTTTACTTCCATCCCCCTCACCCAATCAACCTTCGTCATCACCGGCCCATTCGGTGCCCCTATTTTCCCTTCCACCTCTTCCCATAGTATCCAAAATCCAACCCCGCATTCCACATTTTTACAAGGCATGCCTTCATCATTGGCCATCCCCAACCCTTCTAACCTTCCATCCACACCCATTCAAAACCCGGCCCCATCCTCCAGCTTTACCAATATACCCTATTTTTCATCCGTCCGACGCATACCCAATCCCCCCGCATTTATCCATGCTGCATCCGATCCCCCACACATCCCTCCATTCACCCAGGTCATGCCCATTTTTATCGGAGCCATGACCAGCTTTCCTCTCTCATTCTCCACATCTACGCCCCATACATCTTCCTCATACATGCCTAATCCGTCCACCAATGCCCCACCTCATTTCTCCCCCCTCATATCCCACCACTTACCCGGGTCATGCCCAATTTTCCCTCTTCATCCATCCCATCCATGCCCCTCCAACCCTTAAATGCCCCATCTCCATCTGATCCCCCTTCCATGGCCATGATGGAGGAGATGTTCCAAACTTACAATAGGTGGAAAGCTTTCCAACACATCCCCTCTCATCCGTACCACTCATCCGTGGATCCATCCGAGACTGTATCAAGCCTCCATACCTCATTCCCCCATGACCCCTATCAATCCCCCATCATCCACACCATCCCAACCCCCATCACCCACATACCCCAAGGCCCAAGGGCCCAAAACCCCATCATCCATACCCATCAGGGGCCCATGGCCCAAGCCCATCAAGGGCCCATGGCCTAGACCCACCAAGGACCCATGGCCCAGACCCACCAAGGACCCAAGGCCCAGACCCATCAGACCCAGTCCCAGACCCATCAAGGGTCCATGACCCAGATTCATTAATGGCCCATGACCCAGACCAGCCAAGGCCCACTGGGCCAGACCTATCATGACCAGGGCTTTATGATCCAACCTCTCCAAGGACCCATGGGCCAGACCTTCATTGCCCAACCCTCCCAAGGCTTCATGGCCCAAGCTCAGTAAGGACCTAACCTTGTAACCTCACACCCATACCCTTCACAATTCCTCCAAAACTTCACTCGCCCATAAACCTCATACCCAGCTCAACCCATACCTTACATCAACCCCAATTCACCCATATCCCAACATCCCAAAGTCAGTTCCAAACCTTTCCCCATGCCCAATGGCCTCATTAGACCCCACCCTAAAATTTGACTTCCACTCATCCCATCACCCAACAAACCTTCTCTCACCTCCAATGGACTCACCCAACCCCCATTTAGGCCATTCCCATCCAGTCCATGCAGCACCAGTAAGAGAATCCCACCCACTGCATCTTATCTAGACCAGCAGTATGAAGAGGACGAGATTAAGAACAGTGGAGCTTATGTCGAGCCATTGACCAGCATTACGCTCCTCCTATAATTTCCCACCCCCTGGTAGCCCAGAGTGAAGCCCAACCGACTGCTGAGATGGTGGCCCCCATGTCCAAGGAATTAGAGCAGTTAGACAAAATCCAGAAGCAGTTGTTGAAGATGGGTGGTGCTGAAATCCATGCCACGGACTTCTCAGATTTTTATTTGCTGATGTCCCCTTGCCTCAAAAATTTAAAATGTCAGCTTTTGACAAGTATAATGGCACCGGCAATCCCATAGCTCACCTCAAGTCTTATTGTGGGGACATGCGTTAGTATGGAGGGGACGAAAGACTATTAATAAAGGTCTTTCAGAAAAGTTTGATTGGTCTGGCCTTAAGGTGGTTCACGTCCTTAGAACCATCTATGATAAGACCTGGAAGGACTTGACGCATCTATTTCAAGAACAGTATGTCTACAATATAGACATTGAACCATGCAAGTCAGACTTGGCCCATTTGAAGTAGAACCCGAATAAAACCTTTAGCGATTATTTCGGGCGTTGGAGAGCATTGGCAGCTCAGGTTAGAAATAGGATACCTGATGACGAACAAATAGAAATGATTTCCAAGAACACTCTGCCAGTGATCTTAGACTTTCTAGTGTACCAACAGTAATCTCACTTTGTTGATCTGATAAGAAACACCCAATCACTGTGAAGATGCTATTAGGGAAGGTCGCCTAAGCAAAAATATACTCGGGGGAGCAAGCGGAGTTAGAAGATTTTTTGAGTAGCGGAACAAGAAAATAATGGGGGCCGATATCCAGAACATTGCCAACACCAGGTCCAATAATAATATAACCCCATTCTAATTTAAGGTGGCCCATCCAACACCAGTCAGAACTGAGTCAATGTAGAGAACAGGGAATAGACAGGGGATGAAGATGACTCCAGAGCAGAGGAGAGCTCACTATGATCAAGTTTTTACGCCCTTGGGGTAATCTTTGAATGTAATTTTACCTTTGCTAATAGAAAAGGGACTAGTTACTGCCCTCCAACCGCAACCTCTTCCTAATCCAATCCCGAAGAACTATGACCCTAACGCTCACTGTAATTTTCATCACAACCCAGGTCACCCGACTAATCGCTACTTCACCTTGAAACACGCGATATAAGATTTAATTGATACCAGGAAAATAATTCCACCTACACCTTCCCAAGTTAACGAGCATGCAAATATACATCAGGTGCCTTTACCCCCACACCCTATCGGAGGAGCAGGTCCTAGACCCATCATCAGGACCATAGAGGAATGTGAGGAAGAGTTTGAGCTTGAGCTGTTGGACTATATCAGTGACCAAGGAAGTTATGTGGCACCTTTGTAGAAAAACTATGAAGAAAGAAGTATTGGGGTGATTGAACCCTTGAACTTGTCATATTATTTCCCCAACCCACCACCCCAAATTTAACCCCTAGATATGGGGGTGGCAGTGTATGGTTGATCTGCATTTATTTGAAGCCCTCGATCTTAGGGCCTATTTCCCATTACCCACTTCTATCAATTATTTTCAAATAAATGCATATCAACCATACACTACCACCCCCATTAATTACCCAATAGCCCATCAGGTCCCCCATCCCCCACCATCACCTATCAACTATCAATGGCCCACTCCTACCCCATTATCCTCGGTGCAACCACCCGCAAACTTCACCACCCCCACCTGGCCCAATTTTGCCACCCACCCATCTCTCACAAAAGTTAAACAAATCTTACCCACCCTTCCTAACCCATCAATACAAGTGCATCAGATACCAGCAGCTACTTCATTTCAGATTTTGAGACCAACCTACAATCCTCATCAAGTCCCATTGAGTTATGAGCAGGTGGATTTCAACGCTGACAACAGTAAAGAGGGGGGTAGTAAACTTTGTTACCATATCAGGGAAGATCTCAAAGTAGCCGAAAGCACCAGCAGCTGCACAAGCCCAACCAGAGTGAAAGAAGGATAGTGCCGTAAACCCTTTTGAAAAATTGAGCCGTGAACATATACTGGAGACTCAGTTGAGGAGGATGCCGACTCATATCATAGTTTGGGATTTATTGATGACATCCCCACTCCACTTTCAAGCTTTAATGGGGGTGTTAAAGGATGCGCACGTATCACTGCAAGTAAGCCCTGATGAAGTCGGGCATATTATTGGTTAAGTGATGACTCCAAATGCCATTTCATTTTTAGATACCTATTTACCGAAAGAGGGAAATAATCACTCAAAATCCCTTAATATTACTGTGGAATCAGGAAATATGATAATCCCTTTGCTGTTATTTGATAATGGGTCTGCTCTGAATATGTGTCCACTGAGAACCGCCATAAAGATTGGGGTAGATCCATGCATGTTGAGACCCACAAGAACTAGTGCCCGAGGTTTTGACAATACAAGAAGAGAGATAATGGGAGAAGTTGACCTTGAGCTATTGATTGGGCCAATGGCCTTCTCCATATTATTTCAAGTAATGGACATCAAATCTTCGTTCAATCTATTGTTAGGACGCCCATGGTTGCATGAAGTCAAAGCGATACCATCGACGCTGCATCAAAAGCTCAACTTTACGTCCGAGCATAAGATTATCACTATCATTGGTGAGGGGCACAGTGAGAAGGAAAACGCCACCAACAACATTGAGAAGCCAAAAGTGCTAGATGTGCTGCACGCAACTAAGGATGTCAACCTCCACAGTTTTGAGTATGAAGTATCAATGGTACTCCCGGAGCCCATCGAGGGCATCATTCTAAAAACCGGAGGTGAAATGGTAGCGACAGTGGCCATGCTCCAAAAGTGGGGCCATCAAAAAGGAAAGGGGCTGGGACCCCAGTTACAGGGAAGAAGAGAGCCCGTCACAGCCAAAGGTCAGAAAGCTTGATTCAGGTTAGATTACAAGCCCATGAAAGAAGAGGTTCGAGAGGCTAAGGAGAAAGCCTGTGCCACGACAGCTACAAGAGCCAAAGGGATACACTTAGGAGAGAAACCCCATCCTAGGCCTCATATCAGAGACTCATTCATAAGTGTCGGGATCATTAAAATCGATCGGAGCGAGGCCACCCAATTAACCCCACATCAACCCCCAACACTGGTTCACCCCACCAATCCCCAAATCATCCCGCCTGGCTTGGAAATAAATTTAGTTGCTATGTCCTTATTTGAGGAGCAACCCTTCATACCTGCACAATCTCCCCTATGGTAAATCACCACATAACTCTACTGACATTTGAGGCCAGAATTTCAGATGAATTTAGGATCAATATGATGGAAGCTGACTCCAATGAGCCATATCAGTCAGTACCCTTCATCTAAATAGGTAAAGGAGAGGCCCCTCAGGTATGCAATTGGGTGTCTATGCCCGAAACTCTGGAGGCAGGGAGTGGCCTAAACTTTGGCACCCGTTTCCCAAAAAAAATAACCTGTAAAATGTGACATAAGCCCTTGGCAGGCAATACCTTGTATATACATAGACTCACACTGCCAAGGGTCAGTCTCCAAAGAAACTTAAAATTCCAAAAAAATGAAAAAATATCAAATCCAAAAATATTGTCATTTAAAATTCTAAATAAAATCCCACAAAAAGATGTCTTAATTGAAATACCCGTCCTACATAAACTTGACCCCTTTCCTATAGAAATACAAGAAGAGGTAGGAATTACAAGTCTGGACAAGGATGTCCCTTTTGGGGAGCCCCCCTATGAGCTCTTTGACCAGTTTGCCGACTTTGAGCATGGCCCTACCCCCATTGTCGAAGAAACTGAAGATATCAATCTAGGGACTGAGGAGATTCCTCAGATTACCAAGATCGGTACATCACTATCTCCCAAAGAAAGAAAAAGCATGATCGGCTTCCTTCAGTCATACCAAGACGTTTTTGCCTAGTCGTACCAGGACATGCCTAGTCTAGACACCGATTTGGTCGAGCATGAGTTACCGCTCTACCCTGATATGAAGCCGGTCAAGCAGAAGCTGAGATTTCTCTGACCCGAGTGGATGCTGAAAGTCAAGGACGAGGTCATTAACCAGTATGACGTGGGATTTTTCATGGTATCTAAACACCCACAGTGGCTAGCCAATATTGTGCCTGTGCCGAAGAAGGATGGAAAAGTCCGTATGTGCATAGATTTTTGAAACCTGAACAAGGCGAGCCCGAAGGATGATTTCCCGTTGCCGCACATTGACATCTTGGTCGATAACACTGCTAGGCACGGGATGCTTTTGTTTATGGACGGATTCTCCAAATACAACCAGATAAAGATGGCAAAGGTAGATCGAGAGAAGACGACATTTATCACCCCTTGGGGAACTTTCTACTACTGTGTCATGCCGATCAGATTAAAGAATGCCGGTGTGACATACGAAAGGGCCATGACAATACTGTTCCACAACATGATGCATCGAGAAATTGAGGTGTACGTCAACGACATGATCACCAAGTTATCGGAGTAAAGTGACCATCTGATAAACCTTCAAAAGCTATTTAAGAGACTGAGAAAATATAGGTTACGGCTAAATCCTCATAAATACGCATTCGATGCCATGTTAGAAAAGTTGTTAGACTTCATAGTCAGTAGGAGAGGAATCAAAGTTGACCTAGCCAAGGTAAAAGCTATCACAAAAATGCCACCACCGTCTACCAAGAAAGAGGTTAGAGGATTCTTGGGCAAGATATAATACATCAGTCGGTTCATTACGTAGCTCATGCCTATCTGCACGCCGATCTTCAAGTTACTTCGAAAGAATTCACCCATTGAATGAAATGATGATTGTTAGGCAGCGCTCGACAAAATCAAAAGCTACCTCCTTAACCCACCTATTTTGGTACTGCTTGAGCTGGGGAGACCACTCTTAATGTATCTCTCCACGACAGAGGT
Organism: Chloranthus sessilifolius; assembly: GCA_021018995.1. Lineage (NCBI taxonomy): Eukaryota > Viridiplantae > Streptophyta > Magnoliopsida > Chloranthales > Chloranthaceae > Chloranthus > Chloranthus sessilifolius. Next base: position 39,970,168 of record CM037593.1, read on the forward strand.
TTTGATGGGATGTGTCCTAGGGCAACATGATGAGACAGGAAGAAGAGAACGGGCCATTTATTATCTTTGCAAGAAGTTTACTGATTACAAGACGCGTTATTCTCATCTAGAGAAAGCATGCCTAGCTCTTGTATGGGCCACTCAGAGGCTTTGCCATTAATTGTTATCCTAAGTTGTTCTACTCCTAGCCTGAATGGGCCCATTGAAGTACTTATTTGAGAAGTCGGCTCTCACTGGATGAACTGCATGTTGGTAGCTCTTATTTTCTGAGTTTGACATCACCTAGATTACTCAGAAATTGATCAAGGGACAGGCACTCGCTAATCATCTTGCCGATAATCCTTTGCTAGATTATGAGCCTTTGAGAATTGAATTTCCTGATAAGGACATCCTGTTCATGACAGAAGATGATACTGAGGAAGCAAAAGAATCATGGGTAATGCACTTTGATGAGGCAGGAAATGCTGAAGGTCAGAGAGTTAGCGCCATTCTGAATTCACTGAAAGGATCACATGTGCCAGTTTCTATCAATCTCAACTTCCCTTGCACTATTAACATGGCCGCTGGCTTGCAGGCGGCTCTCGATCTAAACATAACTCACCTCTAATTATTCGGCGATTCTGAATTGATCATATGCTAGACGAATGATGACTGGAAGACGAAGGACAAGAAGCTGATCCCCTACCATGAGCACCTCAAGGATCACATGAAGCTTTTGCCGCTGGCTTGCAGGCGGCTCTCGATCTAAACATAACTTATCTCTACGTATTCGGTGATTCTGAAATGATCATATGCCAGACGAATGATGACTGGAAGACGAAGGACAAGAAGCTGATCCCCTACCATGAGCACCTCAAGGATTTGATAGATTGCTTCAAAGATGTGACCAACTCATATGTGCCACGGATAAGGAATAGCTTCGCAAATGCACTGGCAACTTTGGCATCCATGGTAGAAATCTCGTATGGTGTTGAGATGAAGCTAATCATTATTGAGCAGAGGAATGAGCTGGCCTTCTGCTTGCAGATTGAGGAACTTTTAAAGCCTGATATGAGCCACCTTGGTTCTTAGATATCAAGAATTTCCACGAGACACGAGCTTTCCCCGAGGGGACATCCAGAGAGGGCAGGCGAACTATCTAGCGACTAGTAGTAGGCTACATCATTTGTGGGGAATGCCTTTACAAGTGATCCTACAATAATATCTTGCTTAGATGCCTTGCTGAGAGTGAAGTGATCAATATTATGACAGAGATTCATGAGGGAGTATGCGGTGCCCACATCAGCGGTCACATGCTCGCTAAGAAAATTCTATGGCAAGGATACCTTTGGACCACTATGGAATCAGATTACTGCAAACATGTTTAGAAGTTCTACAAGTGTTAGGAACACTCCAATCTGATTTACGCTCCTGCCATCGATCTACACTGCATGACCACTCCTTGGCCATTTGCTACCTGGGGCCTTGACGTCATTGGTATGATTAATCTGAAAGCCTCAAATAGACATTGGTTCATCATTATCACCATCGAGTACTTTACTAAGTGAGTGGACGCAGCGTCATATGCCAACATCATAGCCAGTCATGTCAAGAAATTTCTCAAGAACAATATTGTTTGCTGATTCGGAGTACCCAAAGATATCATCACAAACAATGGTATCAACTTTGCAAATAAATGCATCCAAGCCTTCTGCGAGCAATACAAGATCAAGCACCATCACTCGTCACCTTATCGGCCTCAAACCAATAGAGTCGTGAAAGGTACGAATAAGACGGTAATCCGCATCATAGAAAAGATGATCGTCACATACCGTGATTAGAGCGAAATGTTATCTTTTACTTTATGGGCCTATAGAACGTCAATCTGTACCGCTATAGGGGCAACTCCATTCTCTCTTGTGTATGGAACTGAGGTCATCCTACTTGTAGAAGTTGAAGTACCCTCGCTTCAATCCTCCTTGAATTAGGCCTACCCGAAGTAGAGAGAGAGATCCCACTTCGATCAATTGAACTTATTGGACGAGAAAAGACTCTTGGCCTTGTGTCATACCCAAGTTTACCAGGGGCGAATCACACACACTTATAATAAACATGTCCCCGGTCGAGATCTGAAGGTGAGAGACACTATGCTGAAGAAAGTCTTCCCATCCCTCCACACTAATCCGAGAGGAAAATTTAAGCCGAATTGGGAGGGACCGTACGCCATCAAGGAAGTGCTCCCGGGATAAGCCATTGCCTCACTATCATGGACGGAGATCACTTTCCTGAGCCCATCAATGTTGGATATGTCCGACGATTCTACTCATAGTCTTGTAGCAACGTAAGTATTGATGAAATAGCTACGTGACTGCTTAAGAACCATACAAAAGAGGCCATCATTCAAAACCTAGTGTTAATCAATGAAAAATACCATTTTTCACCTCCTAACCTGACCTTTGCTGGACTTTTGAGTTGACTAATAATGTGTCTTAAGTGTGTTTTGTAGTTAGTAATAAATTGCAGTCATAGTGCAGAAATCTATCTAAAAATGCAAAGAAGAGACCTGCTGCTTCAACATCTACACATACAGCCCAAGAAATTAGCCATCAAGCAGATCCATAAAGCCTCAAAATTCTATGGCAATGGCATGTGTCCAATTGTGTACACATGGGAGCAAACCAGCAGCTATATTTGATGAAGAATGAACCCCTCAAAAGGGCATTGAGTGCTGGACAGATGAAAGATAACGCCCCAAGTTGTGTACCAGCTGTGGAAGCAAAGAACAGAAGCTGTCGAGAGGTTATTTCAACCTATCGAGAGGTCTGGGTGCTAAATGGAAGAGGTCAAGAGGATGTCGCAACTTGTCGAGAGGTTATGCTCAGGAGAAATGAATATATCGAGAGGTTAATAGAACTTGTCGAATGGATTAAAACTGCATCAAGGATCCTGTCGAAAAGTCACCTGAAGCAGCCATCCTAGCGAAGTGCAGAATGCCAAAACTATACCTGTCAAGAGGTTCCCTGAACCTATCGAACAATCAAAGCCAACCCAGCGAGAGGATACCTGAAGCTACACTCAATCTCGCGAGGGTGCTATTGTCAACTTACCTTGTGCTTCAAAAAGGGGTTAAAAATCAGAAAATTAAGGGTCTATGGACTGCACACCAAGGTAAGCCTACACAAAGCCCGCAAGTAGTCAAGGCTATTGTAGCAAGTTTCAAAGAGTGAGTAAGGGTATGTCCATAGGGAAATGTGTGCTAAAATTCAGTAAATCTCCAGATCTAAGACAGATCCGGCACCTTACCTTATACTAGTCTAAACAAAAATAGCAAAAGGAAGAGGAGAGGTTTTAAGGGGTTGTCACTTTAAGCTAAACTATAGAAACAAAATAGAACTAATTATAGAAATAAATTGAGATTAACCAAGGAGTTCAATTCTTGCAAATGAGAGGAGATTTGGCGAACTTAAAACAGAAAAATGAAGAAGAACAGCTTGGGATTGGATCTCACTGCTACTTGGGTGGTTTGACAGCATTATAAGGGCTCAATGCGCAGCAATCCCTCATCGAGCCACAAGCACAGCAGTAGGGTAGAAGGATCTGATCTAAACTAGAGAATTGGAGTGCTCTTAAGGCTATGATCTGTCCACTTCAATGGTCACAGATCATTCAATAGAGTCCCTCTTTTCTAAGGCCTCCATTAGAACATGATAATCACTACAAATGCTGTGGATGCTAGGCCACAGGCACAAGCAGCCACAGGTATATCAGATTTAGGAAAATCAAATGGTATTGAAGAGATCTACCAATTAAGTGGGTGGGCTGGTCCATTCTACACAAATCCGATCGAGAATCAAGTGAAACTAGATGGTCTATAGATCTAATTAAGTAATAAAATCAGCCATTCATTGAATTAAACACAAAGTACAATGAAATGCTCTCAGATTTATAGTCTGTGCAACATTTGACCGACAATAATGCTGTCAACTTTCCCAAATTATAGATCAATCTCACCCTTACTGCTCAAAAGAGTTTAGCCACTCATGATTGGCTAAAGAGAGAATGGAAGAAGGAAGAAAGATGGATGAAGAATGCTCTGGTTCTCCAATTCTCACTCAAATTCCGCCCCCCCTTTTTTGTAAAACTTCTCTTCTATTTATACCTTCTTCCACTGTCTCAGATCTGTTTCAGCCAATCAAAGCCCTCGAGAATAATTCTATTATTATGGGCTACTGATGTGGCCGATTTCTCTTCTAAAAGCTCCTCCCTCAATGGTTCATAATCGGCCAATACACTTGAGGCAGTTAGGGTTTCCAATCTTGTGCAGTTGAATAGCAAAAATACCCCTAAGGATCGCTGACATGCCTTGGAAATCATGCACAAGATTCTAGAGTTGGCAGTTGCTGAAGCGGGAAATTGAGAAGTTGCTAATACGAGTGTCGAGAGGTTCTGAGGACCTCTCGACAGGTTCTAAGTGTGCTTTCTCTTCATTTTGACAGGATTGGGTAGCTCTCGATAGGATTTGGAAACATCTCGAGATGTTGGTTTGCACTTTCTCGATAGGATTGAGACTCGTCGACGGGATCTATGCGGCTTTTGACAGGATTGAACATCTCGACAGGATTGGAAGCGTGTTTCACCATTCTATCCATTCCTTCATTCATCCTCTTGATAGGTTATAATCAACCTATCGACTGGTTATATAAATCACCACTAACCTGTCGATAGGTTGGCTCAATCCTAGCGAGAATGCGCCTGGTTTCAGGTGAGCTGTCGATAGGTTGACTTATGCTGTCAACAGGTTCAGTTGAACCTTGCGATTTCTTAGCCCCTTGATGTAAGGTGTCGATAGGACCCACAATGCACGTCTCTAATTACATCTCCAACCTCTCGATAGGTACTAGAATCCTCTCGATCTCTTTACTATTTCACCTCCAAACCTCTCAACATATTATATTTGACCTTCAGAACTTCTCGATAGGTACTGGGAAGCTCTCAACAGCTTCATGGAACCTCTCGATATTATGGTTTTAATGCTTCCACAGCTGGCACACCTCTCAGGTGTTGTTCTTCATTTGTTCCACACCCAGCAACCTCTTTGTGGGTTCAATCCTCATTCTTTACAACTACACTCAGCCTCAAGCATTCCCAGTTGGGCTAAAGATAATCTCATGAACTTCTAAGGCTCTTATGGACTGCTTGATTGGCTGGCCTTTGGGCTGTAAGGTCACATGTTGAGATGCATGAGCAGCTTCTTTAGCTATTTTTAGTGGATGTCTGCATTAAACTTGCACTTTATCGCTTATCTACAAAATACACTTAAAACACATTATTATTCAGCTCAAAGGTTCACCAAAGGTTAGGTTAGAAAGTGAAAAATGGTGTTTTTCACTGCTTAATAGGTGCCATCATCCTGTCGAGAGGATGGCTGAAGCTAGTGCAGCAGTTGAGTAGTGAACTCATCCTCTCGAGCAGTCCATCTGAACCTATCAAAGGCTATAATCAACCTATCGAATCGAGCATCAAACACTCTCATAACCTGTCAAGAGATTCTCTGAACCTCTCGAAGCATGATTTTGGAACTTCTCAGTTTTAGCTGAGAATCACATCACTTTAGTGCTCTGTTGCACATACCCCAAGGCATGCTAACAACCTTTGAGGGCATTTTTAGAATGCAAATGTTCACGAATGTGAACTCCCTAACCCCCCCACATGTACTTGTCCAATTTGAACCAATTGGTGGAAGATTCTAGAAGTGAAATCAGCCACATCAGCAACCCAAAATAACAAAGATTATTCCCTTGAGTTTTGATTGGCTGAAACAGATCTAAGACAGAGGAAAAGAGTATAAATAGAAGAGAAGCTTAACAGAAGAATCATCCAGAAATTGAGAGAGCTCATAGACCAAATTCAAATTCCTTTTCCCTCCAAAATTTCATCCTTCTTCCTTCTTCCCCATTCTCTCTTTAGCCCAGCCATGGTTGGATAAATACTTATAGCAACTAGGGTGAGGTAGATCTATAAGTTGAGAGGTTTGAGAGCAATGTATGCGGATTGGATGATGTACAAACTGCAAATCTGAGAATAATGTATTGTAAGTTGTTTTGAATCAATAATTTGTTGGTTGAAAAGTTCATTTGAATCTATAAATCTTTTGATTACCATTTGATATCCCTAGATTTAATATTCATGTGGATGCCTGAGCTTGTAGCCTTGCATCCACAGCATCTGAAGTATTTTTATTGTTCTAATTAAAGCCTTTGGATTGGAGGAAATCACTAGATGATCTGTGACCATTGAAGTGGACAAATCATAGCCTTAAGATCAATTCTATCCTCTAGTTTAGATTGGATTTTTCTACCTTGCATCTATGCTTATAGCCAGATGAAGGATAGTGCAAATCAACCCCCTGTATTGCTGTTTAACCAATCAATTTTTAGTGAAGACCAAGATCCCAAGCTGCTATTCTCCACATTTGATTTTAATTCACTAAAATATTTTCTCTATTTCTTTAAATCTATTTTCTACTCAGCTCTGGATCATTAGCAATTAGATTTAATTTGCTGTAGTTTTAGTAAAGTGACAACCCCTTAAAACCTCTCCTCTTTCCTTTCTTGCTTTATTTTAAATTAGGATAGGTTAGAGTACCAGATCTGTTCTAGATCTGGAGATTTTGCTATATTTTAAAATGCATTTCCCTGTGGACATACCCTTACTTACCTCTTTAAAGCTTGCTGCAACAACCCTAATTCTTGCAGGCCTGGTTGCCTTACCTTGGTGTCTTTTGCTATGATTTTATTGTTAGTGTGCTATTTTTAATGTCTTAATAATAATAAGGTAGGCAACACAATAAGTTTTTGGCGTCGTTGCTAGGGATCTGTGTTTTTAGAAGTGGTAGATCTAAGATTTTCTTATTTCAGATTTTATATTTGTAAGTGTTTGTTTAGTGTTTGACTAATTGCTTCTATAGGTTTTTATAGTTTTTAAAATTTTTGCTGATTTAAAGTTGTGGTTGAGAGGAACAATTTTGCTAAAGGGAGGAGCAAGCTGTGCATGAGTTTGCATTCCCTTACTCTTTTACATTTCTAGATCTATGAATTTTTAGATCTGCAGAAATAGTTTTTGTGTATTTGTGCTTGTTTGTTGAAATCTGTGCTGTAATTTTTTGTGTTGTATATTGTGTTTGTGTGTAGTGTATGTTCGGAAGGAGAACTCTCAACCCTGAGATTTTACCATTAAATTTTAAAGTTGAGAGGATTCTTAGGTCTAGACAAGCTACATAACCACCTGCTGAATCTGAGACTGCTGAAATGGGTGAGCAGCCTAGATTGTTGAGAGAATATTTTGCACCTGGTGATATAATTCTCCTTTTTATATACAATTTCCTACTGTGGAGGAAAATTATGAGATCAAGTCTTCAACAATTCAGATGTTACCTTCTTTTTATGGGTTTAGTAAAGAGGACCCATATAAGCATGTTGATGAATTTCTTACTTTGTGTACTACTTTTAATATTGTTGGTTTGGAGCCAGAAGAAACAAAGTTTAGGCTATTTTCTTTTTCATTAAAGGACAAAATCAGGGCCTGATTATCTATGCTCCCAACCAACAGTATTAACTCTTTGAATGACCTGCAATGTCAATTATTAGTTAAGTTCTTTCCCATGTCTAGAACAAGTCAGTTGAGAAAAAGCATCGTATCATTTTCTCAATTCTCAACTGAAAGTTTCCATGAAGCTTGAGAAAGATTCAAAGAGCTGTTAAGGAAATGTCCCCATCATCAAATTCCTCAATGACAACTTGTATAAAGTTTCTATCAAGGAATTGATTCCAAAAGTAGATATATGGTGGATGCCTCTTGTGGAGATACATACCTTCAAAAAATAGCTAATGAAGCCTGGAAATTGTTTGAGGTTATTGGAGAGAATTCAACACAACAGGAAACCTTGTCTAGGGACAATGAGTCTCTAGCTAAATTGATAAAAGAGAACACAACAAGAGAAAAAATGTATGAGGTCAGTGGTTATAATGATTTGGAGAGAAAGGTAGATAGCTTGACCCAGAAGTTTGACAAGCTAATGGGAGCAATGTAGTCTCTAATGGCTGCCAAAGTGGAAGAGGCATGTCTGATATACCAGTCTCCCACTCGCTCCCTTAAAGAATGTCCCTCTACTATATAATTTTCAAATCTAGTTATGGAGCATGTTAATGTTGCTTAGTCCTTTGGACAACAGCCAGCTGCTAGTTATCCTTAGAGAAACCACCCCAACTTGAGGTGGAGGCAAGATAATTTCCAAAACCAGTAGCAGCAGCAACAATAGCAGCCAATGCCTAATAAAAATGCTCAACCTTATCAGCAAAATTTCTTCCTAAGGCCCCAATACTAGCAGCTTATGGCCCGCCAATAACACAATAACTTGTGCATCAAAGTGCACCACCCCCAGCACCCTCTAAAACACTCTCATTTGAAGAGCAGGTTTTAGCTTCATTGTAGAACTTGGGCTCTTTATCTAAAATAGTTAACTCCCATAGCCAAAGTATTAAGAAGATAGAAGACCACCTTGGTCAGCTATCCAATACTTTGACTAGGAGAGAAGAGGGAAGATTGCCTAGTCAACTTATGAACAATCCAAAAGGATAATATATGATAGGTGAGTCTTCTTCATCACATGAAGAAGCCAAATCTGTTACCACTTTGAAAAGTGGAAAGCTGGTTGACAACAAGGTTGGTGTTGAGCCTGCAAGGAGTTCAGAAAAAGAAAGAACAGCCCATCATGATATGCAGTAGGAGCAGCATATGAGAAATAAGGGAGGTGTTGATGAACCCCAATAGAAAAATGAAAACAAAAATAAGGAAAAAACTAATGAGATTGCTAAGGCAGCAAATGAGAGATCAATCCCTCATTTGTCATTTCCCAATGCGCTTCAAGCACCTTCTCCTTTTGAACAGGGGAATGCTAAAGTTGAGGAAAAGATGGAAACATTTAAACAAGAAAAGATTAATTTGCCTTTACTTGATGCAATCAAGCAAGTACCAGCATATGCCAAGTTTCTGAAAGATTTGTGCACACATAAAAGACAATCTAGGATACACCTATCCAAGGTCTTTTCTGCTGAAAAAGTGAACCAAGTGTTGTCTATTGCAACCCCAACAAAACTCCAAGACCCTGGAGTTCCCACAATTCCTTGCATCATTGGGGATCACACAATTGAAAAAGCCTTGTTAGATCTGGGGGCCAGTGTGAACCTACTTCCATATTTAGTATATGAGAAGTTAGGTTTGGGAGAATTAAAGCCCACACATGTGGTATTATAGCTGGCTGACAGATCTGAAAGGAGGCCAGTGGGAATGATAGAAGATGTGTTAGTTGGGATTGATAAGTTCTTTTATCCGACAAATTTTTTGGTTCTTGACATGGAACCAAGCAAGTGCACGACCTCCATTCCTGTAATTTTGTGCAGGCTTTTCTTGGCCACTGCCAATGCTTATATACAATATAGATTAGGTGTAATGGAGGTATCCTTTGATAATGTAAAAGTAAAATTGAATGTCTACAATGCAGCAAGTCAGCCTCACTTGGATAGTGAGGACTGCTTTATGATTGATGTGTTGGATGAGCTTGTGGAAGAAACTTTACCCAAGCTGCTGCATTGTGATGACATGTGTGATATTTTTGAAAATGTTTGGAATGAAATTGTGGAAGAAAAGACCCCCACACCTATGATTCAAGAAGTGAAAGCCTTAAATTATAAAGTGGGGCCAGCAACAAGGTATCTTCCTTGAAAACCAACTATGTTACCTCTTCCACAACCTTCTAAGGCACCTTTGTTGGCTTCACTCATAAGTCCACCTGATGTGAAACTAAAATAGTTTTCCAAGTCTTTGGAATATGCCATTTTGGGAGCAAATCAGAAGTTGTCTATGATAATTTCTTCTTCCCTCACTAATGAGCAAGAAGAACTGTTGTGTGTTGAAAAGGCATAAGAGAGCCATAGGTTGGACTATTGCTGATCTTGGAGGAATCAGCCCTGTTGTTTGTATGCATAAGATCCACCTGGAAGAGGGTTCCAAACCCTCTAGAGATGCAGTGAAAGTTAAACCCACATGCAAAAAGTACTGATGAAGGAGGTGATTAAATTGTTAGATGCAGGAGTCATCTATTCTATTTCAGATTCTGAATGGGTGGCACGTACTCAGGTGGTACCTGAAACATCTGGAATCACTATGGTTAAATCAGATTCTAGTGAGTTAATTCCAACCAGGGAGACCACTGGTTGGAGGGTGTGTATTGATTATCAAAAGCTCAAATAAAAAATAAGAAAAGACCATTTTTCTTTGCCTTTCATAAACCAAATCTTGGACAAGTTGGCAGGCAAAGCTTTTTATTGCTTTCTTGATGGATACTCTGGGTATAACCAGATTCCTGTGTATCTACAAGACCAAGAGAAAACAACTTTCACATGTCCATTTGGCACCTTTGCCTATAGAAGGATGTCATTTGGATTGTGTAATGCCCCTACAACTTTCTAAAGGTATATATATGCCATCTTCTCGGATATGATTGTTCAATTTTTAGAGATATTTATGAATGATTTTTCTATCTTAGGGGATAGTTTTAGCCAGTGCCTACATCATCTTAGCCTAGTGTTGCAGAGATGTGAAGAGACCAACTTGGTTTTGAGTTGAGAAAAGAGTCATTTTATTATCAATCAAGGCATTGTCCTTGGTCATGTTGTTTCCCACAGAGGCATAGAGGTAGACAAGGCTAAAATTGATTTGATTGTACATCTGCCCCCACCTAAAAATGTCAAATGGGTCAAATCTTTTTTGGGGCATGCTAGTTTTTATAGAAGATTCATCAAATATTTTAGCAAAATCTCAAAACCATTTTGTCACTTGCTGTGCCAAGATGTTCTTTTTGTATTCAATGATGAATGTCTTACTACTTTTGAGTTTTTGAAAGGATGTTTAACCTCTGCACATGTCCTACAAGCCCCTGATTATTCTTTGCCATTTGAGCTGATGTGTGATGCATCAGATTTTGCTATTGGTACAGTTTTGGGGCAAAGAAAGGATAAGTTACCTTGTGTGATTGCTTATGTAAGCAAGACAATGATTGATGCTCAGTTAAACTACACCACAACTGAGAAGGAATTGTTAGCCATTGTCTATGCTTTGGAAAAATTCAGGTCTTATATGTTAGGATCTAGGATTATGGTGTTCACAAACCATTCAGCCCTGAAATACCTTTTGCCTAAAAAGGATGTCAAACCAAGATTAATCAGATGGATCCTCCTATTACATGAGTTTGATCTTGAGATTAAAGACAAGAAAGGGGTTGAAAATGTGGTTGCAGACCATTTGTCCAGGATCCTAGCTACTGAGTTTGATGGACTGCCTTTCAATGACTCATTTCCATATGAGCAGCTTTTTGTTGTCAGCATGAGTGCACCTTGGTTTGCAAACATAGTTAATTATCTGGCTGTAGGTAGGATTCTCCCATCATTGGAATAAAATGGATAAGGATCTATTTTTCTCTCAGATCAGATATTATATGTGGAAGGATCCATACCTTTTCAAGAACTATGCAGACCAAGTTGTGAGAAGGTGTGTACCTGAGATTGAATTCCACAGCATACTAGCAATGTGTCATGAATAGGCTTGTGGAGGTCATTTCAGTGGAAATAAGACTACTACAAAAATACTTCAAAGTGGATTCTATTGGCCCACTTTATTCAAAGATGCATGGCAGCATTGCAAGGCTTGTAAAAAATGCCAGAAAATAGTAAGTATTTCCAAAAGAAATTCCATGCCTTTATAGCTCATACTTGTAGTTGAATTGTTTGACATTTGGAGGATTGGCTTCATGAGTCCTTTCCCTCCTTCTTATGGATATAATTTTATTCTTGTGGCTGTGGAATATGTGTCCAAGTGGATTGAAGCCATAGCCACAAGAACCAATGATCACAGAGTCGTCATCAATTTCTTGAAAGACAACATTTTCTCTAGGTTTGGTACACCAAGAGCTATCATTAGTAATGGGAGAAGCCATATCTGCAATAGGCATTTTGAAAATCTACTTAGAAAGTACTCTGTGACACACAGAGTTTCCACCCCATACTACCCACAACTAGTGGGCAGGTGAAAACTTCTAATAGAGAGATCAAAGACATTGTAGAGAAAACTGTGAGAGAAGATAGGAAGGATTGGTCCCTAAAGTGACCCCAATCAGGATGTCTTCCTTTAGGTTGGTGTATGGTAAGGCATGCCATTTACTAATGAAATTAGAACATAAAGCTTAATGGGCTATTAAGATATTGATTTTTGATCTAACTGCTGCTAGTATGCACATGAAGTTGCAGCTATCAGAACTTGAAGAGCTGAGATTGGATACCTACTCTAATACAAGGATCTACAAAGAAAAGGCAAAAGATTTTTATGATAAGCATCTACTGAGAAAGGTGTTTACTGCAGGTAACATAGTATGGTTCTTCAACTCAAAGTTGAAATTTTTCCCAGGGAAGTTGAAATCTAGATGGGAGGAGCCTTACATTGTGAATCAGGTTTCTCCATCTGGAGTTGTTGAAATCATGGATCCAAAGGATGGTAGGATCATAAAAGTCAATGGTCGAAGCCTCAAAATCTGTGTTGAAAATGTAGTAGAGCCTGGGTGACCATACACCTTCAAGAACCTCCAAAGAGTGAATGATTTTCAACATTGTACATTATGTACCATAGCTGTCATGGTGTTACAGTTTTGTTTATTTTTTATGTTTGTTAGATCCATAATTTTTGTTTAGTTTTTCATTAAGAATAATAACTCAATTATGTTGAGGTCAGGAGGGGTCTCTAATGCATGAGAAATAAATAGAAATTAAGGAGGAATTGATGAATCTGTGTTGAAGGTGGACAATGAACTGATGAGAAATAATTTTGTATTACAAAGAGCCTTGTCGAGAGGTTAGAGGTGGATTTCGACAGGTACTGAAGGTGCCCCTTGTGAATTTCGACAGGTACTAAGACTTGTCGAGAGGATGAGATGAATTCGATAAGTACTGAAGGTGTTTGCTGTAATTTTGACAAGTTATGTGTACCTGTCGATAGGTTGAGAAACCTCTTGGAGCCTTAATGCCCGAAAATTTGTAACCTGTCGAGAGGTTGGGTGAACCTCTCAAATTGAAATTACAGAAGCCTATAAACCTGTTGAAAGGTTTGAACAACCTCTCGAAACCTTCAACCTGAGAGTCTACATTTTCAAGTGATTTTAATTGTTCAACAGGTTAATTCAACCTGTCAAAACCTTCTGTCCATCCGGTCGTAATAGTTTTCTGCTTGATTAAAACCTATTGATTGGTTCAGTTCATCCATTCAACACCTGCTAAAAGTATGGTTCCTCCTCTGCCTGAGTTCTCAGTTTCTTCTTTCTTCTCCATCTCACTGGTTCTATTTCCAACTATTTTTCTATTGTTCCTGTTGCATCAGCTTTGCAAGGCTGACATTTTGCACCTGATTTGAGCCGATTTGGTATTGTGTACTGCATTTTCCAAGAAACCCTAGGGTTTTTGAGTAAGTTCTTCAACCTCATTCTTGCGATTTTTGCGCATCATAGTTCTATATTTTTAGAGGTTTGCAGTGTGTGTGGTTAATTAAGTGAGGAAGGAAGATTGTTGTGGTTGTTTGAGAAGTATTGTGAGAATTTTGTGTCCCTATGGCCGAACTTGAGGGCACCTTGACCGATTTGCTCCAATCCCCTTCCCAATCCACCCCAAAATCAACTAGAAAGTCTAGTAGGTTAGCCACACAGTATAAGGTCGACCCACCTGCTATGAGGAAATTAGTTATGGACAGGCCTAAGATGGCCCAGAAATCCCAGAAAGCCAAGAAAGCAAATGTTGTTGAGAAGGTTACTGAGGAAATGCCTAAACCTAACCCTGAGTCTGAGATTGAGCTACCTGTGACCCTGACAACTCCTAATGAGTTTATGGATGCCTTAAGTCTGATTCCTGAGACAATCTTTGATCTACCTTATTTTACTAAGGTAGAGGAGTGCAAGGAGACCTTGGACTACTTGGTAAAGGCACCCCTGACACCTTTGTTGACCCCATTACAAGAAAAGGTTTACCCAAGACTGGTCAAGTTATGGTATCAGAACATCAGGGAAAAGAAGATGCCAGGGTTAACTGATCCTACCCTTGTGGTGTTGGTTGATGATTGGGAGCTTGTAGTGGATTACAAGGATATTGGGTTGGCATTAGGTGTTCCATTTCTATATGATCCGGCCAGCAGTTTGGGAGCCCCTTGTTGGTGCACTTTCTTTCTAGGTTCCTCTTGGTCCCCATTGAATTAGTGGCCCAATTCTATCCAAGTGGACTCTAGCAATGCGGTGTTTGAAATATTGGACATAAATAAAGGGAGAATTTTCTAGGAAGATTCCTAGTTGGTTGCAATCACCAGCTACAGATATTTAATGACCCTGCACAACGTCAATGATTACGCTTTAGAGCGAGTGTGGGTTACTTCTTTACTGAATCGTCCACTTGCAAACCTCAACAGCTATGGCTCTCCTTATAATTCAGATAGTTTAGTTTTCCTTTTCTTTCCTTTTTATTATAATTCTAATTGGTTTGAATTTCCTAATTCTATTAGGAGTCTAACGGTGTGAATTTATTATAGTGACCTGATTTAATATTCTAATCCTATTAGGAATCTAATTAATCTTAGGTGTAGTAATCCTATTAGAAGTCTAATTAATTTAGTTTCCTAATGTTACTAGAAGTCTAATTAATATTAATCTTTTACTCTTATTAATAGTCTAATTAATTTAGTTTCCTAATGCTACTAGATGTCTAATTAATTAGTCTCCTAATCGTACTAGGAATGAAAATATATTAATCCTAATGAAACTCTAATTAAATTAAACATGCTAATTATACTAAAATTCTAATTGAAGCAAATATACTAATTGTATTTAAATTCCAATTAAAGCAAATATAATAGTTCTACTGAAATTGTAATTAAAATAGAGAACTAATTTTACTAAAACTCTAATTAACGCAGTGGAGCTAATTTTATTAAAAATCTATTAAAGCAAATAAACTAGTTTGACTAAAATTATGATCAAAGCAATAAATTGATTCTACCAGAATTCTAATTAAAGCAATGTATTAACTATGCTAAAAAAATCTAATTAAAATAAAGGAACTAATTTTATCAAATTTTCTAATTAAGTCGAGGGATTGACTTTACTAAGGATCTAATTAAAATAATGAATTAACTATACCAAAATTTAATTGAGATAAAGGAACTAATTCTATTAATTCTAATTAAAGTAATAAATTAATTATACTAAAATTCTAGGAAAATAACGAAACTGATTTTACTTATTCTAATTAAAGCAATGAATTAATCCTACTAAAAATCCAAGAAAAGGAGTTTTGGGTCCGCTATGCTAAGGAGGATTGGCCTCGTTCCCGAGTACCCTCCGTAAGCTCCCTTAGGCAAATCAGGTGGCTGAGATTAAAGTAAATTGAATTTTTAGATTATAGGATAGTATTTTTGGATTTCTAAAGTTGTTTTGGATTATAACTATGAATCAAATTATGAAACTAGAATTTTAGAAGACTAAATTAAGAATTGGGCTTTTTTTTAAATATTAAATTAAGGAATTAAAACTAGAATTTAAAATCTAAGGACTGAATTCGGGTGCGAAATCAAAAAAATCAGACCGTATGATTAAGGACAGGTTCTAGAAACTAAGAACTAGAACCTGAGATTAATGATAGGACTAGAGATTAAGATTTTATAGCAGAGTTAAAGTCTAGGGTCGGTGAATTAGGCCTTCAGATTGAGGACGAGTTCTAGATTTGAAGAACTAGAACCTGATATTAGAAATTACGGTCTAAAAAAAAGGGTGCTACGGTCTAAGACTGAAAATTCAATATTAATAATTAAAACTAAGAGAAATCCTAAATCTACAAGCTAAAAAAAACTACGGTCAGAAGCTAAAGACTAAATTTTACCTAAGGTCGAGGTTGCGGAAAGGAATCTCAAAAATATGAAGCTTGAATCTCAAAATCATGGTTGTGTTTCTCTATGTGTTCGTTCTCGGAATTCTCCAGTCTCGAAATCCTAAAACTTTTTCGAAAAATCCCTTCTCACTCTAACCTCTTTGGGTCAGATTAAAAAAATATCTTTTATAGGGTTTTTTCTAATTAAACACCCTATTTCAGGTGATTAATCGAATTACGCACCAATTTCCTGGTGCTTAATCGCTTTGAGTAGGTCACTGATTCAGTGAGCAACCAGCAGACTTGCTCAGTGAGTTTCCTAGTTCTAACAATGTTAGGACTAATTGCGTGCCTGGTGTGGAGTGCGCAATCCAATTAAGCGTCTCTTACGAAGCGCATAATCGAGGAAGCTTGGGAGGCAAGGACTGTAGGACTAGGTGGGGCATAGGTCAATTGTGCGTCGATGATGGGGTGCTCAATCCGATCGCGCGTGTCGTGGTGGGTGCGTGATCGAGTCTCGAGGTGGTTTAGGAAAGGAAGTCTGGTCTGAGAGGAGACTAATTGCACGTGTGGTTTAGCGTGTGATCGAATTGCACGCGTGGTTTCAGGCGCATATTTCGGGGCTATTCGGGTCTGGGTCGGGTCTGAAATGCCAGACTATTGTTTTAGGTTGCATTTCGACTATATACTATTATTTCAATATATAGTCTCCCTACGTTGGGATCTCAGCCACAGAGCTATTGTTTCAGCCTATGTTTAGCTATATACTATTATTTCAGTATATGGTCCCAATTAGGTCAAAGGTTATGAGGTCAAAGGTTGATCGAACAAATTTGTACATTCTGAGAGGGCAATATGGGCGTGTCTAGAGATGCCCCTCTTCGGCGTGCTCTTACGAAGTAAGAACGCGTCGAAGAAGTAGACACCCCTCATTCGAGGTGCCTTCTCGCATCTCTTGGGAAATCACAAATGTGAACTGAACATGCTGACATGACATCCTTGGCTTTCTTATCTATTAGCGCAAGCTAAAATAGAGCATTTGGGGGCCCAGTGATAGCTGGTGAAAGGTGTGTTCTATGCCGTGGATGCCCAGGGGCGATCCCGTCACGTATCGCGACCCGCTGTCATAGACAGTCGACGGGGGAGGTCAGCGTATCCTATTCCGCAGGTGTAAGGGACATCCTATCACATGGCACGACCTATTGCGAGTGACAGTCAAACAGAAAGGAGAATCACCATATCCTAATATGTGGTGCAAGGGGCATCCCGCCGCATGTCATGACCTGCTATAAGGGGCAGTCAAACAGAGGGATATGACGCAATTAAGGTGCCGGGGGGCATCATACAAATGTCCATAAGGTCCAGGGACCAATAAAAAAATGCAATATAATGTTAAAGGCTTTGCAGGTCATGTCAGACTAGGTGCATCATTGCTCACACCAATGCGCGTCAGGCGTTCCTTTTCCAATAGGCATTTGTAAGTTTTTAGATTAAATATACTCATTGTTCGATTTCCTAGGGAAATGGCCGGTTTGGGCTGGTAATTGAGGTGAAATCTTGGTGAATTTTGGTAAGTAAAGTCTCTTTATTTATTATTATTTGGTTTCTTTTTCTTTTTTTTGGTTTTGTTGTTTTGTCTTTTTTTGGGTTTTGGAAGTAAGAGATTTTTGATTTTGGAGTAATTTATTTTTGGTTTGAGAAGTAAGATTTTTTTTAGAAAGTTTAGGAATTTTACTTAAGATCAATTCGGTGGTAAAACGGCAAAAAATGTGGCTTCCGAGACATCGCTGAGCAGACCCACCAGTACAGGATTTGTGGACCCGACCGTTTGTGTGGTTGTCAAGATGACACTTGGCATGCCGGATACTCCGTCTGACCTTCTCGGTGAATACTGATGATTGTCTCTTATGGGAGGACTATAGTGATTCACAAGTCGAGAGAGATGGGTTTTGAAAATATTTTGACTTAATCATAGCTAACTATATTTATAAGCAATATTGAGTAAAAGGGAAGGGTGGTACATACCTAGGGGTGATACTTACCTGAATTATGCATAGCTTGTGTAGTCTGTGATGGGACTGGTGGGTTGTTGGGATGATGCTGCGATGGGACTTGGAGATTCTTCTCTATTTTTATGTTCGTTGTGGCAGAGCTTGGCGATCGTCGATGTGATGTAATGTCTTGGGGAAGTGATGTTGCGATGGGACTTGGGGATTCTTCCTTTCTTTGGCTGCGTGCTGGATGAGTCCTGGTGGGACATGGGGATTTTGATAGGATGTTCATCCTAGAACCTGGCATTGGTCAGATGGGACATGGGAGGAGTCCTAGATCTTCATGCATTTCTACTGTGGTAGTGGTGTCTGGCGACTATTACACAGCGAGAAATTATGGAAGAGGGCTCTTTGCTTTAGCAATGGGACACGATCGAGCTTTCTCCCTTTTATCATATGGCATAGCAGGTGTTGTTTGAGCTTTTCCGAGTAGTGATGTTTACGATGGGAAGTAGGAGGAGCCCCTCTGCTTTTGCGATGGGACGTTGGCTGATCATAGTTAGTGATGGAACTTTCAGAAAGTTCGACACCATCTGCTGTTTCATGATGAGGATTTCGAGGAGGTGTGATTGGCGTTGGAGTTGTAGGACCGAATGAGGTTGCTGTGTCGTGATGGGGCATGTTCGTGGTGAGAATGAGTCATAGTTGGCTCTCGAGGGGACAAATTCATGGATGTGTGGTGGGGTTGTGTCTGGATGTTTCGGGTAGTGATGTTTGCTGGTAGGATATTTGTGTGCTAGGTGTGTCTCATTTCTTTCTTTGGTAGATCTTTGGTTATGTAAGATCACATTGTGGTTGCATTATGATTGACTTTGTTTTTGAATTCTCACGAGAGGATGTGTGGTGGCGTGATTGATTTATCACGGTAGGACTGGATATTGAGGTGGTATCATGTGTGTGCATCTTATCGTGATGGGACATGCGTGACGGGGTTTTGCGATGGGGTTCTCTCTCTCCCATGGGATCGTGATGGGATGGGGGAAAATGGTTGAGTCATTCTTTCTTTCTCCCTGAATAGCCAGTGAGGCTACTCGATGGGATAGGATTTTGATCGAGATGGGATAAAAAGATGTGAAGGTATAGATTTTGTCCAAAGTCAGGCATTGCGGGCCTGATTTAGGTCGCTCAATATGATTGCGTGCCTATTTTCGAGTGAGCGATCACAGGTTTGAAGGGCTGTTTGCGCGTGTCTAACTGCGCTTATGATTGGATTATGCACTCCAACAATTGTGCGTGATTGAGGCGTCACCAGGTCACTGTGTGGGTGACCTTTCGTATCGCGCGACATGAGGTGGTCATTTGATGAGATTGCACAGTTTACAATGGGCGCGTGATCAGAATGTCACGCCGTTGGCTTGGGTGATTGTTTCATTGCGCTCTCTGGTCAGAGTGCGTGTTTTGGATTGAGCGTAGTGTGAGTTGCGCATGACTGGATTGAGCGCACGTGTTCTGGCTTGTGATTAAGTTCGTACTCTATATAAGCGAGAGAGCCTTCATTTGCTTTTTATTCCTCGATTTAGTCTCGAGTTTTACTTCTTCTAAATCTCTTGTGTTTTCAAATTCATGTTTTAGTGATATTGAGTGATCTAACCGTGTAATTGAGATGTCGTTTCTTCCTATGCTCATAATTTCGCGAGATCTTTGTCCTAAGGTGATGCTCGGGGGCGGCATTATTCTGGGAATGGGCGATATTGGGAATGAGGACGCTAGTCTTCACATCGATCCCTTTTAGGGAGTAGTGAACGCAGCATAGAGGAGGCAGCAGCGGAGGAGGTGAAGATGGCAGAAGAGAAAGCTGTTACAAGTGGAGGGATGCGTTCCCCAACCAACCCTCCACCTCTCCTTCTGAAGACTCCGATTGGACGCTCCAAGTCTGGTGGTATTCTTTCTGACGCCTCCGATTGGGCGCTCTACTCCTTGCTTAGTGTTTGTTTTGGGTCTCCAGTTTTCATTTTGGGTTGTAAGTTAGGCTATAGGTTTTCATTTTGGGTTGTAAGTTTTGGAGGTATGCCTCCGGTGATACTTGCTAAATTTTTAAGTTATAAATAAAGAGATGTTTTTGTTCATTGTGCTTATTTATTTGTTTGAACTTATTAATAAATTAGGCATATTTGATTTGTTTGATTTAATTTAGGATTTGACTTAGCTTAGAGTTTTAGGATTTATCCTAGATTTATTGAGGGTAATTAATTTCGAGGATTTATCCTCGAAATTAATTTGTTTTATTGAGTTTTGTTTAGAGGGTTTACTCGGTTCCAATAGGTTTATTGGGGGCATTTTTTCTTTGGTCCAAACAAGTCGCGGTCTTACCTTACAGAGTTTTCTTTTATTTGTTTAAAGTTTAAGGTTTTATTTTTGTCCTTTTATTTGATTTGAAAAGACACTTGTTGGAAATGTGTGAATTTAGGGTTTAATTTAAAGTTTCTAGATGGATCCTATTATGTTTGAATCCTATTGGCTTGTTTACTTTGCTTTGGGTTTGTGCTCCCTTGGAGGGGTAAGTGTTGCGTGATTATTGGTTTACTAGGTTGTGATGGATTATGCTCTTTCAGGAGGTATGTGTTTGGTTTGGATTTAATTAGATTGGAAGGGTTTAAAGGTGTGACACTTGTCATTTTCTAATTTAGGAGGGTATAGTTTATATAAGTGTAAGCCAAAGGCTTTGGATTTTTTGGTTTCAATTTCTATTTCAAGTTTTAGGATTTGGAGCTTTGGGGCATTTTTAGTTTGTGATCTAGGGCATTTCTTGTTAATGTCTTTTCTTCCTTTTTGTTTTATATCCTGAGTATTGAACCCGAAGAGTTGTGTTTATCAAGTGAATTATTAGGAATGGACGGGATTGAGAATGCAAGGTAGTAGTCGAATTGCTACCATGCTAAGGGAAGAGGTGGTGGAGAAAAAGGTGGTAGAAAGGAAACCCAAGGATAAGGCAGAGTCAGAGTTCTCATGACCGAAGCCTATTTTTCCTCGGTAGGCTCTGCAGATTCAGTGTTAGTTGCTCGTCCTTGTTATGCTTTCCAAGGTGATCTTCCAAAGGTGGATCCCACAGGTCCTGGGTGGCTTCCGTTGCCACTCTTTCTTTTCTGACGGCTCGGGGTGGGGAAAGGTTATCATTGTCAGGATTCGTTCAGGGTGCGTTCCTCCTCCGGGTTTATCCGAGATTTCTGGTTTCCTGAATAAATTCGGATTCGGGCATTGCCTGAATGTGCGAATTTTAAGTTTCTTATTTTATGTTGTATATTCAAAGGGTATGCCCTCGGCGTATTTTGTAATTATTTTATCTATTTATAAAGTGATCATGATTTCATTTCATTTGTGGTCATTTCTATTTAGTAAATTTTGGTTTGGTTTATTTGGTAGCTTATTTGACTTGTTTTGAGTGCGAAGTTTATTTATTTAATATTGGTTCGATTTGGTTCCTTTATTTCGAATCTGAGGTATGTTGGGAGCATTTTCAGTTTAGTTTAGTTTAGTTTAGTCCTAAGATCAAGTGCGTAAGTGATGGGGGGCACTTTTTTCATTTTTTTTTTCTTCTCTTTTTTTAGGTTTGGTCTTAGTTAAAGTGTATAAGTGATGTTGGGGGGCATTTTTTCTGGGGTGTACATTCTCCAAGTTTGGAGTGTTTTTGGATTGGTCTTAACAAGGGCGTAGTTTAGGCTAGTAATTAGGGTCGGAAGTCTCCAAATTGAGGCCTGTGATCCTGCTGTTCTTGGCACATATTTTATGTTTCCAGGAAATTGCGTGCTTCACTCCGAGCGCATAAACAAATTGCGTGCCGGAATGGGAGCGCACATTTCAGCGGGCTGAAAGTTCATTAAACAACATGTAGACACCCAAATTCGGCCCAAGGCCCGATCGAAACACATTTCGAGAGAGGTGCACTTTCAAACTTTTGATGGCATGTATGAAACTCTTAGGAACCTTCCCAAACCCTTAGGAATCAACCCTAACCTTCCTAAACCATTAGAACCCTTTCCTGGACCAGTGTCAAACCCTCCCGAGCAGTGGTTGGAAAGAGGAGTGCCAAAATTTACAAAGATCTCATCAGGATCTGAGTACCATTGGAAAGAGGACTTCTCTAGCTTTCTAACAGGCCAAACATTACCTCAATCAGAGTTATATATCAAAAGTTATGACCATTTGAAAATTGGGTCATTTTGGAGGAATTTTTACCTAGCGCAACTAATAGTTGCGCCAAGCCATTTTCCCCCAAAATTTTCCTGGTGCAACTAATATTTGCCCCAGGCCTTTTTCCCCTAAAAATGGCCTGGTACAACTAATAGTTACTCCAGGTATAAGTGGGTCCCCCCACCCCTCGCAGAGCCAACTTCTAGGCTACTGTACAGAACTGTTTCACTGTACATTTGCCAGGCGCAACTAATAGTTGCACCAGGCATATGAACAGTGACTTCTGGTTTTTGCCATGAATTTCGAAGCTAGGGTTTGACTTGTTGACCACCTCAGTCCTTGGGGTGTGTTTTGATAACTTTATTACACCTTTTTAACACCTATTTGCAACCCATAAGTGATCTAAACCATTAACTCATCATCCACCATTAAAGCCTATCTTCACACTTCTCTAAACCCTTGATACCCTAGGAAACCTTAGATGTTAGATTACCTAATTTCTAACCTTGATTAGCATCTAAACACTCTCCTAATCCACCTTTTTCCTATAAATAAAGCCCCCCTCCTCCCTTTGGTTTAGGGGTTGAGAATTTTACCTAAGAGAGAAAGAGCTTAAGTGAGAAGATCTTTCTCCCTTTGGTGCACTATCCCCATACAAATTCCAGAATTTAAAAAAACCCTTTAGCCCTTAGTATTTCACTAAAAACCTCTTGGTTAGGTGTCTGTGATCCCCTAGCCTTCCTTCCCTACCTCTTAGCTTCAAGCCTCAAGAGTTAGCAGCTCATTCCATACCATATAAGCTTTCAAAAGCTCATCAAAGCAAGCCAACGAAAGGCTCTCCTACGGTGCTACAATGGCCTGAGGGCTCCGGCTCTCCCCTTTCTTCTCCAATCTCTTCCTTAGCTCTTCCCATCCCCCCCATTTGTTCCGCTACGCCGCCTAATTTTTGGTACGAACGGAGGGGCACAAAGAGGATTTAGGGCCTACTTGGGTAAGAGGAAGCCATTTTCTTTTCTTTTACTTTATTTTTGTGTTGGCCATTAGAAGAGACCGCGTTAAGCAGATTGATCGGGTGCCTAACACCTTCCTGATCGATAACTAAAGCCCCTACCCATGAGCCTTTGGTGTGGACTAGATTCAGAGTCATATTTTTAGCACTTCGGTGCTCATAAAAATGAACTAGGTTTCCCGAGACACCAAAAGCTCCAGGTGGCGACTCTATATTTTTGTTAGCGAGCGCATCGCCGCGACGGGATCGTCACAAATCCCATGGTTGCACAGATGGCGACTCTGCTGGGGAGTAGCTAGTAGAGCTTCCCCTTGAACTTGGCCCATTTATTTATTTTTTATTTTACTAACCTCTTTATTGCTATTATTTTTTATTTTTTTTACTCACCCCTCCAATTACGTCATTTACTTTTCCGTCATTTACATGCCTTAGCCGATCGGCGGGTTTACTTGCGCATTGTCTTTATTTTTTCTTACATTTCCGTCATTTTAGGTGCCTGAGCCGATTGCGGGCCTACTTGAGCATTGTCTTTCAATTTCTTTTATTTTCCATCATTTAAAGTGCCTTAGCCGATTGGCGGGCCTACTTGTGCAAACATATTCCGACAGTGGACGCCGGCCCATAGTGGCGGCAAGGGGTCATCACCCCGGGTCTTTGAACTAAAAAAACTTCCATAAAAAAAAAGGCTTTGAAAAAATTTAAAATCGAACCAAGAATAGGGAGCTTAATTAACTTATTTTTACGGGGTAGATTTTGAAAGGGTTGGGTTTAGGCACACATACAACCACCCGGATCTTAGTATGGCAGCAACCCTTAGTGATGATGATCCAAAAAAGTCCCAGCCCACCTAGTATCTGAGAAGGCGCTTGCGCCGGAGGTATATCGGGTGGGTTCCCATTCTAAAGCTTGAAACCCTTGGGGAGCGTGCTAACGAGTTATACCGAACTCAAACCTTTAAGATTCGGTAAAGAGAGGATCGATCATATAAAATCAGTCGATTCCCGGAAGCCCAGCTTCCACAAAAAACTAGTTTGGAGACCAACCCTAGACTGAAGTGGTCATTGCCAAACAAGTTGGAGAGCGCTCAACTATTAGTAATGCAAATTGTCCCCAACGATCTGCTGGCGCAACTATTAGTTGCGCCAGTTTTAAATCTGGCCAAAAGTAGTTGCGCCAGTTTTAAATCTGGCACTTTTGGCCTAACGCATGTATTAGTTGTGCTAGTGCAATTCTGAGCAGCCCAGTTCGGATCTGTGGCCTTTTTCCACATCCTGAGTCCCCCGATTAGTGTGTTTAGTGCCTCTATTTGAGCCCTGCCATCTCCGGCACCCAATACGCCCCCACTAGTCAAAAGAAGGTAACTTCTTTTTTACTCATTTCGGGGGATCGGGTTGTTTTCCTCGATTTCCATGCCATTAATAGATCAAAGGTATTCCTTTGATTCTTTCGAAGTACTTCGGAATCATTGCCACGGGTCTTAAATTAGAGTACGAAAGCCACCCGAAAAGGGAATTCCAAGGCCTTGGAACCTTTGTTTTAATAAAAAAAAATATTTCTAAAAAATTAAAAATTAAAAAAAAAACCTAAAAAATAGAGTTCTTGTGGTGCTGGCACAACGGCATCACCTTGCCCTCCATCATCCATTAGGGGAAGAAGGAGGAAAATCTTTGGGCCTTATTCAAGGCACCCATATCCAACCCGCCAATGAACAATGTCGTGGGTAGTGAACCTGACTTACGCCGATCTCGACTCATCCCCTCCACATTCTCCAACCCACTCCCATTCGGGAGAAGTTTTTTCCTCCATCCCCCTCACCCAATCACCCTTTACCGTTACCGGCCCATTTGGCGTCCTCATTTTACCAACCGCTACCACCCAAAACATCCAAAGTCCAACCCCAAACTCCATATCTTTTTTCCAAACCATGTCCATACCAAATCCAACACATCTTCCATCCACTTCCATGCAAAATCCTATACATTCGTCATCCACATCCATGCCCCATTTCCCATCTTCCCCCTGTAGGCCCGATCCACCCACATTCACATATACCACTTCCGCCTTATCCAACCCCCCACCTATCCGGGTCATACCCATTTTTACTGGGGCTATGCCCGATTTTTTCACCCCTCCACATCATACCCCCCATCAGCCTAAAACATACCCAATACATCCCCTCATCCCTCCAATCCACCTCATATTCCATCACATACCTAGATCATGCCCAATTTTACCGAGGCCATTGCCAATTTATCCTCCGCATCCATCCCATCTATGCCCCATCACCCCTTAGATCCACCATCTCCATCCGACCCTCCTTCCATGACCATGATGGAGGAGATATTCCAAGCCTACTCCAGGTGGAAGGCTTTCCAAAATGCCTCCTCTCCTCCACACCTCACGTCCATAGACCCATCCCATACCCTAGCCAATCTCCATGCCTCATTCCCCCATGACCTCTATCAACCTCCCATAATCCACACCATCCAATCCCACATGCCCCAAGGCCCCTTGGGCCAAACCACCATTACTCACATGTCTCAAGGCCTCATCGCCCAAAACCCCATAACCCATACCCATCAAGGCCCAATGGGCCAGACACATCAAGGGCCCTTGGCTCAGACCCATCAAGGCCCAATGGCCCAGACCCACCAGGGGCCTATGGTCCATACCCACCAAGGCCCAATGGGCTAGACCCATCAAGTGCATATGGCCCATACCCATTAAGGCCCAATGGGCTAGACCCCCAAGGGCCCACAGCCCAAACCCACCAATGGCCCATAGCCCAATCCTATCATGACCAAGGCTTCACAACCCAACCCTCCTAAGGCTTCATAGCCCAAGCTCAAAACCTTGGAACCTCATACCAATACCCTTCACCATTCCTCCAAAATTTCACCTATTCACAACCCTCCTACCCAGCTCAAATCCATGCCCATTTTACCCATACCCATACATCTCAAAGTCAGCTTCAAACCTTCCCTCATGCCCAATGGCCCCATCAGGCCCCACCCCAAAACCAAACTTCCACTCATCCCATCGTCCAGCAAACATTCCCTCACCCCCAATGGGCTCACCCAACCCCCACTCATGCCATTCCCATCAAACCAATACAACACCAACAAGAGAATCTCGCCCTCGCTGCTCACTATACCGATCAGCAGTATGAAGAGGACGAGATTAGGAATAGCGGAGCCTATGCTGGGGCATTAACTAGCCTTAACCCTCCTCCCATAATTGCACACCCCTTGGTGGCCCAGAGTGAAGTCCAACCAACGGCCGAGAAAGCAGCCCTTGTATCGAAAGAGTCAGAGCAGTTGAAAGAACAGTTGGATAAAATTTAGAGGTAGTTAATGAAAATGGGTGGTGCTAAAATCCACACCACCGACTTCACGGATTTGTGTTTATTCGTCGAGGTCCCCTTACCCCCCAAATTTAAAATGCCGGCCTTCGACAAATACAACGGCACTGGTAATCCAATAGCACACCTGAAGTCCTACTGTGGGGACATGTGCCAATATGGGGGGATGAAAGACTACTGATAAAAGTCTTTTAAAAGAGTTTGACCGGTCCTGCTTCGAGATGGTTCACATCTTTGGAATCTTCTATGATGAAGACATGGAAGGACTTAACGCACCTGTTCCAAGAACAATATGTCTACAATATAGACATTGAATTGTGTAAGTCAGACTTGGCCTGTTTAAGGCAGAACCCGAATGAGACCTTCAACGACTATTTGGGACGCTGGAGAGCACTGGCAGCTCAAGTCAAAAACAGGATACCTGATGATAAGCCGATCAAAATGATTTCAAAAAATACTCTACCAGTGATCTCGAACTTCTTGGTGTACCAGCAACAGTTCAGCTTTGCTGATCTGGTAAGAAATGCCAATAAATGCGAGGACGCGATCAGGGAAGGTCGCTTGAATAAAAATATACCAAGCGGAACTAGTGGGGTCAGGAGGTTTTCAGAGCAGAGGAACGATAAGAAAACTGGGGCTGACATCTAGAATGTCACCAATACCAAGCCTAATAATAACCCGTTCAATTTCATGACCGACTCCGTCAAGGCCAAGACGTCTGAGAGCGGGGAATGGGCAGGGAATGCAAATGACCCCAGAGAGGAGAGCCCGTTATGATCGAGTCTTTACGGCCTTGGGCAATCCTTGAGTGTACTTTTGCCATTATTAATTGAAAAGGGTTTAATAACTATTCTCCAACCACGACCTCCTCCCAATCTAATTCCAATACTCATTGCAATTTCCATCAAGGTCCGGGTCACCCAACTGATCGCTGCTTCCCATCGAAGCACGTGATCTAATATTTAATCGATGCTAGGAAGATCATTCCCCCTGCACCCACCCAAGCAAACTAGCATGCGAATATCCATCAGGTGCCTTTACTAGCACACCCTACTAGAATAGCAGGCCTCAGACCCACCATTTGGATGGTAGAGGAATTTGAAGAAGAATTAGAGTTTGATCCGTCAGACTTTATTTGTAATCAAGAAATGTTTGTGGCACCAAGGCAGAGAAATCTAGGAGAAGGAACTATTGGGGTGATTGAACCCCTAAATCTAGCAGATTACTTCCCCACCCCAGCACCGCAGACTGAACCCTTAGATCTTAGGGCCTATTTTCCACCACCCACCCCCATTAACTACGTACAAATAAATGCATATCAACCATATTCCACCACCCCAATCAATTACCCAACGGCCCATCAAACCCCCAATCCTCCATCCGCACCCGTCAGTACCCATGGCCTACGCCCACTCCATTACCCCTGATTCAACCACCTGCAAACTCCACCACCCCCGTCAATTACCTAATAGCCCATCAAACCCCTGATCCTCCATCGCCCATTAGCTACCAATGGCCTACCCCACCCCATTATCCTCGGCACAACCATTTGCAAGCTTCACCACCCCTACCTGGCCCAACTTTACCACCCAACCAGCTATCACTGAGGTAAATCAAGTGTTGCTCACACCTCCTGAACCCATAGTACAAGTGCATCTGATTTCGGCAGCTATACCATTTCAGATCTCGGGACCGACCTATGATCCTCATCAGGTCTCGCTAAGTTATGAACAAATAGATGTTAATGTTGGCCGCCACAGAGAAGGGGCAGTGGACTTTGTGACCCGATCCAGGAAGATTTTAAAGAAACCGGAAGCACCGACAGCAGCACAAGCCTAACCCGAGGGGAAGAAGATACCGCAGTGAATCCTTTCAAGAAATGAGTCGAGAACATATACTGGAGACTCAGCTAAGGAGAATGCCCGTTCATACCACTGTATGTGATCTATTAATGACGTCCCCACTCTATTTCGAATCATTAATGGGGGCATTAAAAATTGCGCATCTGTCACTTCAAGTCAGCCCAGATGAAGTCGAGCAGATAATTGGTCAAGTGAAGGCTCCAAATGCCATTTTATTTTCTGACACTGACTTACTGGAGGAGGGAGGTAGCCACTCGAAGTCATTGAATATAACAGTTGAGTTCAGAAATATGGTAATCCCCTTGGTTCTAATCGATAATGGGTTTGCATTGAATATATGCCCACTAAGAACTGCCACCAAGATTGAGGTAGACCCATGCATGTTGAGACCCACGAGAACCAGCGCCTGAGGTTTTGACAATACCAAAAGAGAGATAATGGGAGAAGTTGATCTTGAGTTATTGATTGGGCCAACAGCCTTTTCCGTATTGTTTTAGGTGATGGACATCAAATCCTCGTTTAATCTACTACTGAGTCGCCCGTGGCTATATGAAGTCGGAGCCATACCCTCCATGTTGCACCAAAAACTCAAGTTTACATCGGGGCACAAGATTATCACCATCATTGGTGAGGGGCACAGTGAGAAAGAGAAGGCCACCAACAATGTCGAAAAGCCCAATGTGTTGGATGTGCCACACACCACCGAGGACGTTTACCTCCACAGTTTTGAGTACAAGGTGTCGATAATACATCCGGAGCCCATCGAGGGCATCATTCCCAAAACCGGAGGTGGTATAATAGCGGTTGTGGCCATACTCCAAACGTGGGGCTACCAAAAAGGAAGGGGACTTGGCCCCAGATTACAAGACAGAAAGGAGCCCGTCACAGTAAAAGGGGGGCAGAAAGTCAAATTTGGGCTTGGTTATAAGCCCACAGAAGAAGAAGTGAGAGAGGCTAAGGAGGAAGTTCGTACGACGGCAGCTGCAAAAGCCAGGGGGATCCACGCAGATGAAAAATCCCGTCCCGGGCCTCACATCAGGAATTCATTCATAAGTGCTGAGGTTGTAAAGATTGACTGAAATGGAGAAATCCGATTAACCCCACACAAGCCAACAGCGCCAATCCATCCCACCAATCCCCATATCACCCTACCGAACTTGGAAATAGACATGGCCGCTCTATCCTTATTTGAAGAGCGAGGTCCCCTACCTACATAGTCTCCCCCTGAGGTAAATCATGACAAAACTGTGTTAACATTTGAGGATATGATCTCAGACGAAATGGGGACCAACATGGTGGAGGCTGACTCCAAAGAGCCATATGAGTCAGTACCCTCCGTCTGAACAGGTAAAGAAGTGATCGCTCAGGTACACAACTGGACATCTTTGCCTCAAACCCTGGAAGCGGAGAGTGGCCTAGAATTTGGCACCCATTTAAAAAAAAAAAAAAACCTATAAAAAGTGAGATAAGCCCTTGGCAAGCAATACCTTGTATATACACAGATTCGCACTGCTAAGGGTCCGTCTTCGAAGGAAACAAAAATCTCAAAAACATTGAAAAAATACAAAATTCTAAAAACATCGAAAAAATACAAAGTCCAAAAATATTGTCATTTAAAATTCCAGATAAAATTCTATAAAAAGATGCCTTAATCAAAAAATATGTCCCACGTAAAATCGGCCCCATTCCTATAGAAATACAAGAAGAGGTAGGTATTACGAGCCTGTACAAGGATGTCCCCTTTGAGGAGCTCCCCAATGAGCTCCTTGATCAGTTTGCTGAATTTGAGCATGGCCCTACCCCCATTATTGAAGAAATAGAAGATATCAATTTAGGGACTGAGGAGATTCCCAGAATAACCAAGATTGAAATGTCACTGTCTCTCAAAGAAAGAAAAAGCATGATCGAATTCCTTCGATCATACCAAGACGTTTTTGCCTGGTCCTACGAGGGCATGCCTAGTCTGGACACTGATTTTATTGAGCATGAGTTGCCTCTCTACCCTGATATGAAGCCAGTTAAGCAAAAGCTAAGACGTCTCCGACCCGAGTGGATGTTGAAAGTCAAAGACGAGGTCATCAAGTAGTATGATGCAGGGTTTCTCATGGTATCTAAATACTTGCATTGGCTAGTCAATATTGTGCCTATGCCGAAGAAGGATAGAAAGGTCCCCATGTGTATCGATTTTCAAAATTTGAACAAGACGAGCTTGAAGGATGATTTCCCACTGCCACACATCAACATCTTGGACGATAACACTGCTAAGCACGGGATGCTTTCATTTATGGATGGATTCTCAAGATATAACCAGATAAAGATGGCAGAGGCCAATCGGGAGCAGACTGCATTCATTACTCCTTGGGAAACCTTTTGCTATCGTGTCATGCCATTTGGACTGAAAAATGCCGGTGCAACGTATCAGAGAGCAATGACGGCACTATTCCATGACATGATGCACCGAGAAATTGAAGTGTATGTCGATGATATGATAACCAAATCACCAGAGCGAAGCGACCACCTGATGAACCTCTAGAAACTATTTGAGAGACTGAGGAAGTATAGACTATGTTTGAATCCACAGAAGTTCACATTTGGTTCTCCGAAAAGTTGTTGGGATTCATCGTTAGTAGGAGAGGGATCGAGGTCAACCCAGTCAAAGTCAAAGCTATTACAAAAATGTTGTCGCTGTCTACCGAGAGAGAGGTCAGAGGGTTCTTGGGTAGAATACAGCATATCAGTCGGTTCATTGCACAGCTAACTCTAATCTACACACCAATCTTCAAGCTACTAAGGAAGAACTCGCCCGTTGAATGGAATGACGAATGTCAAGCAGTATTCGACAAAATCAAAAGCTACCTTCTTAACCCACCGGTGTTAGTACCGCCCAAGCCAAGGAGACCACTCTTAATGTACCTCTCCATGATGGAAGTTTTGATGGGATGTGTCTTAGGGCAGCATGACGAAACAGGGAGAAGAGAGCAAGCCATTCACTATCTAAGCAAGAAGTTTACTGATTATGAAACACGCTATTATCATCTGGAGAAAGCATGCCTGGCTCTTGTATGGGTTACTCAGAGGCTCCACCATTACTTGTTATCCCAAACTGTTCTACTTTTGGCCCGAATGGACCCATTGAAATACTTGTTTGAGAAGCCCGCTCTCACTGGGCGGACTGCACACTGGCAGCTCTTATTATCTGAGTTTGACATCACGTACGTCACTCAGAAGTCAATTAAGGGGCAGGCACTCACCGATCATCTTGCCGACAATCCTTTGCCAAATTATGAACCTTTGAGAACTGAGTTCCCAGATGAAGATATCTTGTTCATGACGAAAGACGATATAAAAGAAGCAAAAGAGTTATGGGTAATGCACTTTGACGGGGCAGCTAATGCCAAAGGTCAGGGAGTTGGCGCCATTCTAATATCACCGAAAGGATCCCACGTACCCTTCTATATCAAGCTCAACTTCCCTTGCACTAACAACATGGCTGAGTACGAAGCTTGTGCTGCTAGTTTGTAGGCGGCTCTCGATCTGAATGTAACTCACCTCTGGGTGTTCAGCGATTCACAATTAATTATATGCCAGACAAATGGTGACTAGAAGATGAAAGATGAGAAACTGATCCCTTACCATGAGCACCTCGAGAATCTGATAGCTTGATTCCAAGACGTGACATTCTCATATGTCCCCCGAATAAGGAATCACTTTGCCGATGCATTAGCCACTTTGGCATCAATGATAGAAATCTCGTATGGTGCTGAGATGAAGTCGATCATGATCGAGCAAAGGAATGATCTGGCCTTCTACCTCCAGATTGAGGAACCTACAAGGCCTGATGATGAGCCACATTGGTTCTCAGATATTAAGAATTTCCTTGAGACACTAACTTTCCTGAGGGCACATCCAAGATGGACCTGCGAACCATCCAACGTTTAGCGACAGGCTATGTCATTTGTGAGGAATGCCTTTACAAGTGATCCCACAATAACATCTTACTCAGGTGCCTTATAGAAAGTGTAACAACCAATATCATAAAGGAGATCCACGAGGGAGTATGTGGAGCCCACGTCAGCGATCACATGCTCGCCAAGAAAATTCTGCGATAAGGATACTTTTTGACCACTATGGAATCAGATTGCTGTAAACATGTCCAGAAATGCTACAAGTGTCAGGAACACTCTAGTCTGATACACGCTCCCGCCATCAATCTTCACTGCATGACCACTCCTTGGCCATTTGCTACCTGGGGCCTTGACGTCGCCGGAATGATTAATCCGAAAGTATGAAACGGACATCGATTCATCCTCGTCGCCATTGAATACTTTACCAAGTGGGTAGAAGTGGCGTCATATGCCAACATCATGGCCAGCCATGTCGAGAAGTTCCTCAAGAGTAATATTGTGTGCCGATTTGGAGTACCCAAAGATATCATTACAGACAATGGCACCTATTTTGCAAATAAGCGCATCTGAGCCTTCTACGAGCAATACAAGATCAAGCACCATCGCTCATCACCTTATCGGCCTCAAACTAATGAAGCCGTAGAAGCTGCGAACAAGAAGATCGTCCGCATCCTTGAGAAGATGGTCGTCACTTACCGAGATTGGAGTGAAATGCTACCATTTACTTTGTGGGCCTACAGAACTTCAATCTGTACCACTACAGGGGCAACACCGTTCTCCCTTGTGTATGGAACCGAGGTCGTCCTACCAGTTGAGGTTGAAGTTCCCTCCCTCCGAATTCTCATGGAATCAGGTTTACCCGAAGCAGAGAGAGAGAGATCTCGTTTCAAACAATTGAACTTATTAGATGAGAAGAGACTCCTAGCCTTTTGTCATACTCAGGTTTACTAGGGGCGAATTGCACACGCTTACAATAAACATGTCCGCAGTTAAGATTTGAAGGTAGGAGGCACTGTGTTGAAGAAGATCTTCCCATCCCTCCACACCGATCCAAGAGGAAAGTTTAAGCCAAACTGGGAAGGACCTTACATCGTTCGAGAGATGCTATCGGGATATGCCATCCACCTTGCCACCATGGTCGGAGATCATCTTTCTGAGCCCATCAATGTTGGATACGTCCGACTATTCTACTCTTAGTCTATCATGACTAGGTGAGTATTGGTAAAACGGATACGTGACTGCTTAAGAACCACTCAAAAGAGGCCATCATTCTAAACACAGTAGCCAGAAAGCATCCCTAAAAATGATAATATCCCTTGCTACCCCATTTGAGCCTGGGCCTTTCTTTCAAAAAAAACCCTTCCCCAAAAAAAAATGTGTGTACATATATAAAAAAGAGGAAGTAAAGTTACCATTAAAATCTAAAAAAATTGGAAAAGCAAAACCTCAAAAAGAGATTACCTGAAATGGAGCAAAAAGAAAAAAATGTAGAAGAATCACGGGGCATGTATAGTAAAACCCCCAAGGAAGAAAGTATGTTAAGAAAACTGAGCCGTATCAAGGAAACCCTTTTAGCGAGCATACCTTCAAATCCTAACCTAACCCGTGGCCACAAGCTACACCCTGAAGAAAGCCTTCTTTTAGGTTCACAAGCAGTCATAATATCTGTTAACTCAACACAAGCCGAGTTGTGAGATGACACCAGAACCTCGTCCAGCCGGCTATGATGGAATCGACGTCTATGTCGTGGCTATTGAAAAAAAATATTGATGAAAGAAATAAAAAGAATAAAAAAGAATAAAAAAATAAAATAAAAATACAAGCTCAAAGCAAGATGGACGTGGTGAAAACCTGAAAGGATATTACGGGTAAAACAGCGAGTTTGTGCAGACCAGGTGAAAACTCGAAAGGGCGCTTGGGGTAAGAGAGCTAAACCCATGGACATGGTGAAAACCTGAAAGGGCACCACGGATAAAAAAAGGAGATAAATAAAAAATAGAAAAGAAAAGAGAAAAAAATTGAAAAAGAAAGGTTTGGACTGATTGAGAAGATTGATGTTTGATGAAACCTTTTATTGCTCTTCATGTACCCTCTTGTCCGACTGGGCCGCTTATGCTAGTTCGAATCGAGTCCCGACTAGAATTGTCTTTGTGAAACCGCACCGTCAAACATATGACCCGAGGCAAGGAGAAAGGTTTAACTCAATCCAAAGGAATCAACGTTCCGGCCTTGGTAAAATCCGAAAACTCACTCAGGTCCGACTGCATGAAGGAGTTCGACTATGCTCAAAATGGGACCTGTTACTCCGTCTCACTGTCAAGGAATCAAAAAAAAAAAAAAGAGAAAGCCAAAAACAAAAAATCAAGAAAAATCCAAATACTAGAAAATGTGCATATATTTCTACTCATATTTCTAGCATCATATTTCAATCTCAAAAATGAAGAAAAACTATAAAAAATCTCCAGAAATAAAATCCAAACAATATCTTGAAAATGAAAAAATGTAGGTAGAAATCTACTTTTCCTTCTGTTGTTTAGGATGCATTTTCTTTATATGTATAAACAAAAAAGGACTGACCTTTTCTCGAGAATATGCAGGAACATCACACGGTCCAAAGCCCTAAAGCAGACAACTTCTCAGCGATGGATAAATCAGATGAAGCATCTCACCACTGACATCAGGTCTATTCAAAAA
The DNA here is from genome assembly GCA_021018995.1 of Chloranthus sessilifolius. Lineage (NCBI taxonomy): Eukaryota > Viridiplantae > Streptophyta > Magnoliopsida > Chloranthales > Chloranthaceae > Chloranthus > Chloranthus sessilifolius. The sequence goes on from CM037593.1 coordinate 40,005,161, forward strand.
AAAAAAAGAGAGAAAATCATTTTGAAAAAGAAAGAATAAATTTGTGCTTTCCCACAGAGCTACGCACCAGCATAAGACGGTAAAATGTTAATATTTTATCAGCAATGCAACTGTGCCATATTAAAGTCCTAAGTCTAAGGCACGCCTTGGATTCTGGATCCTACTTCATGGCAGGAGCAACGGCGCCAATCCTGATCAAGCCGTTAATGTTTTGATCAGGTTGATGCCACTACTAAATCTTTGCGATGAGCACTCTGTTTTAGATTCAAATGAGATTAGGTGTCTTAAGCTTCAGATTTTCTATTGAAAAAGTTCAATCATTAGTTGAGACCAACCTGTTGAGAATGAGATTATATATCAATCAAACTATGTGCAACCATGCATCCAGAAGGGTTCATTTCTCCTTTATTTTCTACAGGCTGAAAACATGTATTGGTAGTGGTATCCCTGTAAAGTATATGCCATACATCTAGGTATCCATATGATGGTTGTTTGTTCCTGTAAATTGTACTCGGGTAGGTCCGGGTCGGGGCTTCCATCGCCTTTATTGCTTATCACCCCTACTGGGTGCATGTTTATGCATAGTTAAATGATATTTATGATCATTGTTGGTAGAAACCAAGATTGGATGTCCCTTTTGGGAGACACCCAATGTTTGGTTGGCTCTATTCAAGATAGTTGGAGCTGGATGCTCTAGGTCATGTTGATTTGGTGCACGTTTTTTAAAATGCCACGTACTCCTAAAAAGCATTGCGACGTCTATTCGCTCTGCCGGGTAGTCATGTTAAATAAACTTCGAGATCGATGGGTTCGCCTAAAGACCTTGAACCCTGCTTTCAGCAGGAGCACCCGCGAATAGTCAGATGGGGCAATCAAATGCCTCATAGGATTGGACGCAAACTGTGGAGCCTTGCGTATGTTTACTTCACGCCTATCTTTGAATGTGGGTCGATCACCCCTCTTACTTACGAAGCTATCGCATTCAGAATAAATCTTAAATATCAAATACCTTTAAATCATGTCGAGAAGCGAATGTTTGGCCTGACATACAGGGCTTTCATAATTCGTTCCCCCTCGGTTATGCCTAGTAATGTCACTAAGTGCTTGAGGATCGATTACCTTAAGAAATGAATGTTTAGCCTGACATCCAGGGCTTTTATTTTCTCACCATGTTACTCATCTGATGTTTGAAGTTCGTTCTGAATGTAGCAGACCCATCAGTAATGGCTTGGGCCTCTTCGGATGTCTCTTTTCCTTGGTATTCGATCATTAGTGATCGGATACCAAAGAGGGGCATCTGTAGACACCCAAATTTGGCCCAACGCTCGATTGGAACACATTTTGAGAGAGGTGCACTTCTGAGCTTTTGATGGCATGTATGAAACCCTTAGGAACCTTCCCAAATCCATTAGAATCTTTTCCTGGACCAGTGTCAAACCCACCCAAGCAATGGTTGGAAAGAGGAGTGCCAAAATTTACACAAACCTCTTCAGGAGCTGAGTTATATACCATTGGAAAGAGAACTTCTCCAGATTTCTAAAAAGCCAAATTTCACCTCAATCGGAGTTATATATATCAAAAGTTATGACCATTTAAAAATCGGGTCATTTTGGAGGAATTTTTGCCTGGCGCAACTAAGAGTTGCGCCAAGCCATTTTCCCCCAAAATTTACCTGGCGCAACTAATAGTTGCACTAGGCCATTTTCCCCTAAAAATTGCCTGGCGTAACTAATAGTTACGTCAGATATAAATGGGTTCCCCCACCCTTCGCGGAGCCAACTTCCAGGCTACTATACAGAACTATTTTACTGTACATTTTCCTGGTGCAACTAATAGTTGCGCCAGGCATATGAACAGTGACTTTTGATTTTTACCTCGAATTTTGAAGCTAGGGTTTAACTTGTTAACCACCTCAGTCTTTGAGGTGTGTTTGGATAACTTTGTTACACCCTTTTAACACCTATTTGCAACCCATAAGTGATCTAAACCATTAACCCATCATCCACCATTAAAGCCCATCTTCACATTTCTCTAAACCCTTGAAACCCTAAGAAACCTTAGATGCTAGATTACCTAATTTCTAACCTTGATTAGCATCTAAACACTCTCCTAATCCACCCTTTTCCTATAAATAGAGCCCCCCTCCCTTTGGTTTAGGGGTTGAGAATTTTACCTAAAAGAGAAAGAGCTTAAGTGAGAAGATCTCTCTCCTTTGGTGCACCATCCCCATACAAATTCCAGAATTCAAAAAACCTCTAGGTTAGGTGTGTGTGATCCCCTAGCCTTCCTTCCCTACCTCTTAGCTTTAAGCCTTAGGAGTTAGAAACCCATTCCATACCATACAAGCCTTCAATAGCTCATCAAAGCAAGCCAACGCAAGGCTCTCCTATGGTGCTACAAGAGCCTAAGGGCTCCGGCTCTCCCCTTTCTTCTCTTATCTCTTCCTTAGCTCTTCCCATCCCCCCCATTTGTGCCGTTACACCGCCAAATTTTTGGTAGGAACGGAGGGACACAAATAGGATTTAGGGCCCATTTGGGCAAGAGGAAGCCATTTTTTTTCTTTTACTTTATTTTTGTGTTGGCCATTAGTAGAAACCGCGTTAAGCGGGTTGATCGAGTGCCTAACACCTTCCCGATCAATAACCGAAGCCCCTACCCAAGAGCCTTTGGTGTGGACCGGATTCAGAGTTTAGCACTTTGGTGCTCATAAACATGAACTAGGTTTCTCGGGATACCAAAAGCACTAGGTGGCGACTCTATATTTTTGTTAGCGAGCGCATCTCCGCGACGGGATAGTCACAAATCTCACGGTTGCACACGCCAGTGTCCGGTCGTTTAACCGAATTAAATACATGGTATGCTACGAGGGATTAGGGTTGTGGCCGGTCACTATGTGGGTGACCTTTGGAATTTATGCACCTCTGTGTGGACGCTCAAGATGATTACGTGTCTGGTAGGCTGGGCGCAACTAGTTCGTCAGGTTAGTTTGAGTGGGTGATAATCTATTTACGTGCTCGAGGATGAGCGTTTGATCCGAATTAAGCATGGGGATCGTGGTGCATGATTCAGTCAAGCCCATTGATTGACACGCATGATTTGGGTGTGTTCTATATATAGTTCAAAAAATTTTATTTTCATGCTACCCATTTTTGTCTTCGATTCTCTAGTTTCCTTGTTTCCTTGCACTTTAGTTTTCATGTTTTTGTGATATCTCGCAATTCGGTCATCCGTTTCAAGCACAGTTTCTTTTATTCTCTTCAGTTTTTCAAGCTCTTTCTTCTAAGATGGAGGCTGAGGGTGGTGGTAGACACGATCTCACTATTTTTGAGTTGGAGAGGATTATGATGGGGGAGATAGGTGAGACCTCCGAGGCTCAGACCAATGTTGTTGTCGGGGAGGTGGATGTCGGGGAGGTGGCTAGAGAGGAGGTACCGGAGGTTGACCAAGTGGAGGTCAGGGAGGTGGTACTTGATATTGAGTAGGGTGTAGCCGAGGACGAGGGTGAGAGGGTTGAGGGTGAGAGAGCTGAGGATGAGGTTGGGCGATTCGATGGATCGGAGTCGAGGGCTACGGGTTCCTCAGTCCGGCAGTCTCATCACATGTCAAGCGATCGGGCCAGGGGTGATGCTCGTGAGGATTCTGTCATTCGTGAGGATCTCGCGGGGTACCCTCCTCGTACTAGATCGAGGCAGTCAGTTAGTCAGACGAGTGAGGGGGATTCTATAGCGGGGTTGTGCCGTCTAGAGGTTCCGTGGACTCCGGGTGTCGAGATTGTATTTTTAAAGGAGCAATCTGTGGACCTCCGAGCTGATGATACTGGATACAATGGTGATCAGCCATCCCAACAGCAGCATAGGGAGTAGGGGTGTGTGTACTTTTTTATCCATTATGTGTGTGTTGTATATACAAGGGGGATGCCCCCGGTGACAAGTGTAAAGAAAATTTTGATATATATATAGAGATTTTTGGCTTAGATGTACCTGATTGGCTCCTTTTCTTTTGATTACCTCTTACATTTGTCCTTCACTTTTTAATTTCTTTAGCGTCGTCATCCATTATCGGGACTTGGATGCTTCTTGAGCTGCCCTGGTGGTGGTTAAAGGTTGCTTTGTATCTGCACATGTAAAGGTAACGCTATAAGTAATTTTTATTCTCTCCCTTACTAGTTGTCTAGGGGGGTAAGTGTCTCAGACCGGGATCTAGTAGTAAAAGAAGGATATGTGGCCTCTCTTTGTTTTTCTCTTTTTTTCAAAAAAAAAAAAAAATTGAAATAATGCAATAGGGAAAGCAAATAGCTAAGATAGAAATAATAACAACAATAAATAAAAATGCTCTAGTGTAGGAGCGTGGTAGGGTTGGCAGTATAGTGTCTTCGGTAGCATTCTCCGAATAATAACTTTATTATTCCTCATTTTCTTTGGTGGACGAGCTGAGGCTTCTAAGGTGATTCTTGTTCTAACAAAAAAATTCCCTAGTGTCTAGATGCAATGGTGCTTTTCTGGGTTTTGGATGAGCACTTTTGAGTCTATGAGCGGTCATGGGTACTTGGTGAGTTTGTTTTGAGGAAAAGCTTATTAGCATAAGCATCGAACTGGGGGAGTTCATTTTGATTAGGTCAGTTGTGTACAGGGGTCTACCTTTGGGTGGTGATCATCCTATCCCGTGGTTATCAGGGAGAAGTATGGTAGATATAGTAAGTGATTACATCAGTCGTCATTCATCAGTTTTCGGTTTCATTCTTAGGAGTATCCTGTAAGGCTTTTGATTTATCGTCCGAAAGCAAAATAAAAAGTAGAAGGGGGGTAAGGCTCAGTGATGTGGGGAATAGTTTGTATCTAGTGTTTTCCAAAAGGGATGAGTAATAGTCTTTTTCTCAGAGGGATACGGGGTGCCATGATTGAGCTCTTCATCATGTTTCGGCACTATCAAAATTTCACATTCTATAGTTAGCAGGAGTTTGTCCTCCTCCAGCCACCTTGCGACAATATCTAGTAGTATGGGGACATCAGGGGTGCCCTCGCAGCTTGCTTATACATTTCTAGTCAAAATTTTATTGACTTGTTCATTCGTCGTAATGCTCTCACTCAATTTTTTTGATATATGTATTTTTGAAAGTATCCTACTAGTGTAAGAATAGTGAGTTTTGATTGAACCTAGCATCTTCATTTTTTTTGCTCTAATGTCTCCTCCAATGGCGGGGAAAAGGAGAGATGTGAATCGGGTGTTACTTATGCTTTTGAAAGAGGTTAGGTATGTCACTAGTCCCAATGGCGGGGAAAAGGAGAGATGTGAATCGGGTGTTACTTATGCTTTTGAAAGAGGTTAGGTATGTCACTAGTCCTTCGATCAAATCTCTCGAAATAAGAAAGTGGGCGATAAATTAGAGGTCTTAAGGGTATTCTGAGAATTGATGACGTATGACCAATGAATGGGTCAATATAACTACGAGGGTGATAAGTATAAGTATTTAACCATGGGATGTGATGGTCACAGGGCTAAGGATAGTATTTTCTATGGTACATGGAGTTCTAAGGGCTTGAGAGTTCTTCCCTGTCTTGGTTCGCGTGTTTGTATGCATTCCCAGGGTATGCGACTGTTATAATGTAAGGGCCTTCCCGGTTCGGTTTCAGTTTTCCTTTCAGATGGGCATGCTTTGAAGGCATGATTTTTTTTAAGACTAATTCTCTAATATTAAAGGTTCGTTCGAGGAATTTCTTATTGTAAGCCCTGGCTCCTCTCCTCTGATATACCTGAGCATGATCAGCTGCCCTTAGATGTGTTTCATTGAGCTGCTCTAGTTGTACGAATAGGGCAATTCTCCTCTCATCTAAGGATAGCTCATCATCAAGTTGAATCTGTAAGGATGGTACTTATATCTCATATGGTAATACTACCTCCATCCCATAAGTAAGTAGGTAGGGAGTTTGGCCAATGGCCGTACGAATAAAGGTTCTGTAGGCCCAGAGTGCTTTTGGTAGTCATTCAGGTCAGTCGGTTCCATTGCTTGTTTCTACTATACGTTTCAGAATTTGAATCAGCATTTTTTTCGTAGCTTCTTCTTGTCCATTGCCTTGGGAGTAGAATGGTGATGAATGGGATAGATCAATGTCGAACTTCTTGCATAATTTCTTTGTCTTCTCTGTGATGAACTGTGATCTGTTGTCGGTGACAAACATTCTGGGGACTCCAAACCTGGTGATGATATTCTGAATGATAAACCTCATGAGTGTTGAAGCGGTGATTTTGACATAGGATTCAGCTTCTGCCCATTTGGTATAGTATTCGGTTGCCGTAAGTATGAACGCGTGCTTGTGAGTGTTCCCAACTGTGTCTGTGAAAGGTCCGATGACGTCAAAGGCCTAAATCGAAAATGGCCACGGTGAGGTCATAGTGTTCAATGCAACTGATGGAGCATTGATGAGTGCAGCGCATTCTTAGCATTGTTTGAAGAATTAGACGTAGAGGTGGCAATCTCTTATCATTGTCGGCCAGAAGTAGCCCTGTTGTATGATTTGATCTATGAGTCTCTGTCTACTAGAGTGGGCATTGCAGGCACTGACATGTACTTCTCGGTTGATGTATTGTCCTTCGACAATATGTAGAATTGGGCGCATCAGTTCCTTCTTTGTACAATGTTTCGTCGAGTATACAGAATTAAGCACATCGATTCCTTATAGTTTTTCGTTCGATCCTCATGGCATATTGAAGGACGTGTTGATGCTTCAGGAAGTTTTAGATATCAAAATACCATGGCTGTCCGTCATCAGTTGGTGATCTCTCAAATCTAAACATAGCAACTTTGGTTTCTGACTTGACGTGATTTTTCAGAGTGATTGCTTCATTTTGTCCTATACTCGTGGGGAGGATTGGTAGTTCTCTCTTAACGGTCCATGCTACCTTGTGGGCGGGTACTGTCAGCTTTTCGATGAAGAAGGTCTTGGTACTTTGTCTGATGGGTATTTGGATGACCAAAGCTAACGTGACAAGGGAGTCTGCGAGCTCATTTTCTAGTCTAGGGATGTGCATTAAAGAGATTCTTTCAAATTTCTTTACTAAATATTGAGCGATTTCTAAGTATGCCATTAGTCTCCTTTCCTTAGTTTTCCATTCTCCTATAACTTGCAAGATTACTAGCTTAGAGTCACCGATGGTTTTTAACTATTTAACACCTAATTGTAGTGTGGCTCGTAGTCCAGCTATGAAAGCTTCGTATTCTACGACATTATTAGTGACAGGAAAGTCTAGTTGAAAAACCTTAGGTATGACAACTCCTTTCGAGCTTAGGAGGAATATCTTGATGCCCCTTCCTTTGTGATTTGGAGTGCCATCAAAATAAAGAGTCCATGATGTTTTATCAGGCTCTTTGTTATGAATTGTGAGTAGGTCTTCATCGGGAAAATCTGCATGTACAGGCCCATTTTCGAGAGTGGGAGACCTGTGAGGTAATCGGTGATTGCTTGTCCTTTGATTGACTTCTGCGTTACGTAAGTGATATCGAATTCCTATAATAGCATATGCCAACGAGCGATCTTTCCTGATGTTGTAGGCTTTTCGAATACGTACTTCAGAGGATCCATTCGGTGACCATTTAAGTGGACAGAATATAGCCTTAAGAGATCAGGTCAACCCATAAGGGTTGAGTTGGATACTTCTTCCTTGTAGATGTGCTTGTAACCATCTGAGGGATTTGCTACAGAAACAGCCCTAAATCTTAGTTACATAACTGAATTAACTTTAGCTTAATTGCCTACTTCCCATCCTTTCATCCTTATTTTAATACATGCCATCAACACCTTCTTCATAACCCTTTCTTTAGGATAGGACTACACTTTATTTCCCTTCTTTTAGTGATAATTTAGTATAGTTGTGGTACCCAACTCCCTTTCTTTAGGATTGTCGGATCTGTAGCCAGATTTGGAGGCCTACTAACATAGCCCATTTTGGGTTCTAGATCAATATCTCTATGGGACAAATTCTTACTTAAAACTTGCTACAATATTCCTGTATCTTGTAGGTTGTGTGTACTTTAGGTTGCTATTTTCATAGCCATTTTACTCCACCTTTGTATTCTAATTTTTGCCATCTCATATCACTTTAATAAACACCTAGATACACTGTTAGGATGTCTTAGATGCTTGCTGCTAACTTTATTCAAAATAGTGATAAGAATGTGTTAGTGAAAATAAATCAAAGGTGGATTGAAAACTACAGAGCAGTAAGTCTAAAAATACACAGACCTGCAAGATACAGGGCCTGTTGTAGCAAGTTTTAATAGTAAGAGTTTGTCCCATAGGGAAAAATGATCTAAAGCTACAAGGGAGCTATCTTTAGTAGGCCCTCCAGATCTTACTGCAGATCTGGCAATCCTAAATGGAAGGGGATTTAAGGTCACTATTGTCTAAATCCTAAGGTAACCTAATGCCTAAACTACAGAAATGGTTGAGAAGAATGGTGGAGTGTGAGATAATAAATATAAAAGGGTGAGAAGTAAGCTATTAGGTACAGATCTGATGGGTCGTATAACTCAGACTCAGATCTGCTGCTATAGAAATCCTGTCCAATGGCTGCATTATCACCAAAGAGGAGAAAGGATCCAACTCACCCCTGTGCCATGATCCAATCCCTTATGGCTATAACCTGTCCACTTAAATGGTCACAGACTATCCAATAGGGGAACCAAAGTCCAGAGATGGGTCAGAACAAGTTTATCATTGTAGGCACTACTTCTTTCAGGCTACCATCTCAAGAATCCATAGGAACCTCAACCTCTAAAGTTCTGTGTGGGGCTAGGCCTACAATGTGCACTAGCCTGGACACATAGGACCAGTAGGAGTTTGAGTACTAGCCTTAGGTCTAGCTGTTCACTGCTTTAGAAAGACAGCAGTGATCCAGTCACAAGCCTACAATCTCTACAGCCAGATCAGATCTGCCATCTGATGGTGGGTTTATACAAATACAGGGGAGTCTATCTCTGCACAATCTCCCACAGGGCTACAAGCACAAGTGCAGAGAAGAAGAATTTGTCTTAAATCTGTGAATTGGCCTCACCCTAGGGCTATAACCTGTCCACTTAAATGGTCACAGACTATCCATAGAGGCTATCCTCCTCACAGAGGTCTGAGACAGAGCAAGAAGATTACTGCCACCACCATGTTCACAAGGCTACCAGCTCAGGCTCCCATGGGAATTCAGATTTAGTGGATCCTGTGGTGGGGCATAGGCCTGCATATGTGCCTAGCCTGGACACACAAGTCACTTGGATCTGAATGAATCCTTAAAAATAATCCTCCATTGCTTACAATACAACTTAGCAGTGGAGGATCTCAAGGCAGCAGCCTTGTACAGAACAACCCTCAAACTTCAATCCCATATATGCATAAGATCCTATTGTAAAACTCTATTAAAACTATTCCAAATAAGCATACAAAGGCATAGCCAGCAAGTGTTGGACCATGGAGCGAAGAAAAAGGGAAAAAGAAGCTGCCTAAACCCTAACCTTAGCCTACTGGAACTATACAGTTGATTCAAGAAGAACAGCCCCCCCTAAACCTAAACTAGGCTTAGGCTTATATAGCAGTCAGCTATGGAAGCATTAGGGTTAAGAAAACCCTAATTTTATCGATACAATCATGGCCCATTTCTGTTCCTTGGATGCCTCGGGGCGTGTGCACAGAGATTGGAGCATTAGAGTGCGTACCCTAGTTCTGGAAGTTCTCAGACTGCCCCTACAAAAGTGGGGGGGGGAAGTTAAGATCCCGAGCCTCGCTAGGTAGCAAGGATTTCCAGGTCTTATCGCATGATAGATTTGGCATCACGAGATTGAATTGACTTGAAGCTCTTGCAGTCGCAGGATTGATAATGTGGTCATCGCTGGATTGCTCTGATCGTCGCGGGATTGGGCTTTCCATTTGAATGGCGCAGGAATCACGCGCACAGTTCATTCCTTGGTGAATCTCGGGGGGATCCTTACGAAGAAGCAATGTGCATAGGCCTCTGGATTACGTGAGCAGTTCCCTGAAGATCTGCATCCCACGGCCACTACGCGATAGCTGCACGCAAGAATGCCTGGAGCTCTCTCTCCTCAGTGAATCACACGAAGATTAAATGCTCCTCTCTTGAGCTGCGCGAGAGCTTCCAACTGAGCCTTGAGAGAACTGCGCGATGTCTGCTTTTTAATCCCTTCTGTCATCAATCTGTGCGAGAACAGAGTGAGCAGTTGGTGTGCTGCTTTCAGAAACCCGCGACAACTACGCAAAGCATTGTTTCTGATTCAATTGAACCCTGCAACATCTACACGAGGCTGACTTCTTGACTTGTTGCTGCTGTGCTGTGCCTATACTGCAGCCAATTCTCAGTCTGGGTCCAACTTCCTTTCTTTTAAGGAACTTCTGGGGCAAAAGTAAGCTTCTTGGCATGGTTAGGGCCTTACCTGCAGTTGTTGCTTATTACCTACAAACTAGACTTAACACACATTTATTGAATGACTAAGGGTCTAACAGAGATTAAGTTAAGGGGTGAAAAGTGGTACTTTTCAGGTCTTAACACACCCCCAAACCTAATCTTTGCTAGTCCCTTAGCAAAGCTTTAACTAATTAAATGCCACTTTCGTAGGGATCACGGGTACATTTAGCATATGTACTAAGCCTTTTAAACCCCTAGGTGATCCCTAGTGGAGGAGTGAAGTCTCCTGAGGGTTTTCAGTGAAGTTACCCACAAGCTTCTCAAGAAAAATAGTCAACAGTGGTGCAGTCAATGGAAAAACAAAATTTCAATGAATAAAGCATCAATCCACTTTCCTTTGGAATTCAGAGGAAATTGTAGCAGTAATGCAGGCCATTTAAAACTCAAAATTATCATGTGTTTGCATCACCACCATTCATTTTACATTAGAAATTTAATGTGTAAAAATCAGTACCAAGCTTGCCTTAAATTCAAAAAATAGGTTGGATACAACCCCAATGAGGTTAAAATTCAGACCCGATTCTTACCAGGGCTATCTCTCAACATTAACAATCTGAGGGTGTTCACATTCAAAACAGCTCAAGAGCAGTTACAGACCCCAAATGGGCCTGCATGCATGAGCATAGGCAAAGCTTCTAATTTCTAACATCCTCATGAGTTTTCACCATAGATTGGACAACTCCTCATCTCCATATGACAGCTCATTTCACTTTGGATCTACAAGGTCTTTTTGAATGGGTTGTAATGTGGCTTATGGGTGAGGGATATAGAGAATCAAGGGGTAAAAAGGGAATCAAAATTAAGAAATCAGCAAGGTAAGGATTGATTCATGACATCACAACCTTCATTTCAGCAAAACTTCATCTTACTTGATATATTTAAGAATCAAAGTGGCCAGCTTCTCCTCTTGTTTTCAATTTTCAGATGATGTTCTGCTCTAGACTTCTCTTTCTTTTTCTCTTTTTATTTTTATTCAATATTTTTATGATTTTTATGATGAACTGCCACACAAATATCATTGATACACTGCTGTTCATAAGTTGCTTTTCTTCACCTTCCACCAAATGTTGGACCACTCTCACTATCTTTAACTCCTCCTTTACCTTTTGAATTCTCAGAGTGAGGGTGAGGTTGAATCAGGTCATGAGGTTAAGGTGCAAGTACTCTGGTGTTTGTCAAAGAAAAGTAAGATTTTTAAGGCTCAACTAGTGTATGCAAAAGGACAGTTTTAAAAGGTTAGATTTTTAGGCTCAAACTATCCAAATGAAGGCCTTGGATCATTTCCTTAGTGTCATGAATGCTGTCAACCAGTTTTGATTTGGAGGTGCCTAACTTCTAGTAAAAAGTGTAGAGTCAATCAGACCTTAAAGCAGAAAAAATACCAAAACACTCTTCAACAGAAGTTGATGGGCCCAAATCTCACTAGATATAGTCTTCTTCTTAACTCATGGAGTGCATTTTCACCTTTTTCTCTCTTCTTAGGTTTACTAGGTATTAATTTAAAATTTTTTATGTTAGCTTCATGGTGGTGCCAAGATTTTAAAATTTTTCAGTTTCGAAATGTCTGTAAAAACATTTTAATTTTCCACAAATTTCCTCATTGTAGCAAGTTAAGTGGAAATTGACTTTATTCATTCCAATTACACCACCACTACTGCACTAAAGTTAACTATTCTATTGGCAGACCTACCCTGCCACACCCCCAAACCATGAGGAGCAGTGTCCTCACTGGTTCAAAGGCCAAAAAGTACAGGGTAAGAGTCATAAAAAAAATAAACAGACACAGACAATATTCACAAAGCAAGAGACAACAAAAATTCTATTAACTTAGAAAGAAATGTACAACTGTAATTATAATGACAAAAAAAGAAGTGGGAAGGAAAGAAAAGCCTAGCTACAATATAGGTTAAGAGGAGGAGGAGTCAGAATCTGAATCTGTGAACCAGTCCTAGCCCATCTGTTTTGCATGTTTATTAAGTTTAGCTTTGTTCTCAGAACTGAACTTGGACTAGGTTCTGTCAGAGGGAGCTTTGGTCTTTTCCTTCTTTGCTTTGCTCTCAGCTGGACTCTTTTTCTTTGGTTGCCTTGGTTTCTTTGGTTGTGGTGGTTTCTTCATGGTTGGAGCTTTTGGTGCCCTCACCCTCATTTTTCTGGTTTTGGGTTCAGGAGGGATCATAGGGGATTTTCCTTTATCTTGCTCAGAGGGGGCTACAGGAGACTTCTCTTGTTCTGGCTGGTCAGGGGGTTGTGCCTCCTTAGACTGGGCAGTTGGCTCTTTGCCAATTTTAATAGAGGCTGCTGTGGAAGTAGTCCACTTAGCAATGACTTTCCTCTGTTTAGGATAAGTTTGCTCAGTAGGGTGTGCAGCATGTGTTTGGGTAGGTTGAGGCTGCTCAATAGGGGGTGCAGCAGGAGGGGCAATAGGGGTTTGAGTAAGCTGAGGCTCAGGTTCTGGCATGAGTACAGAGAGTGGGGTGGGCTGCTGAGTAGCAGTTCTAGCAGCAACCAATGCAGCTTCCAAAGAGGCTATTTGGCTTTTGGCTTTGAGGAGGTCAGTTTCATGGATTTCCTTTTAGAGTCGAAAGATTTCCTGGGCATTGTTAAGCCTTTTTTCGAACATCCTTGCTTTCATCCTCTCCATAGTAGTGTTGGCTTTCTCCAACTCCAGATTCATCTGATGATAAGCAGCCATAGTTTTTACCTTCTCATAGGCCTCCAAGATGTTAGTCCAGCCAAAGGGAAATACCCAGTAATTGCTTTCTGTAGGCTTCCTCAAGTTCAGCAATCTGCTGCAATAGGGGGGTCTCTATGGATTGCCTAAGTTGGGCCATGCTCCTCAGGACATCCCTCCTAAGGTAGGGATTGTCTCTCATGGCATGGAGGATGGTGAGGTAGGGAGGGATGTAAAAGGAGTGTTTGGGTGCGATAGGAAAAGAAAAGTGGAAGGAGCAAAATATGATTGGTCCTGGGTGGGGGAAGTGGTATTATCAGTGGGTAATTCTAGTTGTTAGGGGAGGGTAAAAGGTTCTGGGTCTGTTTGGACAGATTTGTCAGTGAATGTTTGAGGGGGTAGGATAAGAGGTGGGATTGAAGGCATGGGGGGGAAAGAAAATGAGGTAGGCTCGGTAGGTGGTGTTGGGGAAGGGAAAAAGGGAATGGTGAAAGGTAAGAAAGGGAATGGTTGGGTTGGGGGGTCAGGGATGGATGGGGAACTGATCAGTGGGGTTTGAGTAGATTGTTGAGGGATGGGTGGGCGTGTCAATGTCTGAAGTGTGGATTTGATAGAGGTGATTTCTATTTGCATCTGGTCCTGTGTGTGTGTGTTGTGGTGGACAGTTGGGATTGGATGTCTTGGATGAGGGAGAGGATAAGTGTAAGTGTGTCTGGGTTGGGAGGTTGAGATTTGGTAGAAGATGGAACAGGTTGATAAGGGGAGGAAGGGGCATGGTGGAAAGTGGGAGGAGGAGGAGATTGGGGTGATGTATTTGGGGAGTCCGGGAGGGGGGTGTAGTGGGTGGGCATGGTGTCAAGGAAACTAGCCATAAAGGCTTGGAATCCGGTGGTTGTGTTAAGGTTTATGTCTATGTCTGTGAGTGGGGATGTGGTAGGCATGGCTGGAGTGGTGTCTTGGTCAATGTGAGGGGTGTCAGTGGGGATAAAAGGGATTGTGGGTGGGGGTAGGGACATGGTGGGGGTTGTGTCAGTAGTTTTCTTTTTCTTATATGAGATCAGTGGAGGGCTATCAGGGGTGTGTGAAGATGGTGAGGGTATTGGGGCTGTATATTGAGGTAGGGTAGGAGAAGGGGTGGGGCTGACATGGGGGGTGGTGTCCTCCCAGGTACCAATCATAGGAGAAAGGGGTGCGGGCATGGATAATGAAGACAGAGGAGGGTGAGAGAGAGATGGAGTAGGGGTAGGGGATGTTGTCAGGATAGGTGATCCTAGAGTAAAAGGTGGGGGGGATGTGGGGGCTGCTGCAGCAGTGGTAGTGATAGGCTCCGGAACCACCTCTTTGGTTGCAAGGGTAGGCCTTGTAATAGCTTCCTCATTAGCTTGCTTGGGAGGGGCCTGAGCCTCAGCTTTCTGCTTCTTCTGTGTTTCCATCAGACTCCTGCTGATTCCCCATTGCCTCTTAGCAAAAGTTATAGGGGCAAGGGTGGTAGTCTCCTCTCCTTTTGCTATCTTGTACCCCCCTTTAGAAGCAGTTTGGTGATGACTCTGGCATAGGATAGTGTGTGTGGCTTCTTGTTCTGCCCTAATTTCTCCACCAAGTCCTTCATTGCTTCAAAAATTAACCAGGCTGCATGGAAGCCATGGCCCAAAGAGAAAGAGTAAACAACATCAGCTATAGGAGTCCTCCTCTCCTGCTAATGGCCTGAGCAGTAAATGTTCTTTCTCAAGACCTGGTCAATGAAAAGGAGTCCAGGCTCCAACTCTCTTCTTCTGATAGAATCTCCTGAGGCCTTTAATCCTCTAGTAAGAGCCCTCGCAATGGTATCAATTGAGGCACTCAGGGGGGAGCCATATTCACAGCTAGTGTCGAATGCAGCTGGGATGCCCAATACTTCTGCAATTAGCTTGGGGCTAACTAACATCTCGAAATCGTCAATCAACACAAGAAAACCTGATTGCCCATCTTTGTCCTTGCTGACCCTAATGTGCTAATAAAAAAGTTGCACTAGCCTAGGGTAGGCTAGTGCTGAAATTCCTTTCATCAAGGGGGTCAGACCAGCCTTGCTCGTAAATTGAATGGCAGGGCAGAGAGAGGCTCCTTCTCAAAGAAGGGTAGATCAAAAGCTGTTTCAGGCTCCAAGGGGATTGAAGCCATGACCTCAGAGGGTGTAGAAAACTCAGGGGTTGGCTCCTCCACCTCCTCAACCACTTCCTTCCCTTTTTTTTGGTGCCTTTGAAGTCTTGACCTTCTTAGGAGTGGTCTCAACAGGGGCCTTATCCCTGGCCCTTTCCTTTGATGCACTCTTAGGGGCCATTAGAAACTCTACTTGTAAAGATGAAAAAGAGGAACTGAGATCTGAGTGCTTACCCTAAAATCGTAGGGTTTAGTTCTATCTGACGCACAGTGCACCATGAGATCTCTGAGCAGAGGGCAACTGATGGGGATGACATTAGGAATAAATATGTATATTCCTGGTGTGAATAATGGGTTGTAGAATGGATGTTGGAGGAGAGAGGGAGAAGAGCGCCAAAAGCTAGGGTTTCGCTGGATGGAGAAGGAAGAGAGTACTAGGAAAGGAGACAAGCACGGGTTTGGAGTACTTATCGCTAGGCTTGGCGCGCTTTGGAAATATCTGGTCGCGGGATGGGAAATGAAACCTAGAGAAGGTGTAAATGCAACTCGGATTGCGCAAGAGGCTCCCAAGTTTACTTTGAATATCGCGACAGCTAGTGAAGTGTTCCATTTGAATTATGCAAGAGGCTCCCAGGTTTACATTGAATCTCGCAACAGCTATTGAAAAGCTCTATTTGGATTGCGCGAGAGGCTCCCAGGTTTACCCTGAATCTCGCGACGACTATTGAAATGCTCCATTTGGATTGTGTGAGAGGATCCCAGGTTTACCTTGAATCTCGTGACAACAAAGTATTAAACATAGAGCATGCGCTCTTCATTCTGCCATTTCCATTTGTGCTGTGGCTGGATCCTAGGCATGACTCACCACCAGGGGTACCCCCATACACTTTAAAATCAAACATTCAAGCATATGCAGCAAAAAAAAAATCTTTATCCAAACATCGTGCATTCAATCAAAAACCACCAATTCAAGAGCATGAATCATCAAACCAAGCATAAAAAGAAATTAGACCAGATAGGTTTAGATTCAAGTGGGGCCACTACAATTTCCTAAAAAATTTGAACAAAAGAAGGCAATACAAACCTAATAAAACCAAAGTAAATATAATACACATTGACACATCTGTTGATCAGTTTAATGAAGGGTCCCCTTGAAAGTGAATGGTGTCCATAGGTTCAGCAGGTTTTTGTAAACAAGGCTTAAGCCTCTGACCATTCACCTTCAAGGTTTTCCCAGACTTGGGATCCATGATTTCCACATCACCAGATGGGGAAACACTAATGACAATATAGGGACCTTCCCATCTGGATTTCAGTTTGCCAGGAAAAATTTTAAGTTTGGAGTTAAACAACCAAACCTTCCAGTCATGAAGCACTTTCTTAACAAACGCTTGTCAAAGAAAGCCTTGGACCTTTCCTTGTATATCCTGGCATTGGCATATGCATCCATCCTCAGCTCTTCCAGTTCTGACAGCTGCAGCAACCTGTGATGACCAGCAGAAGTTAGGTCTAGATTTAAATTTTTTTATGGCCCAATAGGTCCTGTGTTCTAACTCTACTGGGAGATGGCAAGCCTTGCCATAAACCAGTCTGAATGGGGACATCCCAATGGGAGTCTTATAGGCAGTCCTATAAGCCCATAATGCATCATTAAGCTTATCAGCCCAGTCCTTTCTGTTAGTTCTCACTGTCTTCTCAAGGATGTGCTTGATCTCCCTATTAGAAATTTCAACTTGCCCACTAGTTTGCGGGTGGTAGGGAGTTGCAATCCTATGGGTGACAAAATATTTCTTGAGCAAGCTGTCGAAATTTCTATTGCAGAAATGGCTACCCCCATCACTGATAATGGCTCTAGGGGTGCCAAATCTTGAGAAGATATTCTGCTTTACAAACTTGAGGACAACTTGATCATCATTGGTTTTTGTGGCAATAGCTTCTACCCATTTCGAAACATAATCCACTGCCACTAAGATGAAATGATAACCATTTGAATGAGGAAAGGGGCCCATAAAGTCAATACCCCAGACATCAAATAGTTCCACAACAAGGATGGACCGCAAAGGAATTGAGTTTCTTTTGGACAGCCCTCCTAATTTCTGACATCTCTCACATGTCCTGCAGTGTGTATTGGCATCTTTGAATAAAGAAGGCCAATAGAACCCACACTGCAAGATTTTGTCAACTATTTTTCTTCTACTAAAGTGGCCCCCACAGGTATTTTCATGGCACATGGCCAGAATACTGGGGACATCACTTTCTGGAACACATTTTCGGATGATATGGTCTGCACAGTATTTGTATAAGCAAGGTTCCTCCCAAAAATAGAATTTGACCTGTGAGAAGAATAGGTCTTTGTCCATTTTGGTCCAATGGGCATGAATCTTGCCTATAACTAGATAATTTACAATGTGTGCATACCAAGGAATCAAGGATTGGATGGCAAACAACTACTCATCCGAGAAAACATCATTTGTAAGGTCATCAATACAATTTTCCAACACAATTCTAGACAAGTGGTCAGCCACCACATTTTCTACACCCTTTTTGTCCTTGACTTCAATGTCAAACTCCTGCAACAGGAGTATCCATCTAATCAGCCTGGGCTTAGCATTTTTCTTGGACAGTAGGTATTTTAATGCTGAGTGGTCTATGAAGATTACAGTTTTAGACCCAAGTAGGTAAGGTCTAAATTTGTCCACAGCAAAAACCACTGCCAGAAGCTCTTTCTCAGTTGTGGTGTAATTCAGCTGAGCTTCAACAAGTGATTTGCTGAGATAGGCAATGACCACTGGCAGCTTATCTTTCCTTTGGCCTAACATAGCACCTATTGCCAAGTCGGATGCATCACACATCAACTCAAAGGGGAGTGTATAGTCAGGTGTTTGGAGTACAGGGGCAGAGGTGAGGCATATCTTCAAAGTTTCAAAAGCCTCAAGACATTCAGCAAAAAAATCAAAGGGCACATCCTGACAGAGCAGGTGGCACAATGGTTTAGCTATTTTGCTGAAGTCTTTAATGAACCTCCTGTAGAATCCTACATGTCCAAGGAAAGATCTGATTTGTTTAACTGTTCTTGGAGGGGGCAAATTTGTAATGAGGTCAACTTTGGCCTTATCTACCTCAATCCCTTCTCTAGAGACTACATGGCCCAACACAATACCTTGTGTTACCATGAAGTGGCTCATTTCCCAACTTAAGACCAGATTGGTCTCCTCACATCTTTGCAAGACCAGGTGGAGGTGTTGCAGACATTGGCCAAAACTGTCTTCGTATACAGAGAAATTATCCATAAAATTTTTCAAGAATTTGTCAATCATATCAGAGAATATGGCATACATACACCTTTGAAAGGTGGCTGGGGCATCACACAGTCAAAAGGCATCCTTCGATAAGCAAAGGTGCCAAAAGGGCAAGTAAATGTAGTTTTCTCTTGGTCATGAGGGTGCACAGGGATCTGGTTGTACCCTGAGTACCCATCAAGAAAGCAATAGAAAGCTTTTCCAGCCAACTTATCCAGAATTTGATGTATGAAGGGGAGAGAGAAGTGGTCTTTTCTGGGTTTAGAGTTGAGCTTCCGATAATCTATGCAAACGCTCCAGCCAGTGGTCTCCCTGGCTGGTCTCAGCTCTCCAGACTCAGTTGTGATGACTGTTATGCCAGATTTCATGGGCACTACTTGGATAGGTGCCACCCATTCAGAATCAGAAATGGGGTAAATTACCCCAGCATCTAGCAATTTAATGATCTCTTTGAGGACCACTTCCTGCATGTGAGGATTCAATTTCCTCTGCATTTCTCTGGAGGGTGCTGAGCCCTCCTCTAAATGGATCCTGTGTATACAGATTAATGCATCTATCCCTCCTAGATCCGCAATGGTTCAGCCAATTGCCTTTTTATGCTTCCTCAAGACTGTTAGTAATTCTTCCTCTTGCTCATTGGTAAGAGAGGAGGAGATAATTATTGGAAGTTTTTCACCTTTCTCAAAGAAAGCATATTTTAATGTTTCTGAAAGCTTCTTGAGATCTAGTTCAGGGGCTTGTTGGGTGGATGGCAAGATTGGTGCTTTGTTGGTTTGAGGAAGAGGCAGCAATGTAGGTTTCCAAATGGAATGATGCACTAAGCCCACAGGAGACTTTAATGTGGTCATGTCTCCTGTCATAACAGCTGGGTTTCCTTCCTTTACCATATCCCAAACTTCAATTAAACTTTTGATAATGTTGCCCCAATCCAGCAGAGTGGACAATTCTTCTTCAACAACTTCCTCTAATACATCCACTGCAAAGCTTTCCTCATTGTCCAGCTGAGGGTACTTTGCACTGTTGTACACATTCAATTCAACCTTCATATGTCCAAAAGTTACCTCCATAATCCCTGACCTGCATTGAATGCATGCATTGACAGTGGTTAAGAATGGCCTGCCCAAAATAATAGGTATAGGGGTTGTACTCTTGTTGCACCTCATGTCCAAAACCAGGAAGTCTGCAGGATAGAAGAACTTGTCCACCCCTACTAAGATATCCTCAACCACTCCCATAGGTCTCCTTTCAAACCTATCAGCCATTAGCAGCACAATGGGGGTGGGTTTTAGCTCCCCCAAACCTAGCTGCTGATACACACTGTATGGCAGCAGGTTTACACTGGCTCCAAGGTCTAGAAGGGCCCTTCCAATTATGTGGTCTCCAATTATACGGGGAATAGTGGGTATCCCTGAGTCTTGTAACTTCTCTGGCATTGTTATGTTTAATACAGAATTAACTGTATCAGTTGCAAAGACCTTTTTGGACAAATGGCCTCTAGCTTTCCTTTTCTGGGTACCAAGGTCTTTCAGAAATTTGGCATAGGCTGGGACCTGTCTAATTGCATCAAGCAGGGGCAAATTGATTTTTACCTACTTAAAGGTCTCCATCATTTCCTCTATTTGTGCATTCCCCTTATCAAAAGGGGCAGGGCCTCTCAAAGCTTGAGGAAATGGCAACTGAGGTACTGCTGGTTTCTCAGCTGCAAGCCTATGACTAAACTTTTGTTTTTTTTTTTTCATCTTTTATTTCCTGTTAAGGCTCAACTACAGCCTGTTTATTTTTCTCTTATTGCAGGGTAACATGCAACTCTTGGCTCTGTGCTCTAACATATTCTTTTTCACAGTCATTCAAAATTTCTGTGGAAATAACCTCTCCTTGTTCCTTTCCAACCTGGTTGTCTACCAGCTTGCCAGACCTTAGGGTTGTGATGGCATTAGCTCCCTCAAAACTTGAGGAAGCTTCTCCAATCAAATATTGGCCCTTAGGGTTGGCCACTGGTTATAGCTTGGCACCCTGCCCTCTTCTCTTTTGGCCAAGGCATTGGATATTTGGCCTAGCTTCTCTTCCATTTTCTTTATGCTTTGACTGTGAGAAGTCACATTCTGAGTCAAGGTTCCTAGGTTTTGCAATGAGGCCAAAACCTAATCCTCAAAAGAAACATTTCGGGGCTGAGGTGGGGGAACTACCAACTGATTTTGCTGCTAGGGCAGCTGCTGATGCTGAAAATTTGACCTTGGGGCATATCCCTGGTTAAATTGTTGTTGAGGCCTTTGAGGTAAGGCATACATCTGTTGTGGTAGCATGTAATTATCTTGTCTCCACCTCAAATTTGGGTAGTCCCTCCACTGGTAACCAGCATTTTAATGCTGGTAACCAAATGGCTATTTGTTGTAGCCAACAGATTGTTGCTGGCCAAATGATTGGGCAGCAGCAGCTTGTTCCATCACATACTCAGGATATTGCCCTGCAGATGGGCACTCCTCCACTTGTGTTGTGGAGATTGGCATATCAAACATGCCTCCATCACCTGTGCCGCCAATCTGGGTTGCACCACAGTTAACAGTTTATCAAACTTATCAGAAAGATTGGTCATCTACATTTTCAAGTCATTATTCCCAATTACTTCATACATCTTTCCTCTGGAGGTTTCAGCTAGTCCCATTTTAGGAGAAGGCTCTTGAACAGTTCTTGATAAGGACATCTTTTGCAAAGCATTTTCACTGATGACCTCGAACAAATCCCATGCCTCATCAGCTGTTTTGTGCATGTAAGTTCCACCACAAGAGGCATCTACCATGTCTCTACTTTTCTCATCAATCCCATTATAGAAGCTCTGGACAAGCTGCCAGTCAGGGATCTTGTGGTGGGGACATTGTTTGAGCATCTCCTTGAATCTGTCTCATGCTTGATTAAAATCTTCAGTTGGGGATTGGGAAAAAGCAAGTATTGCTTTCCTCAACTGGCTAATTTTTGTCTCTAGGAAGAATTTGGTCAAAAATCTTGTCTGGAGGTCTTTCCAAGAGGTGATGCTGTTGTTTGGGAGAGTAGCCCTGTCCTTTAGGGAGAAAGGAAAGAGCCTTAATCTGGTGGCTTCTGGTCCCAAACCAGTAATGGAGAATGTTGTGCATAGGGCCAAGAATTGGTCAATGTGTTTGTAGGGGTCTTCCTTGCTGAGCCCATGGAAAGAGGGAAGCATTTGGATGATTAAGGTTTTAATCTCATAGTTTCCCAGAAACATCTGGGAATTGAATGCTAAATGGGGAATTATAATCATCAGGAGCATTCAATTCCTTCAATGTTCTGGGTTGCTCTTAACCCATGACTGTTGTCTCAGTTTCAGTAAGGAGCTCAATTGTGGTGTGTCTAGGCCTTCTTGGTCTTCTGCCCCTTTCTATCTCAGGGTTAGGAGGCTCTAATGTGGGGATGAGGGATCTCCTTCCTAACATGCATACACACCAACAACAGGGAAGACTACTTGCAGACGCATTGCAATTAACTCAAAGAATTATCAAAACAAAATTATGACTATCCTAATCAACTGCTATGGAATTTGCCAAGGGAAATAGACTGAGTTTTTGAGGGTTAGAGAAATGCAAACAGAGGTAGCTAGACTCCAAGTGTAGTTCAACTTTCCTTCTCTGCTACTGTCCAAATCTGCAAAGAAAAATTCCAAATGTAAATCAGCAGTATCAGTTATTCACAAGCACAACTACCAAAGAAAAAAAAATATAAAAATCTAGAGTCTACTAATAGATCAATATTCCCTGGCAACGGCGCCAAAAACTTGTTAGGATGTTTTAGATCCTTGCTGCAAACTTTATTGAAAATAGTGATAAGAATGTGTTAGTGAAAATAAATCAAAGGTGGATTAAAAACTACAGAACAACAAGTCTAAAAATACACAGGCCTGCAAGATACAGGGCCTGTTGTAGTAAGTTTTAATAAGTAAGAGTTTGTCCCACAAGGAAAAATGACCTAAAGCTCCAAGGGAGCTACCTTTAGTAGGCCCTCCAAATCTTACTACAGATCTGGAAATCCAAAATGGAAGGGGATTTAAGGTCACTATTGTCTAAATCCTAAGGTAACCTAATGCCTAAACTACAGAAATGGTTGAGAAGAATGGTGGAGTGTGAGATAATAAATATAAAAGGGTGAGAAGTAAGCTATTAGGTACAGATCAGATGGGTCTTATAACTCAGACTCAGATCTGCTACTATAGAAATTCTGTCTAATGACTACATTATCACCAAAGAGGAGAAAGGATCCAACTCACCCCTGTGCCTTGATCCAATCCCTTATGCTATAACCTATCCACTTAAATGGTCATAGACTATCCAATAGGGGAACCACAGTCCAGAGATGGGTCAAAATAAGTTTATCATTATAGGCACTACTTCTTCCAGGCTACCAACTCAAGAATCCATAGGAACCTCAACCTCTAAAGTTCTGTGTGTGGGGCTAGGCCTCCAATGTGCACTAGCCTGGACACACAGGACCAACAAGAGTGAGTACTAGCCTTAGGTCTAGTTGTTCACTGCATTTGAAAGATAGCAGTGATCCAGTCACAAGCCTACAATCTCTACAGCAAAATCAGATCTGCCATCTGATGGTGGGTCTATACAAATACAGGAGAGTCTGTCTCTGCACAATCTCCCACAGGGCTACAAGCATAAGTGCAGAGAAGAAGAATTTGTCTTAGATCTGTGAATTGGCCTCACCCTAGGGCTATAACCTGTCCACTTAAATGGTCACAGACTATCCACAGAGGTTATCCTCCTCACAGAGGTGTAAGACAGAACAAGAAGATTACTGCCACCCCCATGTTCACAAGGCTACCAGCTCAGGCTCCCATGGGAATTCAGATTTAGTGGATCCTGTGGTGGGCCATAGGCCTGCATATGTGCCTAGCCTGGACACACAAGTCACTTGGATCTAAATGAATCCTTAAAAATAATCCTCCATTGCTTACAATACAACTTAGCAATGGAGGATCTCAAGGCAGCAGCCTTGTACAGAACAACCCTCAACCTTCAATCCCATACATGCATAAGATCTTATTATAAAACTCCATTAAAACTGTTCCAAATAAGCATAAAAAGGCATAGCCAGCAAGTGCTGGACTATGGAGAGAAGAAAAAGAGAAAAAGAAGTTGCCTAAACCCTAACCATAGCCTACTGGAACTATACAATTGATTCAAGCAGAATAGCCCCCCCTAAACCTAAACTAGGCTTAGGCTTATATAGCAGTCAGCTGTGGGAGCATTAGGGTTAGGAAAACCCTAATTTTATCGATGTAATCATGGCCCATTTATGTTCCTTGGATGCCTCGAGGCATATGCACAGAGATTGGAGCATTGGAGTGCGTGCCCTAGTTCTGAAGTTCTGATCGCCTTAAGTGGGGAGTTAAGATCTCAGCCTTAGGTAGCAAGGATTTCGTCTTGTCTTGGTGATAGAGTTGGCATGGGATTGAATTGACTTCAAGCTTGGCGTAGGATAGATAATCAACATCAGGATTGTTTCCATTTGATGGTGACGCGCGCAGCTCATTCTTTATGAATCTCGTGGATCCTCACAAAGAAGCAATGTGCATAGGCTTCGATTGCGAGTTCCTTGAAGATCTACATCCCGCGCATTATGTGATGTACAAGAATGCTCCGAGCTCTCTCGTGAATCACGAGATTAAATGTTCTCTCGAAATTTGAGATCAAAATCGTGAGAGCTTCCAAATCAGCCTTAAGTAGAACTATGCGGCTCACTTCTTGACTTGTTGTTGCTGTGTTGTGCCTATGCTGCAGCTAATTCTCTGTCTGGGTTCAACTTCCTTTCTTCTGAGGAACTTCTGGGGTAAAAGTAAGCTTCCTGGTATGGTTAGGGCCTTATTTGCAGCTGCTGCTTATTACCTACAAACTGGGCTTAACACACATTTATTAAATGACTAAGGGTCTAACAGAGATTAAGTTAAGGGGTGAAAAGTGGTACTTTTTAGGTTTTAACATACACAACCCAACATTCCCCCATGACCCCCATCAACCCCCCGTCATCCACACTACCCAAAACCCCACTACTCATATATCCCAAGGCCCAATGGTGCAAACCCCCATTCCCTACATATCCCAAGGCCCCATGGCCCAAAACCCCACAACCCATACCTATCAAGGGCCCATGGCCACCATGGCCTAACCTAGACCCACCAATGGGCATGACCTGCATCAAAGGCCCAATGAGTCGACAAGGCCCCAATGGGCCAGATCCATCAAGGGCCCATGGCTTAAACCCACCAATGACCATTGGATCATGTTAGAGATTGTTCTGCGCCGCTTTTAACACAACAACCATAATCCTATTGCACACCTCAAGTCCTACTGTGGGGACATGTGCCAATACGGAGGGGACAAAAGACTGTTGATAAAGGTCATTCAAAAGAGTTTGACCGGTCCGGCCTTGAGATGGTTCACATCTTTGGAACCATCTGTGATGAAAACTTGGAAGGACTTGACACACTTGTTTCAGGAATAATATGTCTACAATATAGATATCAAACCACGTAAGTCTGACTTGGCCCGGTTAAAGCAGAACCTGAATGAGACCTTTAATGACTATTTGGGGCAATGGAGAGCACTAGCAGCTCAGGTCAGAAACAGGATACCTGATGATGAGCAAATCGAAATGATTTCTAAGAATACTCTACCAGTGATCTCAAACTTTTTAGTATACCAGCAGCAGTCCAGCTTTGCCGATCTGGTGAGGAACACCAATCGCTGTGAAGATGCCATCAGGGAAGGCCACCTAAATAAAAACATACCAAGTGGAGCCAGTGGGGTTAGGAGGTTTTCAGAACAGAGAAATAATAAGAGAATCGGGGTCGACGTTCAGAACATCGCCAACACCAGGCCCAATAATATCATAACCCCATTCCAATTCCAGGCAATCCTGCCAACACCAGTCAAAACTGAGCAGATGCAGAGAACAGGGAATGGACAAGGAATGCAGATGACTCTGGAGCAGAGGAGAGCCCGCTATGACTGAGTGTTTACACCCCTGGGGCAATCATTAAGTGTATTTTTACCTTCACTAATAGAAAAGGGATTAGTCACTATTCATCAACCGCAACCTCCTCCTCACCCGATCCCAAAGAACTATGACCCTAACATCCACTATAATTTTTATTAGGGTTTGGGTCACCCAACTGATCGCTGCTTACCATTAAAGCACACGATCTAAAATTTGATCGATGCAGGAAAAATCATTCCACCGGCACCTTCTCAAGTAAACTAGCATACAAACATTCACCAAGTGCCATTGCCCCCACATCCTATCGGAGGAGCAGGTCTAAGACCCACCATCGGGATGATAGAATGTGAGGAGGAGTTCGAGTTTGACCCATCTGATTACATCAGTGATCGGGAGAGCTATGTGGCACCATTGCTGAGAAATGTTGAAGAAAGGAATATTGGGGTGATTGAGCCCCTGAATTTGTCAGACTATTTCCCCAACCCGACTTCGCGAATTGAACCCTTGGATCTTAGGGCTTATTTTCCATCACCCACACCCGTTAATTATGTGCACATAAATACATATCAACCATACATCACCACCCCTGTCAATTACCTAGTAGCCCATGAATCCCCGCCAGCACTATCACCAACGGCCTACCCCCTACCCCCATCACACTTTTCACCACAATCTACACTACATACCACCAAATATTTTGCCACCCAACCAGCACCCTATCACCGAGTGTTATCCACACCTCAGAGCCAGCAAAGACAAGAGCATCCGATACCATGCCATGCCATTTGATTCGGGACCAACTACAATCCTCATCAAGTCTCGAGTTATGAACAAACAAATGTCAACAGGCAGAAGAGATAAGAACTTTGTTACCACCAAAAAGATTTCAAAGCAAGCACCAGCCAAGCAAGCCCAAAGGGGAAGAAAGATAGCGCAATGAATCCTTTCGAGAAAATGAGTCGAGAACAAATACTGGAGACTCAGCTAAGAAGAATGCCTGCCCATATTACTGTATGGGATTTGTTGATGGCGTCCCCACTCCATTTTCAAGCATTAATGGGGACGCTAAAGAATGTGCATGTCTCACTTCAAATTAGCCCAGATGAAGTTTGACAGATAATTGGTCAAGTGATGGCTCCAAATGCCAGTTTATTTTCTGATGCCAATTTACCTGAGGAAGGAGGTAGTCACTCAAAATCTTTGAATATAACTGTTGAGTTTGGAAATATGGTAATCCCCTTGGTTCTAATTGATAATGAGTCAGCACTGAATAAATGCCTGTTGAGAATCACCACAAAGATCGGGGTAGATCCATACATGTTGAGACCCACGAGAACCAATGCCCGAGGTTTTGACCATACTAGGAGAGAGATAACGGGAGAAGTTGACCTTGAGCTATTGATTGGGCCAACGACCTTCTCCATATTATTTTAGGTAGTGGACACTAAATCCACATTTAATCTATTATTAGGGCGCCCGTGACTACATGAAGATGGAGCGATCCCCTCCACATTGTACTAAAAGCTCAAGTTCGTGTCTGGGCATAAGATCATCACCATCATTGGTGAAGGGCACAGTGAGAAAGAAAAGGCCACCAACAGCGTTGAAAAGCCCAATGTGCTGGATGTGCCGCACATAACTGAGGATGTCGACCTTCACAGTTTCGAGTATGAAGTATCAACAATACTCCCGGAGCCCATCGAGGGCATCGTCCCAAGAACCGGAGGTGGAATGGTAGCGGTAGTGGCCATGCTCTAAAAATGGGGCTATCAAAAGGGAAGAGGACTGGGGCCCAGACTATAAGGTAGGAACAAGCTCATCACAGTTAAGGGCGATCAAAAAGTCAGGTTTGGGCTAGAATACAAGCCCACAGAAGAAGAGGTGAGAGAGGCTAAAGAGAAAGCCTATATGACGACAGTTGTAAAAGCTAGGGGGATCCAAATAGAGGAGAAACCTCGTCCCATGCCTCATATCAAGAATTCATTTGTGAGTGTCGGGGTTGTGAAGATTGACCAATGACCAATTGACTCATACACGCCAAAGACCAACCAATCCTACATCACCCTTCCCACGAGATAGATTTGGTCGGTTATCCCTCTCTGAGGAACAACGCCCATACAAACAAACCCCCGTGGTGAATCACCACAAACCGTATTAACATTTTAGGATATCATCTCTCATTTAAATGGAGATCAACATAATGGAGGTCCAAAGAGCCGACACACCTCCATCCAAAAAAAGAAGTGCTTCGCGTGTGGGCATCTTTGCTCCAAACCCTGGAAGTGGTGAGTGGCCTAACATTTGGCACCCATTTTCTAAAACAAAACAACCTATAAAAAGTGAGATAAGTCCTTGGTAGGTAGTACCTTGTATATGCACAGACTCGTGCTGCCAAGGTTCCATCTCCGAAGAAAATAAAAATCCCGAAAACACTAAAAAATACAAAGTCCAAAAATATTGTCATTTAAAATTTCAAATAAAATCCCATAAAAAGATGTCTTCATTAAAATATCCGTCCCATGTAAAATCGACCCTTTTCCGATAGAAATACAAGAAGAGGTAGGTGTTATGAGTTTGGATGAGGATATCCCTTCGGAGGAGCTCCCTAATGAGCTCCTTGGCCGGTTTGCCAAATTTGAGCATGGCCCTACTCTCATTGTCAAAGAAATCGAGGACGTTAATCTAGGGACTGAGGAGATTCCCTGAATAACTAAGATCGGAACGTCGCTATCTCCAGAAGAAAGAAAAAGAATAATCAACTTCCTTCGGTCATACCAAGATGTTTTTACCTGGTCGTACGAGGACATTCCTGGTCTGGACACTGATTTGGTTGAGCATGAGTTACCTCTCTACCTTGATATGAAGCCGGTTAAGCAAAAGCTAAGATGTCTTCGACCCGAGTGGATGTTGAAAGTCAAAGACGAGATCATCAGTCATGATCCAAATTTCTCATGGTATCCAAATAGCCGAATATAAATATTGTGATGGAAAAAAGGATGATGTGCATTGATTTTAGAAATTTGAACAGGGTGAGCCTAAAGGACGATTTTCCATTACCGCACATCAACATCTTGGTTGATAACACTGCTAAGCATGGGATGCACTCCTCCATGGATGGATTCTCAGGATACAATCAGATTAAGATGGCAGAGGCAGATCGAGAGAAGACAACATTTATCACTCCGTGGGGAACCTTTTGCTACCTAGTGTTAGTCATTTTTCGAGATTCTGGCTACATGTTTTATTAAGAACAGTGGAGAGAATAAATCAAGAGTGGGGAATTGGAGATGGGTTAGCACAGCAAGTCTAAAATACACATAGTCCTGTAATATACAGGGTCTATTGCAGCAAGTTTTGATAAGTAAGAGTTTGTGTCACAGAGAAAATGATCAAGAACCCAAATTGGGCAATAATGGTAGGCCTCCAAATCTGGCTACAGATCTGACAATCCTAAAGGAAGTGAGTTGGGTGTCACGACTACACTAAATTAATAATAAAGAAGGGAAATAAAGTGCAGCCTTATCCTAAAGAAATGGTTAAACAGAAGAAGGTGATGGAGTGTGTTAAAATAAAATATAAAATTAGTGAGAAGTAAGCAGGTTGAGCTAGAGTTAATGATGCAATAATGTAGTCTATCTCTACAGTGGTCCTTGCTGAGACGTTATTAATAGCCTCAACAAGGTATAAGCTCCCAGTTTAACCCATGCCATGCCATTTTGGGGCTTCCACTATAATGGTAATCCGAGGGTATCCGATAAAGTTTATCAAATCCCATTAGTTAAACCAGAAATTCGCTAGTCTAATCCAGAAGAGTGGACTGATCATTTCCCCAGCCACTGGACCAACTCTAGCCATGAATACTATTACAGCACTATGTAATGCCAGTGCTACAAGCTCCCCAGACCTGCGCATAGATTTGGTTGGCATCCATAGGAATTCAAACCCATAAGATCCTAAGGGCTTTGCCAAGCCCAGCGGTACTTGATGCCCACAAAATGGACCATGCAATAGGTTGAATAGATTCAGATCACTCATTGGTCAAAAGCTAAGGACTCAAATTTCAAATTGTAATTACTATAAAGAGACCAGATCTAACATCTGATGTCGATTAGGTAAGACAGAGGGAAGCCAATTACTGTACAAACCTCCTCACAAGGCTCTAGAAGCTCATGTGCAGGGGAAAAGAATCCTCCTCAAACATGTGACTAGACACAACCTTAGGGTTATACTCTGTGCGCTACAATGGTCACAGGGTATCCAATTGGTCTATCCATACCTAGAAAGAACAGACAGAACATGTACTCAACTCTGTGGTCCATAGCTCCCCAGATCTCACTACAGATCCAACATTGCTTTCCATGTGTCTACAAACCAAGGGAAATCAGATGGTAAATAATAGATCTACTAGAAACTGAATGGGCTAGTCCCAAATACATGGATCCTATAGACATCTAAAGAAACCATAAGATCTATAGACTTGATTAAGCATTAAAATAGTAGTTCATTGATAACAGCAAAACTTATAATGAACTGTCTCCTGGCTGCAGCTTATACACAACTGCTCATCCATGATCCCAATGTATACAAAATTTATTACAAGATTGAAAAAAAATTAAACCTAGCTGCTTACAGGGGGATTAGTCAGCAAGTGCTGAGCTAAGAGAGAAGAAAAATAAGAAAAAGAGGTGATCAAACCCTAACCCTAGCCTACTGGAGCTCTCAGCCGACAGAGGATGAAGGAAAGATGAAAATAATAAATTCTAAGTACAGCTTATATACTCTGTCAAAATGGCCTTGGCTCTAAAGAGATTAACCCTAATTTTTCCAGCAAACGTGGCACTATTTCAACCCTTGGATGCCTGGAGATATGCGCCTCAAAATCCATACCTCAGAAAATGTGCCCTAGCCTTGGGAAATTCCTAAAAAGTCCTTCAATTAAAATTGAGAAGTGGAGAGTCCATGCTTCGCGGGGCTGGTATTTGCTTTTAGCTCATTCGCACAGTTGCTTTGCCTTCGCGGAGTTGCCTTTGGCTGGTGAGAAGTGCTTGCTCGTACAGTGAATCTTCAGTTCATCGTGCAGTTCCTTTGTGCTGTAATGCTGTCATGGAGATTATCTGGTGTGCCTAGACTTCTCGCGTAGTAGAGCTTCAGAAGCTCTTTCTTGCTGAGTACTCGCGCAGTAGAGCTTCAGAAGCTCTCTCTCACTAAGTACTCATGCAGTTATCATCCTGCACTCGCGTAGTCAATGGAAAGGCTTCAGAGTGCGTGAGATCTGCATAAAGAGAATTCTAGGCGTCTCTCTCATCCAGGGCTATGCGAGAACTACACGAGGTGACATTTTGTTCAATGTACATATGGACTCGCTAGGTTCTTCGCGTGGTTGCTTTGAGGCTTGATCTTCGTGAGAGCTTCACGAGGGAAAATTCTAAGAGTTTTAACCTGTGAAATCTTTGTGAGGTCATTTCAGCTGTCCTCCTGATTGCACGGCATATCTGCGTGAGGGCCTCTTCCACTACATCTTTAGCTTCGCGAGGAAGCTCCTCAACTCTGTGGGGTCTATCTTTTGTTGCTCTGGTGCATTGCACTTGCTGCTGCCATAGTCTTCTCCTTTCTCAGCTAACTTCATTCATCTACTAGACTTTGGTCAATGATGATCAGCAACAATGAGTCACCATGGTGAGCACTACCAAGGTGTTCCATCAGGCTTTGTCTCAGCTGTCATCTTTGAATGCATTCTCTCTCTCTTTTGGGCTAAAAAGCAAGGTGTTTGTATTAAGCTGCACATTTTATTGCTAGCTATAAAACACACTTAACAAATGGTTATTAGTCTGCTTCAAGGTCCAGCAAAGGCTACGTTAAGAGGTGAAAAGTGGTACTTTTCAGTGACTAACACTCCCCCACACCTAATCTTTGCTAGTCCCTAAGCAAAGGAAAAATTAAAACAACTACTCTAAGAATTGAAATACCACTTTCGTAGGGATCAAGAATACATTTAGCATATGTACCAAGCCTTTTAAACCCCTAGGTGATCCCTAGTGGAGGAGTGAAGTCTCCTGAGGGTTTTCAGTGAAGATACCCACAAACTTCTCAATGAAACAGTTAATAAAGGTCCAACATTATCAAGTCAGCTGTCAAGAAATAGAGCATTAGTTCACCTTTGATTCAATAAAAATGTGAGGAATTTGGACATGAAAAGCACAGACATTTAATCATCCAACCTCTACGTGAGTGCACAACATTTCCTATTAGCTCACAACAAGGGGGACAACACATGTATATCAACACTGAGCTCATCATTAATTCAAAAATCAGGTTATAGGCCATGCCTAATACATTCAACATCAGACCCAATGCTCACCAGGGCATACTCTCATAAGGGACCATGAGGATTTCATTTTCTCTCAAGCTCAAGAGCAGTTACAGCCCCCAAATGGGTCTATAAGCATGAGCATAGGCAAAGCACCTAAGTCCTGGCGTCATTGGCAAGTCCTCACCACAGATTGGACAACTCCTTGTCTCTACAGCTCATTTAACTTTGGATCACAAGGTCTTTAGCTGGTTTGTGATGTGGCTTATGAAGTGGGTTATAAAGAATGGAAGGTTGAAAAGGGATTCAAAATTGAGAAATCAGTAAGTGAAGGAGTTTATTCATGACGTCACCTCTTTTTAGTTCAGTACCTTTTCATTTTCTTTCAAAATTTTCAAACTTGAAGTGGCTAGCTTCTCCTCTTCATTTTGATTTTTCTAATGAACTTTTCCTCTTGACTCCTCTCTCACTCTTCATTATTATTTTTCTTTCTTTTCTTACATTTTTCTTTCTATTTTTGTTTTTATTTTTATGTTTGTGACTTGCCACCTCTTTCCTCAGCTGCTACACTACTCAACTTTAGGTATCTCTTCTCCATTCAACCAATATTGACCCTATCTTGTCCATCTTCACGTCCTTCTCCTTTACTTTCTAAATTCTCAGAGTGAGGGTAGGTTTGAGTCAGGTCCATAGGTTCAGGTGTAATTACTCAGGTGTATTTTGAAGAAAATTGGAAATTCAGGCTCAACAGGTGTGTGCAAAAGGACAGTTGATTAGGATTTGGTCTATTTAAGCTCAAACTGTCCAAGAGAAGGCCTTGATCCTTTCCTAGGTTTCATGAGTGCAGTCAGTTGTTTCAACTTAGAGGTGCTTAACTTCTAGTGAGGGCATTGTCTCGGCCTGTCCTTAGAGCTAGAAGAATTGCCTTAGTCACTCCTCGAAGGAAGGAAAAAAATAAAATTTGTAGGCCCAACTCTCACTGGTTATGGTCTTTCATTGAATTTAAGTATGTCCTTACCTTTTTCTCTCTTTAATGATTCACTCAGTACTGATACAAGTGAGTTTACTTAGTGTCCACATCATGGAAAAGTTTAAAAGCTTGTAATGCCTAAAGGTCTACAAAATTTTAAATTTCTCATTTTTCTAATGATTCTTAGGTGAACATGGTTTTGTTTCTATCTTACTCACTTGAATCTGCTGCACTTAGATTAACTATTTCATTGGCAGAACCTGCCACACCCCCAAACCTATGAGGAGCAGTGTCCTCACTAATTCAAAGGACAATGGTTGTGCGACAGTGAACAAACAGAGATATATAAAATAATACACTAAAGCAGAGAAAATCAAGAAATGAACACACAACACATTAACAAACACACAAACAGATAAACAGAGATGAAACAAAGTAATAGGTTCATAGAAGTAATAAAAAGAAAGTTCATTATATTAGAAAATATATTTATAACACACTACTCCTAACTCAAAACATGCGCAAATATCAATCATCTGAGTCCTTGTGTTCAGTAGGTGGTTCCTGGATCTCTTTACCCTTTGCTATCTTTAAAGCAGCAGCCTTAGATAGTGGTCTTTTTGAAGTGGTTTTCCTAGTCTTGGTTGTATTTTTTCTCTTAGAAGTGGGTGATTGCTTTGGAGTAGGGTCCTTGATTTATGGTCCAGGTTTGAATGGGCTAGGACCCGTGGCATCCGGAGTTGTTTGTTGGAGAGGTACATCAGGGTTAAGTTCTTTAAAAAGAGCCTCGGCCATCTCTCAGTCAGTTTGTGCATTTGTCCTTTTCTCTAAGACTGCAATAGTCACCCCGTAATCATAAGCTCTCTCCTCAGTCAGCCGGAGTCTCTCTTTTAGTTCTTTGATAACATCTTCTTGACTCTCCACCCTTTTCTTCTCCTGATTGTATTGGACCATAATCTCTCCCCATCCATCCTTGATTTTCTTTTTCTCAATCTTGTGGGCAAGCATCAGGATTTGAATTTTATCCAGGAGAGGTTGCCGCACTGCTGCTTTCAAGTCGGCCATGCCTTGAATTACATCCCTTTTTATATAGGCATTTGCTTGCATGGCTCGGAGTAGGGTGGGATAAGGTGGCATGGGAGTAGAAGAATCAGGAAATAAGTTCAGATCAACAGTGGAAGGCCCAGCCATGGAAGTAGAGGGGGTGGGTGTAGGCAAAGGTGGGGAGGATGATATAGTTGGATGTATGTCAAGGGTAGGTTCAGGGCGTGACTGAGGTTCGGGGTCAGTTTGGGTGAAAGCATCTTTAGAGGGAATGGGAGAAGCTTCTAGGATAGGGAGAATGGGTGTGGGAGTAGTTGAAGAATGATGGATTGATGGGGAAATAGGTGACTGTTGGGAAGTTTGGGTTAGAGTGGATAGAGTTGTGTGGATGGATTGTAAAATGGTGGGGATGGAGGTAGGGTTTGGTAGGGCGGAGTGAATAGAGTGAAGGTGGGCTTCGAGGGTTGATTGGTTTTGGGTATTGGTTAACATTTGTGATTGGAGGGATAGTAGGAGGTGTAGGATTTGGGGTAAGAGGTCTGATATGGTATTCGGTGTGGGTTGGATGGGTGAAACTGGCTGGAAGGGAGATGTGGGTCTATGAGTGAAGGTAGTGGCCTGTGGTGGTGTAAAGTGTGGGGGGGGGAGGTGAGTCGGGGAGAGGGGTATAATCTAGGTTGATGTCTCCTAGGATAGTAGACATCATTGTAGAAAACTCTCCTGAAAATGGCTTACTATCATGGGATAAGGGAATAGATTGGTCTACAGGCTCACTAGGGATAGGTACAAAAGGTGGGAAAGTCTCACTGGACTGCTGGGGGGTATCAAAGGTATGGGGTTCTGGTGCATAGGTTGTGGGTATTGGGTCTGGAATGAAGGTGGTATCAGGGATTGGAATGGTTTGGGAAATGTAGGTGAGATGGGGTTCTATGGGGGCTATGCCTTTTGTGAGTTTTCTTTTCTTAGTGTAGGCAACTTTTATAAGTGGGCTGGTATGGGCTGGAAAAATAAGGGTATGGAAATGGATAAGGTGGCCATGGTGGATGTGGGCTAGAGTGGCTCAGGTAAGGGTACTGTGCCTATGAGGGGTTGTGATGTGTGGATGAAGGGTGTAGGTGGTGGGGCAATGGGTGTAGATAAAGTTGAGGGAGAGGGGATTGGTGCTGGCAATGAGGTTGGTGGCCTGGCTAGCCCAACAGAGGTTGTTGCCTCAGTAGTGGCAGCAGCAGCCACTTCCTGAATGGTGGGGGCTACTTCTCTCAATAATTTCTTCCTCTTCTCCCTCTTTCCCATCATTGTGCCACTGATATCCCATTATTTCTTTCCACTATTTTTGGGGTTCAGGGCCACTGTCTCCTCCTCCCTTTTAAAGGGGTATTTCCCATCTTTCAGCAATGCAGTAATCAACCTGCAGTAGGGAAGGGCATGTAGTTTCTTATTAACCTTCACTTTCTCACACAAAACCTTAATCCTTTCAAACACTAACTTGGCTGCATCCAAGTAGCGGTTTCTGTGAAATGAGAGAAGGGCATCAGCAATGGGGTACCTCCTCTCTTGCTCATGACCTGAATAATACACATTTTTCCTTAGCACCCCATCCATGAATCTGAGGTTGGGGTGTAGATCTCTCTTCCTGATTGAGTCCCCTGAAGCCATGATTCCTCCAGTTAGTTCCCTGGCTATCTCTGTAATAGTGGCAATCAGGAGGGGTCCCATGACAAACTTAGTGTCATACCCAGCTGGTATCCCTAGTACCCTTGCAATGTTAGACTAGTTAAACAACTTTCAAAATTATCAATCAGTACCAGCAGTGTTGGGTTTCCACCATCACCAATCTTCAGCCCCATATTCTGATAAAGCAATCTGACTAATCTTGGGAACACCAGCTGCATAGGGGGCCTCAACAAGGGAAGCAGAGATGCATTGGTCAGATACTTAATGGAGGCAGAGGTCTCTGGTAGCTTCTCAAAGTAGGCTTTATCAAAAATGGTTTCAGCTTCCAACAAAATTGCGGCACACAAACTCAGAAGGGATCCTGAGGTATTCATTATTCTCTTCCTCCTCAACATCAAGGGCCATAGGGGTCACAGACTTGCCCTTTTTTGCTTCTTCTTTGATTTTTCAAGCCTCATAGCAGTTGGGTGCTCTCTGGCCCTCTTCTTTGGGAAAGATTTCTTCTTTTCCTTCAAAATTGTAGGGTCAGCACCAGGTGAGGGCACCTCAGAGGTCTCCAATGTGGAGGCCTCTGTAATCCTTACGGATTTCTTAGTGGCCACAAGGCTGCCACTAGGAGTAGGGTCTAGCATAGCCGCCAATGTATCGACAAATTTTGAACTCTTGTCCACGGATGCTCAAATTTTAAAAATTAGGATTCACAAATCTTGGAAAATGCAAAATGGAATGAGTAAACTCATAAACACAAAATTTTAGCCCTACTACTCTCTGAAACTCAAATCAATCATAGCACAGAGAGGGAATGGAAATCGTACCATTTGAGAGCTAGGGATCCACCTCAATGTGTTCACAGTGGCTCAAATCCCCTCAAACCTTGTTCAAAGAGACCGGAGAGGGAACAAAATGGTAAGAGGAAAAAGCTTTAGGTGGAGAGGCTTAAGAGGTAGAGAAGAAAGAAAGAGCTGGGAGCGGGAGCTCTAGTGGAGTGCGTCAGAAACTAGGGCAAACAGTAAAAATGAAGAAAATGAGAGTTTTCGCTGAGTTTATAGAGCAAATCCCACGGTTCTCGGAGTTGACAACAGGTCCTCGCAGAGTAGATTTCTCGCGCAGTTGGTTTTAAAGTCCGCAAGACGTTCTATCACGTAGCAGAGTATCTGACACCCAGTGAATTTCGTAGAGTTGGCAATAATGCCTTAGGTGCACGAGACCTTATTTGGCTTCAAAACTGTACCTCGCGTGGTGCTCTCGCAGAACAACACAACACACAAATTGGGTCCGCGAAGTAAAAGGAAGCTCCGCGAGGCACATTTTTAGCCAATGCTCTGTTGTTCTAGCACGCGAGGAAGCCAAAGGATGGCTCGCACAGCATATTTAAGCACCTCAACTCAGCGAGCTAGCATTCTTGCACATCCTTTACTCTGTTAGTCCAGTGCAGCACATTGGTTGGTGCATCCATGTTATTGTGCACCCAACCACTGTGCATGAGCACCAAGGTACAGATAGGTACTTCATTTCACTCATTTAAAATATATCCCCATTTGCAATCACCAGATCATCAACATTGCAGAATCCTAAAATAGTTTTTCAGCTCAATCTTCATGCAAATTTTGATAAGGGCACCTCAACCATTCTTCAACAAACACAGTTCAAATCCAGATGAAACATAGGTGCATATATTCACTCACAACAATTCAAACACAAACAATTCAATAACACATGAAAAACTCAACTGACAGAAGTCTAAAGAACACAAATTAACACAGAAATTTCATACATATGATACAATTATTACCAATATTTGGCTCACTGGTGTTGGGGGATTTCAGTGTGCTGATTGTTGTGTAATGATAAAAGCAAAATAAAATCAAAGTAAAATAAAGGATGGATTCAGCACATCTAAAATATCCTAGACCTATAAGATACAAGGTCCTTTGTAGCAAGTTTTAATAAGTAAGAGTTTGTCCCACAGGGAGTAGTGATCTATACCTAGAAGGTGTATAGTAGACCTCTAGATCTGGCTACAGAACTGGCAATTCTAAGAAGAAAAAGAGCTTTTCGGGTGTCACTAGATCTAATTTATAAAACTGAAATATAAGACTAAATCTAAAAGATTGAGAAAGATGGATGGTAAAATAAAATATAAAATGGAGAGAAATAGATAGCTAGGGCCTGGTTTTTATTGCAAAATAGATCAAGAGCTGGGGATTTGCAGCAATCCTTCATTTGGCTATAAGCACAAATGCAAGGTATTAGAATCTGATTTAGACTGGTGGTTTGGATTGATCTTAAGGCTATGATCTATCCACTTAAATGGTCACAGATCATCTAATAGATTTCCTCCATCCCGATGGCTTCGATCAGAACAAGATAATCACTACAGATGCTGTGGATGTAAGGCCACAAGCACAGGCACCCACAGGCATATCAAACCTAGGGAAATCAGATGGTCATCAAGAGATCTACCGGAGAAGGGCTTGAGCTTGTGTCGAGTGCAAAAATCCGATCAAGAATCTAATGGGA
Source organism: Chloranthus sessilifolius (assembly GCA_021018995.1). Lineage (NCBI taxonomy): Eukaryota > Viridiplantae > Streptophyta > Magnoliopsida > Chloranthales > Chloranthaceae > Chloranthus > Chloranthus sessilifolius. Next base: position 40,043,254 of record CM037593.1, read on the forward strand.
CCACAAGATCTTTATATTTAATTAAGCTTTAAAATCAACAATTTATTGGTTTAATAAAAAACAACTTACAATAACATTGTTCCCGGATCTGTAGTCTGTGCATCGATCCAAATTTCTTCATGCCAAAATTACAATGACAAACCAGATCTGAGCTGCTACCTAGATCTAATCCAACAGGCTGGATTAGAGAGAGAAGGGGGGAAAAAGGGGGAAAATAAAACCTAAAACTAAACCTAAATGAGCTAAGGAGAACTCAGGCTATTCCTTTGTTCCTACTTTCCTTGCTGAAGAAAAATAGTAAAATAGATGGGTATTTATAGGTATGCAGTGATCCATGTGCTTTAAGTTGTAGCCAATCAAAAGAGAGGAGCTTGATCCAAGTAAACTGCATTTCAGCCAACCAGAGAGCACCAATTTAAATTTATGATGCACAGCTGAGGTGTCTTCATTTTGGCCAAGGAAAAATCACATGTGGATTGTTGTCCCATGTGTAAAAATTTATGCCCAGCTGATGTGTTTTTACAGATCTCAAAAATGCCCCTGTCGGCCACTAATATTTGTTGATGGAACCCGAGATAAATCCCTGAGATGTTTGGGACATTGGGATGTGTGCCCTAGAAGCATTGGAATCCCCAAAACGTCCCTAAAGTGTGTAATAGATGGTTGGAACTCGTGCCTCAATAGGTTGGAGCTTTCGAACTTCGATCTCGACAGGTTCAGGCAACTGTTCGATAGGTTCTTTCAACCATTCGACAGGATGCTCGACAAGTTGATTTAGGCATCAGAACCTATCAACAGGATGCTTGACAGGTTCAAACAACCATTCGATAGGTTGCGATAGGTTCTTTCTACCATTCGGCAGGATGCTCGACAGGTTCAAACAACCATTTGATAGGTTACGACAGGTTGCGATTGGTTCAATTTTAATACATAGCAGCTCGTGGAGTTCAAAACAACCCCTCGTGGAGTCTATTTTCAACACATAATGGCTCTACATTTCACATTCCAGCTTTGACATCTTCTCTAGTCCTTCAAATACAGCAGTTGTGCTACTAATGTGGCTCATTTTCCAACAATAAAACTGCTTGAAGGTCTTGGTTTGCAGCACTAAAACTGCTGAGTGCAGCAGTGACACTTCAACCAACTGTTCGAGTTCTTCAAGGCAGCTATGCATGCTGGCTTTGCTGTTTTATGGCTTGGTGCATCAGTACTAAAGTGCTCACATCTTTAATTGTATAAGCTGCTCTTATGCTTCCTCGTCACCAGACCCTGGCCCCTCTTGTCTCAACTCTAATGGATGGCTCTAAGTCCTCTTTTTGGCATTTTTACATAGGAAAACTATATTATTCTATATTTCATCCCTAACTGCAAAATATACTTAAAAACTATTATTAACAACTCTAGGTACTAGCAAAAGCCAAGTTTAAAGGTGTAGAAAGTGGCATATTTTGCTGATTAAAAACTGGGCACTAGCTTCCTCCTGAGTAGAGGATGCATCACCAATCATAAACTGACCTTTCGGGTTTGTCAGGGGCTGACTAGGCAATTTTCCTTCCTCCCTCCTATTCAGAGCATTATAGATCTTACCAAGCTGGTCCTTAATCTTTTTATGCTCTGTCCATAAGAATTGACAGTCTGCACCAAGTTCCCCAAATTCTGTATTGAAGCTAGCATCTGCTCTTCAAATGAAGAGGATCTGGATTGTTGAGGGGGTAGGACCAATTGGTTAGACTGTGGGGCAGGTAACAGGAAGTTTTGCCTTGGTGGGTAACCTTGATTAACCTGGTGCTGGGGTCTATAGGGAGCAGGTTGCTGCCCAAAGTTTTGAGCAGCATTGGCATGCTCCATAACAAAATCCAGAAATTAGTTGGCAGATGGACAATCATGAATAGAATGTGTGGGGGATTGGCATATCAGACATGCCCCCTCCACCTATGCAACCATCCGAGGCTACATCACATTCATCAATTGTCAAACTTCAAGCTCAGGTTGTCCACCTTCCTCTCCAGGTCACCATGCACCTGAACTTCATATATTCCACCATTAGGGGTGCCCTCTTTCACCATCTTAGCTGGAATCTGACTATCATTGCGTGACAGAGACTCCTGCTGCATGAAATTTTCCCCTATTATGTCAAACAGCTCCCAAGCTTCCTCAGTTGTCTTGTGGAGGTAGATACCACCACAGGAAGCATCCACCATATCCCTGGTCTTGGCATTAATTCCTTGATAAAACACTTAAACAAGCTGCCACATTAGGATTTGGTGATGGGGGCATTGTTTTAACATCTCCTGGAATCTTTCCCAAGCTTCCAAAAAATTCTCAGTTGAGGACTGAGTGAATGACAAAATATTTTTCCTCATCTGGCTTGTTTTGTTCATAGGGAAAAACTTTGCCAGGAATTTAGTTTGAAGGTCACTCCATGACTGTATGCTGTTGACTGGGAGCTTCAATACCCATGTGCTGGCTTTGTCCTTTAATGAAAAAGGAAAAAGCCTCAGTTTAGTGGCCTCAAGCCCCAAGCCAGCAATGTTGAAGGTAGTGCAAAGTGCTAAAAACTGGTCGATATGCTTGTAGGGATCTTCTTTACTCAGCCCATAAAATGAAGGCAACATACTGATGGTGGAGGATTTAATTTCATAGTTCCCCTCAATAGAGGGAAACTGAATGCAAAAGGGAGAGGTGTACTCTCCAGGTGCATTGTATTCTTTTAATGTCCTTTGCCTCTCAACCATGGTAGCTGGTTCAGTCTCAATAGTAAGGCTTTACGTGGTGTGTCTAGGTCTAAGGATCTTTTCCACCTCCAAATTTGGGGGTTCCAAGTCAAGGTTTAAGGACCTTCTACTGAGCATACACTCACCAACAGTAATGAAAATGTTTACAAGCACACAGAAAGAATTTAAAAAAAAAAAAAAGTAATAACTACACAGATTTACACTAAACAAAATAACAGGGGATTCAACATAAATGGCATAAGATTTAGGCGAAAGAAAGTGCAAACAGAGCTAGCTGCACTCCACTTGCAGCTCTAGCTTTTCCCTTCTTCTGTTGTCCATTTCTGCAAAATTTCATAAAGAATTAGTAGTACTTTAATTCTAGATTAAACACAACTACAAAGAATTTGTTAGTCTAAGTTATAGTACAACTCAGGTCTACTAAAAAGATCAAGATCCCCGGTAGCGGTGCTAAAAATTTGTTGGTCATTTTTCGAGACTCTTACTGCATGTTTTATTAAGAACAGTGGAGAGAATAAATTAAGAGTGGGGAATTGGAGATGGGTCAGCATAGCAAGTCTGAAATATACACAGTCCTGCAAGATACAGGGTCTATTGTAGCAAGTTTTGATAAGTAAGAGTTTGTCCCACAGAGAAAATGATCAAGAACCCAAATTGGGCAATAATAGTAGGCCTTCAGATCTGGCTCAAAATCTGACAATCCTAAAGGAAGGGAGTTGGGTGTCATGACAACACTAAATTAACACTAAAGAAGGGAAATAAAGTGCAGCCCTATCCTAAAGAAATGGTTAAACAGAAGATGGTGATGGAGTGTGTCAAAATAAAATACAAAACTTGGTGAGAATTAAGCAGGTTGAGCTAGAATTAATGATGCAATAATGTAACTCAAATTTAGTCTGTCTCTATAGTGGTCCTTGCTGAGATGCTATTAATAGCCTCAATTAGGTATAAGCTCTTAATTTAATCCATGTCATTTGGGGCACTCTTAGGGCTATACTCTATCCACTATAGTAGTCACAGGATATCTGATAGAGTTTGTCAAATCCCATTAGTTAAACCAGAAATTCGCTAGTCTAATCCAGAAGAGTGGACTGATCATTTTCCCAGCCACTGGACAAGCTCTAGCCATGAATACTATTGCAGCACTGTGTAATGCCAGTGCTACAAGCTCCCCAAACCTGTGCATAGATCTGGTTGACATCCATAGGTATTCTAACCCATAAGATCGTAAGTACTTTGCCAAGCCCAGCGGTATTTGATGCCCACAAAAAGGACCATGCAGCATGTTGAATAAGACTTTAGATTCAGCTAGTCATTGCTACAAAAGACCTGCAATGACTCAGCCTCAAACTACAATTACTACAAAGAGACCAGATCTAACATCTGATGTCGATTAGGTAAGACAGAGGGGAGCCAATTACTGTACAAACCTCCTCACAAGGCTCTAGAAGCTCATGTGTAGGGGAAAAGAATCCTCCTCAAACATGTGACTGGACACAATCTTAGGGCTATACTCTGTCCACTACAATGGTCACAGGGTATCCCATTGGTCTGTCCATACCTCAGAGGACTGAGAAAGAACATATAAACTGCTGTAACCACCTTGTTCCACAAGCCTCAGAGCTCCCCAGATCTCACTACAGATCCAGCATTGCTTTCCATGTGTCTATCAAACTAAGAGAAATCAGATGGTAAACAATAGATCTACTAGAAATTGAATGGGCTAGTCCCAAATACATGGATCCTATAGACATCTAAAGAAATCATAAGATCTATAGACTTGATTAAGCATTAAAACAGCAGTTCATTGATAACAGTAAAACTTACAATGAACTGTCTCCTGGCTGCAGCCTATACACAACTACTCATCCATGATCCCAATGTATACAAAATCTATTACAAGTCTGAAACAAAACTAAACCTAGCTGCTTACAGGGGGATTAGCCAGCAAGTGCTGAGTAAGAGAGAAGAAAAATAGGAAAAAGAGGTGATCAAACCCTAATCCTAGCCTGCTGGAGCTCTTAGCCGACAGAGGATGAAGGAAAGATGAAAATAATAAATTCTAATTATAACTTATATACTCTATCAAAATGGCCTTAGCTCTAAAGAGATTAACCCTAATTTTTCTAACAGACATGGCACTGTTTCAACCCTTGGATGGCTGGAGATATGCACCTCAAAATTTTTACCCCGGGAAGTGTGCCCTAGCCTTGGGAAATTCCTAAAATGTCCTTCAATTAAAACTGAGAAGTGGAGAGCTCGTGCTTCATGGGGCTGGTATCTGCTTTTAGCTCATTCGCGCAGCTGCTTTGCCTTCACGGAGTTGCCTTTGGCTGGTGGGAAGTGCGTACTCGTGCAATGAATCTTAAGTTCGTCGCACAGTGCCTTTACGCTGTAATGCTGTCACGGAGATTATCTGGAGTGCCTAGACTTCTCGTGCAGTAGAGCTTCAGAAGCTCTTTCTCGCTGAGTACTCGTCTAGTAGAGCTTCAGAAGCTCTCTCTCTCGCTATGTACTCGCATAGTTATGCTCCTGTGCTCGCGTAGTCAATGGTAAGGCTTCAGAGTGCGTGAGATCTATGCAAAGAGAATTCTGGGCATCTCTCTCATCTAGGGCCATGCGAGAACTACGCGAGGTGACATTCTGTTCAGTGTACATATGGACTCGCTGGGTTCTTCCCGTGGTTTCTTTGAGGCTTGATCTCCGCGAGAGCTTCACGAGGGCAAATTCTGAGAGTTTTAACCTGTGAGATCTTCGTGAGGTCATTTCAGCTGTCCTCCTGATTGCGTGGCGTATCTACGCGAGGGCCTCTTCCACTAGATCTTTAGCTTTGCGAGGAAGCTCCTCAACTTTGCAAGGTCTATCTTTTGCTACTCTGGTGCATTGCACTTGCTGTTGTCACAGTCTCCTCCTTTCTCTGCTAACTTCATTCATCTGCTAGACTTTGGTCAATGATGATCAACAATAATGAGTCACCATGGTGAGCACTACTAAGGTGTTTCATCAAGCTTTGTCTCAGCTGTCATCTTTGAGTGCATTCTCTCTCTCTCTTTTGAACCAAAAAGCAAGGAGTTTGTATTAAGCTGCATATTTTCTTACTATAAAACACACTTGACAAATGGTTATTAGTCTGCTTCAAGGTCTAGCAAAGGCTAAGTTAAGAGGTGAAAAGTGGTACTTTTCAGTGAATAACACCGAGTAATGCCATTTGGGTTGAAGAATGCCGGTGCAATGTACCAGAGAGCTATGACTGCATTGTTTCACAACATGATGCATCAAGAAATTGAAGTGTATGTTGATGATATGATAGCCAAGTGACCGGAGTGAAGAGATCACTTGGTAAACCTTCAAAAGTTATTTGAGAGGTTGAGAAAGTACAGGTTACGTATGAATCCACCGAAGTACGCATTTGGTGTTATGTCCAAAAAATTGTTAGGATTCATTGTCAGCAGGAGAGGGATAAGTCAAAGTCAAAGCTATCACAGAAATGTTGCCACCATCTACTGAGAAAGAAGTTAGGGGGTTCCTGGGCAGAATACAATATATCAGTCAATTCATTACACAGCTAACTCCAATCTGCACACCGATCTTTAAGCTACTAAGGAAGAACTTGCCCGTTGAATGGAATGATGATTGTCAGGCAGCATTTGATAAAATCAAAAGTTACCTCCTTAATCCACCTATTCTGGTACCACCCGAGCCGGGGAGACCACTCTTGATGTATCTCTTCACAACGGAAGTTTCGATCGGATGTGTCTTAGGGCAGCATGATGAGATGGGAAGAAGGGAGGAGGCCATCTACTATCTGAGCAAGAAATTTATTGATTATGAGACGTGTTATTCTCATCTGGAGAAAGCATGCCTGGCTCTTGTTTGGACTACTCAGAGGCTCCGCCATTACTTGTTATCCCGAGCCATTCTACTCTTGGCCTGAATGGACCCATTGAAGTACCTGTTTGAGAAGCTGGCTCTCACTGGGCAAACTGCACGATGGCAACTTTTATTGTTTGAGTTTGACATCATGTACATCACTCAGAAGTTGATAAAGGGCCAAGCACTCACTGATCATCTTGTCGAAAATCCTTTACCAGATTATGAGCCTTTGAGAACTGAGTTCCCCGATGAGGATATCTTGTTCATGACGGAAGATGATACAAAAGAAGCAGAAGAATCTTGGGTAATGCACTTTGACAGGGCATCCAATGTCGAGGGTCAGGGAGTTTGCGCCATTCTGATTTCACCAAAAGGATCCCATGTACCAGTCTCTATCAAGCTCAACTTTCCTTGCACTAACAACATGGCCGAGTACGAAGCTTGTGTAGCAGGCATACAGGCGGCTCTCGATCTGAACGTAACTCACCTCCGAATATTTGGCTATTCGCAGTTGATCATATGCCAAATGAATGGAGATTGGAAGATGAAAGATGCGAAATTGATCCTTTACCATGAACACCTCGAGGATCTGATAGCTTGCATCAAAGACATGACATTCTCATATGTCCCCCCGATAAGGAATCATTTCACCGACGCACTAGCAACGTTGGCATCAATGATAGAAATCCCGTATGGTGCTGAGATGAAGTCGATGATGATCGAGCAAAGGAATAAACTAGCCTTCTACCTCCAGATTGAGGAACCTATAAAGCCTGATGATGACCCACCTCCGTTCTCAGATATCAAGAATTTCCTCGAGACACTAACTTTCCTTGAGGGTACGTCCAAGACAGATCGATGAACAATTCAACGATTAGTAGCGGGCTATGTCATTTGTGGGGAATGCCTTTACAAGCAATCATATAATAACATCTTGCTCAGGTGCCTTATAGAAAGTGAAGCGATCAACATCATGAGAGAGATCCACGAGGGAGTATGTGGTGCCCACATCAGCGGTGACATGCTCGCTAAGAAAATTCTACGACAGGGATACTTTTGGACCAATATGGAATCGGATTGCTGTAAACATGTTCAGAAATGCTACAAGTGTTAGGAACACCCCAGTCTGATACACGCTCCTACCATCGATCTACACTACATGACCACTCATTGGCCATTTGCTACCTGGGGCCTTAACGTCGTCGGAATGATTAATCCGAAAGCATCAAATGGACATCGATTCATCCTCGATTTCATTGAATACTTCACCAAATAGATAGAAGTGGCGTCATATGTGTTGTGGAATTTTAGTGTGCTGATTTATGATGTAAAAATCAAGAGAAAACAGAGATGGATTCAGCACATCTGAGATATCCTAGACCTGCAAGGTATAGGATCTGTTGTAGCAAGCTTTAAAAGAATGGTAAGTAAGGGAATGTCCACAGGGAAGCTAGTTAAAAATATGATAAATCTCCAGATCTGTAAGAGATTTGGCACCCTAGCTATCTCTATTTTAGTTAAAAGACAGGGGAGAGGTTTGAAATGAGTTGTCACTTAAACTAAACTACAATTAAAATGCATATTTATTTTAGATCGAATCTGGAGCCTCGGATCTTGCAGATGGAAGGTTTAAAAACTCAAAAGATTGAGATGAACAGCTTGGAGGTTGTCTTCACTGCAATCAGGTTGAGCTAAGCATATTACAGGGGTTCAAAAGCACACAAGTCCCTCAGCTGGCCACAGGCACTGTCCGCAAGCACAGCTGCAGGGTATAAATTCCACTTTAAATCACAGGATCCACCTGGCCTTAAGGCTATGATCTGTCCACTTTAATGGTCATAGACCATCCTATAGGCTTTATCAAATCCATGGATTGCAGCAGATGAATCCAATTGAGGCCTGAGCTCAGATTTACCTTAAGGTTATGATCTGTCCACTTTAATGGTCACAGACCATCCTAGAGATCTCCTACAAAGCCACAGCCTCAATTAGAACAAGGAAAACCACTACAGATGTTGCAATTTCCAGGTCACAGATGCAGGAAATTACAGGGATATCAGATCCGGGGAATTCATATGATATCCAAGAGGTCTACCAATTAAGTGGGTGAGCCGATCAAGCAACTCCTCTACACAAATCCTATCGAGCACCAAAAGGAATCAAATGAGCTTTAGATCTAATTAAAACATTAAAAACAACATTTACATTGCAAGCAAGGTCACTCTTATAATGGAATGCTCTCAGATCTGTAGTCTGTGCAGCAATTAACCCCAGCAACACTCTTAACCTTACCCAATTACAGATCTAACTCACCCCTTGCTGCTCCTAGGGATTTACACAACCATGGTTGGGCTAAAGGAGGGAAAAGGAATCTCGCTGCAAGCTCTGATCTCTGAAAAATTGCTCAGAATTTCTATCTCGATAGGTTCAGAAATCTGTTCGATAGGTTGGATGGGCTTCAGGTATGCATTTTGACAGGTTCTAATAGGAGCTCGGCAGGTTCATTCAACCATTCGACATGATACTTGACAGGTTCATTTTCAGCATCAAAACCTCTTGACAGGTTCACAACAGGTTTAAATAACCATTTGATAGGTTGCAACAGGTTCATTCAACCATTCGATAGGTTGCGACAGGTTCATTCAATCATTCAATAGGTTGCGACAGGTTCAATTTTAGCCTTTTTTCAGCATTGTAGCTTGATTTCAGCACATACCGGCTCGTGGGTTGGATCTTATCATTCTAAACCACTCGAGGGGTTGGTTTTCAACATGAACCACTCGTGGGGTTTACTAAATCATGCATTTAAACCACTCAAATGGTTGGACCATCCCTCTAAACTGCTCGAATTTCTTCAAGTTTGCAGCTGTGCTGCTCATGGGCTTCCATCATCAGCTCGAGTAGATGATCTTCAACACTTAAAGTACTCGAGTGCATTAATGTTGTAGCTGTAATATGCCACTTGAATTGCTTTGCAGCTGTTCTTCAAGGCCCCCAAAGCATGCTAAAAAGCCCCAATGGTGTGAACCACCATGGTGCCTTTTCAACAAATCTATTAGCTCCACTACTAAACACAAAATTCCTTCTTCTTGGCTTCAAAAGCATGGATTGCAACATTAAGCTCTTATTTTGCTGTTATCTATAAAAACACACTTAAAAGACATTATTAACATGCTCAAAGGTTCATCATAGGTCAGGTTAAGGGGTAGAAAGTGGTATATTTCAGTGCTCAACACCCCCCCAAACCTAACCTTTGCTAGTCCTCGAGCAACGTGAATTTTAAAACAACTAACCTATGAAATTAACTGCCACTTTCGTAGGGAACACGGATGCATTTAGCATATGCACCAAGCCTTTTAAACCCCTAGGTGATCCCTAGTGGAGGAGTGGAGTCTCTTGAGGGTTTTCAGTGAAAGTACCCCCAAACTTCTCCAATAAAATTAGTTAATACTCATGCAACATGCTAAAACTGAGTTTAAGAAAAATAAAATAAATTCCACACCATGTCCATTCAATTCCAGAGGATTTTCAGCAGAAAAGTCATTAATTCAAAACCTAAAATTCTGTTGTAGTTCCTCCATCATGAATCAGTTCATGTCAAGGCATTGTGCTTGAAAATTAATGCAGAGTTCACCTTTAATTTAAGAATTCTGTTTCGATAATGCCCCAAACAAATTAGATTTTAGACCCAACTCTTACCGGGGTTGTCACTCACAATAAAAATAGAAGGGTGCATCATTTCACACAGCTCAAGAGCAGTTGCAGCCCTCAAATAGGACTGCAAGCATGAGCATAGGCATTGCTCTAATTTCTGAAATTTTCTAATTCTTTTCACCATAGATTAAATAAATCCTCATCTCCACATGACAACTCAATCCATTTCAGATCAGTAGGGTCTTTTTATTGGGTTATAATGTGGCTTATGGGTAAAGGGATAAAAAGGGATTCAAATTGAGAAATCAGTAAAGGTAAGGAGGTGGTTCATGAGTTCACCTTCTTCAATTCATCACAGTTCCATTTACTTCTTGAATTTTTAGATTTGAAGTGGCCAGTTTCTAATCCTCTTTTTAGTCCTTCAATGAAATGACTTCTCTTTCTCATTCTTTTTCTTTGATTATATATATATATATATATATTTATATATATATTTTATGGGCTGGAGTGCCACAACACCACCAAATGTGCTTCTTCTTTCTTAACCAAACATCAAAACGGCTCTACCTTCTTCAATGCCTTCACCTTTACCTTCTGAAATCTCAGAGTGAGGGTCAGGCTGTATCAGTTCGCTGAGGGTTTAGGTTCAAATTTTCTAGTTTTTTTGCAAAGCAGACTGGGAATTTTTTAGGCTCAAATGGTGTATTTCAAGGGCAGTTCAAAAGGGTAGGGATTTTAAGCCCAAACTGACCAAGGGATGGCCCTACTTCATGTCCTTAATATCAAGAATGTTGTCAAGCTGTTTCAACTTAGATTTGCCTAACTTCTAGTGATCGAAACTAGGTCCAAGCAGTCCTTAGAGCAGAAAAATTGCCAAGACACTCTTCAAAGAAAATTTTTCTGGCCCAAATCTCGCTGGGTATGGCCTTTCATCAAATTTTCTAGGGGGTATCTGTTATCGTCCTAAGTGTGCATGATTTATTTGTATTTTGAAAACAGATTTGTAAAGGATGAATTATACTGAAATTGAAAAACTAAAAAGAATAAAGAAATATTAGAACAGAGAGAAGTTAATTAGCCTGCAAGATCAGGGCCAATTGTAGCAAGTTTTAAATGTGAGTAAAAGATTGTCCATAGGGAATTGATTTAAAATGTATGATAAACCTCCAGATCTGAGCTACCAGATATGGCCTCTGATCCTATCTACAAAGCAAATAAGATGGGAGGTTGAATTTGTCACATTAACTAAATTATCTAAAAGTAAAATTTAAACTAAGTGATCCAGATCCGAGTTGGGGGAATTGGATGCAAAATTAATAAGAATGGAGAAATAACAGCTACTTAAGCTTAGTAATTGATTGCAGAGTGAGAAATAGTGTAACGTAGTTGAGAAAGTATCAAATCTTCATCTGGCTACCAGCTTAGATGTAAGAGAAAATAATCCAATTCAAGGATTAGAATTGAGTTGAACTTATGGCTATGATATGTCCACTGTCATGGACACAGATCATCCAATAGTTTTTAATCCAAAGTCTTGATTCAGAACATAAGTACCACTACAAATGCTGTAAGAACCAAGTTACAAACACAGACTCTCACAGGGATAGTGAATTAAGGGAAATTACTTAAAAATAGCAAATCTAAAGGAGTCTAATGAGTGAGGAGATCACAATGAACCCTCAACATGAATCCGATTGAGAACGTACTGATGAAAGCAACCTTTTCAAATCCACAATTACAATTACAGAGCACAGCTTAAAACAGCTCTCAGATTTGTAGTCTTGAATACAATTCTCACTTGAATTACATAAGTATCTCACAGTTCTTAGTTACAGACAAAATCTAGGCTATTACAGAGGTTTCAGACAAGCTATCTTGATCTGAATTGGAAATGGGGCAGCAGGAATGAAACTCAAATTCTGGATACCCAAATTGGGCAAATAGTTCGTCTATTTATAGTTTTCCCCAAGTCCAGCTCAAATGTGCATCAACCAATCAGAATAGGTTAGATCTATATCAACTAATAGGAGTCGAGCACAGGGATCTGGATATGTTCTGACCAATCAGAACTGCTTGATCTGGTTCAGCTAATCAGGAGATAGAGGCATCAATTCTATTATGTAATTCAAAAATTTGTTTGAGCTTCTAGAAGTTCCAGCCAAGTAGTTTCATCTTTGGGTGTTCACATGGGGTGGAATATGCCTCTGGTTCATGCTCAGAATCTTTGAAGCCCTGGTTTTTAAATACATTAGCACGTCTGAGATTTGAATTGCCCTTGCGAATGCCGGAATCTTCGAATCTGATATTCGCACAATTTGGGGACCTTTTCGAAAGGTACTGTAACTTCTGGAGCTCTATTCACACAGATTGAGGATCTCTTCGAAGGGAAATATGACTTCTGGAGCTCTATTCGCACAGATCTGGTGCTGTTCGCAAGGAGTTTTCTTCTTTTCGAATAGATCATCAACAAGTTTGGTTCCTTTCGAATAGATCAGGTGCTCTTCGAAAACCAAGCCTAGAGCTTTAGTTCTTTTCGCAGTGTTCAGGTTCTTTTCGAATAGGTCAGGAATCCTTTCGAATAGATCAGGAATCCTTTCGAATAGCATTCTATAGTGCATTATTCTTTTCAAATAGCTTCAAACTTATTTCCAGGATGAAACCAGGCCTTTGTCTTCTTTAGTTTAGGCATTTTGACAGCCAAGGAGGTTGTCCCTTCTCCTTCTTCCTCCAGATCAAAATGGGTCATCATCTTTTTGGTACTTTTTAAGCTACTTTCAGAGTTAAGCCTGCCTTTGTTGTTAGCTGTAAAACAAACACTTAAAGCATTTATTTAGCTCTCTCAAGGGTCTATCAAGGCCCAGATTAAGGGGTGGAAAATGGTATTTTCTAGTTCTCAATACACCCCCAAACCTAAGCTTTGCTAGTCTATGAGCAAAGACAAAATTAAAAACAAAATGAAAAGCCACTTTTGTAGGGAACACAGTTGCATTTAGCATATGCAACAAGCCTTTTAAACCCCTAGGTGATCCCTAGTGGAGGAGTGAAGTCTTTGAGGGTTTTCAGTGAAGGTACCCACAAACTTCTCCAATAAATCAGTTAATATCAATGCAGTTCTGTTAAAACAGATATTCATCCAATCAGATTATTCACACCTGCACCAGTCAAGCTGTAAGAGGATTCTCAAGAAAACATCAGTTCAAAACTAAAATTCTGCCCTAATTCCTTTTACCATTCCCTCAGTTTGTGTCGAAAAGTTTTTTAAAAGAAAAATTAATGAAAAGCTTGCCTTCTATTTGAGAATCCTGCTATGATGTTACCCCAAATAAGTTGATTTCAAGCCCAACTCTCACCAGGGTTGTCACTCAACATGTAAGTAGGAGGGTTGTACTATTTCACACAGCTCAAGAGCAGTTACAGCCCTCAAATAAGACTGTAAGTAGGAGCATAGGCATTGCTTTTCAGTTCTGAATTTACTGCTCTTTTCACCATAGATTACACAAATCCCTATCTCCATGTGACAGCTCAATCCACCTTTGATCAGTAAGGACTTTAACTTGGGTTGTAATGTGGCTTATGGGTGAAATTCATCAAGAATAAAGGGTTGGAATGGAGTTCAAAATTGAGAAGTCAGTCAAGGTAAGGAGGTGATAGATACACCTTCTTCAATTTAGCACAATTTCATCTTCTTCTTTGAATTTTCAGAGCCAAAGTGACCATCTTTTTCTCTTCGATTTTCAAACTTCCAATGAAATGACTTTTCCTTTTTTTTTTTTTTTTCTTCTTTTATTTATTTATTATTATTATTTTTTTTAACAAAGCAATATTGACTGGAATGGCACATTTCTTCTGTTGATACATCATTGCCTTCAATTATTTTTCTTTTACTTTTACCAAACAGTTACCCAACTCTCCTTTCTTCAGCTTTCTTTCCTTTACCTTCTGAATTCTCAGAGTGAGGGTTAGGCTAAATGAGGTTGATGAGGTTTCAAAGAAATCTTGGATTTATAAAGCTCAAATGGTGTGTATCAAGGGCAGTTTCAAAAAGTGGGGCTTTTTGAAGTTCAAACTGTCCAAAAGGAGGCCTTACATTATGTCTTTAATATCATGATTGCTGTCAAGCTATTTTAATTTGGATATGTGTAACTTCTAGTGATAACAAGCAGGTTCAAACAGTCCCTAGAGCAGAAAAAATTGCCAATTCATACCTCCAAAGAATACATTTCAGGCCAAAATCTCACTGGGTGTGGTTTTCTATCAAATTCCTAAGGTATATCATTATTGTTTTCTCTCTTTATGGTTTACTAAAACATCAATTTTCTTTTGGAAATTTTCTGACATTCACTTTATGACAGTATTAGAATTACACTAGAAATCAATTTTAACAAGTTTTAACTTCCTCAATTTTCAAAAATAGGTGTGAAATTACTTTATTTTCAAAAATTATGTTGATCATAGGCTGTATTGATGTTAACGAAATTATTGGCATCTCTGTCACACCCCCAAACCTATGAGGAGCAGTGTCCTCACTGGTCCAGAAGTGGATAAGCAAAAAGAAAAGAAAATAATAAGCACAATGACAGAGAGGAAAGAAAAAAATGCACAGTAATGAACAAATCAACAGAAGTAAACAGTAAACATTAATTAAACACTACACAAACAACAAAAAAAATAAAAAAATTTACAAGGTAGTCTAATAACTAGGGTCAAAATCTGTATCATAAGTTGGTTCAATGGGGTCAGAACCGGAATCAGTGTTGGAGTCTGAACTTGAGGCAGTATTGGAGTCTGAACTTGATTTAGCTTTCTCTTGGATTGTGGCTTGAAGTTCGGTGTACTCCTCAGACTTGATTTTTTGGTGAGGCCAATATATATTTCAAGTCTATCAGCCCTCAGTTTTTCTTGTTCAAGCTTCTCTTGTAACATGGAAACTTTGTGCTTCTCACCCCTAACCATCTGATATGTTCGGCTCAGCAGGTCCTGCATCTTATCTCTCTCAAATTGCATAAACAGCTCCAGCTTCCGAATCTGGTCTTCATAAGGAGTCTTAATGTAAGCTTGAAAATCTGCAATCCCCTTAAGGACATCGCAAAAGATGTAAGGGTTCTCCTCCATAGCCCTTTTAAGAGTGGCAAAACGTGGAATAGGAATGGAGTGGTAGGGGACCATATGTATCCCAGCAGTGGGGGAAGGTGCATCTAAAAGTACTACCTCAGGTTCTGTTTGGGTAGCAAGATCAGAGACAGTGGGGATGGGTGGAGGTGAATCCAAAAGTACTACCTCAGGTTCTGTTTGGGTAGCATGGTCAAAAGTGGAGGGTACTGTGACTGAGGTAGTTGGTTGGGATGTGGAGGCCAAGGTTTGGAGAATGGAATTTGTCACAGACTGGTTGTCTATGTTGATCTATAGCTGGGCTTGGATAGATTGGAGAAAGGTAAAGATTTGGCTAATTGTGTCAGGTGTGTGTGTGGAAGGCAGAGTAGTGATTGGTATGATTGATGTAGGTGGTTGAGGAGCAATAGGTGGGATGACTGTAAAGGGGGAAGTAGCCAAATGAGTGAATTGGGGGGTATCAGGTACTGGGACAGATTCATGCCCAATATTCTCCAAGATAGATCCCATCAAGGATGAATAGGCCTCAGTGGTGAATATCTCAGGTTCAGGAGTATGGGTGATTTCGGGTGTATGAACTGAATGGGTTGGTGAACCTGAGAAGCTTTGTAGGAGAGGAATGCTAGGTGAGTTTTCAACAAAATCTGTGGGTATATCTGGGAAATCGTTAGGTGAAATTGGTGGTGTAAGTATGGCTGGAATGGTTGGTGTTGGGGGAGAATCTGCAATTGGGATTGTGGTGGTGATGAGTGATGGAACTGCTGGGATAGGTGCTGTGATAGGTGAGGTGGGCAAGATGGTGGTCTCCTCAACAATGGTAGTAGGTTCAATGGCAACTGCAGGTGCAATGGGTGCAGCTAAAGAGCTAATCACCTCAGGTTCAGGTATAGCAGCCTCCTGGGCTGGCTCAGCCTCTTCCCTCATTATATTCAACATGGTTTGGCTTGTAGTCCAAGCCCTCTTCCCAAAGGCGTGAGGTGTTACAATCTCAAATGGCTCTTGCTCATCAATGTGAAATTATCCCTTAGTAGGGCTGTGATCAACCTTCCAAATGGTATTCCAACTATTTTCTGTTCCTTCTTCATCTTGGCACTGATGTCAGCCATGGCTTCAAAAATCAGCATAGGGGCATTGAAGAATTGCCCTTTAGAAAAGTGAAAGAGGGCCTCTAAAATGGGTGTCCTTCTTTCCTGACTGTGTCCAGTGACATACAAACACCCTCTCAAAATGGAATCCATCAGCAAAAATTGGGGTGCTAAGTCTCTCCTCATGATGGACTGCCCAGTTCCAACTATGCCTTGGGTTAGATGGGCAGCCATATCTCTAAAAGAGGTTGTCTCTGGTGCAGCCAAAGGGCCAGCAGGATTATACTGAAATGGCATCCCCAAGGCATTTCCAATGTCTTCATAAGTGATGGTTAGATCACAATCATCAATAAAAATTACCAGAGTTGGGGCATCAGCATCCTTCTCAGTCACTTTCACCATGTTCTAGTACCATAATCTCACCATCCTTGGATAAATTTTCTCTGGAAGAGGGGTTAGGATATTACTCAGTCAAGCATCCCTGATGTAGTTCAAGGATAACTTACATTCAGGTTTGTTCAAGAAAAAATTCTCATCCACATTAAGCTCTGAAATCAGCTTCTGAGCTTCAATGAAAGGGTTTGGCAGAACCAAATGTTTAGGAAGAGGAGGAAGCTCAGTCTCAGGAATAGGGTCAGCTTCTGGGATGGGTTCCTCAATTCTAACCTTCTTTCCTTTCTCAATCTTATCAGCCTTATCCATCGACAATTTCCTCTTGGCTGAGGTTTTAGCTTTTCCTTTAGTGGAGGGTTTGCTAACTTTCTTAGCAGAAGACCTAGGGAACATCTTAGGCAACGATTTTTCAGCTTTCCCCATTTTAACAATTTCTAAAAACTTCTTCAAATAATTCCTCCTTCTAACAACAATGAACAGACAACTCTCTTGAATCCCAGACAATGTATGCTTACACAGAAATCAAATTTGTAAAGCACAAACAGAGGATATGGAGAGAAAAATACCAAAACCTAGGGTTTGCTCAAAATCTCTGACCACTTGATCAAATCCACCAGAATCAGAGGCAAAAGATTCTTCTCTTCAAGCTTAATCAGCGGAAAAGAAATGAAGGAAATTGGATCTGAGCTCCAAACGAACGCAGAGATGGAAAAAAAATGGGTTTTCTGCAAACTAGGACACGCTAGAAATGCTTTCGAATATGAAACCCTCGCTTCGAATGGTTTTAAATATGCTTAAATCGATTTTGCAAAGCATTATTGAAGTCTTCAAAAAGTTTAAAAAAGTCCTTTTCAAAAAGGAGAATGGCATCAGTACCTTTCGCAAAGCAAATGGCTTCAGAAACAACTATTCGAAAAGCAAATGGCTTCAGAAACATCTATTCGAAAAGATCTGCATCTATTCATAAAGTTTATCATTCTTTTCGAGAAGTTGTGGTTACAGGTTCAGATCCTTTTAGAAAAGGAGATTATACTTTTTGAAATGAATTTTTCTTTGCGAATTGATTTTTCACATTGACTGTAAACTTTTCGAATTGAGTGTAAAACTTTTCGAAAAGTATAAATTTACTTTTGAACAAATGTTCTGAAGTATAGAACTGATATATATATATATATATATATATATATATATATATATATATTTTAACAAAATCTCCACATTAAAATCATTGGAATTTATTATCTCAAACATTTAACTAAAACATGACTAAAATAGAGAGACACAAAACTATGCAAACAAACACAGAACAGACATAGTTAAAATACATATGATACAAGTGTGTGACATTAGATTTGTGGAGGCTCTTGATGATAGATGGTCATCACAGGCTCCAGGGTATTTTCAATGCATGGTTTGAGCCTCTGATCATTTACTTTCAAGGTTCTCCCATCACTTGGGTCCATAATTTCAACAGCTCCGGATGGAGATGCTTGAATGACAGTAAATGGCCCTTCCCATCTGGATCTCAGCTTTCCAGGAAAAAACTTGAGTTTTGAGTTGAATAACCATACCTTAGAGCCAGTTGTGAACTCTTTTCTTAGCAGATTTTTTTCATAGAAAGCTTTAACTTTTTCTTTGTAAGATCTTGCATTGGTGTATGCATCCATCCTCAGCTCTTCTAACTCAAAGAGCTGCAGTTTTATGTGATTACCAGCAGTAGTAAGATCCATGTTTAAAGTTTTAATGGCCCAAAAGGCCTTATATTCTAACTCCACTGGTAAATGGCATGCTTTACCATAGACCAATCTGAATGGGGGCATGCCAATTGGGGTTTTATAGGTTGTCCTATATGCCCACAATGCATCATTCAGCTTAAAGGACCAATCCTTTCTGTCCTTCCTCACAGTCGTTTCCAATATATGTTTTATTTCTCTGTTGGAAATCTCCCCTTGTCCACTGGTCTGTGGATGATATGGAATAGCTACTCTGAGTCACAGAATACTTTTTCAATAGAGCCTCAAAATGCTTGTTACAAAAATGGCTTCCCCCATCACTGATAATGGCTCTGGGAGAACCAAACCTAATGTTATCCTTTAAGAATTTAAGGACAACTCTATGGTCATTGGTTTTAGTAGCTATGGCTTTAACCCATTTGAATACATAATCCACAGCTACTAAGATGAAATTAAAACCATTTGAAGGAGGAAAAGGTCCCATAAAATCTATCCCCCAAATATCAAATAATTCAACTACCAAAATGGGCTGTAAAGGCATTGAATTTTTCTTGGAAATGCTGCCCAATCTCTGGCAATTCTGACAAGACTTACAGTGCTGCAGTGCATCTTTGAAGAGTGTGGGCCAATAAAATCCACACTACAAAACCTTTGCAGCAGTTTTATTTCTACTAAAATGACCTCCATAGGCCTGCTCATGACACATGGAAAGTATGCTGTGGAAGTCTTCTTCATGAACACATGTTCTAATGATTTGGTCTGCACAAACTTTGAACAGGTAAGGATCCTCCCAAATAAAATGTTTAACCTTTGAAACGAAGAGATCTTTATCCATTTTATTCCAGTGTTGAGGGGTCCTTCCAATAGCCAAAAAGTTGACTATATTTGCAAACCAAGGGGTATGCACACTGATAGCAAAAAGTTGCTCATCAGGAAAAGAGTCATTAATAGGCAACCTATCAATCTCAGCAGTTAGAATTCAAGAAGGGTGATCAGCCACCACATTTTCCATACCCTTTTTGTCTTTAATCTGCAAATCAAACTCCTGTAATAGGAGGATCTACCTGATTAATCTTGGTTTGGTATCCTTCTTAGATAGAAGGTATTTCAGGGCTGAGTGGTCAGTGAACACGACAATTTGTGAACCCAAAACATATAACCTGAATTTCTCCAAGGCAAAAACAACTGCTAGCAGCTCTTTCTCAGTTGTTGTGTAATTGAGTTGTGCATCAATCATTGATCTACTGGCATAAGTTATGACATGAGGTAGCTTATCCTTTCTCTACTCAAGAACAACTCTCAAAGCATAATCTGATGCATCACACATCAGCTCAAAGGGCAGAGAATAGTCTGGAGACTGTTGATGTGATATTTTTAATGTATGTTTTACTCGCAAGTGCACGAATCGGTTTGTATATAATGGGTGCGGAGTACGAGATCGTTCCCATGAGGATTAATGTTGAAACATCTAAAAGAGACAAGCAATTCTAGAAATCTATGAAGATCTAACAGTATTCTACCAGTTTTATGATTTAAGTGGTTGGTGAGATGGTAATTAATGACTACAAATTGAAATTCAATTGATGATTAACAAATAAAAGTAAAGATGATGATAAAGATGAAGATACTAAATCCTCCCATCTTTGGTCCGTTCTTCCTATAATATAAATCTAAGGATTAACTTATGAGATATTTCATTGGTAACAAACATCTTTTATGGAAGATCAATGGTCAACACCCTAATAGGTTCCACGTTGCATCCCTGCAATCAGGACTTAGATGATTTTCATATATCGATCTGGGATCAAGGGTACGGCTAGACACACATGATCTCGGGTTCAAATAAAAACCATCCCCAAAGTGGGTGAAAATTTCAATAAGAATACCACTTACAAATCTGAAATCAAGGGCATGGCTCGGCACACTTTATTCAGATTAGGGATATTTAAGATAAAATTACCATTACAGAACCAAGATCCAGGGCATGGCTCGGCACACTCGATCCCAGAACATAATCATAATTAAATCCACACAACGAAAACACAAAGACCATAACAATGATAGGGTAAAATTACCGTCACAGATCTGAGATCCCGGGCATGGCTCGGCACACGCGATCCCGGTTAGTGGCGGGGATTTCATCCATTCATGATAGCACAACAACCATAAATTAAAAATCTCATATTTTAATCCCTAATTTTATATTATTAAAAGTACATCCCTCGGATGGGAATCATTAGATCCCCATCTCTATAAATTTAGCCACACATATTGTAAATAAATGACATAAATAAATAAAGACGGGAAAATAACATTAATTAAAATTACCTCAAACTTCAAACGGATGATAATCTTCAGAAACGAAATAAATGCAGAAATAAACTTTGAACAAAATTTATAAACTGAATACTGAAAAATTAAAGAACAAAGCTCTCAAAAAGAAATAATAAAACTTCCTATTTCTATGAAAAATAATGGCTAAAAACTAAGAACACTAAAAACTAAAACTAAACTCTAATTCTAATCTCCTACGTTATTCTAATGCTGAAAAAGATATCTAATCTCTAATTCTCTACTCCCGAAGTGTTTGAGTCTTTAAATAGAACCCGTCGCGCAAAGGTATCCTAAACCGACTTTTTATAGTCGATTAATCGACTAATGACCCTCGATGCATCGAGCCAACAAAATCTCCAAAAAATCACGTTTTCAGTGTCAGAATCGTGTCAGACTGCAACTCTGGCTCGATTAATCGACCTGTAGGGTCGATGCATCGACCCCAGAAATCCGTGAAAATCAGCACTTTTTGTGGTTCAGACACTGCTTCAGTATTTCGGTCATAACATTCTGTCCCGAACTCGGATTGAGACGATTCTTGCGCCGTTGGAAAGCTGACGAAAAGATCTACAACTTTCCTGTTTTGACAATTTCGTAATTCGACCGTCTTGAAGGTCCAAATTTAGCCGCAAGTCGCACCAAGTTCTTGATTACCCGAAATTGCAGTGTTTTTGCATTATATTCAGAATTCTTGCACTGTTTTCTATACTTGGCTCATATTTACCTGAAACACTTCAAATCTAATAAATCTTATCAGATAGCCTTCATCGGACAGCTAAATATAGGTATTTAGGGGTGAAATATCCTCATTTTTCAGTACTCATCATACCCCCAAACCTACACTTTGCTAGTCCTCGAGCAAAGCAAACTAAAGAAAATAAATGCCACTTTCGTAGGGAACACGATTGCACTTAGCATGTGCAACAAGCCTTTAAACCCCTAGGTGATCCTAGTGGAGGAGTTGTGTCTCCTGAGGGTTTACAGTGAAGTTACCCACAAACTTCAATATATTTTTGAAATCATCGATAAAATTGAGTTTTCAAAACATGATTTTGATAACATATATACCATTCAAAAACAAAAATCATTAATCAATTCAACATGCTAATTCTCAAAAACAACAATGTTATACTAATCATACTAATATCCATTCAAATTAGTCTAATGCTCAAATCGTTAGATAGCTCATCCATTCATGCCTAAACGTGAAGTGTGTGCATAACCAAACCAAAATTCATTCATCTCAGAACTAATTCAAACGGAAAACCGTTGGATCTGTTGTTTTGACTCAATCCTCACTTTAAGTATACTCTCAAAATATAAAGACATCGATAGTGGATAAATTTTCACACATATGTGAGAGGTCAATACAAAGCAAATAAAAAGGTCTCACATGATAAATGAAACACGATGCAATCAATGAACAAAAATAAATCTCATAAGAAGATACTTGTATATCCTAAGCATGTCATATCAAGTGTCATAAGTATTATATATTTACTCTCCACAAGGCAGTTACTAATGCAAGATCAGATCATGAAGGTCTTTTTAGGGTTGTAATGGGGCTCAGGAAAGGGTAAGAAAGAATTGGAAGTTGGGATTCAAAGTTTCTGAGAAATTGGAAAAGAAACAACTTTTTTTTTTTCTATTTCTCTTCTTTTCTTTTCTACTCTCTCAATTTTTTCTATTTTTCTCAACTCACTTTTTCTTTTGAATTTCCTTTTCTTGAAGCACCTCAGATTTTTCATTACTTTTCACAATTTTCTTTTTCTTTTTCTCTCCCCTTTTTCTTTTTATTTTTGCCATACACTCTCAGTAAACACCACAACTCAGTATCTCTCCACTTACTCTCTTTTCGTTCACTCTCATCCCTCGTTCCTAATTTCTCAGAAATAAGAAGGGTAAAGCTGAATTTTCAGAAATGGTGAAGGGTTAAAGGTTAACGTGGCTTATCAAAGAATGTATAAAGGTAAATTTTCAATAGGCTCAAAGGGGTACTAGAAAGATAAATTTATTTGAGGTGGGGCATTTTAAGCACAAACAAGCCAAAGATGGCCTTCAATCATGTCCTTAAAAGATAGTAACTTTGCCTATTTGTCTTGAGTAGATATACAGTACATTCTAACATAATGATATAAATTTGATTTCATGCAAAATCACAAGTCAAAATGAAGTGTATGAGATTATACAAAATAAATCGTTTTCAAAGAAAACTCCGAGTTTATATATTCACTCATCAATGACGGGAAATTAGCTCTAAAGCTCACTAGGTTTAGTCTCCACTAAGAACCTAAGATTCAACATTCAAAACAGTTCATCAATTTCTAAGTCTTAGCTTGGTATCAGTGTAAAAAGTCTAAGCATGAATATCAAAATTATCCACAACATATCACATTAAGCTTCATCATCTTAGATACAAGTAATCATAATATGACACTAGTATTCTCAAAATTAAATTCACATGCATCATCAACTACAGTTTGAAAACAATCGTAAAATAATGTGCATGATGACTTCAAAATTCAAATTTTTTTTTATTTATTTTTTTTTTTTTTTTCAAATAAAACAAATAAATGACGCAAAATAATTAACCATACCCCCAAACCTAAAGATGACAATGTCCTCATTGACTGAAAGAAGTAGCGCACCCCCAAACCTGTATGAAAAAGGTACCTCAACACAAAGATCAGGTGCAGAGAATATATGCATCAAATCGGAACATGACAAAAAATATATTGAAGGGAATATGGTTACACTATTTAGGGAAATAAAAACAACCTAAACTAAACAAAACAAAAAGGAAAGAAAAAAAAACTAATAAATCCTAAAACATAAATCCTAAACTACACATGAATCCAACTCTGTTAATCATTGGTAGGCGGACCCATCCACCTCGGGTCACTGAAATTGATATTCTTAGGCACAGGGAACAATTTCTCCCAAAGATCAAGGGGAAATTGATGAGACACCGCCGATTGTATGGATGGAGGTGGGGAGGCGAAAGTAGGAGATGAAGATGGGGGAGATGGTGACGGCATCACATCAATTAACTCGATATCAGTATTGATGCACAGTGTAGGAGATTTGGAGCGATTTACCTTTTTACGAGATGGTTCTCCCCAGTAAGGAATGATCATCGGATCGAGGTCGATGATTTCAACATTGTTTGGCAGAAAAGGGACCGTCCGATGAGAGCGGCGCTCCCGCTTTTTAGCAGTCTCCTCCATCTTTGATAATCGGGCTCTGGTGAGATAAAATCGTCGGGCCATAAGAAAGATTGTGCAGAGTGAAAGAAAAGTGAGCCTAAAGGTGAATATAAAGGGAAAATATATAGAGATGGAGTAGGAGTGGAAAAAGGTGTCCTGCAGACAAGAAACAATGAAAAGTGTGGCAGTACGTCCAAGGGAGTCCATATACGTGAGAAAATAGGCAAATTAGAGTTCCAATAGGAGTGCCGGCGAAAAAACAAAAAAAAACAGAAAAAGGTGGGGTCGATTAATCGACAGTGGGGTCGATAAATTTGCAAAATTTTGACAATCCTACACAGATCAGAAAACACACTTTTTCATTGATAAAGACGATGATTACAAGGACACTTCTGATTTGACCCCTAAAATAAACAGCCTAAACAAAAGAAAGAAAAATAACACAAAACGAAAAATCCTAATCCTAGACTAATCCAACTAATCATCTCCATCCTCCTCGGCTTGGCGAGCTCTGGCGCGCATCTCATCATAACTATCAGGCCACATGCGCTGCCCGATCTGATGGAGGAAGGAACGATCATAGTGGCTACGGCGCAGGAGTGCACCATGGTGTCGCTGCTGCTTCTCTTGTAAAGAGGTAATTTGGGCTTGGAGTGAGCCAAGCGACACACCCTCCGCGGGTCCTTGATCGAGTGTGAGTTGGTCATCCCAGACGGCATGGCGTGGGGAGCAGTGCATCAGCATGGGCATCAGGGACATTTCCCAAGAGACGCATACTGCGGTTCCACTGGGTTGCACCATATCGATAGAAAGCAAGGTCCCCGATATCATCATCCCGGTAGAACGGGAAACGAAGAAAATTCAGCAACTTCATAACATAATGGGGGAAGTAGACCAACGGGGCTTCACCAGTTATAGGTTTAGTGAGTTCGTCATGGGATCGTCACATGCCATCATGAATAATCCTGGGCACGTTGATCCATGAATTGCGGTGGGCCCCATAAAGTGCTTGAACCCGATCACCGGTGCGCTCAGAAACGTGGCCACGGGGACAAAGATTGCTACTGACCACACTATCCCAAAACAAAAGCTGGCGCGGCAACGCCGATCGCCTAGTGGCGATCCCAGAAGAAAATATGCCGCGGCACATCTCGTTGATTATATCCTCCTGAGACTCGTCAAGTTCCTCACCCAAAATGTGATCGTGAGGGCGGTCGCACGAAACATTAAAGACCTCCGCAATGGTGTGCGGAAAAATCGGTCGCGACCACCCATCAATTGTAACAGTGAAGTGGGCGGCGACTTGATTCTCGATGGAGGCGGGCACCCATGCCATATTTTGGTAGAATAACCGAACAACGCGTTCGGACACTTTGATCACGGGTGGAGTGAGGAGAAAATGGGCATTGAGAGCCATCGCATAGGCGAGGGAAACGGCGCAGATAGGCAGTGCTTGGAAAGCCGCGAGATCAAAAACATATTCTGAACACAGGTCGCGGGTCGCGAAGCGACCACTTGGCTGATCACGTGGATGATCAGCAGGGCGTTGTACAAGTCTTTGCGGCGCGGCAGAGGTCGAAGCCATGATTGCACTGTCGGAATGTCGGAGGCAGTCAGAAAAACAAACACAATCAAACTCGTAGTGAGAAATGGAGTGAGACTCCTCCATTTAAATAGGCGCAAAGGCGCCTCTTGGGACGGACACAATCGAAATAATCGATTAATCGACCAAAAGTGTCGATTAATCGACTTGAATGAAAAGAGGCGCATCAGAAGTCCCGACGCATGGAAACACGCAACGTCTTTAAGTGAAAAGACGCAACGTACGGAAGTGGAAAAGTCAATTAATCGACGCACTTATTCGATTAATCGACAAAAATCGAGGCAAATAAAAAATAAAAACGCACGTCCCAAAATAAAAGTCGATTAATCGATCCATAAAGAGTCGATTAATCGACACCAAATAAAAAAAACAAAACTGACGGATATTTAAGACGGCTCAATTTTCAAAAGAGCGTTGATGCATCGACTCAAGGAGTCGATTAATCGACGAACTAAAAAGTCAAAATCCAATAACAATGCAAGGTTGCCTTGAAAAAGGACACCCCATTAAAGACTCGATTAATCGACCAAAAAGTGGTCGATTAATCGAGCACAAAGTGGTCGATGCATCGACCATAAGGGGTCGATGCATCAATTCAGAAATTTTTTTTTTTTTTTTTTTTTTTTTTTTTTTTTTAAATTTTCAAATATAGGGTCGATTAATCGAACCCTAAAGGTCGATGCATCGACCCTTTGGGGGTCGATTAATCGACAGAGGGGTCGATTCATCGACCTCCTAAAAAATATTTTTTTTTTTTTTTTTATTATTTTTTTTTTTTTAAAGAAAGAAAAATGCGAAATTAATCTACAAGGTGTAAATTCATTCCGAGTCCACCAGGATCCCAAATCTTCATGAAAAAATTTCTAAGCAAGATCAGCGATTTATTTAACCGTCTCGGTATTTCTCTTTTCAAGGACGTAGGTACACCCCCATGGTGTGTCCCAGTGTCACCATTATGGTCCATTTCTACCCTGTACTTGACATTCCCAAAATCACACTTCAGACTCAAACCCATGAATCTTTTTTCGGCATTCTGTTGATTATCTATGTATTCAACGAATGGGCAACAGATTTGAAATTCCTCTTTCTTCCCTAAACCGAATTCACACTCATCGAAAAAAGTTATGTTTCCCTTATCAGGTGTTGTAAGGGTGACATTTTCTTTCTCTTTCATCTCAATTTGATTCTCAACTCCCTCCTTGACATAAGTATCATTCCATTCCATTTCCTCTTCTCCTCGCACTTGCACTACCTCAACGCTCGTTATGTCATTCTCAAGCGTAGTGACTAATTGGTCATCCTCATATTTTTGAATAAAATCAGATGAGTCCTCTTGAAGATATTCGTGATTCTGATCGGTATCAATGAGAGACTCCTCTATTTCAACTTTCCTTTGTAAGTACTCGATCATCTGACTAACTTGAGATTGTATCCTAGAAATTCTTTGAGTATTGGTGTGCACCAAACCTTTTAAATATTCTAAGGAGTAAGAAGAATTTTGGACTGGTTCATATGAGTTTGTGTCTTGAAGGTATTGAGTTTGCTGTGAAAACTCGTAAGGAAATTTGTTAGGATAAGAATTTTGATCATTGTATGGCATCATATCACACATTAGAGGTTGATTAAAACCCCACATGTCATTAGATTGACTCTGCCAGTCATGAGTGTTCCAAACCGGATTTGGTTGGACTTGTTCAGGGTAATAATTTGAGTTATTCAAGGGACACATAGGTGAAATGTGCATCGAATTTCCACAAATAGCACATGATTTTAGATTGAATCCATGCATTGACATGATTTTACCAAATTTTTTTTTTTTTTTTTTTTTTTTTTTTTTTTTTTTTTTATATTCGATTAATCGAGTCACACTCGATCAATCGAGGCTAACTCGATGCATCGACAGTGTGGGTCGATGCATCGATTTTCAAAATTTTTTTTTTTTTTTTTTTTTTTTTTTTTAAATTAAAATTTTTAAATTTGAAATTTCCGAAAAAATTTTTTTTTTTTTTTTTTTTTTTAATTAAGCAGAAATACTATTTTAATCCTCGAAAATTCCTAAAATTGATTGTCTACCAAAAATTCAGATTTTCTAAATTTAATCCCGGCGTGGCCTAAAAAACTTGATGTGATATTTTAATGGAATCGGTTTGTATATAATGGGTGCGGAGTACGAGATCGTTCCCACGGGGATTAATGTTGAAACATCTAAAAGAGACAAGCAATTCTAGAAATCTATGAAGATCTAACAGTATTCTACCAGTTTTATGATTTAAGTGGTTGGTGAGATGGTAATTAATGACTACAAATTGAAATTCAATTGATGATTAACAAATAAAAGTAAAGATGATGATAAAGATGAAGATACTAAATCCTCCCATCTTTGGTCCGTTCTTCCTATAATATAAATCTAAGGATTAACTTATGAGATATTTCATTGGTAACAAACATCTTTTATGGAAGATCAATGGTCAACACCCTAATAGGTTCCACGTTGCATCCCTGCAATCAGGACTTAGATGATTTTCATATATCGATCTGGGATCAAGGGTACGGCTAGACACACATGATCTCGGGTTCAAATAAAAACCATCCCCAAAGTGGGTGAAAATTCCAATAAGAATACCACTTACAAATCTGAAATCAAGGGCATGGCTCGGCACACTTTATTCAGATTAGGGATATTTAAGATAAAATTACCATTACAGAACCAAGATCCAGGGCATGGCTCGGCACACTCGATCCCAGAACATAATCATAATTAAATCCACACAACGAAAATACAAAGACCATAACAATGATAGGGTAAAATTACCGTCACAGATCTGAGATCCCGGGCATGGCTCGGCACACGCGATCCCGGTTAGTGGCGGGGATTTCATCCATTCATGATAGCACAACAACCATAAATTAAAAATCTCATATTTTAATCCCTAATTTTATATTATTAAAAGTACATCCCTCGGATGGGAATCATTAGATCCCCATCTCTATAAATTTAGCCACACATATTGTAAATAAATGACATAAATAAATAAAGACGAGAAAATAACATTAATTAAAATTACCTCAAACTTCAAACGGATGATAATCTTCAGAAACGAAATAAATGCAGAAATAAACTTTGAACAAAATTTATAAACTGAATACTGAAAAATTAAAGAACAAAGCTCTCAAAAAGAAATAATAAAACTTCCTATTTCTATGAAAAATAATGGCTAAAAACTAAGAACACTAAAAACTAAAACTAAACTCTAATTCTAATCTCCTACGTTATTCTAATGCTGAAAAAGATATCTAATCTCTAATTCTTTACTCCCGAAGTGTTTGAGTCTTTAAATAGAACCCGTCGCGCAAAGGTATCCTAAACCGACTTTTTATAGTCGATTAATCGACTAATGACCCTCGATGCATCGAGCCCACAAAATCTCCAAAAAATCACATTTTCAGTGTCAGAATCGTGTCAGACTGCAACTCTGGCTCGATTAATCGACCTGTAGGGTCGATGCATCGACCCCAGAAATCCGTGAAAATCAGCACTTTTTGTGGTTCAGACACTGCTTCAGTATTTCGGCCATAACATTCTGTCCCAAACTCGGATTGAGACGATTCTTGCGCCGTTGGAAAGCTGACGAAAAGATCTACAACTTTCCTGTTTTGACAATTTTGTAATTCGACCGTCTTGAAGGTCCAAATTTAGCCGCAAGTCGCACCAAGTTCTTGATTACCCGAAATTGCAGTGTTTTTGCATTATATTCAGAATTCTTGCACTGTTTTCTATACTTGGCTCATATTTACCTGAAACACTTCAAATCTAATAAATCTTATCAGATAGCCTTCATCGGACAGCTAAATATAGGTATTTAGGGGTGAAATATCCTCATTTTTCAGTACTCATCAACTGTAGTATTGGAGCTTAAATCAAACAATTTTTTAAGAATTCAAATGCCCTAAGGCATTCATCATTGAAAACAAAAGGGACATCTTGGCACAATAAATGGCAAAGAGGCTTGGATATTTTACTGAAGTCCTTAATGAACCTCCTGTAAAATCCAGCATGCCCCAAGAAACTTCTGATTTCCTTAACAATTTTGGGAGGAGGCAAATGTGCAATTAAATCTATTTTTGCTATGTCCACCTCAATGCCCTTATGGGAGACAACATGGCCAAGGACAATGCCTTGGGTGACCATGAAATTGCTCTTCTCCCAGCTCAAAACTAAATTGGTTTCCTCACATCTCTGTAACACCAGGCTGAGAAGATGTAAACATTGGACAAAACTGTCTCCATATATTGAAAAGTCATCCATAAAAATCTCCATAAATTGATCAATCATATCAGAGAAAATGGAGTACATACATCTTTGAAAGGTAGTAGGGGCATTACAAAGACCAAAAGGCATCCTCCTATAAGCAAAAGTGCCAAAGGGGCAAGTGAATGTGGTCTTTTCCTGATCTTGTGGATACACAGGAATCTGGTTGTAACCAGAGTAACCATCAAGAAAATAGTAATAAGCTTTTCCTGCTAGCTTATCTAAAATCTGATCAATGAATGGAAGAGGGAAATGGTCTTTTCTGGTCATTGTGTTGAGCTTTCGGTAATCAATACATACCCTCCAACCAGTTATTGGTCTGGTTGAAATGAGCTCACCAGAATCTGAGGTTACAACAGTAATCCCAGATTTCTTAGGTACCACCTGTGTAGGTGTCACCCAAGCTGAATCTGAAATGGGGTAAATGACCCCTGCATCCAACAACTTAACAACCTCCTTCATGACCACTTCTTGCATATGAGGATTCAGCCTCCTCTGCATTTCTCTAGAAGGCTTTGAACCTTCTTCCAAGTAAATTTTATGCATGCAAACAGCTGGACTGATTCCTCCCAAATCAGCAATAGTCCAGCCAATTGCCCTCTTATGCTATTTCAATACAATCAACAACTCTTACTCCTACTCCTTAGTGAGGGAGGAAGAAATAATCACAGGCAATGTTTTATGGTCTCCTAAGAACACATATTTCAAATTTTATGGCAACTGTTTCAACTCTACATCAGGTGGGTTGAGAAGAGAAGGTAACAAAGGTACCTTGGCTGTTTGTGGAAGGGGAAAAACAATAGGTTTCCATGAAGAAAACCTGCTGTTTGGACATGAGTTTCTTGCACAGCTTTGACCTCTTCAGTCTTTGAGGCACAAGCTGTCTCTTCCATAAGACACTTCCATAATCAACAAATCAATAAGAAAGCACTACTCGGAACTGAACTGAGGCTGGGTAACTACATTGTAAACATTTAACTTCACCTTCATATTTTTGAAAGACACTTCCATAATACCAGACCTGCATTGAATACAAGCATTGGCTGTAGCCAGGAATGGTCTCCCCAAAATGACAGGGATGAAAGTTATGCTTTTTGTAGGTTCCATATCCAATACCAGAAAATCAGCAGGGTAGAAAAACTTATCTACTCCTACCAACACATCCTCAATCACCCCAACTGGATTTCTTTCAGATCTGTCTGCTAGTTGTAACACCACATGAGTAAGTTTTAACTCTCTCAACCTAGTTTCTCATATACAGAATATGAAAGTAGGTTGACACTAGCACACAAATCTAATAAAGCCTTTTCAATGGTATGTTCCCTAATAATGCAAGGGATTGTGGGGATTCCAGGATCTTAGAGTTTAGGAGGTGTGGCAATGGACAAAACCTGTTTAACTTTCTCCACAGCAAAGACCTTCTTAGATAATTGGATCCTAGATTGTCTTTTATGTGTGCAAATGTCCTTAAAAATTTTTGCATAGGCTGGGACTTGCTTGATTGCATCAAGCAAAGGAAGATTTATCTTGACTAGCTTGAAAGTCTCCATCATTTCGTCTATTTTTGTATTCCCTTTATCAAAAGGGGATGCAGATTTCATGGCATGGGGAAATAGTAAATGGGGAACTAGTCCTTCATTTACAGCCTTAGCATCATCACCAGAATTTTTTTTTATGGTCTTCAAAAGAAGGGGATCTAGAAGGAGGCTGAGCTGTGACAGATTGGTGAACAGGTTGTGCCATCTGTTGTGGAATGGGCTGCTGAAAATTAGGCTTGGTATAGAAATTCTGCTGGTAGGGCTGAACAATTTTGAAAGGTACTTGGTGCTTTGGTTGCTGCTGCTGTTGTGATTGATAATTGCCCTGGCTCCACCTTAAATTGGGGTGCCCTCTCCATGCATATTCGTTAGATTGCAACTGTCCAAACGATTGGGCAGAATGAGCTTGCTCCACCACTAGATCTGGGAACTGTGGTGCAGCTGGACATTGATCATGGGAATGAGTAGGGGACTGGCATATCAGACATGCCTCCTCTACTCTAGCAACCATTGGATTTTGAAATGAGTCCATCAATCTATCAAACTTGGTGGTTACATTATCCATCTTCCTTTCCAACTCATTCACCTCATGAATCTTTCCCTTGGTAGTCTGCTCTTTATTCAACCGAGCAGGATTCTCAATGTCTCTTGACAAAGATTCTTGTTGAGTTGAATTTTCACCAATAACTTCAAATAGGTCCCAAACCTCCTCAATTATTTTTTGCTAAATAGGTGCTTCCACAGGAAGCATCTACCATATTCTTACCCTTTTGATCAATTCTCTGATAGAAGCTTTGAACAAGCTGCCATTGGGGAGCTTGGTGATGAGGGCATTGCCTTAAAAGTTCCTTAAACCTTTCCCATGCTTCATGGAAAGTTTCAGTTGAGTATTGCGAGAAAGTAACAATGTTTTGTCTCAACTAGCTAGTCTTAGATATAGGGATGTATTTGGCTAAAAATTGACATTGCAAATCATTCTAAGAAGTAATACTAGTTGGTGGCAACATGGACAGCCATGCTCTAGCTTTGTCCTTTAATGAAAAAGGAAAGAGCCTAAGCTTGGTTGCCTCTGGACCCAGTCCAGCTATGTTGAATGTGGTACAAAGAGACAAGAATTCATCCACATGCTTATATGGATCTTCCTTACTCAAACCATAGAAGGAAAGAAGCATCTGGATAGTTGATGATTTGATTTCATAATTTCCTTTAACAGTAGGAAATTGAATGCAAAATGGAGAATTATATGCACCCGGTGTAAAGTAATCCCTCAAGAGTCTAGGTTGCTCACCCATATTAGCAGTCTCAGCAAAATTCTGTGATGTTTGTCTAGCTCTTAGTAGCCTTTCAACTTCTAAATTCAGAGGGACAATCTCAGGATTGAGAGTCCTCCTATCAAACATACAACACAGAAACAGAGAGAAAAATTATGCAAAGCAAACTTGCAATAATCCTTACTGAGTAGATTCCAAGCTCAAATGTATAGGAATAACTGCACAGATTTAAGCAACAGAACAGTTAGTACTGATGTAAAATAAAAAAAAAACTTAGGTCTACCTATTTTAAAATCTATTCCCCGGCAACAGTGCCAAAAACTTGTTATTATCCTAAGTGTGCATGATTTATTTGTATTTTGAAAACAGATTTGCAAAGGATGAATTATACTGAAATTGGAAAACTAAAAAGAATAAAGAAATATCAGCACAGAGAGAAGTTAATTAGCCTGCAAGATCAGGGCCAATTGTAGCAAGTTTTAAATGTAAGTGAGTAAAAGATCGTCCACCGGGAATTGATTTAAAATGTATGATAAACCTCCAGATCTGAGCTACCAGATCTGGCCTCTGATCCTATCTATAAAGCAAATAAGATGGGAGGTTGAATTTGTCACATTAACTAAATTATCTAAAAGTAAAATTTAAACTAAGTGATCCAGATCCAAGTTGGGGGAATTGGATGCAAAATTAATAAGAATGGAGAAATAACAGCTACTTAAGCTTAGTAATTGATTGCAGAGTGAGAAATAGTGCAACATAGTTGAGAAAGTATCAAATCTTCATCTGGCTACCAGCTCAGATGTAAGAGAAAATAATCCAATTCAAGGATTAGAATTGTGTTGAACTTATGGCTATGATCTATCCACTGTCATGGACACAGATCATCCAATAGTTTTCAATCCAAAGTCTTGATTCAGAACATAAGTACCACTACAAATACTGTAAGAACCAGTTTACAAACACAGACTCTCATAGGGATAGTGAATTAAGGGAAATTACTTAAAAGCAGCAAATCTAAAGGAGTCTAATGAGTGAGGAGATCATAATGAACCCTCAACATGAATTCGATTGAGAATGTACTGATGAAAGAAACCTTTTCAAATCCACCATTACAATTACAGAGCACAGCTTAAAACAGCTCTCAGATTTATAGTCTTGAATACAATTCTCACTTGAATTACATAAGTATCTCACAGTTCTCAGTTACAGACAAAAGCTAGGCTATTACAGAGGTTTCAGACAAGCTATCTTGATCTGAATTGGAAATGGGGCAGCAGGAATGAAACTCAAATTCTGAATACCCAAATTGGGCAAATAGTTTGTCTATTTATAGTTTTCCCCAAGTCCAGCTCAGATTGCATCAACCAATCAGAATTGGTTAGATCTATATTAACTAATAGGAGTCGAGCACAGGGATCCAAATCTGTTCTGACCAATCAGAACTTCTTGATCTGGTTCAGCCAATCAGGAGACAAAGGCATCAATTCTGTTATATAATTCAAAAATCTGTTTGAGCTTCTAGAAGTTCCCGCCAGGTAATTTCATCTTTGGGTGTTCACATGGGGTGGAATATGCCTCTGGTTCGTGCTCAGAATCTTCCAGAATGCCCTTGGGTTTTTAAATGCATTGGGGCGCGTGCAGAGATTACTGAATTGCCCTTGCAGATGCTGGGAATCTTCAGAATATGATTTTGCACAGTTTGGGGACCATTTCGAAAGGTACTGTAACTTCTAGAGCTCTATTCGCACAGATTGAGGATCTTTTCGAAGGGAAATATGACTTCTGGAGCTCCATTCGCACAGATCTGGTGCTGTTCGCAAGGAGTTTTCTTCTTTTCGAATAGATCATTAGCGAGTTTTGTTCCTTTCGAATAGATCAGGTGCTCTTCGAAAACCAAGCCTGGAGCTTTAGTTCTTTTTGCAGTGTTCAGGTTCTTTTCGAATAGGTCAGGAATCCTTTCGAATAGATCAGGAATCCTTTCGAATAGCATTTTGTAGTGCATTCTTCTTTTTGAATAGCTTCAAACTTATTTCCAGGATGAAACCAGGCCTTTGTCTTCTTTAGTTTAGGCATTTTGACAGCCAATAAGGTTGTCCCTTCTCCTTCTTCCTCCAGATCAAAATGGGTCATCATCTTTTTGGTACTTTTTAGGCTACTTTCAGAGTTAAGCCTGCGTTTGTTGTTAGCTGTAAAATAAACACTTAAAGCACTTATTTAGTTCTCTCAAGGGTCTATCAAGGCCCAGATTAAGGGGTGAAAAATGGTATTTTCCAGTTCTCAACAGTATCTCACAGTTTTCTCTCATTTCAAGTTCACTAAACATCAATTTTTTTAAAAATTCTTGACATTTTCTTCATGAAAAATGTTAAAACTACAGCTCATTTCAGTTTTAAAAGTTTTTTTAATTTCCTCTTTTTTTCAAAAATCAGGTGGGAAATTACTTTATTTTCAAAAAAAATTTCAACATAGCTTGCACTAGCATTAACTAATTTCATTGGCACACCTGCCATACCCCCAAACCTAAGATGAACATTGTCCTCAATGTTCTACATAATGAGAAACTAGGGGCAGCAGGGTAAAAGAAGAAATAAAAACTAAGTAGAAAAATTACAGCTATGTGTAGCAGAAAATAGAAAAACAACAAAACTGAAAAGATGTGCAGAAAAATGGAAAAAAAAAATGCTATATAAATACAAGAAATTACTGATAAAACAAAAAAAACAGCAAAACAAAACTAGAACTGCTACCAAATATAAACTACCAACTGACTATATGAACAGAAAAATAAAAGAACTATTATGGAAATGACAGCAAACTAATTCTAATAACAAAAAAACAGTAAATACAAGGTAAGGGACTGAATACAAAGCTACAAAAAAAAAAAATGCAGATACAAAAACAGACTTCTAAACACAAAATCAAGAAGACAAGGTTAGAAAGTAACTATAATCGCAGAAGAATGCAGGGAACCTGTAAAACTAGGACACATTAACCTAAGAAAGAAAAATCAGCAATCTAAAAACAAAATTTTAAACTAAAATTCCTAAAACAGACAATCCTAATACCGAATCATAACTCCCCTACGCCCAAAGAAAACCCCAAAAGCCTGAGATACTTATGAATCTAAGTGATTATAAAAATGATCAGCAAGAATAACATACAGTGAAAAGCAAGATTCATAAGACTGACCCCTATGCTGATGATGTGTATGAATCAAAAAGAATTTCTAAGTGATGGAGCATGGAAGCACACATTAAAAAAAATAGGGTTCATACACACCTGAGACCCATTTATGATGAAGAAATCTCGAAGGAAAATAAAATTAGTGGGTCCTTTGAATATTAAAAACAGACTATGAGCCACTGCTCATTATCCTACATGATTCCTAAAAATGGAAAACCATGATCTCAGCAGGTCCAGATGGGAAAATGGATACAAACAAATAAAAAAAACAGCCCATCTGGAAGATATTTTTATGTTTTTATAATTTTTTATTTTTTTGTGTTTTGGATCAGCCCGGGCTCAACAAGAGCCCTTATTTACTACTGCTGAAAAAATAATGACAATCAAATCAGAAATTTTCTATTTGTTTTTACATTTTCTTTTATTTTTGTATTTGGTTTAAAAAAAAATCAGCATGCCTAAAAGACAGCAGAAATTATAATCAAAACAAACATCAAACACAGCAAAGCAGCAGGTTCTCAAGAATTAAAAAAAAAAAAGTGCAAAGGAGAAAATGATGCAAACTCAAGTGGATCTACTCCTACGGCAATCCATCTGCTCCTTCTTTGGCAGCTGCTCCAGATCTGAAAAAATCCAAAAAACCGCAGCAGTACCTTATTCAAGTGTATTGACAAAAATAAAAAGAAAAACTCAGGCTACCGCCCCAATTTGGCAAAGAGACAAAACAACAGCATTTATTCAAATAACTAGAAGGCAAAGAATAAAAACTCAAAAAAATAACAAATTCTGCTGCAGTAAAACAGGTTTTCGATACAAAACTGCAGTAGACATTTAATCAAGCACTTGGAATGCAAAGTGCAGGTTTAAAGCAAAAATTAAAATGAAAATCAGATCTACAAAATTGAAAAACTCAGATCTACTATCTAGATCAAAACTCCCCGGCAGCGGCGCCAAAAACATGTTGTGGAATTTCAGTGTGCTGATTTATTGTGTAATGGTAAAAGCAAAAAACAAATAAGGAGAAAACAGAGATGGATTCAGCACATCTGAGATATCCTAGGCTTGCAAGGTACAGGATCTGTTGTAGCAAGCTTTAAAAGAATGGTAAGTAAGGGAATGTCCACAGGGAAGCTGGTTAAAAATATGATAAATCTCCAGATCTGTAAGAGATCTAGCACCCTAGCTATCTCTATTTTAGTTAAAAGACAGGGAAGAGGTTTGAAATGAGCTGTCACTAAAACTAAACTACAATTAAAATGCAGATTTGTTTTAGATCAAATCTGGAGCCTCAGATCTTAAAGATGGAAGGTTTAAAAACTCAAAAGATGGAGAAGAAGAGCTTGGATGTTGTCTTCACTGCAATCAGGTTGAGCTAAGCATATTATAGGGGTTCAAAAGCACACAAGTCCCTCAGTTGGCCATAGGCACTGTCCGCAAGCACAGCTGCAGGGTATAAACTCCACTTCAAATCACAGGATCCACCTGGACTTAAGGCTATGACCTGTCCACTTTAATGGTCACAGACCATCCTATAGGCTTTATCGAATCCATGGATTGCAGCAGATGAATCCAATTGAGGCCTGAGCTCAGATTTACCTTAAGGTTATGATCTGTCCACTTTGATGGTCACAGACCATCCTAGAGATCTCTTATAAAACCAAAGCCTTAATTAGAACAATGAAAACCACTACAGATGCTGCAATTTCCAAGTCACAGACGCAGAAAATTACAGGGATATCAGATCCAGGGAATTCAGATGATATCCAAGAGGTCTACCAGTTAAGTGGGTGAGCTGATCAAGCAACTCCTCTACACAAATTCGATCGAGCACCAAAAAGAATCAAAAGAGCTTTAGATCTAATTAAAACATTCAAAACAGCATTTACATTGCAAACAAGGTCACTCTTGCAATGGAATGCTCTTAGATC
This sequence comes from Chloranthus sessilifolius, assembly GCA_021018995.1. Lineage (NCBI taxonomy): Eukaryota > Viridiplantae > Streptophyta > Magnoliopsida > Chloranthales > Chloranthaceae > Chloranthus > Chloranthus sessilifolius. The sequence goes on from CM037593.1 coordinate 40,081,208, forward strand.
TGTAGTCTGTGCAGCAATTAACCCCAACAACACTCTTAACCTTATCCAATTACAGATCTAACTCACCCCTTGCTGCTCCTAGGGATTTGGCCAACCATGGTTGGGCTAAAGGAGGGAAAAGGAATCTCGCTGCAAGCTCTGATCTCTGGAAAATTGCTCAGAATTTCGATCTCGATAGGTTCAGGCATCTGTTCGATAGGTTGGATGGACTTCAGGTATTCATTTCGACAGGTTCTCGACAAGTTCATTCATCCATTCGACAGGATGCTTGATAGGTTCATTTTCAGCATCAAAACCTCTCGACAGGTTCACAACAGGTTCAAATAACCATTTGATAGGTTGCAACAGGTTCACAACAAGTTCAAATAACCATTTGATAGGTTGCAACAGGTTCATTCAACCATTCGATAGGTTGTGACAGGTTCATTCAACCATTCGATAGGTTGCGACAGGTTCAATTTTAGCCTTTTTTCAGCACTGTAGCTTGATTTCAGCACATACCAGCTCGTGGGGTTCAACCGACCATTCGAGAGGTTGGATCTTATCATTCTAAACCACTCGTGGGGTTCACTAAATCATGCATTTAAACCACTCGAATGGTTGCACCAGCCCTCTAAACTGCTCAAATTTCTTCAAGTTTGTAGCGGTGCTGCTCATGGGCTTCCATCATCAGCTCGAGTAGATGATCTTCAACACTTAAAGTACTCGAGTGCATTAATGTTGTAGTTGTAATATGCCACTTGAATTGCTCTGCAGCTGTTCTTCAAGGCCCCCAAAGCATGCTAAAAATCCCCAATGGTGTGAACCACCATGGTGCCTTTTCAACAAATCTATCAGCTCCACTGCTAAACACAAAATTCCTTCTTCTTGGCTTCAAAAGCATGGATTGCAACATTAAGCTCTTATTTTGCTGTTATCTATAAAAACACACTTAAAAGACATTATTAACATGCTCACAGGTCCATCATAGGTCAGGTTAAGGGATAGAAAGTGGTATATTTCAGTGCTCAACAATATGCCGACATCACAGCCGGTCACATCGAGAAGTTTCTCAAGAACAATATTAGGTGCTGATTTGGAGCACCGAAGGATATTATCATGAACAATGACACAAACTTTATGAATAAGCGCATCCGAGCCTTCTACGAGTAATACAAAATCAAGCACCATCGCTCTGCCCCTTATCAGCCTCAAACTAATGGAGTAGTAGAAGTTGTGAATAAGACAGTTGTCCGCATCGTTGAGAAAATGGTCGTCACTTATCAAGATTTGAGTGAAATGCTATCATTTGCTTTGTGGGCCTATAGAACGTCGATCCGTACCGCTACAAGGGCAACTCCATTCTCCCTTGTGTACGGAATCGAGGCTGTCCTACCGGTAGAGGTTGAAGTTCTCTCGCTCTGAATCCTCATGGAATCAGGCTCATTAGAAGCAGAGAGAGAGAGAGAGATCTTGCTTTGAACAATTGAATCTACTAGACGAGAAAAGACTCCTAGCCTTGTGTCATACTCAAGTTTACCAGGGGTGAATCGCTCGTGCTTATAATAAATGTGTCACGGTCGAGATCTAAAGGTAGGAGACACTATACTGAAGAAGATATTACCATCCCTTTACGCCGACTAGAGAGGGAAGTTCAAGCCGAACTAGGAAGGACCTTCCATCGTCTGAAAAGTACTACCAGGATACGCCATCCGCCTCGCCACCATGGATGAAGATCATCTTCCTAAGCCCATCAATGCTGGATACGTTTGACGGTTCTACTCTTAGTCTATCTCGATAAGGTAAGTATTGATGAAACAGATATGTAACTGCTTAAGAACAACCCAAAAGAGGCCATCATTCCAAGAACAGTAACCAAAAAGCATCCCTAAAAATGACAATATCCTTTGCTACCCCATTTGAACCTGGGCCTTTCTTTCAATAAACCCCTTCCCCAAAAAAAAAAAAAAATATATATATATATATATATATATACATATATAAAAAAAGGGAAGTAAAGTTACCATCAAAATTTTAAAAAAATTGTAAAAGCAAAACATAAGAAAGAGATTGCCTGAAATAAGATAAAGAAAAAAGCAAAAATAGAATCGTGGGGCTTGTACAATAAATCCCCCAAGGAAGAAGAGTGTTGAGAAAAACTGAAGCCATATCCAAAAAACCCTATTTAGCCCATCATACCTTCAAATCCTAACCTGACCCATGGCCAAGCTACACCCTGAAGGAAGCCCTCTTTTTAGGTTCACAAGCAGTCATAGTATCTGTTAAGTCAACACAAGTCGAGTTGTGAGACGTCGACGTCTATGTCGTGGCTGATGATGAAGGAAATAAATTTATTTTAATAATAATAATAATAAAAATACAAGCTCAAAGCAAGATAGACGTGGTGAAAACCTGAAAGGGCACTACGGGTAAAAAGAGCGAGGTTGTGCGGACTAGGTAAAAACTCGAAAGGGCGCTTGGGGTAAGAGAGCTAAACCAATGGACGTGGTGAAAACCCGAAAGGGTGCCACGGGTAAAAAGAAAGGTTTGAATTGATTGATAACATGGATGTTGGAGGAACCCTCTTGGTTACTCTCCCTAATCCCCTTTTTCGACTGGGCCGCTCATGTTAACTCAAATCGGGCCCCGACCGAAATTGTCTTTGTGAAACTACTTCGTCGAACATATAACCCAAGGTATGAAGAAAAGTTTGAATCAGTCTAAAGAGATTGACGTTCCAGTCTTGGTAATGCGGCAGAAACTCACCCATATCTGTTCATTTAAAAGGGGTTTCGACCATGCTCAAAAGAGGACCCGAGATCTCACACAGTGGTTAAGGCACTACACCCAAAAAATACACAAAACAAAAAGAACAGAAAAGTCTGTGTAAATATAATAGATTTTCCTTTTTCATTTACAAGTGCACCGCTTACACCACATCACAAAAAATAGTCGGTGTAATGTCTAGCTTTCTTTCTTTCTTTCTTTCTTTTTTACAAAAGCAGAAAAAAAAAACATAAAAAAAATATGTATACCAAAAAAGATGTGTACATTTGTAAAGGGGTTTTCTGTGTATCTCATATGTGCAAAAAGTTACATGTGCAGGAAGGAATCAACGGCCCAGCTCGCGCTTCAAGGCACTAATCTCAGCATGAAAACCATCCTCCCGAACATTCCGCTCGATCAACCAACGATCATGCAAACTCTTGTACCTCTTCCTAGAAGCATCCGTGGCTCCAAGGGCAACACTCAAAGATCCTTTCAGACGAAGGACCTTGCTCTTTGCTATCCCTACTCTAACTTTCTCTTGTGCCAAAAGTTCGTGCAGGACCCTCTTCTCATTAGCCAACAACTCAATACGGGCTTGGAGCGTCAACTCTTTCTTGACGAGGGGACCTCCCGTCAATACTCTCGGTGATCCGGACAATCGGAGTGCTTTCGACTAATAAAAGCCTCATACTCAGGGGAAGATTGAACCGAATCTCCCTACTCCATATCACACATCAGCATCGACTGACGCATCTCCCAAAGAGCAGCAAACCGATCTATGTCCCCAGAGGACCCCCTAGAAAAGATCAAGTCACATAGAGGGGGCTTTGTCTCACAAGGTACCTGCTGAGAATAGCCGAACTGACGTAACACCCAAAATGGGAAATAGAAGGTGCTGCCAGTCAATCCTAGGAGGGTGATGCCCTCATGGTCTCTGGAATGAACTATGGGAAATGTCCGGTCCAACCAAGGAAGCGTCCATGTCAGCTCGACATTGGTCAACCAAAGCTTCAGAGCTGAAGAGTCTCCCTATGGAAGCAAGTGACACCTACCCGAAAAGCATCGAGCGGCCTCACCTCGAGCAATGTAAACACATGGCATGGGTCCCAAGACAGTAAGATACTCGCCCAACCGGACCTAAAGCTGTAATGGACATCCCCTAACGCTCACCACCTTACCCAGAGCAAACACATCATGGCACCGATATAATTCAGCAAGGACCAGGTGCCTCACTGATCGGCCCTCTACCAGCTCAGTCAAAACATCACAAAGAGCTAGCGAGAAGCTCTCTCCCCCAGTAAAGAAAAGGACCTCTAAAATGAGACTAAGAGCGAAGGCTTTTGCATTGAAGATATTCCTAACTGACAATTTTCGAAGACTTTCATCACTGAAAAGTTCATTGAGGAATTTGATCGAACACCTCGTGGGCCCCCAATGAAACTTTTTCGTACTCAAATTTCTTCAAACTGATGGTAAGGTGAACAGATTTGGAGTAGCTTGACTTCGGTGTGACTCATGCGAGGCCTCTATGAAGCTTCAAACCGGATAAGTTGGATAGCTCCTCAAGAGTAGGAGTTAGCTCCCACTTCCCAAAATGGAACACATGAGCACTTGTATCCCAAAGAGAGGCTGCCGCATGAAGTAGGTTCCGCCGTAGAGGAACCTCAAGCAAGAGGGGAAGATGTGATAGTCCGAGCCACTCAAGTTCGACGAGCTCACTCTCATTCAAGCTCCCATGCCAACTTTTAACAAAATTGGGCCCTAAGCCCAAAGAAAGGGGTAAATTGGTCCCAAACCCTCCATGTAAGGGAGGATTGGAAAGCGGTTCCATAGACATAAAAAGATCTTTCAAGAATAAAAAATTCAATATATGTTGATGGACCCACCCTTGGGAAAGCAAGAAGAGAAAAAAAAAGTCAAAAAGGGCAAGTCAAAAAGAAAAGAGAGAATTTGGATTGTCTTGGGCATATAAGGCCCCACAGCTCCCCAGGCTAAAACTGGCGAAACTATTAGTTGCACTGGGTGAAACTATTAGTTGCACCAGTGCAAGTGTCCCCAATTTAACCCTGGCATAACTAATCTCCCCCTCCATGCCATTTTTCTGAGTTTTTTGGGGATTTTTGTGGGCCTTTGCTGGCCCCCTTTGCCAGTTAGCCTATTCACCTGTTTTATGCTTTAAAGAACATTCACAAGCATAAAGAGCACCTAACATTTGAAATCATTTGACTCTTTATGTAGGTGGAAACCCGCACCAAGGCATGTGGCCTCAAGGGTCACTTTTATCAGCAATCACCAAGATCATCCTGTAAATAGTCAGATATATACAAGAAAAGGGATAACATGCAATCAAAGGAATAACGCTAAATATTTCTAAGCAGAAAAATCATCAAAAATGCCATAATCATCCATCGCAATCTGTTTAAAACATCCCAAAATTATCCCAAAAATGTGGTAAAATGTTTGAATTGTGCAAAATGAAGAAACTAGGGCCTAATCTTTTTTGGCACCCTTTGACTTCTTCCGTCAATGTGAGGAGCCCTGGTAAGTCCGCATATCTCCCACCCGGGACCATGCCTGGGAAATCCTGCTAAGCAAGGATCGCGACTCCTTGGTGCGTGCACGCTGTAGGTCATTATCAAAGTTAGAGATCAGGATCAATTGAGGAACAAAGGATGGTAGAACCAATGAGAAAAGCGGTGAAGCAAGATACTCACCCCCTCCATGTCTCGTAGCTCTGTGATATTACGGTAATATGCCGCATGCTCCATAGCCGAGTCGAAGTTCTACATTCAGAGGGATAGGATGTTAGTTACCAGGGCAATCGCAAGACTAATAATAAATACATGCATTGATCAAAGGAGCCAAGATAAGGGAAGAATGATCATAAGAGGGCTTACCCCCAGAACCACCTCAGGAGGAGGAACTCGGGTCGCTTCAGCTGAGATATGCACCTACTTATCCACATCGGCAAACAGGCCCGAGAGAAAGCTATCGTTAAGGCGTCTGAAAGTCCCATAGACCACAGGTGGACCACCACCAAGGGCATCCGCATGAGAGGTACCCGATGGGTCAACTCCTGAAGAACCCTCACCCAAGGGACCCGCACCTGACGGACCTACTCCTAAAGTATCGGTGGTACCCGCCGCTATTGAGAACTGGAAAATACCATTTTTCACCCTTTAATCTGGGCCTTGATAGACCCTTGAGAGAACTAAATAAGTGTTTTAAGTGTTTGTTTTACAGCTAACAATAAAGGCAGGCTTAACCTTGAAAGTAGCTTAAAAGTGCCAAAAAGATGATGACCCATCTTGATCTGGAGGAAGGAGAAAGGACAACCTCACGGGCTGTCAAAATGCCTAAAATAAAGAGGACAAAGGCCTGGTTTCAACCTGGAATGAGGTTTAGAGCTATTCGAAAAGAAGAATGCACTACAGAATGCTATTCGTAAAGGTCCACAATCTTTGTGAAAAGGTCCCCAAACTCTGCGAAAAGGTCTCCAATCTTTGCGAATAGATCTCCAGAAGTTACAGTTCTTTTCGAAAAGGTCTCCAATCTTTGCGAATAGATCTCCAGAAGTTACAGTTCTTTTCGAAAAGGTCTCCAATCTTTGCGAATAGATCTCCAGAAGTTACAGTTCTTTTCGAAAAGGTCTCCAATCTTTGCGAAAAGAGCTTCAGAAGTCAAAACACTTCTAAAAAGGCCCCAAGTCAATATGAAGAGGCATTCTGGAGATTCGCAGCTTTAACAAGGGCAATTCAGTAATCTATTGCATGCGTCCCAATGCATTTTAAAACCTAGGGACATTTCAGAGGGTTCTAAGCATGAAGCGAAGGAATATTCCACCCCACGTGAGCACCTAGAGAGGGAATAACTTGGCGGAAACTTTTAGAAACTCTAACAAACTTTCAAAATGCATAACAGAATTGATGCCTTTTTCACCTGATTGGCTGAACCAGATCGAGGAATTCTGATTGGCCAGAACAGATTTGGATCCCCGTGCTCGACTACCATTGGTCAATACAGATCTGAGAACCTCTGATTGGTTGATACACATCTGAGCTGGACTTAGGGAAAACTACAAATAGATGAACCATTTGCCCAATTTGGGTATCTAGATTTTGAGTTTCATTTCCAATCCCCCATTTCCCAGCCAGACAGCTTGTCTGCAATCCTTGTAATAGCCTACTTTGTACTTGCATTTGAGAGTGAGATCTCAGAACTCAAAGGAGAGTTTGCATCCAAGACTGCAAATTCGAGAGCTGTTAAGCCGTGCTCTGTAAATTGTAAAGATGAATTTTAAAAGGTTGCTGTAAACTATGCATTCTCCATTGGACTCATGTCAAGGGTTCCCTCTGATCTCCTCAGTACATTAGACTCCTTTAGATTCATTGTTTTGCATGCAATTTCCCTTAATTCATTAATCCTGTGAGAATTAGTGTTTGTAACCTAGTCTCTTACAGCATTTGTAGTGATGTTTCTTGTTCTGAATTGAGGATTTGGATTAAAGACTATTGGATGGTTTGTGGCCATTAAAGTGGACAGACCATAGCCATAAGTGTAAGCCTAATCCTTGAATTAGATTTATCTCTCTTACATTTGTGCTTGTAGCCAGATGAAGATTGGATCACCTCTGTTGAGCTGCAGTTATTCTCATTAGATTTCAAAGACCAAATTAGAGTTAGATATTACTTCTCCATTTTTTATAAGTTTACTTCAAACGTTTCCCCAACTCAGATCTGGATCACTTAGTTTAATTTTTACTTTTATCATTTAGTCAATATGACAAATTCAACCTCCCATCTTATGTGCTTTGTAGATATGATCAGAGGCCAGATCTGGTAGCTCAGATCTGGAGATTTATCTTAAATTTTAAATCAATTCCCTGTGGACGATCTTTTACTCACTTACATTTAAAACTTGCTACAATTGGCCCTGATCTTGCAGGCTAATTCTCTTCTAACTGTGCTGATATTTCTTTATTTTTTTTTATATAGTCTAGAGCCATTGTAATTTAGCAGCTTTAAATCTGTTTTCAAAACACACATAAATCAAGCACACTAAGAAGCAACAATAAATTTTTGGCGCCGCTACCGGGGAATAGATTTTAAAATTGGTAGACCTAAGTTTTTCAATTTTGTAGATTTGATTTTCATTTTAATTTTTGCTTTAAAACTGCATGTTGCATTCCAAGTGCTTGATTAAATGTCTACTGCAGTTTTATATAAACTGCTTTTTCGCAAGAATTTTTTTATTTTTTTATTCTTTGCCTTCTAGTTATTTGAATAAATCTGCGCCACTCTTTTGTCTTTTGTCAAATTTGGGCGTGCTTTGAGTTTTCTTTTTATTTTGTCAATATACTTGAATAAGGTATGCTGCAGCTTTTTGGATTTTTGCGCTCGAGCAGCATTCAACAAGGAGCATCTGGACTAAAGCTGGAGCAGATCTGCTTGAGTTTGCATCCCCTTCTCCTTTGCATTCATTTTCTATTTTTAAATTCTTGAGAACCAGCAGTTCTGTTGTGTTTAATGTTTGTTTTGATTATAATTTCTGCTGTCTTTTAGGCATGCTGATTTTTTATTTTTTTTTCACAAAACCAAATACAAAATAAAAGAAGATGAAAGCACAAATAGAAAATCTCTGAGTTGTTTCTCATTATTTTCAGCAGTAGTAAATAGGGCTCTTATTGAGCCCGGGCTAATCCAAAACAAGTGAAAAAAACAAAAAAAATAGAAAATTATAAAAACAAAATATATATATATATATATATATATGGATATCTTCCGGATGGGCTGTTTTTCTCCATTTGCATCCACTTTTCCCATCTGGACCTGCTGAGATCATTTTTTCTTTTTTAGGAATCATGTAGGATAATGAGTAGTGAATCATAGGCTGTTTTGAATATTCAATGGACCCACTGATTTTATTTTCCTTCGAGATTTCTTCATCATAAATGGGTCTCAGCTGTGTGTGAACCCTGTTTCAATATGTGCTCCCATGCTTCATTATTCTTTTTTATTCATACACATCATCAACAAAGGGGTCAGTCTTATGAATCTTGCTTTTCACTGTATTCCTGCTAATCATTTTTATAATCACTTAGATTCATAAGTATCTCAGGCTTTTGGTTTTTTTTTTTTTTTTTTTTTTTCTCTTTGGGCTTAGGATGTATCATTTGGCATTAGATTTTCTGTTTTAGGAATTTTAGTTTCAAATTCTGTTTTTAGATCGCTGATTTTTTTTCTTTCTTAGGTTAATGTGTCCTCGTTTTATTGATTTTCGTCATTTTTCTGTGAGTATAGTTAGTTTCTAACTTTGTTTCCCTATTTTGCATTCACAAATTCTGTTTTTGTATCAACACTTTTCTTTTTCTTTTTTAACTTTGTATTAGGTCCTTACCTTGCTTTTTTATTCTCTGTTATTAGCATTAGTTTCCTTCCATTTGCTTTGCAGTTCTTTTATTTTTCTAATCATATATTCAGTTTTTAGATTTTATTTTGTAGCAGTTCTAGCTTAGTTTTGTTATTTTTCTGTTTTATCCGTAATTTCCTGTATTTATATAGCATTTTTTTTTTCATTTTCCTGCTCATATATTCAATGTTATTTTCTTTATTTTCTGCTGCACATAGCTGCATATTTTTTTTTCTGCTTAGTTTTCCTTTCTTCTTTTATCCTCATGCCCTCATTTCTCAGTGTCTAGAACATTGAGGACAATGTTCATCTTAGGTTTGGGGGTATGGCAGGTATGCCAATAAAATAAGTTAATGCTTGATGCAGCTTATGATCAGCAGAATTTTTGAAAATGAAGTAATCTCACACTGTTTTTTAAAATGAGGAAGTTAAAACTTTTAAAATTAATTTCTAGTGTAATTCTAATACTTTCATGAAGTGAATGTCGAAAATTTCAAAAGAAAATTGATGTTTTAGTAAACCTAAAAGAGAGAAACCAGATGATATACCTCGAATTTGATAGAAAACCACACCCAGTGAGATTTGGACCAAATGTATTCTTTGGAGGTATAAATTGGAAATTTTTCCTCTAGGACTGTTTGAACACCTTGTTATCACTAGAAGTTACACATATCCAAGTTAAAATATCTTCCAGAATCATGATATTAAAGACATGATGTAAGGCCTCCTTTTGGACTTTGAACTTCAAAAAGCCCAACCTTTTGAAGCGCCCTTGATACACACCAATTGAGCTTTATAAATCCAAGATTTCTTTGAAACCTCATCAACCTCATTTAGCCTAACCCTCGATCGAGAATTGGAAGGTAAAGAAAAGAAAGTCAAGAAAGGTGATTTGGGTAGCAGTTTGGTAAAAAAATAATTGAAGGCAATCTTTGTGTCAATAAGAAATGTGGCATTCAGTCAATGTTGCTTTGAAAAAAAAAAAAAAGGAGAAGGCGTTCATTGGAAGTTTGAAAAGAAAGAGAAAAAGATGGCCACTTTGGCTCGAAAATTCAAAGAAGAAGATGAAATTGTCTTTGAATTGAAGAAGGTGTGTCTATCACCTCCTTACCTTTGACTTCTCAATTTTGAACTCCATTCCACCCTTTATTCTTGATAAATTTCACCCATAAGCCACATTACAACCCAAGTTAAAGTCCTTCGATCAATGATGGATTGAGTCATCACATGGAGATAAGGATTTGTGTAATCTATGGTGAAAAAAGTAGTAAATTCAGGCTGAAAAACAATGCCTATGCTCACCTGCCATACAATCCTATTTGAGGAATTGCTCTTGAGCTATGTGAAATAGTGCAACCCTCATATTTGCATGGTGAGTGAAAACCCTGGTGAGAGTTGAGTTTGAAATCAAATTATTTGGGGTAACATCAAAACTGAATTCTCAAATAGAAGGCGAGCTTTTCATTAATTTTTCTTGTAAAAACTTTTTGACACCAACTGAGTGAATGATAAAGGAATTACAGCAGAATTTTAGTTTTGAACTGATGTTTTCTTGAAAATCTTCTTACAACTGGATCATGCGGTGTGAATAATCTGATTGGATGAAAGTTTGCTTTATGAGCGCATTGATCTTAACTGATTTATTGGAGAAGTTTGTGGGTACCTTCACTGAAAACCCTCAGGAGACTTCACTCCTCCACTAGGGATCACCTAGGGGTTTAAAAGGCTTGTTGCATATGCTAAATGCAACTGTGCTCCCTACAAAAATGACTTTTCATTCTATTTTTATATTTTGTCTTTGCTCAGGGACTAGCAAAGCTTAGGTTTGGGGGTGTGTTGAGAACTGAAAAATACCATTTTTCACCCTTTAATCTGGGCCTTGATAGACCCTTGAGAGAACTAAATAAGTGTTTTAAGTGTTTGCTTTATAGCTAACAATAAAGGCAGGCTTAACCTTAAAAGTAGCTTAAAAGTGCCAAAAAGATAATGACCCATCTTGATCTGGAGGAAGAAGGAGAAAGGACAACCTCACGGGCTGTCAAAATGCATAAAATAAAGAGGACAAAGGCCTGGTTTCAACCTGGAATGAGGTTTAGAGCTATTCGAAAAGAAGAATGCACTACAGAATGCTATTCGTAAAGGTCCACAATCTTTGTGAAAAGGTCCCCAAGCTCTGCGAAAAGGTCTCCAATCTTTGCGAATAGATCTCCAGAAGTTACAGTTCTTTTCGAAAAGGTCTCCAATCTTTGCGAATAGATCTCCAGAAGTTACAGTTCTTTTCGAAAAGGTCTCCAATCTTTGCGAAAAGAGCTTCAAAAGTCACAACACTTTGCGAAAAGGCCCCTATGCTGTGCGAAGAGGCATTCTGGAGATTCGCAGCTTTAACAAGGGCAATTCAGTAATCTGTTACACGCGTCCCAATGCATTTTAAAACCTAGGGACATTCCAGAGGGTTCTAAGCATGAAGCGAAGGAATATTCTACCCCACGTGAGCACCTAGAGAAGGAATAACTTGGCAGGAACTTCTAGAAACTCTAACAAACTTTCAAAATGCATAATAGAATTGATGCCTTTTTCACCTGATTGGCTGAACCAGATCGAGGAATTCTGATTGGCCAGAATAGATCTGGATCCCCGTGCTCGACTACCATTGGTCAATACAGATCTGAGAACCTCTGATTGGTTGATACACATCTGAGCTGGACTTAGGGAAAACTATAAATAGATGAACCATTTGCCCAATTTGGGTATCTAGATTTTGAGTTTCATTTCTAATCCCCCATTTCCCAGCCAGACAGCTTGTCTGCAATCCTTGTAATAGCCTACTTTGTACTTGCATTTGAGAGCTGTGAGATACTATTGTAACTCAAAGGAGAGTTTGCATCCAAGACTGCAAATCCGAGAGCTGTTAAGCCGTGCTCTGTAAATTGTAAAGATGAATTTTAAAAGGTTGCTGTAAACTATGCATTCTCCAATGGACTCATGTCAAGGGTTCCCTCTGATCTCCTCAGTACATTAGACTCCTTTAGATTCATTGTTTTGCATGCAATTTCCCTTGATTCATTAATCCTGTGAGAATTAGTGTTTGTAACCTAGTCTCTTACAGCATTTGTAGTGATATTTCTTGTTCTGAATTGAGGATTTGGATTAAAGACTATTGGATGGTTTGTGGCCATTAAAGTGGACAGACCATAGCCATAAGTGTAAGCCTAATCCTTGAATTAGATTTATCTCTCTTACATTTGTGCTTGTAGCCAGATGAAGATTGGATCACCTCTGTTGAGCTGCAGTTATTCTCATTAGATTTCAAAGACCAAATTAGAGTTAGATATTACTCTCCATTTTTTATAAGTTTACTTCAAACGTTTCCCCAACTCAGATCTGGATCACTTAGTTTAATTTTTACTTTTATCATTTAGTCAATGTGACAAATTCAACCTCCCATCTTATGTGCTTTGTAGATAGGATCAGAGGTCAGATCTGGTAGCTCAGATCTGGAGGTTTATCTTAAATTTTAAATCAATTTCCTGTGGACGATCTTTTACTCACTTACATTTAAAACTTGCTACAATTGGCCCTGATCTTGCAGGCTAATTCTCTTCTAACTGTTCTGATATTTCTTTATTTTTTTTTATATAGTCTAGAGCCATTGTAATTTAGCAGCTTTAAATCTGTTTTTAAAACACACATAAATCAAGCACACTAAGAAGCAACAACAGCCGCCACCCCGCCTTCATTATCCGAGTCATCCCCTTGAGCGAACTATGAACAAAACAGAAATCCGCTTAGTAGGAACAAAAGCTGAATTAGAACAAAGGAGACTAATTTAAAAAAGGAAAAGGAGAATTACCTGAGCACGCGGGCCATCGAAAGCAAGGAAGTTGGCGCTAGGGACAAAACGCGACAGGATGAACCGATATGGTAGGCACTCGTTCCATATATGATAATCCCTGGGCACAAGAAGGGCATTGATAGGGAACCCATTGTGGAGGAAGGCTGCAGTGATCTCCTCAATGCTACCGGCGGGATCCAAAACATTTGCGGGTGGGTCCATGGGTATGGCATGATAGCCCTGGTACTGGTGCACCACCCGCTTCTCTAGATAGTAGGCCCTGGCCCATGCCCCGTAGAAGAAAACAACGTGGTGATTGTTGAATAGGGATGATGGACCCATGGCTGCCCGATCACAGAAAATGGAGGTGAGCTATGGGTCATGAAGGATTTGTCCAAAGGTGGCCAATCAGTCAGACATGCAGCATAATAAATCAAGGACGATTTCCGAACTAGAATAAACAAAATTGAAAAGGGCAGTACCTGCTCAGGGACCATTAGGTCGAGTTGGGACCTCAGACCCATCTCTAGGTGCTTCATGCCCACGTTGCGGCATCGAGATATGTTCCAGTTGCTAAGGAGGGGGTAGGTATATGCATCGGAATGGAGAAGCGGGCGCCTAGGATGAAAGTGATGGTACCCCCATACCTAAGAGGAGCAATGCACAAAAGCACAAGTCAATAGCATAAAAAAACCATTCAAGTAAAACTGACGAAAGGAAAGGAGTTAGGGATTACCTCCAATGTCGTTCAAAAGACGATAGCAGATTTGGCCTCCCAGATGGATGCTCGAGCCACGCCATACATCAACCACATTTACCCGGCCCCGCCCCAGTCGTACCTATGGATGTCGAGCCAGTTGTCCATAATACTCAGCAATGCCAAGCTGACTCGACCGCCACTCGCATTGGTAAAGAGGGTCTTACCCAACAGGAGCAGGAGAGTGATGCGAGCTAGGATGATCACCCGCTCAGGCATAATGTAAAGCACCCTATCTGGCTGGCCCAGATCCACCAACTCATCAGCCATATAGAACCCGAATAGCCACCCCATCTTAACCACGGTACCATGCATCTGCCCACGAGGGGGATACGCCCCTATCAATCAGATGATGTCCTCTTTGCTCGGCACAGTGAGACTGGCTATCGGTATGCCCCCCACCCTGATACCAGTAATCATCGCCCAATCTACGGGCGTAAGTGCCATCTCAGCATAGGGCATGTGGAAGGTCATAGTCTCAAGGCAGAACTGCTCTATCAATGCCTTCAGGTACGCAACATCGACCCTCATAGGGGGGTAAGACAGGAACTCCCCAAAGCCCACCTGCCCCGGCAAAAACTTCACCACAGGGGGAACATAGTGGTAGAAATCATGAAAATCCAACCACCTCCCATGGAATGCAATAGGTCCTGCGTCCAGAAAAAGAAAAATGCATCAGATCTTGGAAATAAAGAAAGGCTACACAAAGAAAGGAAGAACTGAACCTATCTTTTACCTTGCCAGCTATGCCGAAATTTGAGATGTGAATGTACTATTGGTGAAGAAGGCCAACTCGGGCGGCCTCACCCTGCATCTCGAGCCAGGGACCTGCCTTGGGATCTACCATAAAGAATTGCTCACCCCATGGGCCATAGACTACCTCGGGCCCCTCCTCATGGCCCCCCTCAGGTACATATTCTTCGTCGCCAGACATTCTGGGGCAACAAGAAACAATCACATCAAAGCAGATCAGTGATAAAGAACTATTTTTATGCTACACGCCAAGGGAAGGTAAGTATGCTCACCCTCTTTCTATTCATTTTCAAAAAATAAAGATACACGCATACACAAGCAAAAAAAAAATCCCTTTTACATTGAAAATACAAAAAATCCCGCCTTCTGCATCTTCAAAAGTAAATAAAAATAAGACAAATGTCCCTTTTACTATGTTTAAAAATAAAGCAAGATAATACAGACCAAAAAAAAAAATTATCATTTCTTTATGCTTCAAAAATCAAAACCAAAGAAACAGTCCTTTTATGATTAGGAAAGCAAAAACAAAGAATCCTTGCTTTATGTTCCTAAAAACAAAAAAAAAACAAAAATAAAAGAAGAAGAGAAACCTCATCTTTTTAGGTCCTTGTTTAAACAAAAAAGAGAATCACTTCCTTATGCCCCTAAAATCAAAACCCAAAAATCCCTTTCTTTTATGCTCCTAAAAATCAAAAACAAAAAATGAAGAGCCTTTCTTTTATTAAAAGAAAAAAAAACAACAAAGAGAAAATAAAACCCTTAGTTTATGCCCATAGAACAAAAAAAAAAACCAACACAAAAAGAATAAAAATGCCTTATTTAGTTTTCAAAACAAATAAAATCTCTTGTTTTCTTAATTTCAAGAGAAGTCAAAAATCATTTTCCTTAATTAAATTTCAAAAAAGAAACCGAAAATCCCTTTTCAAAAAATAAAAAACCAAAATTCCAATACTTTATATGCAAAATAAGAACAAAAAAAAACAAACAAAAAACAACAAAAATAAAGTCTATTCTATATACACAAATAAAAACAACAAAAAATATATATATTAGGCACCAATAAACTCCAGAAAATAATAAAAATAGGGCACCATTTATGAAAAATTGCCAACATATCATCAATAAACAAGCATACAATGATGATAAACCATTATTCATCAAAAAATGCAAGATCATAGCAATATTTACAAGAAAAAAGTAAGAAAAATCACGAAAGATGGGTTTTTAATGATTACCTTGTGAAGAAGGGGTCTTTGATCTACCGTGATTCGGACGTTCAAACGACGCGAGCAAATGCCGGCAATGGGGCAAGCATAAAAGCAATGTAAAGGAATCCTAAGGAGGCCGGTTTTCGGTTTTGAAGAGAAGGAGAAATTTTTTTTTCAAAAATATGCCCAGCTGCCTGAACTCGGGCTGTTTAAATTGGCTTCCCAGTCAGGCTTGGCGCAACTAATAGTTACACCAGGCAAATTTGGGGCCTCTTTTAGCTTGGCGCAACTATTAGTTGCACCAGCCACTCGCGAGCCGGGTCTTGGGCCTTGTAGGGGTCAGATACATAACCCGGTATCCCCTCTCTTTGTTTTAATTCCCCCGACAGACGCACGCGCCCCCAAATGGTGTGACGATCCTCATTCGACTTACTCGGAGAGCCGTGCTAATAATAAAATGGACCAAGAGAAATAGGTGTCCTGATCCTACATAGAAAAGCTGAAAAAGTTCAAAAAATGATGAAAAAATCTCCACATAAAAGCCAAAATAATAGAATAACTCACATAAAATGATAGAATAATTCACACAAAATAATAGTTTTAAAAAACCAAAAAAATCCCATAAAATAATAGTTCTAAAAAACCAGAAAAATTCCATAAAATAATAGTTCTAAAAAACCAAAAAATCCCCTAAAATAAAAACTTGAAAATCTAAAAATCAACAAAAAAGATAAAGAAAATCTCAAAAATTATTTGCATAAAATAATAGAAGTAATAAAGTAATAAAATCACATGAAATGATAACTTAAAAATAAAAAAAATCATCATAAAAAAATCACATAAAATGATAAACTCAAAAATCTAAAAAACACATAAAATGATAAAAACAAAAAATATCAAAAACTCCCCACATAACAAAGATATATGTTTTGAAAAGACAGCACACACTCCCAAAAAGCATTGTTACATCCATTCACTCCACTCGAGTAATCGTGCTAAATAAACTTCTGGATCAGTGGGTTCACCCAAAGACCTCGAACCCTGCTTCAAGCAGGGACACCCACGACCGGTCAAAAGAAGCAGACTATGCCTCATATGATTGGATGCACAAGCGTGTTCCAATGTGGTAAAATGTCAATATTTTGTCGGCAATACAACTGTACTATATCAATTTCCTAAGTCTAAATGTGCGCTTTGGATTTTTGGATCCTACTTTGAAGTAAGAGCAATGGTGTCAGTCCCGGTCAAACGGTCAATGTTTTGACCAAGTCAACTCCACTGCTAAATCTTTGCGACAAGCGCTTAGTTGGCGGATTCATATGAACGTGAGTATCTAACTCGAGATTCATCACGAGCTATTTCAGAGGTGTAGACTCTTGGTCTACGCTTTCCGGGCGTGCGCCCTACAAGGTTTGAGGTCCGGATAACTCCTTTATGAAAAAGATCAATTATTAGTTGAGACCAACCTATTGAGAATGAAACTACACATCAATCAAACTATATGTAAGCATACATGCTGAAGGGTTCATTTCCCTTATTTTCGTAGACTTAAAACATATTTTGGCACGGTATCCCTGTAAAGTGCACGCCTTGCGTCTGGGTATCCGTAAGATGACCGTTTGTTCTTGTAAATTATACCCGAACCGGATCTGGGTCGAGACTTCCATCACCTTTATTGCTTATCACCCCTAATGGGTGCATGTTTATACATAGTTAAATGATTTGTAAGATCATTGACGACAGAGACCAGGATTGGATGCCCCCCTCAGGGGGCACCCAATTTTGGCTAGATTTATTCTGTGTCATTTTGAGGTTGGATGCTTTGGGTCATGATGATCCGGGGCACGTTGGAAAAGTGGCATGTACTCCTAAAAAGCATTGTGACATCTATTTGCTCCGCTTGGGTAGTCATGCTAAATAAATTTCAGGATTAATGGGTTCGCCCAAATACCTTGAACCCTGCTTCAAGCTGGGGCACTAGTGACTAGTTAGATGAGGCGGTCAATGCCTCATATGATTAGACACAAACTGTGGAACCTTGCGTACTTGCTTTATGCCTATCTTTGAATGTGGGTCGATCATCCTCCTTACTTACGAAGCCGTTGTATTCAAAATGAATCTTGAACATTAAATTCCTTCAAATCATCTTAAGAAGTGACCATTTTTCCTAGCTATTGGGCTTTTTCAACTCATTTTCAACCTCGGTTATGCCCAGTAATGTCGCTAAGCGCTTGAGAACCGATTACCTTGAGAAACGATCATTTTTCCTGACAGACAAGGCTTTCATTTTCTCACCATGTTACTCATCTAATGTTTAAAGATCGTTCTAAATGTAGCGGACCCATCAGTAATGCCTTGAGCCTCTTCGGATGTCTCTTTTCTTTGGCATTCGATCATCAGTGATCTGATACTAAAGAGGGGCATCTGTAGACACCCAAATTTGGCCCAAGGCCTGATCGAGACACATTTTGAGGCACACCTTTGAGCTTTTGATGACATGTATGGAACACTTAGGAAACATCCTAGATCTCATAGAAACTTTCTGGACCCCCTTCCCGACCCTTAGAACCCATTTCAAACCTAAACCTAGCTTTCCCGAGCTATGAATAAGGAGTGGTGCACTAGGATTAGTTGTGGCCTTCTACTATGATTAAATCTTATACCGTTGAAAAGTAGAAGCCTCCAACATTCCAATGGGCCAAGAATCACCCCAATCGGAGCTATATACGGAAAGATATTGCATTCTGAATCCGAATGGCAGAATGGTAAATTCATGCAACCCCCCTTAGGGATTTGGTGCAACTAATAGTTGCGCCAAGCCATTTCTCTCCAGAAATGGCTTGGCGTAACTAATAGTTGCACCAGTTATTGGTGGATTTGGTGTAACTAATAGTTGCGCCAAGCCATGTCACCCCAGAAATGACTTGGCGCAACTAATAGTTGCGCTAGCATTAAGGTGGGTCCCCCCGCGAGCAGCCAACCTCCAAGCACTGTTCAAGCACTATTTTACTGTGTGTATGCTTGGCGCAACTAATAATTATGCTAGGTATATGAATTCCTAGTTTTTACCTCAAATTTCGTGATTGGAGTTTGACTTGTTGACCATCTTAACCTTTGGGGTGTGTTTTGCTAGTTCTATTGCACCCATTTACTATCTATGTGCCCTTAAATGATTTAAAGCCTCACCCTATCATCCACCATTGGAGCACCTTTCCACATTTTTTAAGGCTCCAAAAATCCTAAGAAACCTTAGTTGACCCATTACCTAATTGCTAATCCCAATTAGCCCCTAAGCACCCTCCTAACCCCTCTTTTTCCTATAAATAGAGAGGCACCTCCCTTGCAAATGGTTTGAAAAAATTTACAATTAAGAGATTAAGGAACCCCTTCTCTCTCTAGTTCACCATTCCCATACAAATTTCAAAACTCTAAAAACCCCTTTAGACCTTAGCATTTCATCCATAAGCTCTACGTTAGAAGTGTGTTACTCCCCTTGCCTTCCCTCTATACCTCTTAGCCATCAAGCCTTAGGAGTTAGAACTTCATTCCACACCATATAAACCTTTAAAAGTTCACCGAAACAAGCCAATGCAAGGCTCCACAGCAGTACAACAAAGGCCCGAGAGCTCCGACTCTCCCCTCTATTCCTCTACCTTCTCGGTTATTCCTCTATCCTCCCATTTGTGCCATTACGCCGTCGAATTTTTTATAGGAACGGAGGGCACAAATAGGATTTAAGACACATTTGGGCAAAAGGAAGCCTTTTTCATTTCTTTTATATTGTTTGTATTTTAGCTATTAGTAGAAACTGCATTAAGCGGATTGATTGGGTGCCTAACACCTTCCCAATCGATAACCTAAGCCACTACCCAAGAGCCTTTGGCGTAGACCGGATTCAGAGTCATATTTGTGGCACTTTGGTGCTTATAAAAATAATTTAGGTTTCCCGGGACTCCGAAAGCTCTGGGTGGCAACTCTATATTTTTATTAGAGAGCGCATCATCGCAACGGGTTTGATGAAAATCTACGGTTGTACAACTTGCAGATCATTATAAATTTCCAATTATATAAACTATTTTCTTTTCACTAACAGTATTACTAACATCTAACATTTTCTATTCGAACCGGTAGTATTTTTCACCTAAGTTTGGGGGAATAATTTTGGTTCTTTTTGTAGATTATATATACGATTACTAACATAGCAATAAAATAAGGTAGTATTTTTCTTGTATGTCCCTTGTTTTGCACAATGAGGACATTGTCCTATTTAAGTTTGGGGGGATATACATATCAATTATGAAATTTTTGGAAAAATAAAATATATTAGTATATATTAGTACAATTTTTTTTAGTTCTTGTTAATCATTATATGATATTTATAAAGAAAATATGAAATTTCAAAATTCTTAGCAATCCATTATAGTAGTAGTTCAAAATCAAAATAGAAATAGTTACAATTCAAAGTAAAGCATCTCTAGAATACTGTATCAGGAGAATGTTTGAAACTATACGATTGATCTGAACTGCAAACATTTTAGATTATAGTTTCAAAATCATATAATCAGTGAGCTATAGAGCCTATTTCCTCTTTTCTTCTGAAAAAGAGAGACTGTTTTTATTCATGCTAAATTTTCTTGAACTTCTCTACTATTAATCTCATAATGTTGAATTTGGAATCAAGATATTTTGTAAATATGATGATTTATTTGTTTAGAACTGTCTAATGAATATATCAAAGCAATAAGACATCCATATTAGTAAATTGTGAAAATGACCAAAGGCCATCTTTTCTTTAACCAGAGCCAAAAAGCTAAAAATTCCAAAATATTTTATCCTTTGAACTTCATATCAAAAGCCTGAAATTAAATTTCCTTGTATCAAAATTTTATAAACCTTTAACCATATGTACTACCCAAAGCTTTCTAACCTTTGAACCTTACAATTTTTTAGAGTTTAGAACATAAAAAGAAGGGAAGAAGAGGGAGTGAAAGGAGTATATGCGTAATAGATAAAGGATCTACTGAAAATGGGTATAAGTAAAAAGAAATACTATTGTATGAAAATATGAGAAAAGAAAAAAAAAATCATAAAAGATGATTCTATGAAAAAGAAAAGAAAATTGGATTTATAATAAAAAAGAAATGGGAAGAAGTCATCCAAATAAGGATACTTACTGAAGCTGAACAATATAGAAGAAGAAGAAATGAAGGAAGCGCTAAATTCTCATAAATAAATTTAAATCCTCTTTACCTTTTTCTTTGAAACCTTCTAAAAACCCAAAGCCCCATTACAAGCCGAAAGAAAGACCTTTGTGATTTATGATTTGCAAAAATGTGAGTCTAGAAGAGATATATAAAGTAGATACTATGAATAAATGAAGAAATTATATTAACAGAATTGATTATCTTTTCTATGAGATTTATCTTCTTAGCTAATTATCCGATGAAATTTTCATATATATCTATAATATTATGAGAACCTAAGATTTCGATTATTTTTGAGAGTATGCCAATAAGTGAGTTTAGATGAAAATATTTTCTAAAAATTGTAGTTTAAAAAAATCTATGATGAATAAACTTTTCACTGATATGCACACACTCTACGCTATACCGAATTGAAATTATTGAGTTCTAATAAAGGATGATTACAATGGTAGAAAGCTAATGGTAAAAGATTGCAAGATTTTTGAAAAATAATGAACATATAATGATTGACTAAAAAATTAGTATATAAAATCTATATTTTGAAAAAATTTAGTATTTTGAAAATTTTTAAAATATTTGAAGTTTATAGGTAACTTTACTGAAAACCTTCAGGAGACTACAACTCCTCCACTAGGGATCACCTAGGGGTTTAAAGGCTTATTGCATATGCTAAATGCAATCGTGCTCCCTATGAAAATGGTAGTTAAATTCATAGTTTAGATATTTTATGTTTCCTTGTTTGCTAGGGACTAGCAAAACTTACGTTTGGGGGTGTGATCAGTCATATAATTTACCATTTTATCACCCTTAACTTAGTGATGCTAGGCCATAGTTTATTACTAATAAGTTGATGATGTGCAAATATTCATCAAAATGAATACAAAAGGCAATAAGAATGACGATTGAATGAAAAGACGTTTTTCGCCTACTAAAAGCCTAAGAATCGTAATTTATGATTCTGCAAAAAGAGATAAAAAGAAGAAAAGAGAAAAATTATAATCTAGAGAATCGTCAACAAAGGAAGCTATGAAAGAAAATTATGATTAACAATTTTCTAAGAAAAAGAAGAAAATGAGAAATTATGATTTACGATTTCCCAAAAAAAAAATTTCCTACTATTGCTGTTACTGTTGATCACATGCATATTACACCGCCATGAACAAAATTAGAAGATATATGAGATTAGAAGTCTGGTGAATCATGGATCTGAGAAGATTGATGAGATAAGCTTTAGGAAATCTCGATTACTGAAATAAATGAGAATAATCCAGAAGCACATCTACCGTCTAAGCAAGGAAAGATAAAATTAAGAATTAGAGTTTTATTAAGAATCTTTTGTTTTTAGTAGTTTCTTTAGAATTAGAAGTCTTTGTAAACCGACTCCTTATGATCTATAAATAAGAGAGCTTAGCATAGGAATGAGCATCAAAGAATTTCAGCATCAATTGATGCCTGAGGTTGGATTTTCTTCCGATCAAAGTAGTGTATAATAGTTAGAGTAGATTAGATATCAGAGGTTTCTCAAGAGCAATTGATGACTGCAATTGAGTGTTGAAGATTAGTCTAGATATCCTAGTTTCTCAGAAGCAATTGATGACTATGGCTGAGGGGTGAAAGATATATTTATTTGCTTTCTAGTTTAGATTTTCTTTTCTTTTATTTACAGCTTTGTAAGCATCTCCAAGTTTTAATTTAAATTGATGACTCAGGTTAGAATTTGAGGATTAGTGTAATGGTTTTTACTTTTCCATCTTCAGTTTTCTAAGGTTTGATTGACGCTTAAATTTTAGGAAGTTGTTGATTACATTAAATCTGTGTTGATAGGAGCTTAGACTTGATTGACGACCAATGCTAAGAAACTTAAGATATGGTATAATGGTACTATTTATTTTCATAAATATCTAATAGTTGAAGATTAAGATTAACAACCTCCATCTGAAAAGGGAAGATTTAGAATTTATTTTATGCATTTTAGATTAAGAAACTATTCTTTTATTCATATTTCTCCAGTAGAGTAGATCTTAAAGGAAAATAGAAGTTTTTAAGAAAAGAATTTAAATAGAAGATATAAATAAGAAGTAATTAGATAAATAAACTCCCTCGTGGGAACTATCCTATGCTAGTACTATGATTTCCATTGTGTGCTTGCAATAGGTTAAGACTTGAGTTTAAACATAATTTTAAGATACATAACAAGATTGACCAATTACCCTTCATCTATGAGGAGGAGTTGGCACCTATCCTTTCACCCCCATCATCTCCACTCATCTACTTTGACCTGACCACCACCTGTCCTCTCATAGAGGACCCTGCTAAAAAGGCCATTGTCCTTGCTTCCTCCATTTCCATTCCCCCATTTTACACCCTCACCAAGGCCACGGCTGCTGACCCTTATGTCAGGAGAGATGTTGAGCTGTTGATAGAGTCAGTCACAGTCATGGTGAAGCAGCCATATGAAGGGCAGATTGCCCAGATCAAAGAAGACAATGAGAAAGCGCTGAAGAGAGGCATTGGAAAATAGTGTTGAATTCCCTAGACATGTACAAAGTGTACAAGATTAAGTCAATCTAATTGGAAAAGTTGGTGGCCACACTCTCCTCCACATTCTCAGTCCTGAACCCTCCTGTGCCTAAGGGCATATCATTCAGGGAGCCCTCCAGCACTAAGCCTAAGAAACCTGCTGCCACAAGAACCAAGTTTGGTGTTGCACAAGCCACCACTGTGAAGGAGAAAGGGAAATATGAATGGACCCCCCATTTGAATTTAGTTCAGACTCAGATTCTGATTAGGCTGTAGTGTAGTTTTTCTTTTTTTGTAAATAAGCTCCTTTTTGTATTTTCTGTTTAAGAACTAGTTTTATATTTTCAGTCTATTGTCCAATCTATACATTGTCTTATGTAATATTGATGTTGTTAATCAAACTAGTCTTTTGTGTGTTAATAGCATTGAGTGTCTTTGTCTGTTTTTGCATTCATGCTGTTCATTCTAGTTTTTCTCCTATTCTGAATTTCTTTTTATGTAATCCCCTGCTACCCCTATCCATTTTTACTGAAACAGTGAGGATACTGTTTAACTCAGGTTTGGGGGTATGGCAAGGTAGGCCAATAGAATAGTTAATTTTAGCGCAGCAGTGATGGTTTAATTGAGATAGATAAAGTCAATTCCCACCTAATTAGGATAGATAGAGGAAATTAAAATATATATATTTCTTTTTATAGATTGTTTTTAAACCTAAAAATCTTTGAAAAAAGTAATACCACCACGAGGCTAACATCGAGAAAAATTTATAATTAGTACTAAGTGAACTAGAGAGGAGAGAAAAAGGTGAAAATACACCCCATGAGTTGAATTGAAGACCATACCCAGCGAGATTTGGCCCTAACAAAGTTCTTTTGAAGAGTGTCTTTGGCAGTCTTTCTGCTCTAAGGAATGATTTACTCAACATTTTGTCACTAGAAGTCAGGCACCTACAAATTAAAACTGATTGACAGCACTCATGACACTAAGGAGATGATCTAAGGCCTTCATTTGGATAGTTTGAGCCTAAAATTCCTACCCATTCAACTGCCCTTTTGCATACTCTTCGAGCCTTAAATCCATCTTTCTTTAACAAACACTAGAGTAGTTAAGCCTAAACCCTATGACTTGATTCAACCCTTCCCTCACTCTGAGATTTCAGGAGGTAAAGGAGAAGAAGTTGAAGACAATTGAGAGGAGTTCAACATTTGGTGGAAGGCGAAGAAAAATAAATTACAGACAAGCAGTGTAACAATGGTGTATGTGTGGCACCTCATGAAAAAATAAAATAAATAAAGAGAAAAAGAAAAGAGAAGTCAAAGAAGTACTTCATCTGAAAATTAAAAAGAAGAGAAGAAGTTGACTGCTTTGACTCTTATAAATTAAAATGAAGATGAAGTTGTGCTCAAATGAAGGTTGTGAAGTCATGAATCACTCCTACCCTTGTTGATTTTGAATCCATTTTATCCCCCCTATTCTTTGTAAACCTCAACCATAAGCCACATTACAACCCATCAAAAAAAGACCTTGTTGATCCAATGTGAAAGGAGTTGTCATGTGGAGATGAGAAGATGTCAAATCTATAGTGAAAATACTTGAGAATGTCAGGAACTTAGATGCAATGCCTATGCTCATGCTTGCCGGCCCATTTGGTCTATGACTGACCTTGAGCTAATGAGAATCTAAACACCCTTAGATTTTCATTGTTGAGAGACAGCCCTGGTAAGGATTAGGTCTAAAGTTTAATGTCATTGGAGTTGTATCCACACCTGATTTTTGAATTAATAGTGAATATAGTGCTGATTTTTGCTCACTGAATTCTTGATGTGAATTGAATGGTGGTAATGAAAACACATATTGATTTAGGTTTTAATTGCTTGCATTACTGCTGTAATTTCCTCTTATTTTTAAAGAATAGGTGTGGAAGGATGCTCTATCTATTGAAAGTTGTTCTTGTCACTGGTTGAACTGTAATTAACTATTTTAATGGTGAAGTTTTGGGTATCTTCACTGAAAACCCTCAAAAGACTTCACTCCTCCACTGGGGATCACCTAGTGGTTTAAAAGGCTTGGTGCATAAGCTAAATGCATCTGTGCTCCCTATGAAAGTGGCATTTAACTTTTTAGAGTAATTATTTAATTTTCTCCTTGCTCGAGGACTAGCAAAGATTAGGTTTGGGGGTGTGTTAATCACTGAAAAATACCATTTTTCACCTCTTAACCTAGCCTTTACTACACCTTTGAGTTATCTAATAATTATTTTGTGAGCATGTTTTATAGTTAGGAATAAAACTACAGCTTAGTGCAACAATTCACCCTTTGGAAGCCAAGAAGAGAGAATTCAAAGCCAAACCTTGGAGTTGATTGAAGAATAGAGGGTACACCATGGTGGTACACACCATAGTGATCATGTTGGTTGCTTAAGTGAGCCTTAGAAGTCCAACAGAAGAAAGAAGAATGGACCCAAGCAGAGGAGACTACTGCAGCAGACTGTGCACAGTAGCAGAGAAACAGGTGTGACCCTCGTGCAGATCAATTTGCCTAGATAGTCCTCTCGCGTAGATCTCGCGAAGTCCAAGCCTGCAGCACTTAACTATCTCGCAAGGTTCACATACTTCAGCCTTTAACTACTCGCACAGAGTCAGCTTCAAAAAAATTGCTTCGTGCAGACCTCGCACACTTCAGAGATGAAGCCATCTACCGGAGAAGTTCATTTAATCTTGTCGAAGATCTGTGCGATCTGCAAACTCATCATGGCGAACTCCTCGCGAGCAGAACCACCTGGAGCTCATCTGAGCAAGCTGCATTATTCATAGCAGTTGAACCTAGCGGGCCTTCTTCTGCAGCTAATTCATCCATGCGAGAACCATGCGAGATGCATAATAGGCAATCACTCAGCCTCACAAGGCACGGGTTCCCAACTTCTCAGTTAATACACAGGGACATTTTTGGGATTCAACAACATTCAGGGCACACATCCCGAGGTGCTAGGTTGTTTCTCACTTCCCGAGGCAACTCTTGGCCACAAATGAGCCATGATAGCATTGCAAACTAGGGCATTTCTATTCTATTCTCTGATTGGCCAGAGCAAGATATTTTTGGTGGAAATTGTATATAAGCTGTAATTTTTAGCAGAAAAAGTATCTATCATTTTAACCCAATTTGGCTCTGGCTTAGGTCATTTTAGGGTTAGGCTTAGGTCATCTTTTTCACCTTTTTCTTCTCTCATTAGCTCAATATTTGTTGGCTAAGTCCTTTGTAATAGCTAGGACTATTTTCTGCTGGAATCAAGACTGTATAAGCTTGTAAAGTTCTGGAGTCTGCATTGACTGCAGCCTAGAGGGCTGACATTGTAAGTATTTTGTAAGCAATGCACAACTGTTTTTATCGAATCACCCAATCTGTAATACTCTTGTTACTTTTAAGGTTTTTATTGATTGTATGCCCCTATGGATGCATGAGCTTGTAGCCAGGCAACCATAACAGCTGCAGTAGTTTCCTTGTTTAGATTTTTATCCCTTGAATGGAGTGTATCTCTGGGGATGATCTGTGACCATTCAATGGGCAGATCATAGCCTTAGACTGGTCCATATGTCTGGGAAGAATTGGATTATTCTTCATTGCATTTGAGCTTGCAGCCAAATGAAGGACTGATGTGGTTCTAGCCTTTTCCTTGTTATATCAGCCCTTGTTTCAGTAAATATATCTATCCCTATTTTATTACTTCTCACCACTTTTCTATCTTATTTTTCAAATCTATTTTCATCCTTCTTCTAAAACCCCTTTCTGTAGTATAGATCTGTTCTTTAATTTTCTGTTTTAGTAGATAGTGACAACCCAAAACTCCCTTTCTTTACCCCTGCTTTCTAGTATAGGTTAGGATTGCCAGATCTGTAGCCTAATCTGGAGGCCTACTATACCACCTTGTGATTCTAGATCAGATTTCCCTGTGGGACAACCCTTTCTTATCAAAACTTGCTACAACTAGCCCTGGATCTTGCTGGCTATGTATAAATTTTTGTTTTGTGCTATTTCATCCCATTCCATTTTTCTGCTTTTGCTACCATATTTTACCACACATTCTTAATAATAAATATAATAGCACAACAATTTTACCCAACAGTTGGTAGCTTCTACAGCTCCGTTAGTCTACGGCCTATATGGTGATGAGCGATAATGTTTGATTTTGTACTGCATAAGGCTTTAATGTGATTGTTTGCAAAGTTGGGGCTAGTATATAGATGATGTCCTTGGGCATGCCGAATCAACAAATGATGTTGTTCTTGATAAACTTCTCAACATGACTGGCCGTGAAGTTCGCGTAAGATGTTGCCTCTACCCATTTGGTGAAGTACTCGATAGCAACCAGGATGAACTAAAGCTCGTTAGATGCCTTCGGATTGACCTTTCCGATAACGTCGAGGCCCCATGTGCCAAATGGCCATAGAGTGGTCATGTTGTGGAGGTCTATAGATGGAGCATATATTAGGCTGGAGTGCTCTTGGCATTTATAGCACTTCTGAACATGAGTGCAACAATCAATTTCCATGGTGCTTCAGAAGTATCCTTGTCATAGGATATTTGTAGTGAGCATATGACCGTTGAAGGGAGCCTCGCATATTACCTCATGGATCTCTTTAACGATGTTGGATGTCTCGCCCTCAGTTAGGCATCAGAGCAAGATATTGTTGTATGACCGTTTGTAGAGGAACTCGCCATAGATGACGTAATTCGACGATAAGTGTTGGATAGTCTGCCTGTCTATTTTGGACATGCCCTAAGGGAATGCACGTGTTTCGAGAAAGTTCTTAATATTTGAGAACCATGGAGGCTCATCATCTAGCTTTATTGATCCCATGATCTGGAGGCAAAAGACTAGCTCGTTCCTCTGTCCGATCATGATTGGTTTCATCTCGACGCCATAGGAAATTTCAACCATTTATGCTAAAGCTGCTAAGGCATCAGTGAAACAGTTTCTTGCTCACAGGACATAAGAGAAGGTCACATCGTCGAAGCATGAGATTAGATCTTCAAGGGACTCATGGTATGAGATTAACTTCTCATCCTTTCTCTTCCAATCTCCATTGGTTTGGCATATGATCAGTTGCGAGTCGCCAAATACCTTGAGATGGGTTACATTCATCACAAGAGCTGCTTGTAGGCTAGCTACATAGGCTTCATATTCGGCTATGTTGTTGGTGCAGGGGAAATTGAGCTTAATGGAGATAGGTATGTGGGATCCTTTCGGCGATATTAGAATAGCATCGACTCCTTGACCTTCGGCATTTGATGCCCCATCAAAGTGTAGTACCCAAGACTTTGTTGTTTCTTCTGTTTCATCCTCTGTCATGAACAAGATGTCTTTGTCAAGAAATTTAGTCCTTAGATGCTCGTAATCAGGTAAGGGATTCTCGGCAAGATGATCAGCGAGTGCTTGCCCCTTGATTGACTTTTGGGTGACATATGTGATGTCAAATTCTAATAAGAGAAGCTACCAGCATTTAGTTAGGCCAGTGAGAGCTAGCTTTTCGAATAAGTATTTCAACAGATCCATTCATGGAGGAGGAGGACTGCCTGAGACAACAAGTAGTTGCGAAGCCTCTGTGTAGCCCATATGAGAGCCAGGCATGCTTTCTCAAAATAAGAATAGTGTGTCTCGTAATCAGTAAATTTTTTGCTCAAATAGTAAATGGTCTATTCTCTTCTTCTAGTCTCATCATGCTACCCTAGGACACATCCCATTGAAAATTTCATCATTGAGAGGTACATTAGGAGTGACCTCCCAGGTACTAGTGGTATCAAAAGTGGTGGGTTGAAGAGGTAACCTTTGATCTTATTGAATGTCGTTTGACAATCATCATTCTATTCAACGGGAGAATCTTTTCTCAGTAATTTGAAGATTGACGTAAAGATAGGAGTTAACTATTGAATGAACCGACTGATATACTATATTCTACCCAAAAAACCTCTGACCACTTTCTCAATAGATGGTGGAGGCATTTCGACAATGGCTTTCACTTTGATTGGGTCACCCTCGATGCCTCTCCTAGTGATGATGAAGCCTAACAATTTTCCTGACATGACGCCAAATGCGCATTTATGGGAGTTCAGACTCAACCTGTACTACCTCAATCTTTCAAATAACTTTTGGAGGTTCACCAGATGATTACCTCTCTCATGTGATATGGCAATCATGTCATCAACGTACACCTCAATTTCTCTATGTATCATGTCGTGGAATATCGCTGTCATCACCCTCTGATATATTGCCCCGACATTCATTAACCTGAAAGGCATGACTCGATAACAAAAGGTTCCCCATGGAGTGATGAACGTTGTCTTTTCTCGATCGGCCTCTGCCATTCTGATCTTGTTGTAACCAGAGAATCCATCCATGAATTAGAGCATCCCATGCCTAGCAGTGTTATCGATCAAGATATCGATGTGTGGCAAAGGGAAGCCATCCTTTGAACTCGCTTTGTTGAGATTTTTGAAATAGATGCACATGCGAACCTGTTCATATTTCTTTGGTACTGGGATGATGTTGGCTAGCCATTATGGGTATTTGGAGACTATGAGAAACCCTGCATCATACTGTATTATGATTTCATCTTTCACTTTTAGCATCTATTTTGGCCCGAGTCGCCTCAATTTCTACTTGACTGGCTTAACATCTGGATATAATGGCAGCTCAAGCTCAACCAAATCTATGTCCAAACCGGGCATATCCTCGTATGACCATGCGAAAACATCTTAGTATGACCAAAGGAAATCAATCATGATTTTTCTTTCTTCAGGAGACAAAAATGTTCCGATTTTTGTGATTTTAGGAACCTTCTCAGTCCCTAGATTGACGTCCTCTATTTCTTCAACGATTGGGATAGGGCGATCAGTCACATAATTTACTATTTTATCACCGTTAACTTAGTGATGCTAGGCCATAGTTTGTTACTAACAAGTTGATGATGTGCAGATATTAGAGATAACCAGCAAAATAGAGTAAAAGTGTTAATATTCATCAAAATGAACTAAAAAAGCAATAAGAAAGATGATTGAACAAAAAAGACATTTTCCGCCTACTGAGAGCCAGAGAATCGTTATTTACGATTCTGCAAAAAGTGATAAAAAGAAGAAAAATGAAAAATCATAATTCAGAGAATCATCAACAAAGGAAGATATGATAGATAGAAAATTATGATTAATGATTTTCTAAGAAAAAGAAGAAAATGAGAAATTGTGATTTGCAATTTCCCATAAAAGAAGCTTTCCTACTATTGTTGTTGCTATTGATCACGTGCATATTACATCGCCATGAACAGAATTAGAAGATATATGAGATTAGAAGTCTGGTAAATCACGAATCTGAGAAGATTGATGAAGATAAGCATTATGAAATCTCGGTTGTTGAAATAAAGAAGAAAAATCCATAAGCACATCTACCATCTAAGCAAGGAAAGATAAAATTAGGAATTAGAGTTTCATTAGGAATCTTTTATTTTTAGTAGTTTCTTTTGTTAGAATTAGAAGTCTTTGTAGGCCAACTCCTTATGATCTATAAATAAGAGAGCTTGGTATAGGAATAAGCATCGAAGAATTTTAACATCAATTGATGCCTGAGGTTAGATTTTCTTCCGATCATAGCGTACAATAGTTAGAGTAGATTAGATATTAGAAGTTTCTCAAGAGCAATTGACGACTGTAATTCAGTACTGAAGATTAGTGTAGATATCATAGTTTCTCAGAACCAATTGACGACTGCAACTGAGCGGTGAAAGATATATTTATTTGCTTTCTAGTTTATATTTTATTTTCTTTTATTTACAGCTTTGTAAACATCTCCAAGTTGTAATTTGAATTGACGACTCAGGTTAGAATTTGCAGATTAGTGTAACGGTTTTTTTTTTTTTATCTTCAGTTTTCTAAAGTTTGATTGACGCCCAGATTTTAGGAAGTTGTTGATTAGATTAAATCTGTATTGATAGGATCTTAGACTTGATTGACGACCAATGCTAAGAAACTAGAGATATGGTGTAACGGTACTGTTTATTTTCGTAAATATCCGATAGCTGAAGATTGGGATTGACGACCTCAATCTGAAGAAGGAAGATTTAGGATTTATTTTATGCACTTTAGATTAGAAATCATTCTTTTATTCATATTTCTCCAGTAGATTAGATCTTAAAGGTAAATAGAAGTTTTTAAGATCAGAATTTAAATAGAAGATATAGATAAGAAGTAATTAGATAAATAAACTTTCTCGTGAGAACAATCCTATATTAGTACTATGATTTCCATTATGCGCTTGCAATTGGTTAGGACTTGAGTTTAAACATAATTTTAATATACATAACAAGATCGACCAAGTTTTTAGCGCTGTTGCCAGGGAAGCAAAATTTATCTTTACTCCTATTTTTATCTAATATTTTTATTCTTTTAGAAACCAATATTTATCTTTCTTTTTTTATATTTCTTTATATTTTCAATTTTCTTTGATCACTTCTTAAGCTTTTAAAGGTTTATTCGGTGCCAGTGAATCAAGGTTTCAACTTCTACCGGCCACAGAGGCAAAAAACTTAGATTTTTTTCTCTCCCTGCTTTCTAAAATAAAAATAAAATAAAACAAAAATAAATAATATATATATATATGGCAGGAAATCATGATATTTTCCTAATTGGGATAGTTTTAGGCATGTGCCGGTATTTTGGCCATAACTTTGGGTACAGGTGTCGGAATCGCGTAAATAACCCAAATTCAGAAAGCTCTTTGCAACGCGCACATCTTGGCTACCTTCAGTAGAATTTTTCTTGAGCCCAAAATCCACTAATTAACCTTCTAAATCTCCCTCTTTAGTTTTTTCTTTCCTTTTTCGGTAATATTTCCTTTAGTGTTTAGGAGGTGATTTTTAACAAAATTTAGGCCCGATTTTTTTTTGAATACTTATTTTATTACATATTTTTACTTTGGTATGAAATTTGCTAATTTTGGCAAAATTTCAAAAAAAATAAAAATAAATAAATAAGAAGAGAAAAAAAAAAAAAAAAATATATATATATATATATAATTATTATTATATTCTTTTTAGTTTATGCACCACACTCATTCCAAATCTATAAATATTTTTGAGTGTTTAATTTCCTTGTCGCCCCACTATACCCGAAGATGATAGACTGGGAATGGGCGTATGCGTTCCAGCGGATTGACTCCGATAACACATACAACCCGTAGTAGGAAAGTCATCCTCGTTTTAATATTGGCGCCACTAGTGGCCAACAACAAGGAGCATCTATTGTTCATCCAAGATATCCCCCAGACTTAAACTTCCAACAGACCTACCCGCCACCCATAAGGCCATATCAGCCATATGAGCAACAACAATTCAGTCCCAGAGCAACGGATTTGATGATACAATTGTTGAAATCCTTAGGGATTTACAACAGCAGTGGCATCAGCATTCCAAGGATTTATCCCAGCTCGCTCAATTCTCTCAAGTTTTATATTCGCACACACAATCCATTATGAAGCTGGAAGCCCAAGTTGGTCAGCTAGCTATGCAATTGGTGGAACGAGAGAGCAACCAGTTACAGTTACGACCAGTGAGTAACCCGGGAGGACAAGTATTTGTGGGAGATATATTCATTCCCGCAAAATAGCTTCAAATAGTTTTGGATTTTCTTTTTTACGGAAATGGACCCTTGGCAAAGCAGGCCTCTATATACACATGGTATTGTCCGCCAAGGGCTAATCTCACCTCTCTCTTTTTTTTTTCTCTATGTTTTTTTTTTTTTTTTTTAAATTTAATTCTTTAAGCCATTTTCTTCAGCCCTTGACAGGATTTAAGACATTTGAACAATTACGCCTGCCAAGGGCTGCTCAACATATTAATCGACTCGACACAATTTGATCATGGTGATGTACCCCTTGGCTAATGAATGAGACAAATTTCCCCAATGACACCATACCTTTGCTGCTTACCTGAGGGGGAATTGGCATATAATTGGTTAAATTTAATGGCTCGATCACCCCTATGATCTCATTCCCTTGGTTTCATTGCCTTGGTGACTCTACGCTCTCTTCCATGCCGATGTATTCTGAGGGATTAAACTCTTCCATCCCTTCCTCTAATGTATTGATGGTGGCCCTTGGGCCCATTTCTCCCTGTGGGTGCGGTGGTAACGATGCCTACGTGATATTGATGTGTAGGTTTGCTTGGGAGGGTGTTGGGGGTATGAGTTTCCCTGCCTCTATCAAATCCTCTATCGCGTGTTTCAAAGAAAAGCACCGATCAGTTGGATGTCCTGGCTCTTGATGGAAATTGCAGTGTGTGCTGGGATCATAATTTTTTGGAATTGGATTCAGTGGGGATCTTGGTTGAATCTAAGTAACTAAACCCTTCTCGATTAGCAATGGCAAGAGGACATTTAGGGATTGTCCCAAGGGAGTGAATACTTGGTTAAGGTGCGCCCTTCTCTGCTTCGGGGTTTGCTGCCCCCAGGGGATATTATTCTGCCTCAGAGCCTGATTTATTGGTGTTGGGACTTGTGGTACTATCCCAAATCAGAATGGTACTATGTTGGTATTGCGCTGTGTAGTCATTACCCCTACTCTCTCGGTTCTCTATTTTGGAAATGTGCGGACCCCACTGGCCCCACTGGCTATATTCTTGCTCAGTCGTCCCTCTCTTATTGCATTCTCACAACGGCTGGCATTCCTTACCAAGTCAGCAAAGCTAGACTGCTATTGGTATACCAAGAAGTCTGATATGACTGACAGAGTATTTTTTGAGATCATCTCGATTTGCTCATCATCGGGTATTCTATTTTAGACTTGAGCTGCCAATGACCTCCACCACCCAAGGTAGTCACTAAATGCTTCATTGTTCTTCTGCTTTAGTCTGGCTAGATCTGACTTGCAGGTTCAATGTCTATATTGTAGACATATTGCTCTTGGAACGAGTGAGTCAGATCTTTTCACGTCTTTATCATAGATGGTTCTAGGGACATGAACCACCTCAAGGCCAGACCAGTTAAACTTTTTAGAAAGACCTTTATCAGTAGTCTTTCATCCCCCCATACTGGCACATGTCCCCACAATAAGACTTGAGGTGTGCAATAGGATTGCCAGTGCCGTTGTATTTATCAAAAACTGGCATTTTAAATTTTAGGGGTAGGGGGACCTCAGCAAATAAACACAAGTCTAAGAAGTTCGTGGCATGAATTTCGGCTCCACCCATCTTCAATAGCTGTTTTTAGATTTTTTCTAGCTACTCTTTCTACTGCTCTGACTCCTTAGACAGGGGGGTTACCCTTTCAGCAATCGGTTGGGATTCACTCTGTGGTACTAGGGGATTGGTTATTTTGGGAGGAGAATTAATGTTGGTCAATGCCCCGACATAAGCCCCACTATTCCTGATCTCATCCTCTTCATACTGTTGGTCTGCATGGGGTGTAGTGACGGTGAGATTCTCCTGTTGTTGTTGCATGGACTGAATGGGGATGGACTGAATGTGGGTCGGATGAGACCATTGAATGTGAGGGAAATTTGGTGGAGTGATGGGATGAGTGGAAGTTAGATTTTGGGGTGGGGCTTGATGGGGCATTGGGTATGGGGAAAGGCTTGAAGATGGCTTTAAGGTGTAGGGGCATGGGTAAATTGGGGTTGATGCAGGGCATGGGTTTGAACTGGGTATGAGGGTTGTGGGTGAGTGATATTTTAGAGGAATTGTGAAGGGTATTGGTGCGAGGCTCTAAGGTTTGGGCCTTGATGGGCTTGGGTGTAGGGTAAAGAGCTTTGATGGGTTTAGGCCATAAAGCCTTGGGGAGGTTGGCCCCTAAAGCTTTGGGAGGGTTGGGTTTGGCCCATTGGGCCTTGATGGGGACTGGCCCATTGGGCCTTGGTGGGTCTAGCCCATTGGGCTTTGATGGGTCTGGCCCAGTGGGCCTTGGGATATATGGGTCATGGGCCCTTGATAGGTCGGGGTGATGGGGGTTTGGGCCATTGGGCCTTGGAGGTTTTGGGGAATGGGGGTTTGAATGGTATGGATGATGGGGGGTTGATGGGGATCATGAGGAAATGAGGTATGGAGGCTTGATAGTGTATGGGAGGGGTTCATGGGTGTGTGGTGTGGGTGAGAGGGGTTGTTTTTGGAGGCCTTCCAACTGGTGTAGGCCCAGACCATCTCCTCCAACATAGCCATTTGAGAGGGATCAGATGGAGATGGTGCATTTAAGGGTATTTGGGGTATAGATGGGATGGAAGTGGTGGGGAAATTGGGCATGGCCCTGGTAAAATTGGGCGTGTGTTAAGAACTGGAAAATACCATTTTCCACCCCTTAACCTGGGTCTTGATAGACCTTTCAGAGAACTAAATAAGTGTTTTAAGTGTTTGTTTTACAGCTAATAATAAAGGCAGGCTTAACCCTGAAAGCAGCCTAAAAGTGCCAAAAAGATGATGATCCATGTTGATCTGGAGGAAGAAGGAGAAGGGACAACCTCACTAGCTGTCAAAATGCCTAAACTAAAGAGGACAAAGGCCTGGTTTCAACCTGGAAAGAGGTGTGGAGCTATTCGAACAGAAGAATGCATTACAGATTACTTTTGGAAAAGAATCTAAACTTTTCGAAAAGAATCTAAACTTTTCGAAAAGAACTAAAAGCTCCAGGCTTAGTTTTCGAAGAGCACCTGAACTATTTGAAAGGATCCCTGACCTATTCGAAAAGAAGAGAACTCCTTGCGAACAGCACTAGATCTGTGCGAAAAGAGCTTCGGAAGTTACAATACCTTGCAAAAAGTTCTCCAAACTGTGCGAAAAGGTATTCTAAAGATTTCCAGCATCTGCAAGGGTAATTCAGTAATCTCTGCACGCGCCCCAATGCATTTAAAAACCCAAGGGCCTTCTGGAAGATTCGAAGCATGAACCAAAGGCATATTCCACTCCATGAGAACACCCAAAGATGAAATTACTTGGCGGGAACTTCTAGAAGCTAAAACAGATTTTTGAATTATATAACAGAATTGATGCTTCTGTCGCCTGATTGGCTAAACCAGATCAAGCAGTTCTGATTGGCCAGAACAGATCTGGATCCTTGTGCTCGACTCCTATTGGTTGATACAGATCTAACCAATTCTGATTGGTTAATGCACATCTGAGATGGACTTGGGGAAAACTATAAATAGATGAACTATTTGCCCAATTTGGGGATTCAGATTTTGAGTTTCATTCCTGCTGCCCCATTTCCAATTCAGATCAAGATAGCTTGTTTGAAACATCTGTAATAGCCTAGCTTTTGTTTGTAACTGAGGGCTGTGAGATACTTGTATAAATTCAAGTGAGAATTGTATTCAAGACTACAAATCTGAGAGCTGTTGTAAGCTGTGCTCTGTAATTGTAATGGTGGATTTGAAAAGGTTACTTTCATCAGTACGTTCTCAATCGAATTCATGTTGAGGGTTCATTGTGATCTCCTCACTCATTAGACTCCTTTAGATTGGTTGTTTTTAAGTAATTTCCCTTAATTCACTATCCACTGGGAATCATGTTTGTAACACGGTTCTTCTGACATTTGTAGTGGTGTTTTTGTTCTGAATCAAGACTTTGAATTGAAGAAGAAAACTATTGGATGATCTGTGTCCATGACAGTGGACAGATCATAGCCATAAGTTCAACTCAATCCTAAGCCTTGAATTGGACTATTTTCTCTTACATCTGAGCTGGTAGCCAGATGAAGATTTGATACTTTTTCAACAGAGATACACTATTTCTCATTCTGTAATCAATTACTAAGCTTGAGTCAGCTGTTAGTTCTCCATTTAATTTTGCATCCAATTCCCCCACTCAGATCTGGTTCACTTAGTTTGAATTCTACTTTTAGATAATTTAGTTAATGTGACAAATTCAACATCCCATCTTATTTGCTTTGTAGATAAGATCAGAGGCCAGATCTGATAGCTCAGACCTGGAGGATTTTCTTACATTTTAAATCAATTCGCTGTGGATGATCTTTTACTCACTTACATTTAAAACTTGCTACAATTGGCCCTGATCTTGCAGGCTAATTAACTTCTCTCTGTGCTGATATTTCCTTATTCTTTTTAATTTTTTAAATTCAGTATAATTCATCATTTACAAATCTGTTTTCAAAATACAAATAAATCATGCACACTAAGAATCGA
Source organism: Chloranthus sessilifolius (assembly GCA_021018995.1). Lineage (NCBI taxonomy): Eukaryota > Viridiplantae > Streptophyta > Magnoliopsida > Chloranthales > Chloranthaceae > Chloranthus > Chloranthus sessilifolius. The sequence continues at coordinate 40,118,805 of CM037593.1, forward strand.
CAATAAGTTTTTGGCGCCGTTGCCGGGGAATAAATTTTAAAATTGGTAGACCTAAGTTTTTATTTTATTTTATTTTTACATCAGGGCTAACTATTCTGTTGCTTAAATCTGTGTAGTTACATTTGAGCTTGGAATCTACTCAGTTTTGAAGGTTTGCTTTGCATAATTTTTTCTCTCTATTTCTGTGTTGTATGTTTGGTAGAAGGACTCTCAATCCTGAGATTGTCCCTCTAAATTTAGAAGTTGAAAGGCTACTAAGAACCAGACAAACATCACAGAATTTTACTGAGACTGCTACTATGGGTGAAGAACCTAGACTTTTGAGGGATTACTTTGCACCTGGTGCATATAATTCCCTATTTTGTATCCAATTTCCTACTGTTGAACGAAATTATGAGATCAAATCACCAACTATCCAGATGCTTCCTTCCTTCCATGGTTTGAGCAAGGAAGATCCATACAAGCATGTGGATGAATTCTTGTCTCTTTGTACAACATTCAACATAGCTGGACTGGGTCCAGAGGCAACCAAGCTTAGGCTCTTTCCTTTTTCATTAAAGGACAAAGCTAGAGCATGGTTGTCCATGTTGGCACCAAATAGTATCACTTCTTGGAATGATTTGCAATGTCAATTTTTAGCCAAATACTTCCCTATGTCTAAAACCAGCCAGTTGAGACAAAATATTGTTTCCTTCTCACAACACTCAACTGAAACTTTTCATGAAGCATGGGAAAGGTTTAAAGAACTTTTAAGGCAATGTCCTCATCATCAAATTCCCCGATGGCAGCTTGTTCAAAGCTTCTATCAGGGAATTGATCAAAAGGGCAAGAATATGATAGATGCTTCTTGTGGAGGCACCTATTTGCAAAAAATAGTTGAGGAGATCTGGGACCTATTTGAAGTTATTGGTGAAAATTCAACTCAACAGGAATCTTTGTCAAGAGACATTGAGAATCCTGCTCGGTTGAACAATCAGCAGACCACCAAGGAAAAGATTTATGAGGTGAATGAGTTGGAAAGGAAGATGGATAATTTAACCATAAAGTTTGATAGATTGATAGACTCACTTAAAAATCCAATGGTTGCTAGAGTAGAGGAGGCATGTCTGATATGCCAGTCCCCTACTCATTCCCATGATTAATGTCCAGCTGCACCACAGTTCCCAGATCTAGTGGTGGAGCAAGCTCATGCTGCACAATCGTATGGACAGATGCAATCAAATGAATATGCATGGAGAGGGCACCCCAATTTAAGGTGGAGCCAGGGCAATTATCAATCACAATAGCAGCAGCAATCAAAGAACCAAATACCTTTTAAAACTGCTCAACCTTACCAGCAAAATTTTTATACTAAGCCAAATTTTTAGCAGCCCATTCCACAACAATTTGCTCCAGTTCAAACCCCTTCCAGATCTCCATCTTTTGAAGACCAAGTTCTAAACCCACTCCAGAATTTAGGGTCTTTAACTCAGACTGTAAACTTTCACAGTAAGAGTATAAAGAAGATTGAAGAAACATTGGGTCAACTTTCAAATACTTTGGCCAAAAGAGAGGAAGGCAGGTTACCCAGCCAACCTTTGAACAATCCCAAAGGACAGTTCATGGTTGGAGAGGCTTCTGTTTCACATGAAGAAGTAAAAGCTATCACTACTTTGAGAAGTGGAAGAATTGTAAATAACAATGTGGGTACTGAAAAGGAAGAAGAAAAAATTGAGGAAACTGCTAGAAACATGCAGCAGGAGCAGCATGATGTTAGCATTGGGGGTGCTGTTGTACCTCAGAAAAATAAAAAAAAATGAAAAACAAAAAAATTAAAAACATTCTAATGATGATTCTAAAGCTGTAAATGAAGGACTAGTTCCTCATTTACCATTTCCCCATGCCATGAAATCTGCATCCCCTTTTGATAAAGGGAATACAAAAATAGATGAAATGATGGAAACTTTCAAGCAAGTCAAGATAAATCTACCTTTGCTTGATGCAATCAAACAAGTCCCAGCATATGCAAAATTTTAGAAAGATATTTGCACTCACAAGAGACAATCTAGAATATAGTTATCCAAGAAGGTCTTTGCTGTGGAAAGAGTTAATCAGGTTTTGTCCATTACCACACCTCCTAAACTTCAAGATCCTGGAATCCCCACAATCCCTTGCATTATTGGGAAACATACCATTGAAAAGGCTTTATTAGATTTGGGTGCTAGTGTCAACCTGCTTCCATATTCTGTATATGAGAAACTAGGTTTGGGAGAGTTAAAACCCACTCATGTGGTGTTACAACTAGCAGACAGATCTGAAAGAAAGCCAGTTGGGATGATTGAGGATGTGTTGGTAGGAGTAGATAAGTTTTTCTACCCTGCTGATTTTCTAGTATTGGATATGGAACCTATAAAAAGCAAAACTTCCATCCCTATCATTTTGGGGAGACCATTCTTGGCTATAGCCAATGCTTGCATTCAATGCAGGTCTGGTATTATGGAAGTCTCTTTTGGAAATATGAAGGTGAAGTTAAATGTTTACAATGCAGTCACCCAACCTCAGTTCGGTTCTGAGGAGTGTTTTCTTGTTGATTTATTGGATGAACTGGTAGAGGAAACTTTACCACAGTTTTTGCGGTGTAAGGATTTAACTACAAATTTTGAAAATGTCTGGAGAAATTCTGTGGAAGAGACAGCTTGTGCCTCAAAGACTGAGGAGGTCAGAACTGTACAAGAAATTCATGAGAAAACAGCAAGGTTTTCTTCATGGAAACCTGTTGTTTTTCCCCTTCCACAAACAACCAAGGTACCTTTGTTACCTTCTTTACTCAGCCCACCTGATGTTGAGCTGAAAAAGTTGCCAGAAAATTTGAAATATGTGTTTTTAGGAGACCATAAAACATTGCCTGTGATTATTTCTTCCTCCCTTACTGAGGAACAGGAGAAAAAATTGTTGACTTTATTGAAACAGCATAAGAGGGTAATTGGCTGGACTATTGCTGATTTGGGAGGAATCAGTCCAGCTGTTTGCATGCATAAGATTCATTTGGAAGAAGATGCAAAGCCTTCTAGGGAAATGCAGAGGAGGCTGATTCCTCATATGCAAGAAGTGGTCATGAAAGAGGTTGTTAAGTTGTTGGATGCAGGGGTCATTTACCCCATCTCAGATTCAGCTTGGGTGGCACCTAAGAAATCTAGGATCACTGTTGTAACCTCAGATTCTTGTGAGCTCATTTCAACCAGACAAACAACTGGTTGGAGGGTCTGTATTGATTACAGAAAGCTAAACATAATGACCAGAAAGGACCATTTCCCTCTTCATTCATTGATCAGATTTTAGATAAGTTAGCAGGAAAAGCTTATTACTGTTTTCTTGATGGTTACTCTGGTTACAACCAGATTCCTGTGTATCCACAAGATCAGGAAAAGACCACATTCACTTGCCCCTTTGGCACTTTTGCCTATAGGAGGATGCCTTTTGGTCTTTGTAATGCTCCTGTTACCTTTCAAAGATGCATGTACTCCATTTTCTCTGATATGATTGACCAATTTATGGAGATATTTATGGATGACTTTTCAATATATGGAGACAATTTTGCCCAATGTTTACATCATCTCAACTTGGTGTTACAAAGATGTGAGGAAACTAATTTAGTTTTGAGTTGGGAGAAGAGCCATTTCATGGTTACCCAAGGCATTGTCCTTGGTCATGTTGTCTCCCATAAGAGCATTGAGGTGGACAGAGCAAAAATTGATTTAATTGCACATTTGCCTCCTCCCAAAACTGTTAAGCAAATCAGAAGTTTTTTGGGGCATGCCGAATTTTACAGGAGGTTCATTAAGGACTTCAGTAAAATATCCAAGCCTCTTTGCCATTTATTGCGCCAAGATGTCCCTTTTGTTTTCAATGATGAATGCTTAAAAAATTGTTTGATTTCAGCTCCAATACTACAGTCTCCAGATTATTCACTGCCTTTTGAGCTGATGTGTGATGCGTCTGATTATGCTTTGGGAGCTGTTCTTGGGCAGAGAAAGGATAAGCTACCTCATGTCATAGCTTATGCCAGTAGATCAATGATTGATGCACAGCTCAATTACACAAAAACTAAGAAAGAGCTGTTGGCAGTTGTTTTTGCCTTGGAGAAGTTCAGGTCATATGTTTTGGGTTCACAAATTGTGGTGTTCACTGACCACTCAGCGCTGAAATACCTTCTGTCTAAGAAGGATACCAAACTAAGATTAATCAGGTGGATCCTCCTATTAAAGGAGTTTGATTTACAGATTAAAGATAAAAAGGGTGTGGAAAATGTGGTGGTTGATCACCTGTCTAGAATTATAACTGCTGAGATTGATAGGTTGCCTATCAATGACTCTTTTCCTGATGAGCAACTTTTTGCTATCAGTGTGCACACCCCTTGGTTTGCAAATATAGTCAACTTTTTGGCTACTGGAAGGACCCCTCAACACTGGAATAAAATGGATAAAGATCTCTTCTTTTCAAAAGTTAAACACTTTATTTGGGAGGATCCTTACCTGTTCAAGATTTGTGCAGACCAAATAATTAGAAGATGTGTCCATGAAGAAGACTTCCACAGCATACTTTTCATGTGTCATGAACAGGCCTGTGGAGGTCATTTTAGTGGAAACAAAACTGCTGCAAAGGTTTTGCAGTGTGGATTTTATTTGCCCACACTCTTCAAAGATGCACTGCAGCACTGTAAATCTTGTCAGAATTGCCAGAGATTGGGCAGCATTTCTAAGAGAAATTCAATGCCTTTACAACCCATTTTGGTAGTTGAATTGTTTGATATTTGGGGGATAGATTTCATGGGACCTTTTCCTCCTTCAAATGGTTTTAATTTCATCTTAGTAGCTGTGGATTATGTATCCAAATGGGTTGAAGCCACAGCTACTAAAACCAATGACCACAGAGTTGTCCTTAAATTCTTAAAGGATAACATTTTTTCCAGGTTTGGTTCCCCCAGAGCCATTATCAGTGATGGAGGAAGCCATTTTTATAATAAGCATTTTGAAGCTCTATTGAAAAAGTACTCTGTGACTCATAGAGTAGCTACTCCATATCATCCACAGACCAGTGGACAAGTGGAGATTTCCAACAGAGAAATCAAACATATACTGGAAAAGATTGTGAGGAAGGACAGAAAGTATTGGTCCCTTAAGCTAAATGATGCATTGTGGGCATATAGGACAGCTTATAAAATCCCAATTGGCATGTCCCCATTCAGATTGGTCTATGGTAAAGCATGTCATTTACCAGTGGAGTTAGAATATAAGGCCTTTTGGGCTATTAAACCTTTGAACATGGGTCTTACTACTGCGGGTAATCACAGGAAACTGCAGCTTGCTGAGTTGGAGGAACTGAGAATGGATGCATACACCAATGCAAGATCTTACAAAGAAAAAGTTAAGGCTTTCTATGACAAAAATATGCAGAGAAAGGAGTTCATAGCTGGCTCTAAGGTATGGCTATTCAACTCAAAACTTAAGTTTTTTCCTGGAAAGCTGAGATCCAGATGGGAAGGGCCATATACTGTTATTCAAGCATCTCCTTCTGGGGCTGTTGAAATTATGGACCCAAGTGATGGGAGAACCTTGAAAGTAAATGGTCAGAGGATCAAACCATGCATTGAAAATATTTTGGAGCCTGTGATGGCCATCTATCATCAAGAGCCTCCACAAATCCGATGTCACACAACTGTATCATATGCATTATAACTGTCTCTGTTCTGTGATTTTTGAATAGATTTGTAATTGTTTTTTCTCTGTTTTAGTCAAATTTTAGTTAAATTTTTTTGGAGAAATCATAAGTTCTGAAAGTTTTGTGGTTAAATTTGAGTTCTGTACTTCAGAACTTTTGTTCATAATTTTCGAAAAGTTCTACAATCATTTCGTAATGAAAAGTTCATTTCAACAAGTACAATCTTCTTTTCGAAAAGGATCTGAACTTGTACCACAACTGCTCGAAACGAATGTTTTTGCCTTTCGAATAGTTGTATCTGGAGCTTTTTACTTTTCGAATAGTTGTTTCTGGAGCTTTTTGCTTTTCGAATAGTTGTATCTGGAGCTTTTTGCTTTTTGAATAGTTGTTTCTGGAGCTTTTTGCTTTTCGAATAGTTGTATCTGGAGCTTTTTGATTTTCGAATGGTACTGATGTCATTCGCCTTTTTGAAAAGGACTGTTTTGAACTTTTCGAAAACTTCAAAGATGCTTTGCGAAAATTGATTTAAGCATATTTTAACCCTTTCGAAGCATGGGTTTCATATTCGAAAGCATTCCCAGAGTGTCCTGTTTCACAGAAAACCCATTTTCCTTCTAACCCTGCGTGCTTTTGGAGCTCAGATCAAATTTTCTTCATTTCTGTTCCTCTGAGTAAGCTTGAAGAGAAGGACACATTGCTTCTGATCTTGGGGGATTCAATCAAGCGATCAGAGATTTCTAGCAAAACCCTAGATTGCGGTATTGTTCTTTTCATATCCTCTGTTTTTGTTTTACAAAGCTCATTTATGTGTTATCATTCATTGTGTGAGATTCAACGAAGTTTATAGAATGGGGAAAACTAAAAAATTGCTGGCTGCGATGTTCCCTAGATCTTCTGCTAAGAAAATTAGCAAACCCTCCACAAAAGAAAAAGTTAAAACCTCAACCAAGAGGAAACTGTCGATGGATAAAGCTGATAAGATTAAGAAAGGAAAGAAGGTTTGACATGAGGAACCCATCCCAACAGCTGCTCCTAGCCCTGAGCCTGAGCTTCCTCCTCTGCCTTTGCATTTGGTACTGCCAAACCCATTCATTGAAGCTCAGAAGCTGATCCCAGAGCTTATTGTTGATGAGAACTTTTTCTCAAACAAACCTGAATGTAAGCTATCATTGAACTACATCAGGGATGCTTCACTGAGCAATATCCTAACCCCTCTTCCAGAGAAAATCTATCCAAGAATGGTGAGATTATAATACCAAAATATGGTGAAAGTGACTGAGAAGGATGCTGATGTCCCAACGCTTGTAATTTTCATTGATGATTGTAATTTAACAGTCACTTATGAAGACATTGGAAATGCCTTGGGGATACCATTCCAATATGATCCTGCTGGTCCTTTAGCTGCACCAGAGACAGCCTCTTTTAAAGAAATGGCTGCACATCTAACCCAAGGCATAGTTGGAACTGGACAATCCATCATGAGGAGAGACTTAGCACCTCAATTTTTGCTGATGGATTCTATTTTGAGAGGATGTTTTTATATCACTGGGCACAGTCAGGAAAGAAGGACACCCATTTTGGAGGCCCTCTTTCATTTTTCAAAAGGGCAATTCTTCAATGCCCCTATGCTGATTTTTGAAGCCATGGCTGACATTAGTGCCAAGCTGAAGAAGGAAATTAGGAATACCATTTGGAAGGCTGATCACAGCCCTACTTAGGGCCAAATTTGACATTGATGAGCAAGAGCCATTTGAAATTGTATCTCCTCATGCTTTTGGGAAGAGGGCTTGGACTACAAGCCAAACCATATTGAATAGAATGAGCAAGAAGAGGTGACCAGCTCTTTAGGCACACCCATTGCCCCTACAATTGAATTGCTGAATGCATATAGAAACCAAAGGTGACCAGCTCTTTAGCTGCACCTATTGCTCCTGCAGCTGCCAGTGAACCTATTACCATTGCTGAGGTAACTAGCTCTTTAGCTATACCTAGTGTTGAGGAGACCATCATCTTGCCCACCTCACCTATCACAGCACCTCTCCCATCACCTATCCCAGCAGTCCCATCACTCATCACCACCATAATCTCAATTGCAGACTCTCCCTCTACACCAACCACTCCAGTCATACTTACACCACCAATTTCACCTAACAATGTCCAAGATATTGCCACAGATTTTGTTGAACACTCTCCTAGCACTCCCCTCCTCTATAGCTTCTCAGGTTCACCTGCTCATTCAACTCATACACCTGAAATCACCCATACCCCTGAACCTGAGATATTCACAACAGAGGCCTATTCATCTTTGATGGGATCTATTTTGGAGAATATTGGGCTTGAATCTGTTCCCATACCTGACCCTCCTCATTTCACCCATTTGGCTACTTCCCCCTTTACAGCCATTTCACCCATTACCCCCCAACCATCTACATCAATTTTACCAGCCCATACTTTGCATACCTCACCCATACCTGACACAATTAGCCAAATTTTTACCTTCCTCCAATCTATCCAAGCCCAACTATAGATCAACACAGACAACCAGTCTGTGACCAATTCCTTTCTCCAAACCTTAGCTTCCACATCCCAACTAAATACTTCAGTCCCACTACCTCCCACTTCTGACCATGCTACCCAAACAGACCCGGAGGTAATGTTTTTAGATCCACCCATCCTTACCACTTCTGACCATGCTTTCCAAACAGAACCTGAGGTAGTACTTTTGGATTCCCCTCCACCTTTCCTAAATATCTCTAATCAAGCTACTCAAATTGACCCTGAGGTCATACTTTTGGATTCCTCTTCTCCCACCCCCACTGCTGGGATACAGATGGTCCCCTACCATTCCATTCCCATTCCCAGATTTGCCACTCTCAAAAGGGCTATGGAAGAGAACCCTTATATCTTTCGCGATGTCCTCAAGGGGTTAGCAGATCTTCAAGCTTACATTAGGAGCCCTTATGAGGACCAGATTCGAAAACTGGAGCTGTTTATGAAATTTGAGAGAGATAAAATGCAGGATCTGTTGAGCCAATCATTTCAGATGGTTAGGGGTGAGCAGCACAAAGTTACCATGCTACAAGAGAGTCTGGCACAAGAAAAATTGAGGGCTGATAGACTTCGAAAATATATTGGCCTCACCAAAAAGATCAAATCTGAGGAGTACACTGAACTTCAAGCCACAATCCAAGAGAAAGCTAAATCGAGTTCAGACTCCAATACTGACTCAAGTTCAGACTCCAAGAGTGATTCCAGTTCTGACCCCATTGAACCAACTTATGATACAGATTTTGACCCTAGTTTTTAGACTTTCTTGTAAAAATTGTTTGTTTTTGTGTTTTTTGTGTCGTTTGTAACTAATGTTGACTGTTTCAATTAATGTTGACTTCTGCTAATTTTCAATTACTGTACATCTATTTATCTTTGTCATTCTGTTTATGTTTTCTTTTCTTTTTTTTTTTGCTTATCCATTTCTGGACCAGTGAGGACACTGCCCCTTATAGGTTTGGGGGTGTGGCAAGGATGCCAATAGTTGAGTTAACATCAATGCAGCCTATGACCAACAGTAGAATTTTTGAATTTGAAGTGATTTCACACTTGTTTATTGTTTATTTTTGAAAAAAAAAAAAATATTGAAGAAGTTAAAATGTTTTTAAAAACCAATTTCTAGTGTAATTCTAATACTTTCATGAAGTGAATGTCAGAAAATTTCCAAAAGAAAATTGATGTTTTAGTAAACCTAAAAAGAGAGAAAACAGTGATGATATACCTCAGGAATTTGATAGAAAACTACACCCAGTGAGATTTGGGCCTGAAATGTATTCTTTGGAGATATGAATTGGCAATTTTTTCTGCTCTAGGGACTGTTTGAACCTGCTTACTATCACTAGAAGTTACACATATTCAAATTAAAATAATTTGACAGCAATCATGATATTAAAGACATGATGTAAGGCCTCCTTTTGGACAGTTTGAACTTCAAAATGACCCACCTTTTGAAACTGCCCTTGATACACACCAGTTGAGCTTTATAAATCCATGATTTCTTTGAAACCTCATCAACCTCATTTAGCCTAACCCTCACTCTGAGAATTTAGAAGGTAAAGGAAAGGAAGCTGAAGAAAGGAGAGTTGGGTATCAGTTTGGTAAAAAGAAAAATAATTGAAGGCAATGATGTATCAGCAGAAGAAATGTGGCATTTCAGTTAATGTTGATTTGAAAAAATAAATAAATAAATAAAGAGAAGTCATTTCATTGGAAGTTTGAAAAAGAAAGAGAAAAAGATGGCCACTTTGGCTCTGAAAATTCAAAGAAGAAAATGAAATTGTGATGAATTGAAGAAGGTGTGTCTATCACTTCCTTACCTTGACTGACTTCTTAATTTTGAACTCCATTCCACCCCTTTATTCTTGATAAATTTCACCCATAAGCCACAATACAACCTTAGTTAAAGTCCTTACTGATCAAAGATGGATTGAGCTGTCACATGGAGATAAGGATTTGTGTAATCTACGGTGAAAAGAGCAGTAAATTCAGAACTGAAAAGCAATGCCTATGCTCTTGCTTACAGTCCTATTTGAGGGCTGTAACTGCTCTGGAGCTGTGTGAAATAGTACAACCCTCCTACTTGCATGATGAGTAAAAACCCTGGTGAGAGTTGAGTTTGAAATCAAATTATTTGGGTTAATATCAAAGCGGGATTCTCAAATAGAAGGCAAACTTTTCATTAATTTTTCTTATAAAAAACTTTCTGACACAAATTGAGTGAATGGTAAAAGGAATTACAGCAGAATTTTAGTTTTGAACTGATGTTTTCTTGAGAATCTTCTTACTACTTGCCTGATACAGGTGTAAATAATCTGATTGGATAAAAGGCTACTTTAACAAACCTGCATTGATATTAACTGATTTATTGGAGAAGTTTGTGGGTACCTTCACTGAAAACCCTCAAGAGACTTCACTCCACTAGGGATCACCTAGGGGTTTAAAAGGCTTGTTGCATACGCTAAATGCAACTGTGCTCCCTACAAAAATGACTTTTTCATTCTATTTTTAATTTTGTCTTTGCTCAGGGACTAGCAAAGCTTAGGTTTGGGGGTGTGTTAAGAACTGGAAAATACCATTTTCCACCCCTTAACCTGGGTCTTGATAGACCTTTGAGAGAACTAAATAAGTGTTAAGTGTTTGTTTTACAGCTAATAATAAAGGCAGGCTTAACCCTAAAAGCAGCCTAAAAGTGCCAAAAAGATGATGATCCATGTTGATCTGGAGGAAGAAGGAGAAGGGGCAACCTCACTAGCTGTCAAAATGCCTAAACTAAAGAGGACAAAGGCCTGATTTCAACCTGGAAAGAGGTGTGGAGCTATTCGAACATAAGAATGCATTACAGATTGCTTTTCGAAAAGAATCTGAACTTTTCGAAAAGAATCTAAACTTTTCGAAAAGAACCTAAACTTTGCGAAAAGAACTAAAAGCTCCAGGCTTAGTTTTCGAAGAGCACCTGAACTATTCTAACGGATCCCTGACCTATTCGAAAAGAAGAGAACTCCTTGCAAACAGCACCAGATCTGTACGAAAAGAGCTTCAGAAGTTACAATACCTTGCGAAAAGTTCTCCAAACTGTGCGAAAAGGTATTCTAATGATTCCCAGCATCTGCAAGGGTAATTCAGTAATCTCTGCATGCGCCCCAATGCATTTAAAAACTCAAGGGCATTCTGGAAGATTCGAAGCACGAACCAAAGGCATATTCCACTCCATGAGAACACCCAAAGATGAAATTACTTGGCGGGAACTTCTAGAAGCTAAAACAGATTTTTGAATTACATAACAGAATTGATGCTTCTGTCGCCTGATTGGCTGAACCAGATCAAGCAATTCTAATTGGCCAGAACAGATCTGGATCCTTGTGCTCGACTCCTATTGGTTGATACAGATCTAACCAATTCTGATTGGTTAATGCACATCTGAGATGGACTTGGGGAAAACTATAAATAGATGAACTATTTGCCCAATTTGGGGATTCAGATTTTGAGTTTCATTCCTGCTGCCCCATTTCCAATTCAGATCAAGATAGCTTGTTTGAAACTTTTGTAATAGCCTAGCTTTTGTCTGTAACTGAGGACTGTGAGATACTTGTGTAAATTCAAGTGAGAATTGTATTCAAGACTACAAATCTGAGAGCTGTTGTAAGCTGTGCTCTGTAATTGTAATGGTGAATTTGAAAAGGTTACTTTCATCAGTACGTTCTCAATCGGATTCATGTTGAGGGTTCATTGTGATCTCCTCACTCATTAGACTCCTTTAGATTGGCTGTTTTTAAGTAATTTCTCTTAATTCACTATCCCTTTGGGAATCTGTGTTTGTAACCTGGTTCTTACAGCATTTGTAGTGGTGTTTTTGTTCTGAATCAAGATTTTGAATTGAAGAAGAAAACTATTGGATGATCTGTGTCCATGACAGTGGACAGATCATAGCCATAAGTTCAACTCAATCCTAAGCCTTGAATTGGATTATTTTCTCTTACATCTGAGCTGGTATCCAGATGAAGATTTGATACTTTTTCAACAGAGTTACACTATTTCTCATTCTGTAATCAATTACTAAGCTTGAGTCAGCTGTTAGTTCTCCATTTAATTTTGCATCCAATTCCCCCACTCAGATCTGGATCACTTAGTTTTAATTCTACTTTTAGATAATTTAGTTAATGTGACAAATTCAACCTCCCATCTTATTTGCTTTGTAGATAGGATCAAAGGCCAGATCTGGTAGCTCAGACCTGGAGGTTTATCTTACATTTTAAATCAATTCCCTGTGGACGATCTTTTACTCACTTACATTTAAAACTTGCTACAATTGGCCCTGATCTTGCAGGCTAATTAACTTCTCTCTGTGCTGATATTTCCTTATTCTTTTCAATTTTCTAGATTCAGTATAATTCATCATTTACAAATCTGTTTTCAAAATACAAATAAATCATGCACACTAAAAATCGACAACAGCGTGACCTGGGTAAATGGGGTGACATGGGGTGGGTTGGAGAAATTAGATGGGGGCATTGGTGGATGTGGGTGGAACAGGTATATATTGGGATGAAGAATGGGGCATGGATGTGGGGGATGAGAGAGAAAAGTTGGTCATAGCCCCGGTAAAATGGGCATGACCTGGGTAGATGGAATGATGTATGGGGGATTGGTAAAACTGGATGCGGCATGGGTAGATGCGGGTGGGTCTGGTACGTGTTGGGAAAATGGGAAATGGGGTATGGTAGTGAAGGCGAGAAATTGGGTCAGGTTTTGAACGGGTGTGGATAGAATATGGGATGGGTTAGGAATGGCCATATATGGGGGAATGGGCATGGCTTGGGAAAATGATGGGGAATGGGGGGTTGGATTGGACATTTTGAGAGGTGGCGGATGGGAAGATAGGGGCACCGAATGGGCCGGTGATGGTAAAGGGTGATTGGGTGAGGGGGACGGAAGAAAACATCTCTTCCACATGGGAGTGAGTTTGGAATGTGGTGGGGATGAGTCGGGATCGACGTATGCCGGATCCACAGCCCACGACATGGCTCAGTATCGGGTAGGGTATGGGTCCCTCGGGTGGGGCTCATAAAGCTTCCTCCTTCTCCCTTTGCTGGATGACGGAGGGTAGGGCGATGCCATTGTGCCGGCACCATAAATCTACTTTTTTTGGTTTTTGGTTTATTAATTTTTTGAATTTTTAGAAAATGAAATGATTAAGGATTCCGGGGCCTTTGAATTCCCGTCTTGGGTGGCTTTCGTACCCTAAATAAGTCACGCGGCAAGACCTCGATGCACTTCAAAAGAATCAAAGGGAAGCCCTTTGATCTATTAAAGGCACGAAAATCGATGCAAACAACTCGATCCCCCAGAGAGGTTCAAAAAGAAATTGCCCTCTTTTTACCGACGAGGGCATATTGGGTGTTGGATAATGTGAAACCTAAACAGTGGTGCTAAACTGCTAATCGGGGAATCTGGGATGGTGAGATAGGCCACAAATTCGGGCTGCACTATCTAAACCTGACTTGGCGCAAGTATTAGATGCACCAGGCAAAATTGCTCAGATTTTAAGCTTGGCACATGTATTAGCTGCGCCAGAGCAAAACTGGGTATTTTTGGCTTGGTGCATGTATTAGTTGTGCCAGGCAAAACAGTAGGGTCAAAAAGGTTTAACAGCAGAACAGCAACCCAAAATTGGTCTCTTTTTTTGGGTTTTTCTAGAAGCAATGCTTCCGAGGATAGATTGCTTAGTTGTATTGGGTCTCTCCTCACTGAAGCTAAAGGATATAAGGCCAGTGCGGGTCTACTAACGCTCTCTCCCTGCAGGTTTTAAGCTTCATAACGAGATAGTTACCCACCCGATATACCTCCAACGCAAGCGCTTTCTCAAATACTAGGTGGGCTAATACTTTTTCGGATCATCACCACTAGGGGCTGCCACCATACTAAGAACCGGTGTTTGTATCTTTGCCTAGAAAAACTCAACCCTTGAAAATCTAACCCCTTAAAATTCAATAAAGTCCCCTTTGTTGGTTCAATTTTAATTTTTAATTTTTAGAGGAGTTTTCTTTAAAGTCCAAAAATAGGTGGTGATGGTCCCGTGCCGCCTCTACGGGTCGGCGTCCACTCATAGTATATGATTACGAGAAAGTAAATACGCACATAGGCCCGCCAAACAGCTAAGGCATGTAAATGACGGAAAAATTAAAGAAACGTAAAGAAAAGCGCAAGTAGGCCCGTGAATCGGCTAAGGCTCATAAATGACATATAAGTAGGGGTGAGAACATTGACAGAATTGTAGGGTTGAGTAAAAAACAATAAAACAGAAAAAAGGATTAGTAAAAATAAATAAAAAAGGCCAAAGTCAAGGGGAAGCTCTACTAGCTACTCCCCAGCAGAGTCGCCATTTGTGCAACCGTAGATCTTTATCAAACCCGTTGCGATGATGCACACTCATGAAAAATTTAGAGTTTCCATCCAAAGCTTTTGGTGTCCCGGGAAACCTAAATCAATATTAAATGCACCGAAGTGCCAAATATGACTCTGATTCACCAGTCTACGCCAAAGGCTCTTGGGTAGGGGCTTCGATTATCGTTCAGGAAGGTGTTCGGCACCCGATTAACCCGCTTAATGCGGTCTCTACTTATGGCCAAAACCAAAATAAAATAAAAGAAGCAAAAAAAGCCCTTCCTCTTGCCCTAGGGCACCATATTCCTATTTGTGCCCCTTCGTTCCTACCGGAATTTCAACGGCGTAACGGCACAAATGCGATGATAGAGGAAGAACAAAGAAGGTAGAGGAGTAGAGGGGAGAGCCTAAACTCTTGGGCCCTTGTTGCACCACTGTGGATCCTTGTGTAGGCGTGCTTCAGTGAGCTTCCAATGGCTTGTATGGTTAGAACAAGGGTTTTAGCTCCTAGGGTTTGATAGCTAAGAGGTAGAGAAGGAAGGCTAGAGGATGGCTCTCACCTAAACTAAGGGATTTTTTAAGAAAGATAAGGTCTAAAGAAGGTTTGGGAGTTCTAGAATTTGTATGCAAAAGGGGGCACCAAAGGGAGAGGGAGCTTCTTTCTTAATCTTCTCTCTTAGGAAAATTTTTCAAGCCTTCCTAAAGGTGGGGGGGTACCTCTCTATTTATAGGGAAAAGGGATGTTAGGAGGGTGTTTAGAGGCTAAACTAGGTTAGGAATTAGGTAATCTAGCCATCTAAGGTTTCCTAAGGTTTTTGGAGTCTTGAAATATATGAAAGCTAGCTCCAATGGTGGATGATAGGGTGGGGGTTTAAAGTCACTTGAGGGGTTGCAAATAGATAGGGAAGGGTGCAACAGAACAAGCAAAACACACTCCAAGGATCAAGATGGTCAATAATTCAAACCCCAATCTCAATTTTTGAGGTAAAAACCCAAGGTTACTATTCATAAGTCTGGGGCAACTAATAGATGCGCCAGGCAAATGTACAGTAAAATAGTGCCACACAGTGGCCTGGGAAGTTGGTTGCCCGTGGGGGGACCACATTATAACTGGTGTAAGTATTAGTTGCGCCAAGTATAGGGGAGCTTTGCAAGGCTCCTGCAAGGTTCTGATCCTATCGAGAGGTTATGAACCTGTCGCGAGGACCATCGCGGGGCTCCAAACCTATCACGAGGTTCAAACCCACATTGTTAAAAAGGCCTCCTTGGGTCTGAAATATCGGGTTGCCGTAACTTTTTATGTACAGCCCTGATTGGGGTAATTCTTGGCTTGTTGGAAATTTGAGAACCTCTACTTTTCAATGGTATATGATTCAATCATAGTAGAAGATCACAGCTAGTCCCGATGCACCACTCTTCATCTATTGCTCGGGAAAGCTAGTTTTAGGTTCGAAATGATTTCTAAGGGTCGAGATGGGTTTCTAAGGTTTTGGGAAGGTTCCTAAAGGATCTAGGGTGATTCTTAAGGGTTCGGGATGGCTCCTAAGGTTTCGGGAAGGTTCCTAAGGGCTCCATACATGCCATCAAAACTTCTGAAATGCGCCTCTCTTGAAATGTGTCTCAATCGGGCCTTAGGCCAAATTTGGGTGTCTACAGGTTGTTTCATGACCTAAAAATTTCAGAGGTCAGTCAGCAGCCACCTAGCCAAAGTTAGAGGAGCTGGCAAGGAGGGATCCAAGAGTGACAACCGAGCTGAAAGTTAAGCTCCTTTTATCTATAGAGCTACCAACACATGCACTTAGTTTTGATAGGATCTTTCCTTTACCTTGATTTTGTTTGTTGTTGTTTAAAGTCCATTACTTTTGAAAGCAACTATATTATCTTTGTAAATGGGCTTGTATGGACATCGACTCTTTAAAATGTTGACTTTTGGAAAAATCTTTTGGAAGTTGTCTTATTTATATTTCTGTGTTTGTTTGAAATTATTACGAATAAGTTGTAAATCCGAACATGCCTGATCAGGGTAACAAAAATGGGAAGTTAAACCGATAGTGTTTTAACTAATGTTTCCGCAAAACTACTTTGATAAATGGAAATAAATCGTTTCCACATTTTAAGTTCTTTCCGCCATATATAGAAAAAAAATATAAGTGGAAATTCACGAGGTTTGAGAAAAGAGAAATGAAGAATAAAGTTGAAATAGAACTATACGAATATGAATATGTACATGAATATAAGAGGCGCGTCGTCGCCCCATCGCTGCTCGGTGCCCTCACCAAAGGACCGAGAAGGCCGGGGAGGGGTGCAAGGGGCGTGACAGAACAACTGAACCTTAAGCCCATTTTTTTAGTGAAATGAACGATCGCAAGAAGGCTTTTGAGTTGTTGGAGGGAGACTATGATAGCAGCCCCAACCATGAATCCAACCATAGTGGCCTTGGAGAGAAAATCTATTATAAATCCTAGCCTGCAAAACCAAAATCAACATGTTGAAGAAGATGAAGAGGAATGGTGGTTTTATCAGCTACCCACTTTTGAAATTTATGTGAAAAAAGCTATTTGATGAAGATAAATTAATGGTAGTTTTTATCAGCTACCCATTTTGTCAATTAATGTGAAAAAGTTACTTTTGATGAATTTGGCTATCTGATCACCTCAAAATTCCTCAAGAATCTTGAAAGAGACCAACAAAGAAGGTTGACGTGAAAGGCAACTGAACAAAAAGGAGAGGATCTTTGGTTGGAGATACTTCCTGTCTAAGCATTGATCCCATTATAAGAGAAGTAATGGAAACATTTCCTACTACAAGATCTTTAGAACTTCCAAGCACAACATACACAAGAGGAGGCACAAAGCTTGAATCTACACAAAACCCAAATAATTGGCCAATTAAGAGGAGGCACAAAAAGCATTTTAAACAGCTTTTCATACATTTTTTTGAGACAAAAAAAATGTGTTTTTGGTCACAATGCTTTGATTCAAACCAATCTTACAAAGAGTGATAATTACTGGACAAAGAAAAAATAAGTAAGCACCAACACAAGATAATAGCGAAAAACCTATAACAATGATTCCTAAAGACCCAATCCTACTTAAATTATGAAACTACTATGAATAGGAAAATTTTCAGAAGTAGGAAACTAACATCATTCAAGCTACGAACTTGATATAATTAACAAATAACAAAACTAACTCTAATCATGCCACTGAAAATAAACCTCAAGTATAAATTGTATCATCACCACTTTTTCTCATCTATTAGTTCATCTAAATGATGAGATGAATTAATTTCATAAATCTCCATAGAAATACAACTATGGTTAGGTAGCTGTCTGTAGAAAATCATTACTTAATAAACCAAGTAGCAAAAGGTCATTACCACTGTTGGTCCCGTATGTCTGGTGCACTGGCATGGGCGGACAGGATATAGACCTAACCTCTAGCTTTTAGGCACACAGTGGCTGCTCTTCGGACTCAAACCCACATATTTATGCTTGACAACCCAAACATTTTACCATAGCACCAAGCAATGGCCCTCTCGAATACTTGTGATACTAAGTTATATATATCTGGTCCTGAGAGTCCATATTTCCATTATATCAGGTTGAGATTTGGGGACATGTCTATAGCTGCTCCATATATGTGACGACCTGACATTCCCCGCAAGGAAATCTGGGAAAAGTTGAACCGTCCGATGCGGAAATCAAAGCAAATATTGTATACACATGCGGAAATCAAAACATATATCATATATGGCAGTATACAAAATTTCACTCATGCAGAACATAAAAATCAAACCGAAATGGCCACCGGTGACGACCGACTGTCACCTAAACAGTGGTATGAGTTACAACATGTAGATAGGAACAATGATTCAATATTCTACAAAAGTCACCAAAATGTACCAACTTCAAAATCTAACTCAAAACTCATACGGAAAGTATTCTTCGGGCGGAAGATCTTCTTCCAGCATGAAGTCAGGATCATTCTCAAATTCCGGATCATGATCAGTTTCTGCACGTGTGACGCAAAGTGTCGGGATGAGCTAACAGTCCAAGCTCAGTAGGAAAAAGATCAATACCAATTCACATCTTATCAGTTTAATGACTATAACTCATGAGGTATTTTCATATCAGAAATAGAAACAAATTTCAAGGGTATTTTCATATCAAAATAGAGGCTACATGTCAAAGGCATTTTCATTTCAAAGACTAAATTTGCAAAATCTTAGATTCGAAATCACATGGTTGAAGATGGAATTTCACCAAGGTTCAATAGTGTCAATTCTGAAATTTCACATGTTCTGATTCACTTATTCATTTTCTCATTTACATGCAGCTTCTTACTTAATTAATTACTTATATTTATAACTAAAGAAACTCCAACGCGAGTATAGCATTGTTGAGTCGGATTACCGATGGGAATCCCCTCCTAAGCATCGCCGTTCAATGAATAATTTTTAGAATGTACGGATAACCCGCTATACCGGTCCAAATTACAGATTAATCATCGTACCGATCCAAATTACAGCTTACCCATCGTACCGGTCCAAATTATGGATTTTCCTCCATACCGGTTTAGAGTTAGGGGAGTCATTCATATGAAACTTAAATCATCATGTTGTTCTAATACTTAGTAAATGTCCTTTGTTCATAATTAATAGCTCATCCATTCAGAATTCAAAGTTCACGGATTCATAGTTCACATTCAGAGCTCATATTCGAAGTTCATATTCAGAGCTCACATTCAGAGTTCATATTCAGAGTTCGTATTCAAAGTTCATATTCAGAGTTCAAAGTTCTAAATTCATATTCAAAGTTCAAAGAATTCGATACAATGATTACTATTCAATTCAAAGTTCAAATTCATATTCGAACTTCAATTTCAAAGTTCAAATTTTTAGTGACTACCATTCAATTCAATTGAATCATATAAATCTATGAATAGAGTCAATTGTAAATGTGCATTGAGTTTTCCCTACCTGGGTTCTGAAGTCGTGAGAAGTCAAAGAGGCGATCCTTATTGACGGTCTCGAGTTCTTCTTATACAATACATTCACAAGCGAATTCGTTAACAATTATCTATGCTTCTAATGGTTCAAAGTTCCTTTAGTTTTACGAAACAAAAATTGTGACAGCCAAAATTGCCTAATTCGCTCGAGCGACTTGTCACATTTCTGTGTGGCACGACATATCTTGCTCATGCAAGTTTCACCCGAAAAATTTGGCCTATTTCTAAAGAGATTTCTCTTGAGTGAGTTTTTCACTAGAGATTTTGTTCGAATCTAAAGGGATCTCGCTCGAGCGACTTCCAATCTCGCTTGAGCGAGACAGTTCAATTTTTACACTTCTGTTCCCTTTTTCCCGACAACTCGAATACCTAAAAAATCTTTGCATTCAATCCAAATACACACAACAATCAAGTCTAAATTTCAAAAATCGAAATTCATACAATTATTCTACGATACTCACCTTCAAAAGTTACGCATGCAAAGCCTATGATGGCCGTTATCAAAGGGATATCAGCTCTTATGCTTCTCGCTCATCAACTCTTACGCTTCTTGCTCGTCTGATGGTTCGATCTCCTCCTCTCTTCGATCTTAACAGTGTCAAAATTGAAGTTTCTTGGGGTCGAATTACGCAAAGGGTTACTTGAGTGGAGAAAGGGATTTGAGATGGAGATCAAATGGGTAGGGTTTTTGAAGGGGAAAAAGGAGAGGAATGAGGAGAAATGGAGGTTCTCCAGGAAAAGCTCATCATGACCATCCCACGTCTAGAAAAGCATGCCAACCCGTCTTGCCAAGAAGAGCACATGAAGCTGGAGGTGTTGTTGTCTGATGGAAACACCAATTCCTATAGCATCTAAGGCCCTCCATGCGTTGCTCCAATTCAAAATGCAAAACCAGCAACCCTTAATTTCTCTGATGATTTCGAAACTAAGCTTCTCGATCCCAACCTGTGAAGTCCTAACGATGTAGCAAGCCACATTATTCTGGCACCCACGATCACAATATCTTCCACTGCCTCCAACTCTCTCTCTCTCTCTAGTAACTCTTGCATTGGGTTTGGATATTTGGGCGTGTAATTAAATGGAGACTACAGTAGAGAAGAGGATAGGAGAAGATGAGGTAGGCGATGGACACATCACTGATTGAAGATGGGTGTGGGATGAACTTGGAGAATATCTATTTCCCTTTTTAAAGATGGTTGCCGCTGAATTAAGACATGAAAACCCTAATAGGGTCTTAGCATCATTTATTAAGGAGTGGAGGGTGACGGATTGGATTGGATTTAATAGCTAGAGTTTCCATTTAAAAGGGGTGTGTAGAGAAGGGGCTTGGTTAGTGTGTTGGGCACCACATAAAATAGGTGTAAAAAGAGGGGAGCTATCTTGTTGGGGGAGTTCGATTGTGTTGTTCTTATTATAAAAATGATAAAGAATAAAATGATGAAAATAAAGAAAAAAAAATATAAACAAAACAAAATAAAATGGATTGAACACAACACAAAACCAAAGTCACACACAATCCTGCAAGATATAGGGCCTGCTGTAGCAAGTTTTAATAAGTAAGAGTTTGTCCCACAGGGAGTGATGATCTAAAACCACAAGTGTTGTATAGTAAATCTCCAGATCTAGCTACAGATCTGGCAACTCTAAACCTAAACTAGAATGCAAGGTAAAGAGAGGGTGTTTAAGTGTCACAACTAAACTAAAAACATAAATAAACTACAGCTAAAGAAGGGGGAAGGAGGATGATGATGGAATGGGAAAATAAAGTAAAAATAATGAGAAGTAGGCAATTGTGGGTAAATCTGCACTGCAACTCAGTTCAAGAGATGAATCTGTAGCAATCCTTTAGATGGCTACAAGCACATCTGCAAGGTAGAAGAATCTAACCTAACCCAAAGGCATGAACTATTCTTAGGGCTGTATTTTGTCCACTTAAATGGTCACAAAATATCCCAGGGATTTCATCCAATCAATGGACTAAATCAAAACAGGAAAACCATTGCAGACACCATGTTAGCAAGGCTATAAGCTCATGCATTCATAGGAGCAAACAGTCCTTGAAAATTAAGTAGAAACTACAAAAAATCTCAGGTTGAATGGAGACTTAGATTTAGTTGGTCATTACTACAAAAAGGCCTGCAATGATCCAGCTCACAAGTCTGCAATCTCTACAAAAACTCAGGTCTATCCACTAATGATGGAATTGCAAAACAGAGGAGGAGTTGGGTTTGCAGTTGTCTCTCACTTGGCTACAAGATCAAGTGCAGAGGAAAATAATCCAGCTCTACCCTGTAATTCAGACCAGCCTTAGGGCTATACCCTACCCACTAAAATGGTCACAGGCTATCCTAGGGGTTATCCAAATCACAAAGGTTAGAGATAGAACAGGGATACCACTGCTGCCACCATGGTTGCAGGGCTACAAGCTCAAGCAACCATAGGTTCATCAAACCCTTACTACTCTATGTGAGAAAACACAGAAAAATAAAGATGAAATGAAGCTTTAAAACTGGCATTTTATTGAATAAACAGAACTTACAATGATTGCCCTCAAGGCAACAGTCTGTGCAAATTCCCAAAACTACTCTCAATGTTTATACAAAACCAATTACAAAACTGAAATGGGCCTAGCTGCTACAAAGAAAATCAACTCAACCTTGCAGCTGAGCTAAGGAAAAAGAAAGGGAAAAAGTAAAAAGAAAACTAAAACCCTTAAAAGATAAATGAACTCAGGCTAATCTTGGCTTTGATCCAACTATTCTGGATATTTTTACAAGACAACTATAGCTCTATTTATACAATCCAAACAACCATTTGTTCTTTAGCCAATCAGAAATTAGATGCTTGGAGCTGTTGTCATGGCCCTTTTGGCCAAGTAATTGCATTGGGATGTGTGGGACATCTAAGCACATTGGGATATGTGCCCTAGAAGTTGTGGAATCCTAAAAATGTCCCTGAATATTGAAGTCAACTGCTGAAACCCGTGCCTCGAGTGGATACAACTTCAGATTTTCATTCTCGAGTGGTTCTCAAGCAGTTGAGTTACTTTAGGATGCATCTCGAGTGGCTGGATAGCTTCAGCATTTTGTCCTCGAGCAGTTCTCGAGTAGCAATCGACAAGATAAAATAGCCTCTTTTAACTACTCGAGTGGATAAACTGTGCACTATGCATCTACTCAAGTGGTTGGATAGCTTCAGGTAACTTCAAATTTTTACCTCGAGCAGATCTTGAGTAGATCTCAACAGGATGAAATGAAGCCTATTTAAGCTGCTCGAGTGCACAAATGATAGCACTCTAAAGTGCTCGACAGAATCAAGCATCCATGGAACCACTCGAGTGCATTAATTCCTACAACACTTCAACTCGAGTGGCTGAGTGAACTGCTCGAGTTCATTAAATCTCAGGTGCATGAACTACTCGAGCTCATAAATGTAGCTCAACAAGTTCAGATGTTCAGCTGAGGAAGTGCTCGACTGCTTTGCTGCTTCAGCATTTGGTGCTCGACAAGTTTAATGTGCTGCTTCATGAAGTGCTCGAGAGCTAAGTGTTCCGCAGTAGCATCATCTTGACAGGTTCAATGCTACTCGAGTGCATGGACTTCAGCTGCTTGACAACTTTAGCTTGTAATCTCTGCTCTGCTCAAGTGCTTAATGATCTGCTCTAGTTCATTAAACTATAGCTCCCTAAACTGCTCGAGTTCATTATGTAGGCTGCAGCTGTGTTGTTCATGTGTTTACAGCAGCAACTCTTGTAGCTTGCTGGCCTCAGGTCTGCAACAGCTCCTCTACAAGTGGAATGCATTGGTTATGTAGCTTGGCATGGCTGTTGGATTGAGTGTGCCTTTGCTGCACTTGCATGAGTCTTATCAAATGGTGCAATGCAGCAGCTCATGCATCTTAATATCACTTCAATACAGCAGCAACAGCAGCTTGACTTTTAGGCTTGAGGTTTCAGCTGGGCCACTTGAACTGTTGGTTGGCTGCTGTGTGCAATTTGTATAGTTTGCTGCAGCAGCACTTCATTAACTCAAAGCTCCATCTCTCTCTCTCAGCAGAGCTTCTAGGGCCCAAATGTATGCCACAACAGTCCCAATGGTGTGATCCACCATGGTGCAGTCAATGTAAATCCACATCAGCTCCACTGCTTAACACAAAACTCTTTCTTCTTGGCTCATAAATGTTAGATTGCTGCACTAAGCTATAAATTCCTGTCATCTACAAACATACAGTTAAAAACACAGTATTAACCAGCTCAAAGGTCTATTAAAGGCCGGGTTGAGGGGTAAAAAGTGGTACTTTTCAAAGATTAACATATCTTACTAATGAACTAGAGCCAATATGGGACTCTAGGTAAATGTGCTTAAGTGAGATGAGGTGAATTACTGAGGAGTTAAGCACTTACATGAAATTCCATTAAATTGCTTACTATTAATATTTATACATATAAACATATATTAGTTTGGGTTATTGGGATTGGGTTAGGTTTGTGCCCAGGGTGCACATGATCGCACTTGATCACGCACTCACATTAGCCCATGTGTTATAATAATAGTGCTTGAAAAGGTGGGCTCGAGCTTGGTCTGATCTCGGGGTTCGAGTCGTGTGCAACACACACACTTCACGTAAGGGTTAGAGTTTCAAATTAATGCTTGAGTTAGGAATTGGTTTTAGATTTTTGTTTGGGTGCATTGACCCAATTAAGATAGGTGGACCAGAGGCCTCGTCACAGACATCAAAAGTTTGACCAAAGTCAAATCGATCAAAACAGTCATATTTTCATCAAGGGTCAATGATTCAACGTTAGCAAAAATTAGGGTTGTTACATTCTCCCTCCCCCCCCCCCCCTTAAAGGAATTTTAGTCCTCGAAAATTCACTACGTAACCTTTGGTGTGCCTAATTCAGTGGCTGTTTGACATCAAAACTTAATACGTTGAAAAGATACGAAGGTCCTATTGGTTCGTTTCAGATACACAACATCCACCACATTTAACATCAACTTATTAACAACCCAAGCTTAACAACAACATCCACAAGCAAATAGCAAAACATATCCACAACTAAATAGTTTATCATTCCCGAATTTCTGATAACCACAAATCAAACATTGAATCATCAACTAGCACAAGTGACCATCAATGAACAGTACCATCATCACGACGATAAAACCTAGACCATCAACTAACAATCTTAACTATTAATCTAAAACATGCCATCTTTACAAGGAAAATTTTAAACCATCATTACTCACTGTTAACTACAAATCAAGGTACACCATTACCACAACAATTTCGAAACCATTAATCTGAATATACCATCACTATAACCAAATTTCAAACCGGTAACTGACCGATCATCACCACCAAAATCTTAAACCATCAATTTACAAACCATCATCATACTTGCTTAACATCCTAAAGTCCCAATGATTGGTTCTTCTTATAACTTTTGACCTTCAAAAGTTACTCTCTAGGAATTTCTTACATCTCTTGTTGGTAGGATGTTATTCTGCTCCTTGCAATACTTAACCTTCCATAATCAAATTCTCGTTGTCCCTTCAATAATCTATTTGAATTCATTATCATCTCTCAACATCGATAACTCCCAAAATTCCCTAGCAAGGTATCATCTCTGTCATATCTTGTAGATATTTCAATCTAATCTAGTTGATGATAATACCATATTTCACAATCTTAAATCACTCCTAACAAGTTATCTTTATAGTCGACATCTCAAATCCAATATGAGGCTTAAAATCATTAAATCACCCGGACTTTATCTTTTCACCTTTCCCTTCAATCGAAGGAATCCTCGTCTAGTTACTACTCAACCTTCGGAAATCATTTCTAATTTCTCTCACACGTTTTGAGCCTAAACTGGGTTCTTCCTCAAATCAATCCTTAAATCCTCTAAAGCTTAGGGTCTATCAAAATCAATGTCACTTCAATCTCCAAAGGTCATCTTCAATTTCATCTCTAACTTATGGGTCCACAACTTAAGGTCACCTAAGACCTAGGGCCTATGTTCTGACAGAATCTAAAGCCATATCTCTGATACCAATTATGACACATGGTGTCACAGTTGACCCGTTCTTATGGTGTTACACAGAATCTAAAGCCATATCTCTGATACCAACTGTGACACCATGTGCCACAGTTGACCTGCTCTGAAAGGAATCTAAAGCCACATCTCTGATTCCAACTGTGACGACTTGACTTTCCTCACACGGAAATCTAGGAAAAGTCGAACCATCCGATGTGGAAATCGAAGCAGATAACGTGTACATATGCAAAAATCAAAACAGATATCATATATGGTAGAATATAAAACTCCACTCTCATGTGAAACATAAAAACCAAACCAAAATGACCACCGGTGATGGCTAACCGTCACCTAAATAGTAGTATGAGTGACAATATGTAGATAGGAACGCTGATTCAATATTCTACAAATGTCACCAAAATGTACCAAGTTCAAAATCTAACTCAAAACTCGTCTATGAAAAGTATTCTTCAGGTGGAAGATCTTCTTCTTCCGGCACGAAGTCAGGATCGTTCTCAAGTTCTGGATCCTGATCAATATCTACACTTGTGACATAAAGTGTCGAGATGAGCTAACAGTCCAAGCTCAGTAGGAAAAAGATCAATACCAATTAACAAATTATCAGTTCAATGCATAGATTCAATGATTATAATTCAGGAGGTATTTTCATATCATAAACAAAAACTGATTTCATGGGCATTTTCATATCAAAATAGAGGCTACATTTTAAAGGCATTTTCATATCAAAGACTGAATTTGCAAAATCTTAGATTCGAAATCACATAGTCGAAGATGGAATTTCACATAAGGTTCAATTGTGTCAATTCTGAAATTTCACATGTTCTGATTCACTTATTCATTTTCTCATTTACATGCAACTTCTTACTTAATTAATGACTTAAATTTATAACTTAAGAAACTCTAATGTGAGTATAGCAATGTTGAGCCGGATTATTGTTGCTTAAATTGCTTGGTGCTTTTATTTTATTATTTGAAAATGTGTGGTAAAAATATGGCTGCAAAAAAAAACAATTCAAAGAGGGGAGTGAGATGGAGTGAAGCAGCACACAAAATAGCAATATAAATACAGCCTGCAAGATACAGGGCTGTTGTACCATGTTTCGATAAGTAAGAGTTTGTCCCATAAAGAGTGATGATCTAAATACCTAAAGGCGTATAGTAAACTCCAGATCTGGCTACAGATCTGGCAACTCTAAACCTACACTAGAAAGCAAGGTAAAGAGAGGGTGTTTAGGTGTCACAACTAAAATAAAACTAAAAATAGGAATAAACTATTGCTAAAGAAGGGGGTAAAGAAGGATGATGATGGAGTAGGAAAATAAAGTAAAAATGATGAGAAGTAGATAGCTATGGGCTATTCATCTTTGCAACTCAGATCAAGAACTAGATCTTTAACAGTCCTTCAGATGGCTACAAGCACATCTGTAAGGTAGAAGAATCTAACCTAACCCAAAGGCATAAACTAATCTTAGGGCTGTATTTTGTCCACTTGAATGGTCACAAAATATCCCAGAGATTTCATCCAGTCAATGGATTAAATTCGAACAAGAAACCCATTGTAGACACTATGTGTGTAAGGCTACAAGCTCATGCATTCATAAGATCAAATAGTCTGTGAAAATCAAATGGAAATCACCAGAAATCGCAAGCTGAATGGGGACTTAGATTCAACTGATCATTGCTACAAAAAGGCCTATAATGATCTAGCTCACAAGTCTACAATCTCTACAAGATCTCAGGTCTATTCATTGATAATAGGATTGCAAAACAGAGAAGTTGGGTTTTATAGCTGTCTCTCACTTGGCTACAAGCTCAAGTGCATAGAAAAAGAATCTATCTCAACCTTGTGATTCAGACCAGCCTTAGGGCTATACCCTGCCCACTAAAATGGTCATAGGCTATCCCAGAGGTTATCCTAATCACAGAGGTTGGAGATAGAACAGGAATACTACTGCTGCCACCATGGTTGCAGGGTTATAAGCTCAAACAACCATAGGTGCATCAAACCCATATTGCTCATATTAAAAACACAGTAAAATATAGATTATAATGGAGCATTAAACTTGTCATTTCATTACCTAAAAATGACTTACAATGATTTGCCCTCAAGGCAATAGTCTGTGTAAAATCCCAAAACTGCTCACTATATTATTATAAACCTAATTGCAAAGCTGAATTAAACCTAACTGCTACCTAACTGCTATACAAAGCTTTAGCCCAGCATTGCTACTATGTTAAGGAAAGAAGAAAAATAAAATGAAAAAGTAAACTAAAACCCTAACCCTAACCCAAAACTAAACTTTGATCCAGCTATTTTGGATGATTTTATAAAACAGGTTTTTACTATATATAGACAGTCCATATAGCAGTAGTGTGCATTAGCCAATCAGAAATAACCACTTTTTTAGCTAGTGTCATGGCTTATTTGCAGCCAAGTGATGCTTTGGGATGTGTGGGACAGCTAAGCACATTGGGATGTGTGCCCTAAAAGCTATGGAATCTCAAAAATACCCTTTAATGTTGAAGACAGTAGCTGGAACCAGTGCCTCGAGTAGTTCTCGAGAGGATGCAGCTTCAGGTAGCTTCAGAATGTTGTCCACGACCAGTTTTTGAGAGGATCTCGCCAGAATGAAATACAGGCTTTGAAAGGCTCGAGTGGCTGGAATGGGAGCATTGAACTGCTCGAGTTCATAAAATAGCAACCTTTTAAAGTGCTCGAGTAGATTAATAGGAGCTCGACAAGTTCACTCTGCAATTGAGTAGCTACTCGAGTAGATTAATGAACTACTTGAGTTTAATAAATAGCTTCAGCTCTCCAGGTCCCCAACTTGATAGGTTCATGAATCTACTCGAGTTCAATAAATACATCTCTATGAACTGCTCGAGTGCAGCCTTATAGCATCAGCCAACTTCTCAACAACCATAAAGGCTTTAGGTAAGTGCTAGAGATGCCCACATTGATCTGCTCGACAGGTTCAAATGTCCTCAACTCTCCAGGTGCATAGCTCAACAGGTTCAAGTCCGCAATAATGACCTACTCGAGCTCATGGTTTGCTTCAACAACTACTCGAGTTCATTAGTTCTTTGTTCTTCCACTGCTCGACATGTGTGCTTGACACCTGAACTGCTTGAGCTGTGTGTGGAGCTTCAACAAACTACTTGACACCTTCAATGAACTGCTCGAGAGGATGGATAGGAGCTGCTCGAGATGCTTTATGCTTTAGGTTCTAAAGCTCCCAGCTCGAGAGGTTTGATGTCTTCAGCTGTGAACTACTCGACAGCATGAAGGCTTTAGCTCTCCATTATTGCATCTACTCGAGTGGCTAAATCACAGCAATAGCAGTTGTTCAAATGTGCATTTACTGTAGACTTGATGTACTTGAGAGGCTTGTCTTGCTTCAGCAATGTCAATTAGATGTATTACAGTAGTAGCAGCTTGAGAGCTCAAGTAGATTGTAGTGGCAGCTCATGAGGATGGCTCTCCATGCAGCTCGCGTATATACATATTCAATGCAGCTGCTTGAATGGTTCATGGCTTCACATCCATCAACTCTACAATTGGAATGTAGAAGATATAACTGCATGCATGAATAAAGTGTTTGAGCTGTTCTGTGCAATTGCTGTGGCTGCCATGTGCTTTAGCTGTTGAAGATGCTAGTGCTCTTTACATAGTTTGTTGCAGCAACCCATGCTCAACAGCTATTCCATTTTAAATCCACTGCAACAGCATTCCATAAAGTTTGAGCTCCATCTCTCTCTTCTCAGAAAGACTCTAGGACACCAATGCATGCTAAATTGCCCCAATGGTGTGAACCACCATGGTGCATTCATTGTAAACTCATCAGCTCCTTAGCTTAACACAAAATTCCTTCTTCTTGGCACTAAAAAGATTGATTGTAGCACTAAGCTATAATTTCCTGTCATCTACAAAAACACACTTAAAAACTTATTATTAACCAGCTCAAAGGTCTATTAAAGGTCAGGTTAAGAGGTGAAAAGTGGTATATTTCCGTGCTCAACACACCCCCAAACCTAATCTTTACTAGTCCTTGAGCAAAAGAAAAATTAAAACCGTTATTCTAAAAGGTCAATGCCACTTTCGTATGGAGCACGGATGCATTTAGTTATGCATCAAGCCTTTTAAACCCCTAGGTGATCCCTAGTGGGGGAGTGAAGTATCTTGAGGGTTTTCAGTGAAGATACCCACAAACTTCACTATTAAAATAGTTAAGTACAGTGCAGTCAATGACAAAACAAATTTCAATAAAGAAAGCATCATTCCACACCTATCCTTTAAAAATAAAAGGAAATTATAGCAATAATGCAAACAAATTAAAACTAAAATCAGCACGTGTTTTCATCACCACCATTCAATTCTCATCAGGAAAACAGTGTGTATAAATCAGTATTAAGCTTGCTATTAATTTGAAAATCAGGTGTAGATACAACCCCAATGAAATTAAATTTTAGACCCAATCCTCACCAGGGCTATCTCTCAACAATGAAAATTCAAGGTGTTCACACTCTCATCATCTCAAGAGCAGTCACAGACCTCAAATAGGGCTGCAAGCATGAGCATGGGCATTGCATCTAAGTTCCTGACATCCTCAAGTACTTTCACCATAGATTAGACATCTCATCTCCACATGACAGCTCATTTCACTTTGGATCAATAAGGTCTTTTCTATGGATTGTAATGTAGCTTATGGGTGACATTTATAAAGAATAAAAGGGGTATAATGGATTCAAAATTGAGAAATCAGTAAGGTGAGGAGGTGAATCATGACTTCACCTACTTCATTTCAGCACAACTTCATCTTCCTTGATATTTTTCATATTCAAACTGGCCAACTTCTTCTCTTCTTTTCAATTTTTAGATGGAGTACTTCACTTGACTTCTCTTTCTTTGTCACTTTTTATTTGTTTATTTATTATTTATCTTTATTTTTTTATTGATGAAATGCCACACATATACCACTTCTACACTGCTGTTTATAGGTTGCCACTTTCGTAGGGAGCACGAATGCATTTAGTTTATGCATCAAGCCTTTTAAACCCCTAGGTGATCCCTAGTGGAGGAGTGAAGTCTCCTAAGGTGTTCAGTGACGATACCCGCAAACTTTACCATTAAAACAGTTAAGTACAGTGCAGCCAATGACAAAATAGATTTCAATAAATAGAGCATCATTCCACACCTATTCTTTAAAAATCAAAGGAAATTACAGCAATAATGCAAACAATTTAAAAAAAAAATCAGCTTGTGTTTTCATCACCACCATTCAATTCACATCAAGAATACAATGTGTAAAATGCAGTACTAAGCTTGCCTTTAATTCAAAAATCAGGTGTAGATACTACCCTAATGAAGTTAAAATTCAGACCCAATCCTCACTGGGACTATCTCTCGACAATGAAAATTCAAGGGTGTTCACACTCTCATCAGCTCAAGAGCAGTCACAGACATCAAATAGGGCTGCAAGCATGAGCATGTATTGCTTCTGATTTCTGACATCCTCATGTACTTTCCACCATAGATTAGACATCTCCTTATCTCCACATGACAGCTCATTTCACTTCGGATTACCAAGGTCTTTTTAATGGGTTGTAATGTAGCTTATGAGTGAGGTTTATAAAGAATAAAAGAGGGTAGAATGGATTCAAAATTGAGAACTCAGCAAGGAGAGGAGGTGATTCATGACTTCACCTACTTCATTTCAGCACAACTTCATCTTCCTTAATATTTATCAGATTCAAAGTGGCCAGCTTCTTCTCTTCTTTTCAATTTTTAGATGAAGTAATTCTCTTGAGTTCTCTTTCTTTTTTTTTATACATTTTTTTTTTATGAAATGCCACACATATACCACTGATACACTGTTGTTTTTTAGCTTTATTTTCTTCTCCTTCCACCAAATGTTGAATCCAGCCAACCTATCTTCAACTTCTTCTCCTTTACCTTTTGAATCTTAGAGTGAGGGTCAGGTTGAATCAGGTCATGAGGTTTAGGTGCAAGTACTCTAGTATTTGTTGAAGAAAAATTTGATTTAAAGGCTCAAAGAGTATAAGCAAAGGGCAGTTGAATGGGTAGGAAATTTTAAGTTCAAACTATTCAAATGAAGGCCTTAGATCATCTCCTAAGTGTCATGAGTGTTGCCAATCAGTTTCAATTTGGAGGTGCCTAACTTCTAGTGAAAAGGGATTGAGTCAATCATTCCTTAGAGCAAAAAAGTTTGCCAAAAACACTATTCAAAAGAAATCTGATAGGCCCAAATCTCACTGGGTATGGTCTTCAAATTAACCTCTGGGGTGTATTTTTACCTTTTCTTTCCTCTCTAGTTCACTAAGTACTGATTGAAAAATATTTCTTGATGTTAGCCTCATGGAGGTGCTAATTTTTTAAAAAAATTTCAATTTTAAATGTCTACAAAATTTTTAAATTTCCTCTCTCTATCATGGCTAGGTGGGAATTGACTTTATTTATCTCAATTCACCCCACACTGTTGCACTAAAATTAACTATTTTCCTGGTCTTCCTACCTGCCATACCCCCAATCCTAAGATAAATAGCGTCCTCACTATTTTAACATACATGTATAGGGGCAGCAGGTTTTGTAAAAGAAAAACAACTAATGCACAGCAGAAAACTAAGAGAAAATTAAACTAAAAGATTGCGAAAAATTAGACTAAGAAAGAGAAAAAGAGAATATATACCAAATGACAACTAAGATAACAAGGCAACTACACAAATTCCTTAAACAACAACTATATACATAAAAAATTACATTAAAAATAGCAAGTATGTACAAAAAATTAACAATACTAAACACTTAAAACAGAAAATTCCTAAACACAACTACCTAAAAATGATTTGAGTATGAATCTAAATTGATGGAAAATCATTATCAATATTAATAGCACACATTTTAAAGCAAGATTCATACAAATCAGATCACACAAACACAACATTTACACAACAGTCCGAATGAAAATTTGGTTACCCCATCTGGATCTCAGCTGAATTGGAAAGAATTGTAATATAAAAATGAAAGGTCATACCTTTGCATTAGCATCAAACTTGAGATCTTCCAGCTCAGTCGTTGCAGTTGCTTGAGAGATGCAAGGAGCAGCTTCAGCTCCATATCAAGTGGGCAGTCAATTAAAAAGGCAGTAAAGATGCCTTAGATGGCTGAGGAAGGGGGCTTCCTCAGTCCACACTTCAAAAACTTCAGCAAATACCTCGGCCCAAGTTTAGCAGTTTGGGCAAGGTCTGCTCCACCAGTGGTTGCAACTGTTTACAAATCTTATTTCCTCCATCATAGCCTTCTCCTTGGTAAGAAAGAAAAGGCTCCTTAAAAGCATGAGGAAATGGGGCTCAACATGGTAATTTTTTTTAATTTTTTTAAATTTTTTATTTTATTTTATTATTATTATTTTAATGGGGCTCAAGAGCAGCCCATTATTCAGCTCTTGCTACACTACAGCAGGAACTCAGTCCTTTCTCTCTTTTGCACACCTTTTTCCATTGAAAACCTCTTGGTGCTCCATCACCTTACTAGTTCTCAAGGCATGAATGGCCCTAGCATCCTCATTGGTTAAAGAAGCTTCACCAATCATTTAATGCCCTTTGAGATTGTTCACAGTTTGGCTTGGGAGCCTGCCCTCATCCCTTCTTGTCAGAGCATTTGAGATGCGACCCAGCTAGTCCTCTATCTTTTTGATGCTCTGACTATGGGAATACATAGTCTGTGATAAAGAGCTAAGGTTTTGCAATGAAGACAAAACATGCTCCTCAAAGGAGGGGGATCTAGGTTGTGGTGGGGCAAAGTTAATTGACCTAACTAGGGGGACTTATGTGGGAATTGTTGTCTTGGTGCCTAACCATAAGGGGACTGCTGGTTGAAATTGTAGGGCAATGCTTGCTACTGTTGGGGTTGAGGCAAATTATCTTGTCTCCACCTCCAATTTGGGTGGTTCCTCCAAGTATACCCAGCAGGCTGCTGTCCAAATGATTGGACAACATTGGCTTGCTCATTTTCTATCTCTGGAAATGGGCCAATAGATGGACAATCAAGATGGGAGTGTGTGGGTGAGTGGCATTTCAAACATGCCTCTCCAACCTGTGCAGCCATGTGGGGCTGCAACACACTCAACATTTTATCAAATTTTTTAGACAAGTTGTCCACCTTCCTCTCAAGGTTATTGTATACAGTTAATTCATACAATTTCCCAGTAGAAGTGGGTTCTTTTAAACCTCTAGCAGTTGGTTCATGTCCTTGCTTGACAAAGAATCCTGCTGCATGGAGTTTTCACTTATCACATCGAACAAATCCCAAGCCTCTACATCAGTTTAGCTGAGGTATGTGCCACCACATGATGCATCAATCATGGATTTGCTTTTAGCATCTATCCCCTGGTAAAAGCTTTGTACAAGCTGCCATTTGGGGATCTGGTGGTGTAGGCACTGCCTCAACAACTCTTTAAATCTTTCTCAAGCTTCATAAAATTGTTCAGTTGAGAGTTGAGCAAAAGAAATAATGCTCCTCCTCAACTGATTGGCTATTTCAATTGGAAATAATTTAGCCAAAAATTGGCATTGCAGGTCACTCCAAGACTGTATGTTATTGGTTGGAAGCATGGTGAGCCAAGTTCTGGCCTTATCCTTTAATGAAAAAGGAAAATGCCTCAGTTTGGTGGCTCCCTCTCCCAGACCAGTAATATTAAAGGTAGTACATAAAGCAAAAAACTTATCTATGTGCTGGTAAGGGTCTTCCTTGCTTAACCCATGAAAGCTTGGTAACATTTGGATGGTTTGAGTCGTGATCTCATAATTACCCACAGCAGTAGGGAGTTGAATGCAAGAGGGGGATGAGTATGCCCCTGGTGCATTATATTCCCTAAGGGGGCTGCTCACCCATCTCAACTGTTACTAAATTTTCAGTAGGAGTGTGTGTTGTTGGCTTAGGGCTCAGGACTCTCAATCTCAAGATTCTAAGGTTCAAGCTCAGGATTAAGAGACGTTCTTCCCAGCATATAACACACAGCAAAACAAGGGTAGCTTACAACAAATAGATAAAGAAAAATACAAGCTAATACAACTGCTAGAATTTAAGACTGCAGAAATGAAATAAAAATAGGGGAGATAGAGATGCATACTGATGCAAGAATGCTCTAGCTGCAACTAAACTCCTCTATTTGCTAATGCTCCAAGCCTACAAATATCAAGAACACTAAACATGCAATAAATTTAAAACAGAAAATAAAGAAAAACTGCAAATATCCTAAGACTATAGCTGTAATTTCTACAAACACAGGAAAGGCACAAAAAATCTAACTAGAAAATAAAGGAAAAAATGCAAAAATAAAATAAAAACTACAGCTGTAATTTATTCAAACACTACATCTACAACGAATAAAAACTAAACTCAAATTTACTATACTTAGTTCAAAACTCCCTGGCAACGGCGCCAAAAACTTGTTGGTTAAAATTGCTTGGTGCTTTTATTTTATTATTTGAAAATGTGTGGTAAAAATATGGATGTAAAAAAAAACAATTCAAAGAGGGGAGCGAGATGGAGCGAAACAGCACACAAAACAACAATCTAAACATAGCCTGCAAGATATAGGGTTGTTGTAGCAAGTTTCGATAAGTAAAAGTTTGTCCCACAGAGAGTGATGATCTAAAAACCTAAAGGCGTATAGTAAACTCCAGATCTGGCCACAAATCTGGCAACTCTAAACTTACACTAGAAAGCAAGGTAAAGAGAGGGTGTTTAGGTGTCACAACTAAAATAAAACTAAAAATAGGAATAAACTACTGTTTGAAAAGGGGGTAAAGAAGGATGATGATGGAGTGAGAAAATAAAGTAAAATGATGAGAAGTAGACAATTATGGGCTATTCATCTCTGCAACTCAGATCAAAAACTTGATCTGCACCAGTCCTTCAGATGGCTACAAGCACATCTGCAAGATAGAAGAATCTAACCTAACCCAAAGGCATGAACTAATCTTAGGGCTGTATTTTGTCCACTTGAATGGTCACAAAATATTCCAGAGATATCATCCAGTTAATGGATTAAATCGGAACAAGAAAACCGTTGCAGACACTGTGTGTGCAAGGCTACAAGCTCATACATCCATAGGATCAAACAATCTGTGAAAATCAAATGGGAACCACAAAAAATCACAGGCTGAATGGGGACATAGATTCAGCTGGTCATTGCTACAAAAATGCCTGCAATGATCCAGCTCACAAGTCTGCAATCTCTACAAGATCTCAAGTTTATTCACTGATAATGGGATTACAAAACAGAGGAGAAGTAGGGTTTTGTAGCTGTCTCTCACTTGGCTACAAGCTCATGTGTAGAGAAAAAGAATCTATCTCAACCTTGTGATTCAGGCCAGCCTTAGGGCTATACAGTACCCACTAAAATGGTCACAGGCTATCCTAGAGGCTATCCTAATCATAGAGGTTGGAGATAGAACAAGAATACTACTGCTGCCACCATGGTTGCAGGGCTACAAGCTCAAGAAACCATAGGTGCATCAAACCCATACTGCTCATGTTAAAAACACAATCAAATATAGATTAAAATAGAGCATTAAACTTGGTATTTCATTGCCTAAAAATGACTTACAATGATTTGCGCTCAAGGCAACAGTCTGTGCAAAATCCCAAAATTGC
The DNA here is from genome assembly GCA_021018995.1 of Chloranthus sessilifolius. Taxonomy (NCBI): domain Eukaryota; kingdom Viridiplantae; phylum Streptophyta; class Magnoliopsida; order Chloranthales; family Chloranthaceae; genus Chloranthus; species Chloranthus sessilifolius. Next base: position 40,155,178 of record CM037593.1, read on the forward strand.
TCACTATATTATTACAAACCCGATTGTAAAGTTGAAATAAACCTAGCTGCTATACAAAGCTTTAGCCCAGCATTGCTGCTATGCTAAGGGAAGAAGAAAAAGGAAATGAAAGAGAAAACCAAAACTCTAACCCTAACCCTAGCTAAACTTTGATCCAGCTATAATGGATGATTTTACAAAACAGGCTTTTACTATATATAAACAGTCCATACAGCAGTAGTGTGCATTAGCCAATCAAAACTAACCACTTCTGGAGCTGGTGTTGTGGCTTATTTGTAGCCAAGTGATGCTTTGTGTGCAACCGTGGGATTTTTTTACGATCCCGTCATGACGTTGCGCTCTCTAATAAAAATATAGAGTCACCACCCAGAGCGTTTGGTGTCCCGGGAAACTTAGATCATTTTTATAAGCACCAAAGTGTCACAAATATGACTCTGAATCTGGTCTACGCCAAAGGCTCTTGGGTAGGGGCTTCAGTTATCGATTAGGAAGGTGTTAGGCACCCAATCAACCTGCTTAATGCGGTCTTTACTAATGGCCAAAATAAAAATAATATAAAAGAAATGAAAAAGGCTTCCTCTTGCCCAAATGGGTCTTAAATCCTTTTTGTGTGGCGGCGTAATGGCACAAATGGGAGGATGGAGGAATAACGACACAAATGGTAGGATGGAGGAATAGCCGAGAAGGTAGAGGAATAGTGGGGAGAGCCGGAGCTCTCAGGCCCTTATTGCACTATTGTGGAGCCTTGTGTTGGCTTGCTTCGGTGAGCTTTTGAAGGCTTGTATGATGATAAATGGGGCTCTAACTCTTATGGCTTACTAGCTATGAGGTAGAGAGGGAAGGCACCTTTAACATAGAGCTTATGGGTGAAAAGCTAAGGTCTAAAGGGACTCTTGAAGTTCTGGAATTTGTATGGAACGGTGCACTAGAGGAGAGAGAGAGAAGGGATTCCTTAATCTCTTTAATGCAAATTTTTTCAAGCCTTTGTAAAGGGAGGGGTGCCTCTCTATTTATAGGAAAAAGAGAGGTTAGGAGGGTTCTTAGAGGCTAATTAGGTTTCGCAATTAGGTAATGGGCCATCTAAGGTTTCCTAGGGTTTTTGGAGCCTTAAAAAATGTGAGAAGGTGCTCCAATGGTGGATGATAGGGTGAGGCTTTAAACCACTTAAGGAGTTGCACATAGATAGTAAATGGGTGTAACAGAACTAGCAAAACACACCCCAAAGGTCGAGATGGCCACAAGTCAAACCTTAATCTTGATTTTCGAGGCAAAAATACACAGTTACTGTTAATATGCCTGGCGCAACTATTAGTTGCACCAGGCATATGCACAGTAAAATAGTGCATGAACAATGCCTGGGAAGTTGGCTGCCCGTAGGGGACCCACCTTAATGCTGGCGTAACTATTAGTTCCACCAAGCTATTTCTGGGGAGAGATGGCTTGGCACAACTATTAGTTGTACCAAATCCTCTTATAACTGGTGCAACTATTAGTTGCGCCAAATCCCTAAGGGGATTTGCATGAAATTACCATTCTGCCCTTCAAGTTTGGAAGGTGATATCTTTGCATATACAGCTCTGATTGGGGTGATTGTTGGCCCATTGGAAGGCTGATGACTTCTACTTTTCAATAGTGTGAGATTTGATCATAGTAGAAGGTCATATCTAGTCCCAATGCACCCTTCTTCATCCATTTCTTGGTAAACCTAGGTTTAGGTCCGGGATAGGTTCTAAGGGTCGGGATTGGTTTCTAAGGGTTGGGGAAGGCTCTTAAGGGATCTAGGGTGATTCATAAGGGTTTGGGATGGCTCCTAAGGTATTTGAAGGGTTTCTAAGGGTTCCATTCATGCCATCAAAAGCTCAGAGATGTGCCTCTCTCAAAATGTGTTTTAATCGGGCCTTGGGCCAAATTTGGGAGTCTATAGATGGCCCTCTTTGGTATCCGATCACTAATGATCGAATGCCAAAGACAAGAGACATCTGAAGAGGCCTAAAGCATTACTGACGGGTCCGCTGCATTCAGAATGAACTTCAAACATCAGACGGGTAACATGGTGGGAAAATGAAAGCCCTGTATGTCGAGAAAAATGGTCGTTTCTCAAGGTAATCGGTTCCCAAGTGCTTAGCAACATTACTAGGCATAATCGAGGTAGAAAATGAGTTGCAAAAGCCCAATAGTTGGGAGAAACAATCGCTTCTCGAGATGATTTGAAGGAATTTTACGTCTAAGGTTTATTCTGAATACAACAGCTTCGTAAGTAAGGAGGGTGATCGACCCATATTCAAAGATAGGCGCAACGCAAGTACGCAAGGCTCCACAATTTGTGTCCAATCATATGAGGCATTGACCGCCTCATTTGACTGGTCATAGGTGCCCGTGCTTGAGGCAGGGTTCAAGGTCTTTGGGTGAACCCATTGATCCTGAAGTTTATTTAGCATGACTACCCGAGCAGAGCGAATAGATATCGCAACTCTTTTTAGGAGTACGTGCTATTTTTCCAGCGTGCCCCCCAAAGGGGGCATCCAATCCTGGTCTTTGTCGTCAATGATCTTATGAATCATTTAACTATACATAAACATGCACCCATTAGGGGCGGTAAGCAACAAAGGCAATGAAAGTCTAGACCCAGATCCGGTCTAAGTATAATTTATGTAAACAAACGACCATCTTATAGATACCCAGACGTAAGGCGTACACTTTACAGGGATACCGTGCCAATACAGGTTTTAAGCCTACGAATATAAGAGAAATGAACCCTTCTGCATGCATGTTTACACATAGTTTGATTGATGTGTAGTTTCATTCTCAACAGGTTGGTCTCAGCCAATAATTGATCTTTTTCATAACGAAGTTATCCGGACCTCAAACCCCGTAGGGCGCACACCCGAACAGTGCAGACCTTAAGTTCACACCTCTGAAATAACTCATGATGAATCTGAAGTTAGACACTTACATTCATATGAATCTGCCAACTGAACGCTCGTCGCAAAGATTTAGCAGTGGAGTCGACTCGATCGAAACATTGACCGTTTGACCAGGATTGACACCGTTGCTCCTACTTTAAAGTAGGATCCAAAAATCTAAGGCGGACCTTAGACTTAGGACATTGATATAGCACAGCTACATTGCTGATAAAATATAAACATTTTACTGCATGGGAACACGCGTGTGCGTCAAATCATATGAGGCACAGACTGCCTCTTTTAACTGGTTGCAAGTGTCCTTGCTTGAAGCAGGGTTCGAGGTCTTTGGACAAACCTATTGCTCCCGAAGTTTATTTAGCACGACTACTTGAGTGGAGTGAATAGATGTCACAACGCTTTTTGGGAGTGCGTGCTGTCTTTTCAAAACATATTTTCATTATTTTATGTGAGAAATTTTGATCCCTTTTTTGGTGTTTACCTTTTTGTGTTTTTTTTTATTTTAAGTTGTCATTTTATGTGATTTTTTTTTATTTTTTAAAACTATTATTTTATGTGATTTTTTGGATTTTTCAAAACTATTATTTTATGTGATTTTTTAGATTTTTCAAACTATTATTTTATGTGATTTTTTATATTGTTTCAAAACTATTATTTTATGTGATTTTTTTAGATTTTTCAAAACTATTATTTTATGTGATTTTTTTAGATTTTTCAAAACTATTATTTTATGTGAATTACCTATTATTTTATATGAATTTTCTATTATTTTTGGCTTTTTCTGTGGGCTTTTATCATTTTTGGACTTTTTACGTTTTTTTTTTTTTATGTAGGATCAGGACATCTATCATTGTCGGTCCATTTTATTCTTAGCACGGCTTCCTCGGTAAGTCGAATGAGGATCAACATACCGTTAAGGGGCACGTGCATCTGCCGAGGGAAATCAAAACAAAGCGGGGGGGTATCGGGTTATGCATCTGACCTACACCAGGCCCGAAGACCCGTGTAAAAGTGGCTGGCGCAACTATTAGTTGCACCAAGCCAAAAGAGGCACTAAAATTGGCTGGCACAACTAATAGTTAAGCCAAGTTGGCTGGGGAATCGATTTAAGCAGCCCGAGTTCGGGCAGCAAGGGCAAAATTTTGAATTTTTTCTCTGCCCTCTTAAAAAAAACCGAAAACCGGCCTCCCCTAGGGTTCCTTTACATTGCTTCCACACGTGCCTCATTGTCGGCATTCGCTCGTGCCGATTGATCACCATCTTACACTAGATCAAAGACCCTTTCTTCTTCACAAGGTAACTATTAAAAACCCATCTTTCTTGATCTTTCTTGTTTTTTCTTTGTAAATGTGGCTATAATCTTGCATACTTTGATGAATAATGGTTTATCTTCGTTGTATGCTTGTTTATTGATGATATGTTGGCAATTTTTCATGAATGGTGCCCAATTTTTGTTATTTTATGGAATTTATTGGTGCCTAATACATATATTTTTTGTTGTTTTGTTGTTTTTTATTTATTTTTATTTGTGTATATAGTATGAACTTTATTTTTGTTATTTTTTGTTTTTTTTGTTTTTATTTTGCATATGAAGTATATATTTTTTGGAACACTTAAGCAAGGGATTTTTTTTTTGGTTTCTTTTTGAATTTTAATTAAGGATAATGATTTTTTACTTCTATTAATTTTAAGAAAACAAGAGATTTTATTTGTTTTGAAAAACCTACTAAGGCATTTTTATGATTTTTGTGTTGTGTTTTTTTTTTATTCTATGGGCATAAACTAAAGATTTTTTTTTGTTGTTGTCTTTTTTTTTTTGTATATATAAAGGAAAGGCTCTTCTTTTTTGGTTTTTTTATTTTTAGGAGCATAAAATAAAAGAAAGGGATTTTTGGGTTTTGACTTTAGGAGCCTAAAGAAATGATGATGATAATTTTTTTTTGCTTTTTTCTTAAACATAGGAAAAAGGAAATTTGTTTTTGTTTTTCTTTTATTTATTCTTGAAGATAAAAAGGGGAGGGATTTTTTTGTTGTTTTTTTTTTTTTTGCACTTTCAAACTAAAAGGGAATTTTTTTTCTCATGTATGTGTGCATCTTTATTTTCTGAAAATGAACAGAAAGAGGGTGAGCATACCTACCTTCCCCTGCAATGTAGCATAAAATGGTTCTTTATCACTGATCTGCTATGATGTGATTGTTTTCTGTTACCCCAGAATGTCCGGCGACGATGAGTATGTACCCGAGGAGGGCCATGAGGAGGAGCTCGAGGTAGTCTATGGCTCACTGGGAGAGCAGTTTTTTGTGGTGGAGCAGAGAGCGGGTCCCTGGCTGGAGATGCAGGGTGAGGCTGCCCGAGTTGGCCTCCTCCACCAACAGTACATTCACATCTCAAATTTTGGCATAGCGGGCCAGGTAAAAGATAGGTTCTGTTCTTCCTTTCTTTGCATAGTTTTTCTTCCTTTCCAAGATCTAATGTATTTCTCTTTTGACGCAGGACCTGCCCCCTAACGTGTTCCGCAGGGGTTGGCTGGATTTTCATGATTTCTACCTCTATGTCCCCCCCGTGGTGAAGTTCTTGCTGGCACAGGTGGGCTTTGGGGAGTTCCTGTCTTGCCCCTCCATGGGGGCCGATGTCGCATACCTGAAGGCATTGATAGAGCGGTTCTACCCTGAGACGATGACCTTCCATATGCATTATGCCGAGATGGCGCTTACGCCTGTAGATCGGGCGATGATTACTGACATTAGGGTAGGGGGCATACTGATAGCCAGTCTCGCGGTGCCGAGCAAAGAGGACATCATCCTATTGATAGGGGCGTACCCCCCCCCCCCCCCCGTGGGTAGATACAGGGCACCGAGGTCAAGATGACCTGGTTATCCGCGCTCTATACGACTGATGAGTTGGTGGATCTGGGCCAGCCAGATAGGGTGCTTTACATTATGCTCATGCGGGCGATCATCCTAGCCCGAATCACTCTCCTACTCCTACTGGATAAGACCCTCTTTACCAATGCGAGCGGCAGTTGAGTCAGCTTAGCGTTGCTAAGCATTATGGACAACTGGGGTGACGCCCATAGGTACGACTGGGGCGGGGCCAGATACGCATGGTTGATGTATGGCGTAGCTCGGGTTACCACCGGGGATTCCAAATCTGTTGTCGGTTTTTAGGCGGCATTGCAGGTAATCCCTAACTCTTTTGCTTTCTTCAATTTTACTTAAATGGTCTTTTACGCTACTGACTTATTCTTTTGTGCACTGTCCTTCTTAGGTATGGGGGAACCACCACTTTCACCCTAGGCGCCCGCTTCTCCACTCGGATGCATTCACCTACCCTCTTCTCAGCAATTGGAACTAAGCCCGGCACTATGACCTAGGCATGAAGCACCTAGAGATGGGCTTGAGATCCCAACTCGACCTGATGGTCCCTGAGTAGGTAATGCCTTTTTCAAATTTTTTAATTCCTGTTTGGAAATCGTCCTTGATTTATTATGTTGCATGTCTAATTGATTGGCCATCTCTTGACTTGGACAGATCCTCCACGACCCATACCTCACCTCCATTTTCTGAGACCGAGCAGCCGTAGGACCATCACGCCTATTCAACAACCGCCGCATTGTTTTCTTCTATGGGGCGTCGGCCAGGGCCTACTATCTAGCGGAGCTGGTGGTGCACTAGTACCAGGGCTATCATGACATACCCATGGACCCTCTTGCGGATGTCTTGGATCCTGCTGGTAGTATTGAGGAGCTCACTACGGCCTTCCTCCACAATGGGTTTCCTATCAATGCCCTTCTTGTGCCCAGGGATTATCATATATGGTATGAGTGCCTACCGTATCAGTTCATCCTACTGTGCTTCATTCCTAGTGCCAACTTCCTTGCATTCGGTGGCCCACACGCTCAGGTAATTCTCCTTTCCCTTTTTTAGATTAGTCCCCCTTTTGTTTTAATTCAGCCTTTGTTCCTTCTGAGTGGATTTCTATTTTGTTCACAGTTTGCTCAAGGGGATGACTCGGACGATGGAGGTGGAGCGGCGGTGGGTACCACTGATACTTCAGGGGCAGGTCCTTTAGGTGCTGGCCCTTTCGGCGTGGGTCCCTCAGGTGAGGGTTCTTCGAGAGCTGGTCCGTTGGGTAATTCTCATGTTGGTGCCCTTGGTGGTGATCCGCCTGTGGTCTATGGGACCTTCCGACGCCTGGATGATAGCTTTCTCTTAGGCCTGTGGGCTGATGTGGATAAGCAGGCACGTATCTTAGCTGAAGTGGCCCGAGTTCCTCCTCCTAAGGTGGTTCCAGGGGTAAGCCCTCTTACGATCATTCTTCCCTTGTCTTGGCTCCTTTGATCAATGCATGCATTTATTACTAGTCTTGTAATTGCATCGGTAACTGACATCCTATCCCTCTGAATGTAGAACTTCGACTCAGCTATGGAGTATGCGGCGTATTACCGTTACATCGCAGAGCTCCGGGACGTAGAGGTGGTGAGTATCTTGCTGCTCTGCTTTTCTCATTGGTTCTTCTATCCTTTGTTCCTCAATTGATCTTGATCTCTGACTTTAACTATGACTTGCAGCATGCACATGCCAAGGAGTCGCAATCCTTGCTTAGCAGGATTTCCCAGGCATGGTCCCGGGTGGGAGATATGCGGACTTACCAGGGCTCATCACGTCGGCGGAAGAAGTTAAAGGGCGCCAACAAATATTAGGCCCTAGTTTCTACATTTTACATAATTCAAATATTTTAGCACATTTTTGGGATAATTTTGGGATGTTTTAAACAGATTGTGATGGATGATTGTGGCATTTTTTATGATTTTTTTGCTTAGAAATATTTAGCACTATTCCTTTGATTGCATGTTATCTCTTTTCTTGTATATATTCGACTGTTTGCAAGATGATCTTGGTGATTGCTCATGAAAGTGACCCTCGAGGCCACATGCCTTAGTGCGAGTTTCCACCTTCACAAAGAGTCAAATGATTTCAAATATTAGGTGCTTTTTATGTTTGTGAATGTTCTTTACAGCATAAAGTAGGTGAATAGGCTAACTGGCAAAGGGGGCCAGCAAAGGCCCACAAAAATCCCCAAGAAAACTCAAAAAAATGGCATGGAGGGGAAGATTTGTGCTGGCGCAACTATTAGTTGCACCAGGCTTAAATTGGGGACATTTTCACTAGCGCAACTAATAGTTGCGCCAGTTTTAGCCTGGGGAGCTGTGGGGCCTTATATGCCTGAGATAGTCCAAATTCTTCCTCTTTTCTTTTTGACTGGGCCTTTTTGACTGATTTTTTCTCTCCTTGCTTTCCCAAGGGTGGGTCCATCAACATACATTGAATTTTATATTCTTGAAAGATCTTTGTACGTCGATGGACCTGCTTTCCAATCCTCCCTTACATGAAGGGCTTGGGACCAATTTACCCCTTTCTTTAAGCTTGGGGCCCAATTTTCTTAAAAGTTGGCATGGGAGCTTAAATGAGAGTGAGCTCGTCGAACTTGAGCGGCTCGGGCTATCACATCTTCCCCTCTTCCTTGAGATTCCTCTACGGTGGGACCTACTTCATGCGGCAGCCTCTCTTGTATACAAGTGCTCATGTGTTCCATTTTTGGGAAGCGAGAGCTAACTCCTACTCTTGAGGAGCTATCCAACTTATCCGATTTGAAGCTTCATAGAGACCTCGCAAGAGTCACGCCGAAGTCGGACTACTCTAAATCCGTTCACCTTACCCTCGGTTTGAAGAAATTCGAGTACGAAAAAAGTTTCATTGAGGGGCCCACAAGGTGTTCGATCAAATTCCTCAAAGAACTTTTCGATGATGAAAGTCTTCGAAAATTGCCAATTAGGAATATCTTCAATGCGAAAACCTTCACTATCAGTCTCGTTTTGGAGGTCCTTTTCTTTACTGGGGGAGAGAGCTTCTCTCTGGCTCTTTGTGACATTTTGATCGAGTTGGTAGAGGGTCGATCAGTGATGCACCTGGTCCTTGCCGAACTATACCGATGTCTTGATGCATTTGCTCTGGGTAAGGTGGAGAGCCTCAGAGGATGTCCTTTACTACTTTAGGTCTGGTTAGGTGAGCGTCTCACTATCTTGGGACTCATGCCACACTTTTATATTGCTTGAGGCGAGGCCACTCAATGCTTTTTAGGTAGGTGTCACTTACTTCCGCCGGGCGATTCGTCAGCTTTGAAGCTTGGCTGACTGATGCCGAGCTGATATGGAGGCTTCCATGGCTAGACCGGACCTTCCCAATAATTTATTCCAAAGATCATGAGGGCATCACCCTCCTAGGATTAACTGGCACCTTTTATTTCTCATTTCGGGTGTTGCGTTAGTTCGACTGCTCTCAGCAGGTGCCTTGCAAGGCAAAGCCCCCTCTATGTGACTTGATCTTTTCTAGGGGGTCCTCTGGGGACGTAGATCGGATTGCTACTCTTTGGGGGATGCGTCTGTCAATGCTGATGTGTGATACGGAGCAGGGCGATTCAATTCAGTCTTCCCCCAAATATGAGGCTTGGCTATTGGTTGAGCAACCTGCTGCTGATCCTCTGGATCAGACGAAGAGTATTGACATAGGAGGTCCCTGGCCAAAGAAAGAAACGGCGCTTCAAGCTTGTATTGAGTTGTTGGTTGATGAGAAGAGGGTCCCACAAGATCTTTTAACACATGAAAAAGTTAGAACATAGGTAGCAGAGAGCGAGGTCCTTCGTTTAAAAGGATCTTTGAGTGTCACTCATGGGGCTGCTGATGCATCTCGAAAGAGGTACAAGAGCTTGCATGGACGTTGGTTGACTGAGCAGAATGTCCGGGAGGATGGTTTTCTTGCTGAGATTAGTGCCTTAAAGCACAAGCTGGGCCGTTGATTCCTTCCTGCACATATAACTTTTTTACACAGATTAGATACACAGAAAAGGGGCATAAGAACCCCTTTACAGATACACACTTTTTGGTATACATATTTTCTTTATGTTTTTGTTTTTTCTATTTTTGTAAAAAAGAAAGAAAGAAAGAAAACTAGACATCACACCGACTATTGTTTGGAATATTGTGTAAGCAGTGCATTCGTAAAAAGAAAGGGAAATCTATCATATTTACATAGACTATTTTGTTCTTTTTATTTTGTGTGTTTTTTGGGTGTGGTGCCTTAACCACCGGGTGAGATATCGGGTCCTCTTTTGAGCATGGTCGAACCCCCTTTAAGTAGTCGGATCTCGGGTGAGTTTCAACAGCTTTACCAAGACTGGAGCGTCAATCCCTTTGGGCTGAGTCAAAAGTTTCTCCTTACCTTGAGTCATACATTTGACGAAGCAGTTTCACTAAGACAATTCTAGTCAGGGCCCAATTTGAACTAACATGAGCAGCCCAGCCAGTAAAAAATGGGAAACAAGAAGGGTAACCAAGAGGGTTCCTCCACCATCGAAACTATCAATCAAAACAAACCCTCCTTTTTTCAATTTTTTCTTTTTTTATCTTTTTTTACCCACAATGCCCAACGTGGGTTCATCGTGCCCGTTCTTGCCCTCTTTTTACCCATGGTGCCCTTTTGGGTTTTCACCACGTCCATGGGTTTAGCTCTCGTACCCCAAGCGCCCTTTCGGGTTTTCACTTGGTCTACACAAACTCGCTGTTTTTACCCGTAGCGCCCTTTTGGGTTTTCACCAATTCCATCCTGCTTTGATCTTGCATTTCTATTTTCTTTTCTTTTTATATCTTTCATCATTTTTTTTTTCAAAAGCCATGATATAGACATCGAATCCGTCATTGCCGGCTAGATGGGGTTCTGGTGTCGTCTCACAACTTGACTCGTGTTGACTTAGCGGATACTATGACTACTCGTGAACCTATTAACAGGGCTTTCTTCAGGGTGTAGCTTGGCCATGGGTTAGGTTAAGATTTGAAGGTATGTTGGGCTAAAAAGGTTTTCTTGATACAGTTTTAATTTTTAACAACATACTTTCCTTGGGGGATTTAATTGTACATGCCCCATGATTCTTCTATTTTATTCTTTTTCCTTTATTTTATTTCAGGCAATCTCTTTTTTATGTTTTGCTTTTCTGATTTTTTTTGTTTTTGATAGTAATTCTACTTCCTCTTTTTTGTTTTTTGTTTTTATATATATACACACTTCTTTTTCAGGGAAGGGGTTCATTGAAAGAAAGGCCCAGGCTCAAATGGTGTAGCAAAGAATATCATCATTTTTAAGGATGCTTTTTGGTTACTGTGCTTGGAATGATGGCCTCTTTTGGGTGGTTCTTAAGTAGTCACGTATCTATTTCACCAATACTTACCTTATCACGATAGACTAAGAGTAGAACCGTCGGACGAATCCAGCATTGATGGGCTCAGGAACATGATCTCTGTCTATGGTGGCGAGGTAGATGGCGTATCCCGATAGCCCTTCTCGGACGACATAAGGTCCTTCCCAGTTCGGTTTGAACTTCCTTCTCAGATCGGCATGGAGGGATGGGAAGATCTTCTTCAGTACAGTATCTCCTATCTTCAGATCTCGATCATGGACATGTTTATTATAAGGGCTTGCGATTCGCCCCTGGTAAATTTAAGTATGACACAAGGCTAGGAGTCTTTTCTCGTCCAGTAGATTCAATTATTCAAAGCGAGATCTATCTCTCTCTGCTTTGGGTAAGCCTGATTCTGTGAGGATTCGGAGCGAGGGTACTTCAACCTCTACCAGTAGGACGGCCTCGGTTCCATACACAAGGGAGAATAGTGTTGCCTGTAGCGGTATGGATCGACGTTTTGTAGGCCCATAGAGCAAATGGCAACATTTTGCTCCAATCTCGGTAAGTGACGACCATTTTCTCGAGGATGCGGATGACTGTCTTATTCGCAGCTTTCATGGCTCCATTAGTTTGAGGCCGGTAAGGTCACGAGCGATGGTGCTTGATCTTGTATTGCTCGCAGAAGGCTCAGATGCACTTATTCATAAAGTTGTGTCGTTGTCCATGATAACATCCTTGGGTACTACAAATCGGAACATAATATTGTTTTTAAGAAACTTCTCGATGTGACTAGCTATGATGTTGGTATATGACGCCGCTTCTACCCACTTGGTGAAGTACTCAATGGTGGCAAGGATGAATCGATGTCTGTTTGATGCTTTTGGATTAATCATTCTGACAACGTCAAGGCCCCAGGTAGTAAATGGCCAAGGAGTGGTCATGCAGTGTAGATCGATGGCAGGAGTGTGTATCATACTGGAGTGTTCCTGACACTTGTAGCATTTCTGAACATGTTTGCAGTAATTCGATTCCATAGTGGTTCAAAAGCATCCTTGCCGCAGAATTTTCTTGGCAAGTATGTGACTGCTGACGTGGGCACCGCATACTCCCTCATGGATCTCTCTCATGATATTGATCGCTTCACTTTCTATAAGGCACCTAAGCAAGATGTTATTGTACGAACGCCTGTAAAGGCATTCCCCGCAAATGACATAGCCTGCCACTAAACGTTGAATGATTCGTCAGTCCATCTTGGACGTACCCTCAGGGAAAGTTAGTGTCTTGAGGAAATTCTTGATATCTAAGAACCAAGGTGGCTCATCATCAGGTTTTATAGGTTCCTCAATCGTATAGCAGAAGGCCAGCTCATTCCTTTGCTTGATCATGATCAGCTTCATCTCAGCACCGTACGAGATTTCTGTCATTGATGCCAACATTGCTAGTGCATCGGCAAAGCGATTCCTTATCTGGGGGACATATGAGAACGTCACGTCTTGGAAGCAAGCTATCAGATCCTCAAGGTGCTCATTGTAGGGGATCAATTTCTCATCTTTTGTTTTCCAATCTCCATTCATCTAACATATAATAAACTGTGAATTGTTGAATAATCTAAGGTGAGTTACGTTTAGATTGAGAGCCGCCTACAAACCGACGGCACAAGCTTCATACTCGGCCATGTTGTTAGTGCAAGGGAAGTTGAGCTTGATGGAGACTGGTACATGGGATCCCTTTGGTAAAATCAGAATGGCGCCAACTCCCTGACCTTCGACATTTGTTGCCCCGTCAAAGTGCATTACTCAAGATTCCTCTGCTTCCTCAGTATCTTCCTCCATCATGAACAAGATGTCCTCATCAAGGAACTCAGTTCACAAGGGCTCATAATCTGGCAAAGGATTGTCGGCAAGATGATCGGCGAGTGCCTGCCCCATGATCAACTTCTGAGTGACATATGTGATGTTAAACTTAGACAATAAAAGCTGCCATCGTGCAGTTCGTTCAGTAAGAGCCGGCTTCATGAATAGGTATTTCAACGGGTCCATTCGGGCCAAAAGTAGAACAGCTTGCGATAGCAAGTAATGGCGGAGCCTTTGAGTGGCTCAAACAAGAGCTAGGCATGCTTTCTCCATATGAGAATAACGCATCTCATAATTAGTAAATTTCTTGCTCAGATAGTAGATGGCCTGCTCTCTTCTTCCCGTCTCGTCATGCTGCCCTAAGACACATTCCATCAAAACTTTCATCATGGAGAGATACATCAAGAGTAGTCTCCCCGGCTCAAGTGGTACTAAAATAGGTGGGTTAAGGAGGTAGCTTTTAATTTTATCAAACGTTTCCTGACAATCATCATTTCATTCAATGGGTGAATTCTTCCTTAGTAGCTTGAAGATCAGCGTGCAGATTAGAGTTAGTTGTGCAATGAACCGACTGATATATTATATTCTGCCCAGGAATCCTCTAACTTTCTTCTCAGTAGATAGTGGCGGCATTTCTGTGAGAGCTTTGACTTTGACTGGGTTGACCTCAATCCCTCTCCTACTGACGATGAATCCTAACAGTTTTCCAGACATAGCACCGAATGCGCACTTCTGTAGATTCAAACATAACCTATACTTTCGCAGTCTTTCAAATATCTTCTAAAGGTTTACCAAGTGATCGCTTCGCTCCGACAACTTGGCTATCATATCATTGACATATACTTTAATTTCTTGGAGCATCATGTCACTAAATAGTATGGTCATAGCTCTCTGGTACGTTGCACCAGCATTCTTCAACCCAAACGGCATGACTCGGTAGCAAAAGGTTCCCCAAGGAGTGATGAATGCAGTCTTCTCTCGATCTGCCTCTACCATCTTAATCTGATTGTATCCTAAGAATTCATCCATAAAAGAAAGCATCTTGTTCTTAGCAGTGTTATCGACCAAGATGTCGATATGCGACAATGGGAAATCGTCCTTTGGGCTCACCTTGTTTAAGCTTCGAAAATTGATGTGCATGCAGACTTTTCTGTCCTTCTTCGGCACAGGCACAATATGGGCTAGCCACTGCGGGTACTTGGATACCATGAGAAATCTCGCGTCATACTACTTGATAACCTCATCTTTGACTTTCAACATCCACTCAGGTCAGAGACGTCTCAGCTTCTGCTTAACCGGCTTCATATCAGGGTAGAGAGGCAACTCATGCTCGACCAAATCAGTGTCCAGACCAGGCATGTCCTCGTACAACCAGGCTAAATGTCTTGGTATAACCGAAGGAAGTCAATCATGCTTTTTCTTTCTTCAGGAGACAGCGACCTTCCGATCTTGGTAATTCAGGGAATCTCCTCAGTTCTTAGATTAACATCCTCAGTTTCTTCAACAATGGGGGTAGGGCCATGCTCAAATTCGACAAACCGGTCAAGGAGCTCATTAGGGAGCTCCTCTAAAGGGATATCCTTGTTCAGACTCGTAACTCTTACCACTTCTTCTATTTCTACAGGAAAGGGGTCAATTTTATGTGGGACGGGTATTTCAATTAATGCATCTTTTTGTGGGATTTTATTTGAAATTTTAAATGATAATATTTTTAGACTTTGTATTTTTTCAATATTTTTAGGATTTTCATTTTCTTCGGAGACGGACCATTGGCAACACGAGTCTGGGTATAAGCAAGGTATTGCCTGCTAAGGGCTTATCTCACTTTTTATATGTTATTTTTTTGGGAAACGGGTGCCAAATGTTAGGCCACTCCCCGCTTTCAGGGTTTGGGGTAAAGATGCCTAGTTGCGTACTTGAGGGGTCGCTCCTTCACCTGTTTGGATGGAGGGTACTGACTGATACAGCTCTTTGGAGTTAGCCTCCATCATGTTGATCCTTATTTCATCTGAGATAATATCCTCAAACATTAAAACAGTTTTGTGGTGATTTACCACAGAGAGAGTTTGTTCAGGTACCGACCGTCATTCCTCAAAGATGGATAACGCGGCCAAGTCTATCTCCAGGCTGGGAAGGGTGATGTAGCGATTGGTGGGGTGTACTAATGTCCTGGGCTTATGTGGGGTCAATTGGGTTACCCCATTCCGGTCAATTTTTACAATCCTGGTGCTCACAAATGAATTTCTGATATGAGGCCTGGGACGGGGTTTCTCCTCTATGTGGATCCCCCTAGCTTTTGCAGTTGTCGTCGCACGGGCTTTCTCCTTAGCCTCTCTCACCTCCTCTTCTATGGGCTTGTAGCCTAGCCCAAATCTAACTTTTTGGCCCCCCTTAGCTGTGACAGGCTCTCTTCTACCTTACAATCTGGGCCCAAGCCCTCTTCCTTTTTGGTAGCCCCACTTTTGGAGCATGTTCACTACTGTTAAGCAGTGAAAAATACCATTTTTCACCTCTTAACCTGACCTTTGGTGGACCTTTGAGCTAACTAATAATATGTTTTAAGTGTATTTTATAGATAAGCAATAAATTACAAGCTTAGTGCAGACATCCACTTAAAATATCCAAAGAAGCAATTTGCTGCTCAACATGTGACCTTACAGCCCAAAGGCCAGCCAATCAAGCAGTCCACAAGAGCCTTAGAAGTTAATGAGATTGTCTTTAGCCCAACTGGGAATGCTTGAGGCTGAGTGTAGATTACAAGGAATTAGGATTGAATCCACCAAGAGGTGGCTGAGTGTTGAACAAAGAAAGAATAACACACTAGAGATGTGTGCCAGCAGCGGAAGCACAAGAGTAAACCTGTCGAGAGGTTATCTTTAGCCGCTAAGAGGATCTGATGCCTAAAAGCTGACATATCGAGAGGTTCCATGAAGCTCTCGAGAGGATGGATGCTACATATGAAGCTGTCGAGAGGTTCCGAAGTGGAATAGTGAAGAGATCGAGAGGATGATAGAAGTTGTCGAGAGGTTGGAAGTGCAGTAAAAGATCCTGTCGACACCTTACCTGAAGGTGCAGGGGAAGTCGAGAGCTTCCAAGTACATCTCGAGAGGTTCAGCAGAACCTGTCGAGCAGTCCAAGAGAACCTATCGAGAGCTCAATGGTAGATTGTATAACAAGTCAACAGGTTGGTTATAACCTGTCGAGAGGATGAATGGAGAAATGGACAGAACGGTGAAAAGGGCTGCCAATCCTATCGAGATGTTTTCAATCCTGTTGAAATCCACACAGATCCTATCGACTAATCATCCAATCCTATCAACTAGTGTAAATTCAACTCCTTGAAAGGTTTCCAAACCTATCGAAATAAAGAGCAAGCAGGCTGAGAACCTCTCAACACTCGAACTGGGAACTTCTCAAGGCCCTTTTTAAGTAGCTGCCAACCTCTGAATTTTGTGCACACTTCCCAAAGCATGTCAACAACCCCTAGGGGTATTTTTGGTACATAGCTGGGCACGAATGGGAACCCTAACTACTTCACGTATAATTGAGGGCTAATAGAAGAAAGGCTTCTAGAAGAGAAATCAGCCACATCAGCATAACAGAATTATTCTATTGAGCTCTGATGGCCTAAACAAATTTGAGGATAGAGGAGGAGAGTATAAAAGCTTGAAGAAATTACAGAGTAAACATCCAGAATTGGAGAGAACGAGAGCTTAGTTCAAGATCCATTTTCCCTCCAAAAACTCCCTCTCTCTTCCTTCTTCTCCCACTCTCTCTTTAGCCAATCATGGTTAGCTAAACTCCTTTCAGTAGTTAGGGTGAGGTCTTGAGCTATAAATTGAGAGTTTCAGAGGCTTGTAAAGGATTGTATGTTGCACAGATTGCAGATCTTAGCATAATAGGATTGTAAGCTGTATTATTGCAATGTAATTATAGTTTTTAAAGGTAATTCTAATATATATTTCACTTCTTCATACTTGATTTCCCTGGATTGGATACTCCTGTGGATGTCAGTCAGAAATGGGGAGCTTATAGCGTGGCACCCACAGCATCTGTAATAGTTTACCTGTTCCAATCAAGAGCAATAGATTGGAATAATTGTTAAGACTTGAAAAGTACCACCTTTCACCCCTTAACTTAGCCTTTGATTAGACCCTTAGCCATCTAATAAATGCTTGTTAAGTGTTTCCTGTAGGTAATAAACAGCAGGGCAATAAGGCCATGAATCCTGCTAAGGAGCTTGTTTTGGCACCAGAAGAATGAACCATGAATCCAGACCATATAAAGCCTCGCGCAGCTGACAAAGCTCCAGAGGATTCAGAAAAATACACTTCGCGTAGTCCTCGCAAAGTCCCAAGACTTCACAAACAAGTTATCGCGCAGTAGAGTGACAGAAGAACTTCAGAAGCCTTGAGTCGCGCAGCTCTCGGGAAGTTTAGAAGTTAAAGGTCACGCAGCTCCCGCACAGTTTAAAATGACCCCTCTCACCCTCGCGCGGTTCGCTCAGAACAGCTGACGAGAGAGAGCTTCAGAATCCTACCTCGCGCAGCTATCGTGCAGTCGCCGCGGGATGCAAATATCAAGAGAACTTGTCGCGCAGTTCTCATGCTGTTCAGAAAGAAAGCAATCTCGTGAAAGCCAAAATTAGCCTCGTGAAGTGAAGAGGAAAGCTCGTGCAGTTCCCGCACTATTTCACAAATTATCAATCCAACTGCGCGAAGCCCAACCCAGTGAGAGCTTAACTGTCTACCTCACGACCGCTCAAAGCATCAAGAAGCTGCAACCATGCGACGTCTGAAGCTTTAATGTTAAACTCAACCACGCGAAGACTGGAGCTACCATGTGACAAGTCTGGGAATCGACTGCAACCTGGCAAAGCTCTGAACTCCAACTTCCAACATTCTGCAGAGGACTTTCTGGGGAATTCCAAAGATTAGGGCACGCACTTCCACACTCAAATCTCCATGCACGCGCCCAGAGGCATCCAAGGATCATTAATGTGCCATGTGGCATCGCTAAAATTAGGGTTTCCTAACCCTAATGCACCACCACAGCCACTGCTATATAAACCTAAGCCTGGTTAGGTTTAGGGGGGATCTTTCTTTTGGGAATCCTTGAGACTTTTTTATCAGAGATCGTTTTCTTTTCTATTTCTCAGTAGCTGTAAGTAGTTTTCTTTTTTTTTCTTTTTCTTCTCTCCATGGCTCAGCACTTGCTGGCCATGCCTTTGTATGTCTATTGAGATTAGATTAATGGAGTTTGTGTAATAGGATTTGTACTCTTATGGGATTTGTGTATTTGTGAGCTGTTCTGTGCAAGGCTGCTGCCTTGTGATCCGCCATTACTTTGGCTATGTTTCAAAGGAATGGAGGACTAATTCTAAGAACCCATTCAGATCCAAGTGACCTGTGTGTCTGGGCTATCATGATCCTTTACAGCCTTAGCCCCACCACAAACTAGATCTGAAATCCCCATGGAAGCCTGAGCTGGTAGCCTTGTGACCATGGTGGTAGCAGCAATTAACTTGTTTTGTCTTGGGCTCCGTGAGGAGGATAGCCTGTGGGATAGTCTGTGACCATTTAAGTGGACAGGTTATAGCCTTAGGGTGAATCCAACACGTCGATCTAAGATGGATCCTTCTTCCCCGAGCCTGAGTTGTTAAGCCTGGTAGGAGATTGTGCAGAGGCAGACTCCCCATATATTTGTATAGACCTGCCATCAGATGCTAGATCTGATATGGTTATGGAGATTGTAGGCTTGTGACTGGACCATTGCAGCACCACTCAAGCAATGGACAGCTGGATCGAAGGTGGTACTCAACCTCTTACTGGTTCTATGTGTCTGAGCTATCATGGTCCTATATAGCCTTAGCCCCACACATAGAGCTTTAGAGGTTGAGGTTCCCTATGGATTCCTGAGCTTTTGTAGCCTGGATGAAGTAGTGCCTACAATGATTAATTTGTTTTGACCCATCTCTGGACTGTGATTCCCCTATGGGATAGTCTGTGACCATTTAAGTGGACAGGCTATAACCTTAAGGGATTGGATCATGGCACAGGGATGAGTTGAATTCTTCCTCCTCTTTGGTGATAATGTAGCCATTGGACAGGATTTCCATAACATCAGATCTGAATCTGAGTTATAAAAAAAACTCCTTTGATCTAGACTCAATAACCTACTTCTCACCCTTTTATATTTATTTTCCACAATCCATCCATCTTCTCAACCCTTTCTGTAGTTAACTCATTCGACTATCTTAGAATACTTAGAATAAGTGACCTTAAACTCCCCTCCTTTTAGGACTGTCAGATCTGTAGTCAGAACTGGAGGGACTACTAGAGATGGCTCCTTTGGAGCTGTAAATCACCTCTCCCTGTGGGACAAACTCTTACTTATCAAAACTTGCTACATATGGACCCTGTATCTTACAGGTCTAAGATTTCTCAGTTATGCTGATTCCATCCCCTGTTTTA
Source organism: Chloranthus sessilifolius (assembly GCA_021018995.1). Taxonomy (NCBI): domain Eukaryota; kingdom Viridiplantae; phylum Streptophyta; class Magnoliopsida; order Chloranthales; family Chloranthaceae; genus Chloranthus; species Chloranthus sessilifolius. The sequence continues at coordinate 40,174,658 of CM037593.1, forward strand.
CTCTTTCTTTGATTTTAAATTATTTTTACCACTAACACATAAAGCAACCACACTGAGATTTTGCAACAATAATCTCTGGGATGATCTGTGTCTAGTAGAAGGGCAGATCATAACCTTAGGATTACTTTAATCCATTGGTGGAGAGTGGATTCTTATACCTAGTATCTGAGCTTGCAGCCAGATGGAGGATTGTTGCAGATCTGTCATTTACACTGCCTTTGATTCTTTTAATTTTCAGTAAAAGACCAAAACCCCTAGCTGTTGTTCTCCATCCTTTGAATTTTCATCTTTTCTCTCTCTCCCCTAATCTCTGTGTTTGACCAGATCTGGATCACTTGCATTTAATTTTTGTAGTTTGTAATAAAAGTGACAAATCTTAAAACCTCTCCTCTTTCCTGTTTTAATTTAGCTGAAATTAGGATAGAGTGCCAGATCTACCATAGATCTGGAGATTTATCATCCATTTGAACACATTTCCCTATGGGCATACCCTTGCCTATTAAAACTTGCTGCAATAGCCCTAATTCTTGCAGGATTGGTTGCTTGCCTTGATATCTCATTGTTATAATTTGTGCCTTTTAATTGGCTGTTTTTAACCATATAATAATTACAAGGTGGGCAACACAACAATTTTTTGGCATCGCTGTCGGGGATCTGTATTTTTAAAGTGGTAGATCTAAGTTTTTCTCATTCTTAGATTTAGATTTTAATTGACTTTTAATTGTTTGATTAATTGTTGCCTTAGTTTTTACTGTAGTTTAACTTTGTTTCAGATCTGGATTTGTGGTGCTAAGAGGAGATTTGTGCCAAGTTGAGGAGCAAGCCTTGCTTAAGTTTGCATTTTCTAACTCTGATTACGATCTGCAGTTTTGTAGATCTGTAGCATTAGTTGTGTTTTTGTGTCATTATTTTTTTTTGTTGCATTCTGTGCTGTGATTTTTTGTATTGCATTTGGTTTCTTTTGGGTGTATGCTTGGGAGGAGGTCTCTTAATCCTGAGATTACCCCTGTGAATCTTAAAGTTGAAAGACTTCTCATACCTAAGCATCCTGTACACACTCCTGTAGTTGATTTGGAAATTGCTGCAATGGGTGAGCAACCTAGAACACTGAAAGAATTCAATGCACCAGGGGTGTACAATTCCCCCTTCTACATTCAATTCCCTGTTGTTCAAGGGAATTATGAGATCAAGTCCTCCATCATCCAAATGCTACCCTCATACCATAGTCTGAGCAAAAAAGACCCCTATAAGTATATTGATGAATTTTTAGGACTGTGCACTACATTCAATATTACAGGTTTGGAGGAGGAAGCAACCAGGTTGAGACTCTTTTCTTTTTCACCAAAGGATAAAGCCAGAACTTGATTGTCAATGCTCCCAACCAATAGTATTCAGTCCTGGAATGACCTTCAATGTCAATTTTTGGCCAAATTTTTTCCCATGTCCAAAACAAGCCAGCTGAGGAAGAGCATCATCTCATTTGCTCAAGCCCCAACTGAGGACTTTCACCAAGCATGGGAGAGATTCAAAGAGCTCCTGAAGCAATGTCCCCATCATCAAATTCCTGAATGGCAACTTGTTCAAAGTTTCTATCAGATAATTGATCCCAAGAGCAGGGATATGGTTGATACCTCTTGTGGTGGTACTTACCTCCACAAGACTGCTGATGAGGCTTAGGAGTTGGTTGATATCATTAGTGAAAACTCCATGCAAAGGGAGACCTTGTCAAGGGATTTTGAAATCCCTAGAATGGTGAGAGAAAATACCATAAGAGAAAAAATGTATGAGGTGAATAGATACAATGATTTGGAAAGGAAACTGGGCAACTTAACCCAAAAGTTTGATAAGCTCATGGGAGCAATGCAGTCACCCATAGCTGCCAAAGTGGAGGAGGCATGTGTCATATGCCAGTCCCCCACTCACTCCCTTGAGGAATGTCCTTCAGCTTCCCAATTTTCAAACCTTATGATGGAACATGTGAATGCTGCTCAGTCCTATGGACAACAGCCTACTGCTGGTTATCAATGGAGAAACCACTCCAACTTGAGGTGGAGACAAGATAACTTTCAAAACCAGCAACAGCAGCTACAACAGTCCATGCCTTATAGGAATGCCAAGCCATACCAGCAGAATTATTTTCCAAGGCCTCAATACCATTAGCCCATGGCTCAACCTGTGCATCAAAGTGCACCAACCCAAGCTCCATCTAGATCCCTCATTTTTGAAGAGCAAGTTCTGGCTTCACTATAGAATTTAGGCTCTTTATCTCAAACTGTCAACTCTCATAGCCAAAGCATTAAAAAGATAGAGGACCACCTTGGTCAGTTGTCTAATACTTTGACTAAGATAGAGGAGGGAAGATTGCCAAGTCAGCCCATGAATAATCTAAGAGGACAGTACATGGTGGGTCTGACTTCTTCCCATGAAGAAGCAAAATTTGTCACCACCTTGAGGAGTGGGAGACTGGTTGATAACCAAGTTGGTATTGAGCCTGATGAGTCAAGTGCAGAAAATGAAGAAACAACTCATGAAAATATGCAGCAGGAGCAACATATAAAAAATAAGGGGGGTGATGTGCCCCAACAGAAAATTGAAAACAAAAATAAAGAAAAATCTAATAAACTTGCTAAAGCTGCAAATGGGAGGTCAATTCCCCATTTTTCATTTCCCAATGCGTTGAAAGTAGCTTCTCCTTTTGACAAGGAGAATGCTAAAGTGGAGGAAATGATGGAAACTTTCAAACAAGTAAAGATCAACTTGCCTTTACTTTATGCCATCAAGCAAGTTCCAGCCTATTTAAAAATTTTGAAAGAATTGTACACCCACAAAAGACAGTCTAGGATACGATTATCCAAGAAGGTCTTTTGTATTGAGAAAGTGAACCAAGTGATGTCCATTGCAACCCCATCCAAACCCTAGAGTTCCCATAATCCCTTGCATCATTGGGAATCATACCATTTAGAAGGCCTTATTAGATCTGGGAGCTAGTGTAAACCTACTTTCATATTCTGTTTATGAGAAGTTAGGCTTAAGAGAATTGAAGCCTACACATGTGGTGCTATAGGTAGCTGACAGATCTGAAAGGAGGCCTGTGGGAATGATAGAGGATGTTTTAGTTGGGGTTGACAAATTTTTCTATCCAGCAGATTTTCTGATTCTTGACATGGAGCCAAGCAAGTGCACCACCTCTATTCCTGTGATTTTGGGCAGGCATTTCTTGGCCACTGCCAATGCTTGTATTCAGTGTAGATCAGGAGTAATGGAGGTATCTTTTGGCAACATGAAGGTTAAATTGAATATTTATAATGCAGCAAATCAGTCTCACTTGAATGGTGAGGATTGTTTTTCAATTGATGTATTAGATGGGCTTGTAGAAGAGACTTTGCCCAAGCTGTTGCATTGTGATGAATTGTGTGATGCTTTTGGTAATGTTTTTGAGAATGTGTAGAGTGAGATTATGGAAGAGAAGGTCCCCACCCCCAAGGTTCAAGAGGTGAAAACCTTAATTTTTCATGTGGGGCCAGCAATAAGGTATCCTCCTTAGAAATATGTTGTGTTGCCTCTTCCACCACCATCAAAGGCATCTTTGTTGCCTTCACTTGTATGTCCACCTGATGTGGAGTTGAAACAGCTATCTAATACTTTGAAGTATGTCTTTTTGGGGGCAAACTAGGAATTGCTAGTGATCATTTCTTCCTCTCTCACTGCTCAGCAAGAGGAAGAACTGTTGTGTGTTTTAAATAAACATAAGAGAGCAATAGGCTGGACCATTGCTGACCTTGGGGGCATCAGCCCTGCTATGTGCATGCATAAAATCCACTTGGAAGAGGGTTCCAAACCCTCTAGAGAAATGCAAAAAAAATTAAATCCCCACATGCAAGAAGTGGTGATGAAAGAAGTGGTCAAATTGTTAGATGCTGAAGTCATCTACCCAATTTCAGATTTTGAATGGGTGGCACCTACTCAGGTGGTCCCTAAGAAATCTGAAATTACTGTGATTAAAACTGATGCTGGTGAGCTTATTCCAACTAGGAAAACCATAGGTCGGAGGGTGCGTATAGACTATCAGAATCTCAATTTGAAAACTAAAAAAGACCATTTCCCTTTGCCCTTCATTAACCAAATTTTGGATAAGTTGGTAGGCAAGGCTTTTTATTATTTTCTTGATGGATATTTAGGGTATAACCAAATCCCTGTTTACCCACAAGATCAAGAAAAGACAACCTTCACTTGCCCATTTGGCACCTTTACTTGCAGAAGGATGCCATTTGGACTATGTCATGCCTCTGCAACTTTTCAAAGGTGCATGTATGCTATATTCTCTGACATGATTAATCAATTTTTAGAGATATTCATGGATGATTTCTCTATTTTTGGGGACAGTTTTAGTCAATGTCTACAGCATCTCAGCCTTGTGTTGCAGAGATGTGAGGAAACCAACTTGGTGTTGAGTTGGGAAAAGAGTCATTTCATAGTCACTCAAGGCATTATCCTTGGCCATGTGGTTTCCTACAGAGGCATTGAGGTAGACAAGGCTAAAATAGATTTGATTGCACATTTGCCCCCACCAAAAACTATGAAACAAGTCAGATCTTTCTTGGGGCATGTTGGGTTCTATAGGAGATTCATCAAGGACTTTAGCAAGATCTCAAAACCACTTTGTCACCTATTGTGCTAAGAGGTTCCCTTTGAATTCATTGATGAATGTCTTATTGCCTTTGAGCTATTGAAAAGTTGTTTAACCTCTACACATATCCTTCAAGCACCTGATTTCTCCTTGCCATTTGAGTTGATGCGTGATGCATCAGACTTTGCTATAGGTACAATCTTGGGACAAATGAAGGATAAGGCTCCTTGTGTGATTTCCTATACAAGCAAAATCATGATTGATGCTTAGTTAAATTACACAACAACTGAGAAGGAACTGCTGGAAATTGTCTATGCTTTAGAGAAATTAAGGTCTTATGTATTGGGATCCAAGATAGTGGTTTTCACAGACCACTCAGCCCTGAAATACCTTTTATCAAAAAAGGATGCTAAGCCAAGATTAATCAGATGGACCCTCCTATTGCAGGAGTTTGATCTTGAGATTAAGGACAAAAAAGGGGTTGAAAATGTGGTTGCAGACCACTTATCTAGGATCCTAGTAGAGGAGTTTGATAGGTTGCCTATCAATGATTCTTTTCCTGATGATGTTTGTTATCAGCACCTCTACACCTTGGTTTGCAAATATTGTGAACTACTTGGCAGTGGGTAGGATCCCTCCACATTAGAATAAAATGGACAAGAATCTATTCTTTTCACATATCAGACATTATATGTGGGAGGATCCATACCTGTTCAAGCATTGTGCAAATCAGGTGGTAAGGAGATGTGTCCCTGATAAAGAATTCCACGGCATACTAACCATGTGTCATGAACAGGCTTGTGGAGGCCACTTCAGTGGGAAAAAAATTGTTGCCAAGGTGCTCCAAAGTGGATTTTACTGACCCACTCTCTTCAAGGATGCATGGCATCACTGTAAAGCCTGTGAAAGATGCCAAAAGATGGGAAATATCCCCAAAAGGAACTCTATGCCTTTGCAGTCTATACTTGTGGTTGAACTTTTTTACATATAGGGAATTGACTTCATGGGCCCTTTCCCTCCTTCCTATGGATACAATTATATTCTTGTGGCTATGGACTATGTGTCCAAATGGGTTGAGGCCATAGCCACAAGAACTAATGATCACAAGGTTGTCCTCAATTTCTTGAAGGACAACATTTTCTCCAGGTTTGGCACCTCCAGAGCCATCATTAGTGATGGGGGGAGTCATTTTTGTAATAGACAGTTTGAAAACCTTCTTAGAAAGAACTCTGTGACACACAGAGTTGCCACCCCATATCACCCACAAACCAGTGGGCAGGTGAAAATTTCTAATAGAGAAATTAAACACATTTTGGAGAAAATTATGAGGGTAGATAGGAAAGACTGGTTCCTGAAGTTACCAGATGCTCTGTGAGCTTATAGAACAGCCTATAAGACTCCAATAGGGATGTCTCCCTTCAGGCTGGTATATGGAAAAGCATGCCATTTACCAGTAGAGCATGAGCACAAGGCTTATTGGGCTATTAAAGCATTGAACATTGATCTAACTTCTGCTAGCATGCACAGGAAACTCCAGCTGTCAAAGCTTGAGGAGCTAAGATTGAAGGTATATGCAAATGCTAGGATCTACCAGGAAAAAACCAAGGTTTTCTATGACAAGTATCTGCTGAGGAAAGAGTTCACAGCTGGCAACAAGGTATGGCTGTTCAACTCTAAGTTGAAATTTTTTCCAGAAAAGGACCTTACATAGTTGAGCATGTATCCCCATCTGGAGCTGTTGAAATCAAGGATCCAACGGATGGTAGGATCATGAAATTTAATGGTCAAAGGCTCAAGCTTGGTGTTTAAAATGTGGTGGAGCCTATGATGACCATTCACTATCATGAACCTCCATAACATGTCTGATTTTCAACAATGTATATTATGTATAATAGCTAGTGTGTTTGGTTATTTTTGTTGTTGTTTCTGTCTCTGTTTCATTTCTGTTTGGCATTGTACATGAATTTTTCCATGTGTGTTTAGTGCCTCATGTAGGATAATTAGTCAAATTTGTGGAGTAGACAAAGTTGGAATGTCAAATCTATTTGGGGAATGAACTAAGAACTGCTTATAATTCTTTTTAAACTGAAATACAACCTGTCAATAGGTTCTATGAACACGTCGACAAGTTCTGAGAGTTCCCAGTTTGCATTTCGACAAGATCTGGAAGCTATCGAGAGGTGTGAATTAACCTTCGATAGGTTCTGAAGGTTTTGGTTGAATTCTCGACAAGTACAGGATACCTATCAAGAGGTTCTTGGATCCTCTCGAAGTGATTTTTCTAGAGCCTGGAACTTGTCGAGAGGATTATATGTTGAACTCAAAGTGCATGTCGAGAGGTTCTGTGAACCTCTCGAAATGAATTTTTCTATAACCTTGGACCTGTCGACAGGATGGAATGAACCTCTTGCTAGGATCAGCTACTTTTTACACTTCGACAGGTTACATCAACCTGTCGACACCTTGACCCAATCCTGTCAAAGCTTGTTTTCCCATTGCTTTAAACCAAGCGACAACTCCAGTTACCATTCAACAACTTGTCTCTGAGCCTTAAGTCTTCTCTGCCGATTTTCCATTTTTCCTTTTTCTATCTCTACCTCACTGGTTGTTACTTCAAGCACCTAGCCATTTTCTCCATTGCTTTAATTCATCAAAAGCTACACTTTGCACCTGGTCTGAGCTAGTTTGGTGTTGTGAACTTTAAGATCTGAGAAACCCTAGGTTTCTGTTGGTAAGCCTCTCTTCTGCTCAACTTTGTGATTTTGGCATTTCATTTGCAAATTGGTGAGGTTAATTTGATTGATAAAAAGGGTATGTGTGGCTATTGTATTTGATTGTGGGAAATTGATTGAGTAGTGGTTGGTCAAGAGGATACCTTGGCTAATCTTTTCAAAGCACCCTCCAAATCTGCCACCAAAGCTACTAGGAAATCCGGTAGGCAACCCACAAAGGCTAAGGAAACCCCACCTGCAAAGAGAAAATTGGTCATGGATGAGGCTGAGAAAGCTGTCAAACCTAGGAAAGCTAAGAAATCTAAGAAGGCCCAAATCAGTGAAGAATTTGTTGAGGAGGCCCCTGAGTCTAACATTGTGCCTGAGCTTAACCTTGGGGTTGTGCTTGAAAACCCTGACCCTGAGCCTAATCCTGAAGTCCCTATGAATAGATCCACTCCAAATGAATTTGTGGATGCATTAGGCCTGATCCCATAAACAACTGTGGATACCCCTTATTTTTCTAAGGAGGAGGATTGTAAGGTCACAATGGACTATTTGGTGAAGGCAGGTCTGACACCATTGATGACCCCATTGAATTAAGAGTCTTACCCCAGGCTTGTCAAGTTGTGGTATCAGAACCTGAGGAAGGGGACCAAGCAAGGTTCAATTGAGCCTTGTCTTGTGACTTTAATTGATAACTAGGAGCTTGTAGTGGACTATAGAGATATTAGATTGACATTAGGGGTTCCATCAGTTTTTTATACAATTTATGGGTTAGGAGCACCTGAGAGTGTGCCTTTTAAAACTATGTCCAGACACCTAACTCAGGGCATTGTGAGGTCTGGGGACTCAATAATGAGAAGAGATTTACCCCCCAGCATGCTCTTCTTTTATTCCATTTTGAGAAAGAACATTTATGTCAATGGCCATCAACAGGAAAGAAGAACCCCAATAGTAGATGCCCTGTATTTTTTCTCCAAGGGCCAATTTATAAATACTGCTCATTTAGTGTTTGAGGCCATGGTGGATGTGAATGACAAATGTAGGAAAGCACAGGCCTTACCAAGGCTACCCTATAGCAGGCTCATTACTTCCTTGCTCAAAAGAAAAGAATTTGTGTTTAAAGAGGATGAGAAAGTAGAGAAGGTGACTCCTAAAGAACTTGGGAAGAGGGCCTTGTTTGCCAGTCAGACTCTCATTGGAAAGAGCAAGAGCAAATCTGTGGAGAGTCCTGAAAGAGAGGCACCTTAGGTGGCCAGCTTTGCAGCTGCACCTGTGATTCCCCTAGCCATACCAGCCAGCTCCTCAGCTAAAGTTGGGACTTCTACATCTACTGCTCCAAGTTGGGAACCTCCACATGTGTCCTCTACACCCTCAATCATCCCCTCCATTGATTTGATTTTACCTATGGCCAGCTCCTCTGATAACAGCCTCACCATCCCTCCCTCTATCACGCCATCCATCTCAGCTTCCTTACCTTCCCTTCAAATTTCCATTCCCCCTAGCAGCTCAGCCATCCCCTCCATTATTACCACCTCCACACCACTCTCAGCCCCTTTTTACATTGACCCCATCCCTACCTTACCTTCACTCACCATTCCAGCCAGCCCATCCATATCAACCACTCTACCTTTAAGCCCTCCACCATCCACTTCATTTGACCAAGCCATGTCTTCTCCACCATCCATTCCTTTTGGCATTGACCCCACCTTTTCCCTCTCACCTCCACACACCCAGGACCAACTAACCAGTTTGGGGTATTCAACCCTGATAAAGTCCACTATGGATAATATTGGGCATGAATACACTCCCTTACCTGATTCTCCACAACCCAACTCTCCACAGCCTACCCAATTGCAGTCTACACACACATCATCTTTTCAGCATGCCCACACTTCACCATTTCAACCCATGCCTCCCATCCAAACCACAGCCCCTATCATATCTAATCCCCTATCCCAAATACTTAACCTCCTACTCTCCCTTCAAGCCCAAGTTGTCGCCAATTCCCAAACCCAATCTTCCATTGAGGTCAACCTTCAATCCATTACCCCCAGCATGCTAAACCAGGCCTCCATCCACACTAGCCTCCAAGCTATCCAATCAACATTGTCCAACTTAACCCCACCATCTCACCTACCACCTAGCCCTACACCCACCCATTTACCTACCCCTCCCCCTTCTCCCCGACCCATTACCTTAGTTGTAACCTGTAACAGTTACAAGATTTTTACACTACTTGATATAGATATGGGTCAGGTTAAATATATGCCAAAAACGTGACACAGGTCACCACTAATATAAAATTATGAGGGCTGTCGGACCTATGTAAATGTGGGTAGCAAACTCATATCACGCAATGCTGCTTTATGTAAATTTCAATCATATTAGAATTGAGTCATCGATCATAACCACACATTTAGTGCTAATACCGATATGTGGTATAGCAGAGTTACATGTGATATCAAAGCCCAAGGCAAGTGACATAACCCCCATTAGTCCTTATAACCGTTGGGCTAATATCTTGGGAGGATAAGCCTCTTTTGGCTTATCCTATACAAAGCAATGCCCATATGGGCAATACATAGGAACCTTGCCCACTCTCAAATATCAAAAGAATAAATAAATAAATAAATAAAACAAAAAAACATCTTTGTTTTATCTGTGAGATACACAACTACCAAGTATTGGCCTTGCATGGGAGCCCAGCCTTCTTTGTCTTTCTTGCTATACACTTACAAACAAAGTATTGGCTTTGCAGGGATTCATAGCTTTAAAGAGCTCATAAGCTCCTTGCCTCCACTTATGACTACACGATGTTGTGAGTCATCATGCAAAGCATGCACGCAAAGTGCAACTCGACTGGTATAAAAAAAATAAACAGAGGAACCTCCTTCTCCTTCCTACTTCTGCTGCTAAATCCTTTGACACCTTCCATCACATATATCCAACAGCTAGCAAAACTAACCTTCAAAAAAATCAAAAATTAACTCTACTGCTACCCCTTTGTATACCTCTGGATTTCCAACCAACCAGTAGAACCTTAGCTCACACAATGACCTGAGATTCAAGCATGAGATGTTAGAGACAACGCTTAGTCTCACTGCACTCCGTACATCTCTGATGTTTATACACGCTTGGTGAACGCATATCTTGATACCAAATCGGCACCATCCTCACGGTATGTTAATTTCATTTTCATTTTGATGAGATGGGCAAAAATGTAGCGTATCAGATATAACCTATCAAAAGCATTCACTCGTACACTCCGATTCAGCCCATGCTGAATTACATGTACATCGGCATGTACATCATCGGATATTTCATGCCAAAATTAATGCTGATATCAACATATATATATAGAGAGAGGAGTAGATATAGATAGGATATATATATATATATATATATATATATATGTAATCAAAGGCATAGAAAACAAGAACAGAAGAAGAAAACCATGGCAAGCAAGGCTTGCCGCGGCAACCCTTCATGCTTGCTGCGGCAAGGTGCAAGCTGAAGGGCTTGCCTCGGCAAGCAATGTTCTTGCCACGGCAACATTGTGCACTGACCACTGTGTAGTATTTTTGTCATAACATTTGATACCAAGCTCCAAATGGTATGATTCTTGATGCGTTGGAAAGGGAACAATGAGCCCTACAACTTTCATGAAGTAAATAAGCTCTAAATCAGACGTTTAAAGGGTCAAAACATAGTGACAAGATGTGGCAAGGTACTCAGGCTTGCCGCGGCAACATTGTGCACTGACCACTGTTTGGTATTTTCATTATAACTTTTGATCCCAAACTCGGATTGGCACGATTCTTGATGCGTTGGAAAGGAAACAACGAGCCCTACAACTTTCAGGAAGAAACAAATTTCTGAATCTAACATTTAAGAGATTAAAAAATTGGTGACAAGTCACGGCAACATGCTCAGCTGCAAAGCTTGCCGCGGCAACCCTGCATCTGACGCACTTGGTGACACCTCTGTCAAAGGTTTGTGCTGGGTTAAATTGCAGAGTTTGACTATAAGATTTGTGACCATAAATGGCCCATATTTGGGGTCTATGTTGACCCAATAAACCATTAAAAATACTAAAACTATGACCATAAATCCTAGATATTTGGTGCACATGGCAAGTCTGCTTGAAGACATGCGTACACAGGTAACCAGTTACACGTAAGCCTGGTATAAGGTAGGGAGTTTATATTGTTAATTTATATTTTATTTTCGAATTCATCCCTGATTAGCAAGTTATAGTTATGCCTATGTTAGTTTGATCCATATGCTAATAATAGTTTCGGTTGTTATGAATATGCTAGTTGTGCTAGTTCTGCTGAGGTATACTAAGCTATGATGATAGTAAGATCAAAGCCATATATATTTATACCATGAATTTAGATGCTCGAACCATGCTAGTTCAGCTCGACATAGGATTATTCTATGAATATATGTCCTCATGATAGTCTTTGAATATAAGGACAGTTTTAATTGATGATTAGAGATTTATAAGGATGTCAATTAGTTTTGTTGATGATAAACGCATGTGATAATGTCAGTTTGTATAATAAACATGTCAGTTGAGATGGATATGATACTAATGAAATCAGTGTTGATGGATGATGCTAAAAATATAGTGATAACGAGATAATGTTAAGTCAGTTTAGAGGAATGGTTCTGATTAATGATGATCATGTATTGCTCATGTATAATCATGTATAATAATCATAGATAGAGATAGATGAGTTTATGAATCATGATGAAAGTATAAGTCAGATTTGACGTGTGATTAATGAATTAATATGCTAGACCAGTTTTGATGAATAGTTATTTCAGCTCGATAGATGAATATTAATGATTATGCTAATTTCAGTTTAAATGAATGCCTTTGCATGACTATGCTCGTGTCAAGTTTGATGAATAGATATGCATGATAAGGATCCAAGCAGTTGTACCGAATGACTATTATGCTAATTCATTTAGATGTGTGATTATAAATGATGATACGATTAGTTACGTGTGAATGATGATAAGATCAGTTTCGATGCATGAATATGAATAGTTATGTTAACTCAGTTATACTAGTTCAGTTTTACTATATCATACATGTTCATGATATTCTTGCATATGTGTTAGCATGCATTGTTCATGTACTGTTATCCTTGATGTCATATACACGTCTTTATTCTTGTCTTGAAATAAGTGATCCCGCTAACTCGGGAGCTTGATATCTTGTCCAAGTGATCCCGCTAACTCGGGAGCTTGATATCTTGTCCAAGTGATCCCGCTAACTCGGGAGCTTGATTTTCTTGGTCCAAGTGATCCCGCTAACTAGGGAGCTTGACAGGTGATCCCGCTACTCGGGAGCTTGATTTTTTTATCCTTGTACATGTCTTGTTTCAGCATGATTCCTTGATATTATCTCATGATTCCTTGTCAGTTCTCGTATTTGGTCAGCATGAATATTTCAATATTGTCAGCATGATATGATATAACATAAGTTAGTGCTTGTTCTGTTATATACTGCTAGAATAGGCCTAATATAAGATAATATGTGCTTCATTTTATTTTGCATCTAGACATGAATGGATAATCTAAAATATAAATTAGCACTGTAAATTTTCCTACTGAGCTTCGATGATAGCTCATCCTATGACTTTATGTCTTAGCTGCAGATATTGCTCAAGACCCTGAGCACGAGGATGTTCCTACCACCATCAGGAGGAGAATGAGGGAGACAAGGAGGAAGATTCTGTGGAGGAATTCTTTCCTTGAGAGGTTTTTGAGAGAGACTTGTATAAATAGCAGTATGATTTAAGATAGTTTACTACTTCATGTATAGGTTTCTGTTTATATTCCTGTTCAGTTTGCTACTTTAGATAAATGAATGAATATCAGTTGTTGCCATATTTCTACGTATCAGAGTTAATTCAATTCGCTTCCGCATATGTAATACTTTGTACACGATGCACTTGTATGACAGGATCATGTTAGGTGATCCGACGGTGCGACCTTTCCCATTTATGAGAAGGGGAAAAGTCGGGCAGTCACATAACCTCCCCTGTTGACTCACCCATTGACCCGAGTCTAGGCCTTCTCCCCCCTACATTTACCAATGCTTCCACAGATGTGGAGGATTTAATCCCCACCTCCTCAAATCTAACCCAAACAAACCTTGAACCTAAGCCTTACCTTGAAGTCCATCACCCTTTCCCCTCAATCTCCACCCCACCCATGCCATCATCCAACCCTTCCTCCCCTGCTGAGCTGCCTCTACTTCTTGCCTCTTTCTTTTCCATACCTCGATACTGCACCCTCCTACATGCAATGAGGGACAATGCATACCTCAAGCGAGATGTCATTAGAGCCATGACTGACCTAGGCACCTCAATCAAGATTCCTATGTAGCCAAGATTAACCAAATGGAGGTGGATCACAATTTTGAGCTGCTGTAAATTTCAAAGGGCTGGCAACGGATTTTACTGCTAAATGAAGCTAAAAAGCATATTGCAGCCTCGGAGAAGTCAAGAGCTGATGGATTAGAAAAGAGGTTGGCTACTTCCAAAGCTATAAACAAGGCCACTAAGGATTGTATGAGAGTCAAGTTGCACTGGCTGAGAAGAAGGCTGAAATACTTGAAAAACAAATTGCTGCCATGACTGCCAGACAGCCTGCACATGCAGCTGCACCTGCCCCAATGAAAGAAAAGGAGATAGCTGCCCATTCTGAAGAGGTAGCTACCAACAAAGAGCAGACCAAGGTTGAGCGAAGGGCTGAGTTGAAAGCCTATGTTGCTCAAAGTGGATCCAACCCTGATGATATTTTCACCTCTGACTCGGACTCTGAGTAGCTATAGTTTGTATTTAGGGTTCCTACACTGTATTTTCGGCATTTCAAACATAGTTAGGTTGTCTATTTTTTGTTTATTTTTCTTGTTAGCTTCATTGTACATATTTCTGCTTATAAATGAATAGTTTTGTTTGCAACTTGTGTCTGATTTTGTTTAGAATGCTTTGTTTCGGCTGATTTGCTTGTGATTTTCTTGTTTGTCTTTCTTGTTTGTTCCTTTTACCTGCTTTCTTTTGTATATTATTGTTACCAAAATAACCTGTTGTACTTGCTCCTTATCTTTAAAGCAGTGAGGACACTGCTCCTCATAGGTTTGGGGGTGTGGCAAGGTTTGCCAATGGATAATTAATAGTAGTGTAGCAAGGTTTTAAAAGAAATTGAGAAAATAAAGTGATTTCCCACCTGGTTTTTGAAAAAGAGGAAATTAAAACTTTTTAAAATTGAAATATGTTGTAGTGCTAACAAGATCATGAAGCAAATGTCAAGAATATTTCAGGAATTAATGCTTAGTGAACTTGAAAAGAGAGAAAATTGTGAGGATATACCCCAAAAATCTTATGAAAGACCATACCCAGTGAGATTTGGGCCTAAGAAAAAAAAAATTTCTTTGAAGTGTGTCTTGGCAATTTTTTCATCTCTAAGGACTGATTGGATCTAGTTTTGCTCACTAGAAGTTAGGCAAATCTAAGTTGAAATAGCTTGACAACACTCAGGACATTGAGGACATGATGTAAGGCCGCTCTTTGGACAGTTTGAGACTAAAATTTCCCACCTTTGAACTGCCCTTGATACACAATATTTGAGCCTTAAAAATCCCAGTTTTTCTTTGATAAAAACCAGAGAATTTGAACCCAAAACCTCTTGACCTACTTCAGTTCACCCTTAATCTGAGAAATCAGGAAATAGAAGGAGAAGTAAGGTTAAAGGAGCAAGGTTTGACAATTTGGTAAAAGAAGAAGAAAATACATTTGAAGGCAAGTGTGATGTATAGTTGTGGCATTCCAACCTATAAAAAGATAAATAAAAAATAAAATAAAATAAATAAATAAATAAGAGGGTACAAAAAGAAAAAGCAAAACAAAAATATGAGAAAGAGGCCATTTCATTAGTATTTTGGAAAAGAAGAGAAGAAGCTGGCTACTTTGGCTCTGAAAATTCAAAAAGAAGATGGAACTATGCTAAAAAGAGGAAGGTGTACATGTCACCTCCTTACTCCCCTGATTTCTCAATTTTGAATCCTTCCTTAACCTTTTATGTTTTGTAAAGAAGATGGAACTGTGCTAAAAAGAGGAAGGTGTACATGTCACCTCCTTACTCCACTGATTTCTCAATTTTGAATCCTTCCTTAACCTTTTATGTTTTGTAAACTTCACCCATAAGCCACATTGCAACCCAATAAAAAGACCTTACTGATCTGAAATGGATTGAGTTGTCATGTGGAGATAAGGATTTGTTTGATCTATTATGAAAAGAGTTAGAAAATTTCATAAATTAAAGCAATGCCTATGCTCATGCTTGTAGTCCTATTTGAGGGTTGTAACTGCTCTTGAGTTGTGTGAATTGATACACCCTTCAATTTTTGTTGTGAGTAATAGCCCTGGTGAGCTTTGGATCTGAAATCAGGTTTGTCAGGGGCATTATCAAAACATGATTCTCAATTTGATGGTAAGTTTTGCATTAATTTTCATACAAAATGCCTTGATATGAGCTGATTGATTGTGAAGGAATTACAGCAGAATTTTAGTTTTGAACTGCCATGTTTTTGCTGAGAATCCTCTAAAACTGAATGGACAAGGTGTGGAATGAATTTATGTTGCTTGAATTTTTGTTTTAACATGCTGCATTAATTTTAACTGGGTCATTGGAGAAGTTTATGGGTAACTTCATTGAAAACCCTCAGGAGACTTCACTCCTCCACTAGGGATCACCTAGGGGTTTAAAAGTTTGATGCATATATTAAATGCATCTGTGTTCCCTACAAAAGTGACATTTTTCATTTTTCAATAATTGTTCTTACTTTCTCCTTTGCTCAGGGACTAGCAAAGCTTAGGTTTGGGGGTGTGTTAAGCAGTGAAAAATACCATTTTTCACCTCTTAACCTAACCTTTGGTGGACCTTTGAGCTGACTAATAATATGTTTTGAGTGTATTTTATAGATAAGTAATAAATTGCAAGCTTAGTGCAGACATCAACTTAAAATAGTCAAAGAAGCAATTTGCTGCTCAACATGTGACCTTACAGCCCAAAGGCCAACCAATCAAGTAGTCCACAAGAGCCTTAGAAGTTAATGAGATTGTCTTTAGCCCAACTAGGAATGCTTGAGGCTGAGTGTAGATTACAAGGAATTAGGATTGAATCCACTAAGAGGTGGCTGAGTGTTGAACAAAGAAAGAACAACACACTAGAGATGTGTGCCAGCAGTGGAAGCACAAGAGTAAACCTGTCGAGAGGTTATCTTTAGCCGCTAAGAGGATCTGATGCCTAAAAGCTGACATATCGAGAGGTTCCATGAAGCTCTCGAGAGGATGGATGCTACACATGAAGCTGTCGAGAGGTTCTGAAGAGAAATAGTGAAGAGATCGAGAGGATGATAGAAACTGTCGAGGGGTTGGAAGTGCAGTAAAAGATCCTGTCGACACCTTACCTGAAGGTGCAGGGGAAGTCAAGAGCTTCCAAGTACATCTTGAGAGGTTCAGCAGAACCTGTCGAGCAGTCCAAGAGAACCTGTCGAGATCTCAGTGGTAGATTGTATAATAAGTCGACAGGTTAATTATAACCTGTCAAGAGGATGAATGGAGAAATGGACAGAACGGTGAAAAGGGTTGCCAATCTTGTCGAGATGTTTTCAATCCTATCGAAAGCCACACAGATCCTATCGACTAATCATCCAATCCTATCAACTAGTGTAATTCAACTCCTCGAGAGGTTTCCAAACCTATCGAAATAAAGAGCAAGCAGGTTGAGAACCTGTCGAGAGGTTCTCTGAACCTCTCGACACTCGAACTGGGAACTTCTTAAGGCCCTTTTTTAGCAACTGCTAACCTCCAAATTTTGTTCACACTTCCCAAAGCACATCAACAACCCCTGGGGGGTATTTTTGGTACATAGCTGGGCACGAATGGGGACCCTAACTGCTTCACGTGTACTTGAGGGCTAATGGAAGAAAGTCTTCTAGAAGAGAAATCAGCCACATCAGCATGACAGAATTATTCTCTTGAGCTCTGATTGGCTGAAATAAATCTGAGGACAGATGAGGAGAGTATGAAAGCTTGAAAAAATTACAGAGCAAACATCCAAAATTAGAGAGAACGAGAGCTTAGTTCGAGATCCATTTTCCCTCCAAAAACACCCTCTCTCTTCCTTCTTCTCCCACTCTCTCTTTAGCCAATCATGGTTGGCTAAACTCCTTTCAGTAGTTACGATGAGGTCTTGAGCTATAAATTGAGAGTTTCAGAGGCTTGTAAAAGATTGTATGTTATACAGATTACAGATCTGAGCATAATAGGATTGTAAGTTGTATTATTGTAATGTAATTGTGGTTTTTAAAGGTAATTATAATCTACATTTCCCTTCTTCATATTTGATTTCCCTGGATTGGATACTCCTGTGGATGCCAGCCAGAAATGGGGAGCTTGTAGCCTGGAACCCATAGCATCTGTAATAGTTTAGCTATTCCAATCAAGATCAATAGATTAGAACAATCTCTGGGATGATCTGTGTCCAGTAGAAGGGCAAATCATAACATTAGGATTGCTTTGATCCATTGGTGGAGAGTGGATTCTTATACCTAGCATCTGAGCTTGTAGTTAGATGGAGGATTGTTGCAGATATGTCCTCTACATTGCCTTTGATTCCTTTGATTTTCTGTAAAAGACCAAAATCCTTAGTTGTTGTTCTCCATCCTTTGAATTTTCATCTTTTCTCTATCTCCCCTCATCTCTGTGTTTAACCAAATCTAAATCACTTGCATTTAATTTTTATAGTTTGTAGTAAAATTGACAAATCTTAAAACCTCCCCTCTTTCCTGTTTTAATTTAGCTAAAATTAGGATAGAGTGCCAGATCTACCATAGATCTGGAGATTTATCATCCTTTTGAACACATTTCCCTATGGACATACCCTTACTTATCTATTAAAACTTGCTGCAACAGCCTTGGTTCTTACAGAACTGGTTGCTTGCCTTGATATCTCATTGCTATAATTTATGCCTTTTAATTGGCTATTTTTAATCGTATAATAATTGCAAGGTGGGCAACACAACAACTATCGCTACCATTCCACCTCCGGTTCTCAGAATGATACCCTCGATGTGCTCCGGGAGTACTGTTGATATCTCATACTCGAAATTGTGGAGGTCGACATCCTCAGCGGTGTGTGGTACATCCAGCACATTGGGCTTTTCAATGCTATTGGTGGCCTTTTCTTTCTCACTGTGCCCCTCACCGATGATTGTGATGATCTTATGCCCAAATGCAAATTTGAGTTTCTAGTGCAGCGTAGCGGGTATGGCTCTGACTTCATGTAGCCACGGGCGCCCTAGTAGCAGAATAAATGAGGATTTGATGTCCATCGCTTGAAATAATATGGAGAAGGTCATTGGCTCAATTAATAGCTTAAGATCAACTTCTCCCATTATCTCTCTTTGTGTGTTATCAAAGCATCTGGCGCTAGTTCTCATGGGTCTTCGCATGCAAGGATCTACCCCAATCTTGGTGGCGATTCTCAGCGGGCATATGTTTAATGCAGACCCATTATCGATCAAAACCAGTGGGATTATAATATTTCCAAACTCAATAGCTATATTTGAGGATTTTGAGTGACTACCTCCTTCCTCAGGTAAATCGGCATCAGAAAATGAAATGGCATTTGGAGCCATTACTTGACCAATTATTTGCCCAACTTCATCGGGGCTGACTTGAAGTGACACTTGTGCATTCTTTAACGCCCCCATTAATGCTTGGAAATGGAGTGGAGACGTCATCAATAAATCCTAAATAGTAATATGGGCAGGCATTCTTCTCAGCTGAGTCTCCATTATATGCTCTCGACTCATTTTCTCGAAAGGGTTCACTGCGCTATCTTTCTTCCCCTCTGGCTGGGCTTGTGCGGTTAATGGTGCTTCCTGCTACTTTGAGATCTTGTCGGATCTCGTGATGAATTCCACTGCCCCTTCTTTGTTGCTGTCAGCATTGACATTTGTTTGTTTATAACTAAGCAGGGCCTGATGAGGATTATAGGTTGGTCTCAGAATCTGAAATGGCATTGCTACTGGTGTCGGAGGCACTTGCACTGCGGGCTCCGGAGGTGTGGGTAACACTTGATTTACCTCGGTGATAGCTAGTTGGGTGGTAAAATTGGACCAGATGGGGGTGGTGAAGCTTGTGAGTGGTGGAGTCGGGGAAAAGGGGTAGGGGTAGGCCATTGGTAACTGATGGGTGCCAGCGAGGGATTGGGGGTATGATGGGCAACTGGGTAATTAACAGGGGTGGTGGTGTATGGTTGATATGCATTTGTGTGTACATAATTGACGGCTGTGGGTGATGGAAAATAAACCCTAAGATCCTAGTTCAATTCACGGAGTCGGGTTGGGGAAATAATCTGACAAATTCAGGGGTTCAATCACCCCAATATTCCTTTCTTCAACATCTCTCGCCAATGGTGCCACATGGCTCTCCTGATCACTGATGTAATTGGATGGATCAAATTCAAATTCCTCCTCACATTCCTCTACCATCCTAATGGTGGGTCTGGGACCTGCTCCTCCAGTAGGATGTGGGGTAATGGTACCTGGTGGATATTTGTATGTTGGTTCACTTGCGAAGGTGCTGGTGGAATGATTTTCTTAGCATCGATTAAATCTTGGATTGCGTGCTTTAATGGAAAGTAGCGATCAGTCAGGTGACTCGGGCCTTGATGAAAATTACAGTGGATGTTAGGGTCGTAGTTCTTTGGGAACGGGTGAGGAGGAGGTTGCGATTGATGAATAGTGATTAATCCCTCTTCTACTAGTAAAGGTAAAAGTACACTTAGAGATTGCCCTAGGGGTGTAAACACTCGGTCATAGCAGGCTCTCCTATGGTCCAAAGTCATCTGCATTCCTGGCCCGTTCCCTGCTCTCTCCATCTGCTCAGTTCTGACTGGTACTGGCTGTGCTACTTGAAATTGGAATGGGGTTACGTTATTATTAGGCCTGATATTGGCAACGTTCTAGATGTCAGCCCCTGTTCTCTTCTCATTTCTCTATTTTGAAAACCTCCTAACCCCGCTGGCTCCACTTGGTATATTTTTATTCAGGCGGCCTTCCTTGATGGCATCTTCACAGCGATTGGCAATATCAGCAAAGGAGAGAAAAAAGTCTGAGATCACTAGTAGAGTATTCTTAAAAATCATTTCGAGCTGCTCATCGTCAGGTATCCTATTTCTGACCTGAGCTGTTAGTACTCTCCATTGCCCCAAATAGTCGTTGAAGGTCTCATTCAGGTTCTGCCTTAGATGGGCCAAGTCAGACATATGCGGTTTGATGCTTATGTTGTAGACATATTGTTCCCGAAATAAGTGCGTTAAGTCCTTCCACATTTTCATCATAGATGGTTCCAAAGATGTGAACCATCTCAGGGCCGGACCGGTCAAACTCTTTTGAAAGACCTTTATCAATAGTCTTTCGTCCCCTCCATATTGGCACATGTCCCCACAATAGGACTTGAGGTGTGTAATAGGATTGTCGGTACCGTTGTACTTGTTAAAAGCTGATATTTTAAATTTGGGAGGCAAGGGGACCTTAGCGAACAAACATAAATCTATGAAGTCCGTGGCGTGGATTTCAGCACCACCCATTTTCATCAACTGCTTCTGTATTTTGTCCAACTATTCTTTCAGATGCTCTGACTCCTTGAATATGGGGGCCATTTTCTCGGCAGTTGGTTGGATTTCACTTTGTGCTACCAGGGGGTGGGAAATGATAGGGGGAGGGTTAAGGCTGGACAATGCCCCAGCATAGGGTCTATTATTCTTAATCTCATCCTCTTCATACTGCTGGTCGACATAGTATGCAGTGAGGGCAGGATTCTCTTACTGGTGTTGCATGGACTAGGTGGGAATGGCATGAGTGGGGGTTAGGTGAGTCCATTGGGGGTGAGGGCAGGTTTGTTGGGTGATGGGATGAGTAGAAGTTAGATTTTGGAGTGGGGCCTAATGAGGCCATTGAGCATGGGAGAAGGTTTGAAGCTGACTTTGGGATGTAGGGATATGGGTGAATTGGGACTGATGCAAGGCATGGGTTTGAGCTGGGCATGAGGGTTGTAAATGGGTGAAATTCTGAAGGAATTGTGAAGGGTATGGGTGTGAGGCTCCAAGGTTTTGTAGGGCTTAGTTTTGGGCCATGAAGCCTTGGGAGGGTTGGGCCACAAAGCCTTGGTCATCGTAGGTTTGGGCCATAGGCCCTTGATGGGTTTTGGCCATGGGCCCTTAATGGGTTTTGGCCATGGGCCCTTGGTGGGTTTGGGCCATTAGGCCAAGGTGAGTCTGGGCCATGGGAACTTGATGGGTCTGGGCCATGGGCCCTTGGTGAGTCTAGCCCATTGGGTCTTGATGGGTCTAGCCCTTCGCCTTGATGGGTCTGGGCCATGGGCCCTTGGTGGGTGTGGTTATGAGGTTCTAGGCCACGGGGCCTTGGGACATGTAGGGAATGGGGTTTTGGGCCATTGGGCCTTGGGATATATGGGTAGTGGGGGTTTGGGTAGTGTGGATGATGGGGGGTTGATGGGGGTCATGGGGGAATGAGGCATGGAGGCTTGCTACGGTATGGAATGGATCCATAGATGTGTGGTGTGGATGAGAGGGGATGTGTTGGGAGGCCTTCCACCTATTATAGGTGTGGAACATCTCCTCCATCATGGCCATAGAAGGAGGATCAAATAGAGATGAGCCATTTGATGGTTGGAAGGGTGTGGGAAGAGGAAAAATTGGGCATGGCCCCGGTAAAATTGGGCATGGCCCGGGTAAGAGGTGGGATATGGGGTGGATTGGAGAAATGAGGTTGGGCATTGGTGGATGGATTTGGCATGTATGGGGAGGATGTATGGGGCATGGAAGTTGGAAATGAGGGAGGAAAATTGGCCATGGCTTCGGGAAAGATGGGCATGGATTGGGTAAATGGAGGGATGTGTGGGGGATTGGATGTGGTATGGATAGATGCGGGTGGATTGGGTTGGGCGGATGAAAAATAGGGCATGTTGGTTAGGGTAGAGGATGGGTTTTGAGCGGGTGTGGAAGGGAGGTGAGATGGGTTGGAGATGGCCATGGATGTTTGGAAAAATGATAGGAAATTTGGACTTTTGGTATTTTGGGAAATGGTGGAAGGGAAAATGGGTGCACCGAACGGGCCGGTTATGGTGAGGGTTGAATGGGTGGGGGTGGAATTAAAGGCTTCTTCGGTGTGGGAATGGGTTGGAGAATGTGGCAGGGATGAGTCGGGATCGGCGTAAGCTGAGTCCACGGCCCACGACATGCCTTGGTATCGGGTTGGGTATGGGTCCTCGAATGGGGCCCGTAAAACTTCCTCGTTCTTCTCCTACGGGATGACAGAGGGTACATTGATGTCGTTGTGTCGGCACCAATCAAGACTATTGTTTGGAAGTTTTTTATATTTTTAATTTTTTTGGATTTTTACAAGTAAAGAAATGAGGGTTCCGGGGCCTTTTAAATTCCCTTCTTGGGTAGCTCTCATACCCTAAATAGGTCCCGCGACAAAGGTTCCGAAGTGCTTCAAAAGAATCAAAGGGAAACCCTTCGATCTATTAAAGGCACAGAAACCAATGTAAATAATTTGATCCCCCGAAATGAATCAAGAAGAAGTCACCTTCTTTTGACCGGCGAGGGCATATTGGGTGTTGGAAATTGTGAGGCCTAAACAGAGGCACTAAACACACTGATCGGGGAGTCCGGGGGGTGAAATAGGCCACAGATTCAGACTGGGGCTACTCAGAACCACACTGGCACAACTAATAGTGGCGCCAGAGCAAAAGTTCCAGATTTAAAGTTGGCACAACTAATAGTTGCGCTAGTGTTCTTTTGGAACATTTTGTATTGGCGCAACTATTACTTGCTCCAGACTAAACGTGCTCTCCAGTTTGCTTGACAGCAGCAGGCCTAGTCTGAAATGGGTCTCCAAACTGGTTTTTGGTGGAAGTTGCGCTTCCAGGGACCGACTGTTTATATGATCCGCTCTCTTTCTCTCCAAACCTAAGGGTTTAAGGCCAAATCAGGTTCACTATCGCTCTCTTTTTTCCTGGGTTTTAAGCTTGGAATGAGAAGGTTACCCACCCGATATACCTCAAGTGCAAGCACTTTTCTTAGGTACTAGGTGGGCTGGAACTTTTTTGAATTATCACCACTAGGGGCTGCCGCCTTACTAAGACCCGGATCATTGTATGTGTGCCTAAATAACCCAACCCTTTAAAAATATACCTCGCAAAAATTAATTTAGATCTCCCTTGTTGGTTCAATTTTATTTTTCACTTTTAAAGGCATTTTCTTAAGTTCAAAGACCGGGGGTGATGACCTCGTGCCACCTCTACGGGCCGGTGTTCACTGTTGAAATATGATTACGGAATTAAAAATGCAAGTAGGCCCACCAAACGGCTAAGGCACTTTAAATGACATAAATGTAAAGAAATTTAAATGCAAAGCACAAGTAGGCATACCAATCGGCTAAGGTACTTAAAATGGCGAAAATATAAAGAAAATTAAAGACTATGCGCAAGTAGTCCCGCCGATCAGCTAAGGCTCGTAAATGACGTAAAAGTAAGGGTAAGTAAAATAACGTAATCAGAGGGGTGAGTAAAAAAATAAATAAATAACAATAATAAAAAGGTTAGTAAAATAAAAATTAAAGAGGCCAAATTCAAGGGGAAGCTCTACTAGCTACTCCCCAGCAGAGTCGCCATCTGTGCAACCGTGGGATTTTTTGGCGATCCCGTCGCGATGATGCGCTCTCTAATAAAAATATAGAATCACCACCCAAAGCTTTTGGTTTCCCAAGAAACCTAGATCAATTTTATAAGCACCAAAGTGCCACAAATATGACTCTGAATCTGGTTTACGCCAAAGGCTCTTGGGTAAGGGCTTTGGTTATCGATTGGGAAGGTGTTAGGCACCTAATCAACCCTCTTAATGCGGTCTCTACTAATGACCAAAATAAAAATAATATAAAGAAAATAAAAAGGCTTCATCTTGCTCAAATGGGTCTTAAATCCTATTTGTGCCCCTCCGTTCCTACCAAAAATTCGGCGACATAATGGCACAAATGGGAGGATGGAGGAATAACCGAGAAGGTAGAGGAATAAAGGGGAGAGCCAGAGATCTCGGGCCCTTGTTGCACTGCTATTGATCCTTGTGTTGGCTTGGTTTGGTGAGCTTTTGAAGGCTTGTATGATGAGAAATGGGGCTCTAACTCCTATGGCTTACTAGCTAAGAGGTAGAGAGAAAAGGCTAGGGGGTAACACACCTCTAACCTAGAGCTTATGGGTGAAAAGCTAAGGTCTAAAGGGACTCTTGAAGTTCTGAAATTTGTAAGGAATGGTGCACTAGAGGAGAGAGAGAGAGAAGGGATTCCTTAATCTCTTTAATGCAAATTTTTTCAAGCCTTTGTAAAGGGAGGGGTGCCTCTCTATTTATAGGAAAAAGAGAGGTTAGAAGGGTGCTTAGAGGCTAATTGGGTTTAGCAATTAGGTAATGGGTCATCTAAGGTTTCCTAGGATTTTTGAAGCCTTAAAAAATGTGAGAAGGTGCTCCAATGGTGGATATAGGGTGAGGCTTTAAACCACTTAAGGAGTTGCACATAGGTAGTAAATGGGTATAACAGAACTAGCAAAACACACCCCAAAGGTCGAGATGGTCAACAAGTCAAACCTCAATCTTGATTTTTGAGACAAAAATACGATTCGTTTATATGCGGCACAATTATTGCGCTTGCGCATATGCACAAGAAAACAAAGGCATGACATAAAGGCTCTGAGAAGTTGGCTACCCCGAGGGACCCACCTTAATGCTGGTGCAACTATTAGTTGCACCAAGCTATTTTTGGGGAGAGATGGCTTGGCGCAACTATTAGTTGCACCAAATCCGCTTATAACTGGCACAACTATTAGTTGCGCCAAATCCCTAAGGGGGTTTGCATGAAATTACCATTCTACCCTGCGAGTTCGGAAGGCGATATCTTTGCATATACAGCTCCGATTGGGCTAATTCTTGGCCCGTTGGAAAGTTGATGACTTCTACTATTCAATGGTGTGAGATTTGATCATAGTAAGAGGTCACAGCTAGTCCTAGTGCACCCTTCTTAATTCATTTCTCGGGAAACCTAGGTTTAGGTCCGGGATGGGTTCTAAGGGTCGAGATTGGTTTCTAAGGATTCGGGAAGGTTCTTAAGGGATCTAGGGTGATTCAAAAGGGCTTGGGATGGCTCCTAAGGTCTTGGAAGGGTTTCTAAGGGTTCCATTCATCCCATCAAAAGCTCATAGGCGCGCCTCTCTCGAAATGTGTTTCGATCGGGCCTTGGGCCAAATTTGGGTGTCTACACTTTGGGATGTGTGGGATTGCTAAGAACATTGGGATGTGTGCCCTAGAAGCTGTGGAATCCCAAAAATACCCTTGAATGTTGAGGACAGCAATTGGAACCCTTGCCTCGAGCAGTTGCAGCTTCAGATTTTCTATCTCAAGTAGTTATCAAGAGGATGTAGCTTCAGGTTGCTTTAGAATGTTATCCTCGAGCAGTTCTTGAGAGGATCTCGACAGGATGAAATACAGGCTTTGAAGGGCTCGAGTAGCTGGAATGGGAGCAGTGAACTGCTCGAGTTCATAAAACATCACCCTTTTAAAGTGCTCGAGTAGATTAATAGGAGCTCGTCAAGTTCACTCTGCAGCTAGTAGCTGCTCGAGTAGATTTAAGAACTACTTGAGTTCAATAAATAGCTCCAGCTCTCCAGGTCCCCAACTCGACAGGTTCATGAATCTACTCGAGTTCAATAAATACAGCTCTATGAACTGCTCAAGTGCAGCCTTATAGCATCAGCCAACTGCTCGACAGCCATAAAGGCTTCAGGTTAGTGCTCGAGATGCCCACTTTGATCTGCTCGACAGGTTCAAATGTCTTCAGCTCTCCAGGTCAATAACTCGATAGGTTCAAGTCTGCAGTAATGAACTACTCGAGTTCATGGTTTGCTTCAGCAACTACTCGAGTTCATTAGTTCCTTGGATCTTCAACTGCTCGACATGTGTGCTTGACACCTGAACTGCTTGAGTTATGTGTGGTGCTTCAACAAACTACTTGGCATCTTCAATAAACTGCTCGAGAGGATGGCTAGGAGCTGCTCGAGATGCGTTATGCTTCAGGTTCTCAAGCTCCCAGCTCAAGAGGTTTGATGTCTTCAGTTGTGAACTACTCGACAGCATGAAGGCTTCAACTCTCCATTATTGCATCTACTCGAGTGGGTAAATCACAACAGTAGCAGCTGTTTGAATGTGCATTTGCTGCAGACTTGATGTACTTGAGAGGCTTGTCTTGCTTCAGCAATGTGGCTTGGATGTATTAAAGCAGCAGCAGCTTTATAGCTCAAGTAGATTGCAGCAGTAGCTCGGGAGGATGGCTCTGCATGCAGCTCGAGTATATACATATTCAGTGCAGCTGCTTGAATGGTTCATGGCTTCACATCCATAAGCTCTACAATTGGAATGCAGCAGATATAACTACATGCATGAATAAAGTGCTTGAGCTGTTCAGTGCAAGTGTTGTGGCTGCCATGTGCCTTAGTTGTTGAAGATGCCGGTGCTCTTTGCATAGTCTATTGCAACAGCACATGCTCAACAGCTATTCCATTTTAAATCCACTACAGCAGCATGCCATAAACTTTGAGCTCCATCTCTCTCTTCTCAGCAAGACTCAAGGACACCAATGCATGCTAAATTGCCCCAATGGTGTGAACCACCATGGTGCATTCATTGTAAACTCATCAGCTCCTCAGCTTAACACAAAATTCCTTCTTCTTTGCACTAGAAAGATTGATTGCAGTACTAAGCTATAGTTTCCTGTCATCTATAAAAACACACTTAAAAACTCATTATTAACCAGTTCAAAGGTCTATTAAAGGTCAGGTTAAGAGGTGAAAAGTGGTATATTTCAGTGCTCAACACACTCCCAAACCCAATCTTTGCTAGTCCTCGAGCAAAGGAAAAATTAAAAATAATTATTAAAAATAGTAAATGCGACTTTCGTAGGGAGCACGAATGTATTTAGCTTATGCATCAAGCCTTCTAAACCCCTAGGTGATCCCTAGTGGAGGGGTTAAATCTCCTTAGGGTTTTCAGCGAAGATACCTACAAACTTCACCATTAAAACAGTTAAGTATAGTGCAGCCAATGACAAAACAGATTTCAATAAATAGAGCATCATTCCACACTTATTCTTTAAAAATAAGAGGAAATTACAGCAATAATGCAAACAATTTAAAATTAAAATCAGCATGTGTTTTCATCACCACCATTCAATTCCCATCAGAAAAATCAGTACTAAGCTTGCCTTTAATTCAAAAATCAGGTGTAAATACTACCCTAATGAAGTTAAAATTCAGACCCAATCCTCACCAGGGCTATTTCTCGATAATAAAAATTCAAGGGTGTTCACACTCTCATTAGCTCAAGAGCAGTCACAGACCTCAAATAGGGCTGCAAGCACGAGCATGGGTATTGCTTCTAATTTATGACATCCTCATATACTTTCCATCATAGATTAGACATCTCCTCATCTCCACATGGCAGCTCATTTCATTTCAGATCAACATGATTTTTTTGATGGGTTGTAATGTGGCTTATGATTGAGGTTTATAAAGAATAAAAGGGGGTAGAATGGATTTAAAATTAAGAACTCAGCAAGGGGAGGAGGTGATTCATGACTTCACCTACTTCCTTTCAGCACAACTTCATCTTCCTTGAAATTTTTCAGATTCAAAGTGGCCAACTTCTTCGCTTCTTTTCAATTTTTAGATGAAGTAATTGTTGTATTAAAATGTTGTGCTATTATTTTATTAGAAAATGTGATAAAAACAAATGAAAAGTGGAAGTGGAATGGAATGAAACCAACAGCATTCTAAACTCAGTCCTGCAAGATCCAGGGCTGTTGTATCAAGTTTTAAAAGATAAGTAAGGGTTGTCCACAGGAAAATGCATTAAAGAATTTGAAAAATCTCCAGATTTGCTACAAATCTGGCACTCTATTCTATTCTAACTTAAACAATAAAAGAAAGAGAAAGAGGAGAGGTTTTTGGGGTTGTCACTTTAAACTACAAATTAGAGAAAATTAAATCTAAATGTAAATTGATCCAGAGATGAGCAGAAAACAGATTTGAAGAAAAGATAAAAGGTTTTGGGGAATTACAATCAGATATGGAGAATAGCAGCTTGGGATTTGGTCTCACTGAAAATTGATTGGTTAGACAATTGTGTAGAGAACTAATCTACAGTCATCCCTCATTTGGCTATAAGCACAAATGCAAGGTAAAATAATCTAATTTAGACCAAAGGTTTGAATTAATCTTAAGGCTATGATTTGTCCACTTCAATGGTCACAGATCATCCTAGGGATTTTCTTCAATCCAAAGGCTTCAATTAGAACAAGAAAACCACAACAGATGCTATGGATGCAAGGCTACAAGCTCAGGCATCCACAGGAGCATAAACCTAGGAAATCTAATGAAAAACAGTAGATCTATAGACTAA
Organism: Chloranthus sessilifolius; assembly: GCA_021018995.1. Taxonomy (NCBI): domain Eukaryota; kingdom Viridiplantae; phylum Streptophyta; class Magnoliopsida; order Chloranthales; family Chloranthaceae; genus Chloranthus; species Chloranthus sessilifolius. The sequence continues at coordinate 40,203,617 of CM037593.1, forward strand.
ATGAACTGGCGTTCCCAAAAGCATAAAACCTATGAAAATCTAATAGAAATCAAAAGATTTATAGATTTAAATGAACATTAACACCAACAATTCATTGATTCAAATTCATCTTATAATAAATTGTCCTCAGATCTACAGTCTCTGCACCATCCGATCCTCATACAGAGCTCGCAAACCTCTCAATTTTACATATCTACCTCACCCTAGCTGCTATAAGATTTTAGCCAACATCGTTGGGCTAAAGAGGGAATAGAGAAGAAGGAAGAAGGCTGAGAATTTTGGAAGGGAAAGAGAATTTGAAAATGGCTCCGATTCAAGATCTCTAGATCTCTCGATCTCTCTAGATAGTTCTTCTATTGTGTTTCCCTCTATTTATACTCTTCCCCCTCTTTCTCAGATTTTCAGCCAATCAAAATAAAAAGGAATAATTCTGTTATGCTTGCTGATGTAGCTGATTTCCCTTCTAAATTCTCTTACGAATTGATTAAAATTGGTCAAACACACGTGGGAGAGTTAGAGAGTTTCTTATTCGTGCCCATGGACTTCCAAAAATACCCTCAAAGGTTGTTGACATGCCTCGGGACATGTGCAACAAAGCACTGAACTGATCTGCATTCTTAGCTGCCTGATGAGAAGTCCCCAATTCGTGCCTCGAGAGGTTCATATAACCTCTCGACAAGTTCTGGACAGCAATTCGACAAGTTGAGTTCAACTGCTCGACAGCTCTTCATGCATCAGCCATCCTCTCGACAGGTTCATGCAACCTCTCAAGAACCAGTCCAGCTCCAGGTATGTCTTCGATAGGTTGACTGCATCTGTTCAACAAGTTCTAAGTGCTTCTCGACATCTTGAGTGGCTTCAGGTATCCTATCGACAGGATCAACTTCACTACTCGACAGGATGTTTTCTTTAGTTTAAACCACTCGACAAGTTCAGAGAACCTCTCGACAACTTCATTTCTTCACATCAGAACCTCTCAATAGCTTCCTTTCTAGCATTCAGACCTCTCGACAAGTTGTTGTTCCTTGCTTCCATAGCCTATACATCACTTGAGGGTTCGAACTACAGCTGTCCAGTACTCAGTGGGTTCCTTCTTCATCAAGTGTAATTGTTGTTGTTCATGTATTGCTCTGGTGTGCACACATCTAGTGTGCACAGCTGAATGAGGTGTAGCAGTTTGACATGCTTGAATGCACACAATTGAAGATGCTTTTGCTTTGCTGCCATGTGCACTCAGCTGTTATGATCTGTGGTGGTTCTTCACTGATGCAACTCTCCAACAGTGGCATTTTTGGATGAATTTTCTACACTATGACTGCATTTTATTGCTAACTACAAAACAACACTTAAAACACATTATTAGTCAACTCAAAGGTCCATCAAAGGTCAGGTTAGGAGGTGAAAAATGGTATTTTTCACTAATTAACACCCTATTAGTCAATGATTTTTACCACATTTTACCCTTTAAACCTGCCTTTTGCTAAGCCTCAGAGTATTTAATAATTGCATTTTTGTATTGTTTTGCAGTAAGGAAGTAATTGTAGCCTTAGTACAGTTTTCAGTTAAAAAGTGCTATTAAGGAGGAGTTTGAATCATTTAAGAGCAGAGAGAGAGAGATGTGCTTTCACACATGAAGAAGAAGTGCAGCAGCAGGTTCTTGGACCTCATGAACCACAGCAGCCATCACATTGCAGACTCAAGCATTCAAGAAGTTGAGCATGCAGTTATTCAGCGGCACCTCTTGAGTGGATTGCTGAATCCACTTTGCACCCATGTAGCAGCAGAGCACCCAAAGCAGCATAAAGAGGGAGTAGACTTAGCACCAGCACCTAGCAACAGCAGCATAATCTCAAACTACTCCCAAACATTTCAACAAGTGCAGCCTTCAACATGTCAACCTTTTCATTGCAGCCTGCAGCATTCTCATCAAATGGACATCTATTGCACCCATGCAAATTTGTATTTAATTCCATCAAATGCAAAAATCAGTTGTTCAATACCTCTCGAGCTACAGTCCATGCATCAGCAACCTGTCGATCTATAAAAGCATGCTCACAACAAACCTGTCAAAGATAAAGAAAGGGGGTGAAGAATTCATTTAAACCTATCGACATGTCAAACATTTCAGCAAGTTGCCCCCCAGCCATCCTCCTACAGCACTCTATCACCTTGCAGTAGCTCAAGCTTCAGCAACATGTCGACACCATCATCTCTCCACTTCAAACCTCTCGAAGAGTGAAATTCCCAGCCCAGCATCCTGTCGAGCACCCTCACGAACAGATGGCTGCACACTCAACATCTTCATCCAATGCTCGAGCACTCCAATACTCCAAATCTGTCGAGTTGGACCATCAAAGCTGCCAACAATCTGTCAACTTGTGCTCAATTGAAACCTCCATAGTAGCTACAGATATATATATATATATATATATATATACATATATATATATATGCTCAATCGGATGCACACTCTAGCAGCAGAAGAAAATGCAGCAACATCAACACCTATCAAAGAGTGCAGCCTTTAAGCTTAGACCCTGTCGAAGCCTACAAGCTGAGCTCCAGAACCTCTCGAAACAGCAGCTTGCACCTACAGAACCTGTCGAGCAATCTAGCTTCTACACCATCTGATCCTGTCGACAGCTTCATTGGAGCACACACATACCTATCGAGCACTCCAAAGCATTCAGCCACAACCTCTCGAAATTCACTTGGCTTCAGCATTGATCCTGTTAACACCTTCTTCAGCAAACTCCAAAGCCAATCCTATCGAGCAGTTTAGCATCCTCTCGAGAACCTCAGCTACCATCCTCTTGACAACACACCTGAAGCTGCACTCTAACTCCCATCCTCTCGAGCAGATCTATCAAACCTACAGAACCTGTCAAGATTTGCTAGCCCACCTTCACCATCCTCACGACAACTTACCTGGAGTTGCTGTCCCTCGAGTCTCCAACTTCCATCCTCTCGGGCATTTAATCTGCACTCCACCCAACCTATCGAAATGGCCATTGTACATGTCGACCGGTTCAACTCCCAAATATCTATCCTCTCGAGTTAATCCTCCCAAAGTGCTGAAGCCCATGTTAAACTCTCGAGTTCACCTTCTCACTGCTGAAGCCACAGATTTTAATGACTGTTACTGAAGCTGCAATCAGCCCATAGTTCTTCAAGCTAATCCAGCTCGGGCCCATCAAACTCCATTGAGTTTCAGCTGACCATTTATAGAGAATATTGTAGTTGCAGCCATTTAAAGGAGCACTTGCAAGAGACCAACAGGTTATTGAGTTAGTTCCATGTGGGGCTATTTTTGTAATAAACAGCAGCTCGATTTTAATCTAATCACAGGGGCTATGATGGGAATTTAATGAAGCAAAAGGGGATTGTTTTGGAAATAGCTGTAGCAAAGAGGACTTTGGGGCTTTAGCAATGAACAGTAGGGGCATTTTCGAGAACTCCAAGCCATAGGAGAAGGCTGCACATGGGCAATAATTGAGTTTCAAATATTTGGTGGGAATGCAAACTACTTTAGCTGCATAAACAGAACTGGATCTCTCTCTCTTCTCTTTTGGAATAGTTGAAATACTAAAATAGGGATTAGCATAGATTGAAATGGAAAACTCTCCTCTGATTGGCTGCAATCCAAAGCACTTGGATCACTGCATATGTATAAATAAAACTCCTTGCTGCTGTAATTTCTCAACAAGGAATCCATAGAATAACTTTGGTTCTCCTTAGCTCATTTAGGTTTAGTTTAGATTTTATTTTTCCTCTTTCTCTTTCCCCTTCTCTCCCTAATCCAGCCTGTTGGATTAGATCTAGATAAGTAGTCTAGATCTAGTTTGTAATTGCAAATTGAGAGTTTCAAAAGCTTTATAAGATTGGATGTTGCACAAATTGCAGATCTGAGCTCAATAGGCTGTAAGTTGTATAATTACAATAATTGTGGTTTTTAAAGGTGCTTCTGATCTAAATTTTACTTTTTCGTATTTGATTTTCCTAGATTAGATATTCATGTGGATGCTTGAGCTTGTAGCCTGGCACCTATAGCATCTGCAATAGCTTACCTATTCTAATCAAGATCCTTGAATTAGAACAATCTCTGGGATGATCTATGACCATTCGAGTGGACAAATCATAGCCTTAGGATTGCTCCAATTCTTTGGTTAAGATTAGATTCTTATACCTTACATTTGAGCTTGTAGCCAGATGAAGGATTGTAGCAAATCTTTCCTCTGCCTTGCCTTTGAACCAATTGATTTTCAGTACGAACCAATCCCTAGCTGCCTATATCTCACCATTTTACAGTTTATTTCACCATCCATCTTCCTCCATCTTTTACACTTAGTTTTATATTTCAATTTTGTAAAATTAGATCTAGTGACACCTGAAAAAATCTCTTTCTTTTTCCTATTTTCTAGGCTAGATTTGCCAGATCTGGAGGTCAACTATACACCTCTTAGATTTTAGATCACTACTCCCTGTGGGACAAACTCTTACTTATTTAAACTTGCTACAAATGGACCCTATATATTGTAAGTCTAGGATAATTTTAGTGTGTTGAATCCATCTCTGTTTTACTTTGATTTTAATTTTGTTTTTAACACAATAAATCCGCACCTGAAATATCCCCTACAAGTTTTTGCCCCAAACCTAAGCTTTGCTAGTCCCTGAGTAAAGGCAAAATTAAAATAATTATTAAAAATAGGAAATGCCACTTTTGTAGGGAGCACAGATGCATTTAGCATATGCATCAAGCCTTTTAAACCCCTAGGTGATCCCTAGTGGAGGAGTGAAATCTCCTGAGGGTTTCCAGTGAAGTTACCCACAAACTTCATTATAAACATAGTTAAATCAAGTGCAATCAGTTTCAAGTTAGATTTCAACCAATTCAGATTCATTCCATACCTTGCTCTTTTAAATTCAGAAGTTTCAAAACAGTACATGTAAACAATTTAATAGTTAAATCCTTTTTCAAACTCATCACAACCAATCTGAAATCATCATGGGAATAATATGTGCATAACAATATATACTTCACCATTCATTTGAGAAACAGGTTCAAACAATGCCTAAATAAGTCCAATTTCATACCCAATTATCTCACAGGCATACTCTCACAAATGAATTCAAAGATGTTCAATTTCTCTTAAGCTCAAGAGTAGTTACAAACCTCAAATAGAACTGCAAGAATGAGCATAGGCAGTTGCTACTAATTCTTGAAATCCTCTAAAAATTCCACCATAGATTATATTAGACAGTCCCTCATCTCTACATGACAGCTCAATCAACTTCAGATCAGTAAGGTCTTTTTATTAGATTGTAATATAGCTTATGTATGAGAAATATGGTAAACAAAGATTCAAAATTGAGAAATCAGTGAGGTGGTAACACACCTTCTTCATTTCAGCACATCTCCATCTGCTTTGATATTTCAGATTTAAAGTGATCAGCTTCTCATCTTCTTCCAATTTCCAAATGAAGTGACTTCTCTTTTCATTTTCTTTTATTTTATTTTTCTGTTTTTCTCCTTTTTGTATGCTTTTCTTTTATATTTTTCTCATTTTTTTTATATTTTTTATATGGGCTGGAATGCCACAGCTACACAACTGATACACTATTTTACTTAGATTTTCTCCCTTCTTCTTCCACCAAATATCAAATCTTGCTCCTTTATCTTCACTTCTTCTCCTTCCTCCTCCTGAATTCTCAGATTAAGGGTGAGCTGAAACAAGTCAAGAGGTTCAGGTTTAAATTTTTTGGTTTTTGTCAAAGAAGAATGGATTTTTCTGGCTCAAAGAGTGTAAACAAAGGTAGCTCAAAGGGTTGAGATTTTTTTTAGCTCAAACTCTCCAGGGGATGGCCTTACATCATATCTTTAATTTCATGAGTTCTGTTAACTTGCTTCAACTTGGAATGCCTAACTTCTAGTAAGAAGAAGTATATTCAAATAGTCCTTAGAGTAGAATAAAATGTCAAACACTCTTCAAATAAAATTTTACAAGCTCAAGTCTCACTGGGTATGGTCTTCCTTTGGATTCACAAGGCATGTTCTTACTTTTTCTCTCCTTAATGGTTCACTATATACTGATTATGACAAAAAAGTTTTGATGATCTCTTTCATGGAAATGTTGAATTTTCCAAAGATCCTAGTATTAAACAGTCTACCATACATTTTTACGTCTTTCTTTTTCAAAATAACTCAGTTGAAATTCTGCTAAATTTATTTTGATCCTATTCACACCATCGCACTTGGCTTAACTATCTCATAATTTTGTAAAATTACCCCTGCTATACCTCCACACCTATGAGGAACAGTATCGTCACTATTTTAGAGATATAACAAATAGGAAATAGCAGGGTACAATCATAACAAAGAAACATAAAGCATTATAGACACCATACTGAAAAGTAAAAGTAATGCAAATAATGGAAACAAGAAATACAAAATTTCACTGATTAAAGAAAAAAAAAAATATATATATATATATATATATATATACAATGCAACCTAATTTAAGTACAAGAAACCTAATCAAGGAAAATTTACAAATGGTCATCTCCTGAATCTAAATCTATGGGCTCTTGGGCTTTTCCTTTCTCCTTCTTGAGCCTTGCAGCTATGGCAGCACTTTGTGATCTTTTAGCAATGGTCTTCCTATGCTTAGTGCTGCTTCTCTTCTTTGGGGTGGGTTCAGTCATTGGAGAAGGCACATTTATCTTGATTCCAAGGGCTGTTGACGTAGGAGGAGCAGTTGCAAGGGGTATAGGATCTGTTGCAATGTGTGAAGGAGGTGTGTCTGTGGAAGGAGGAGTTGCTGCTGAGTAGGGAGGGGCTATAGCAGTGGCCAGGTCTTGGTCTGCCATAGAGGCTAGGGTCTTTCGAAGTGATTCAGCCATTATGGCATAATCATCAGCTCTTTCTTCAACCACTCTGAGGGCCACAGTAAGGTTCTTTACATTTTCTTCCAGGCCCTCTGCTCGATACTTCTCCTGTTGGTATAAATTCAAGGCATGCACCATATCCTTCTTCATCTTCTTTCTTTCCATTTTGTGATCCAAATTTATCCTCTTTATCTGATGGAGAAATGATTGCTTGATCGCGGTGTCGATGTCTGCCATCCCTCTAATGACATCCCTTCTGATGTATGGATTTTCATCCATAACTCTCCTAAGGGTGGAGAATGGGGGCATGGGTTTGCAAAGGTAGGGACAATGGCCCTCTCAGTAGGGTCATCAAAGAAATGATAGGTAGTGGATGAGGATGATGGTATGGAAAGGGAAGGTTGGATGGTAGGCATCAGCTCCTCCTCTATGGGTATGGGGTCAGTTTTGGTATGTGAAGATGAGGTGGTGGTTAAGTCTATTTGGGTGAAGGTGGATAGAAGGGTGACAGGGACTGATGCTATGGGTAAGTCCTCTTCCATTGGGTCAGTCTGGGTGGAAGAGGTAAGGGTACTAGGAAGGATGGGTAAGGTTTCTCTTTTAGGCTCTGTCTGCATGGAAGTGTAAATGAGTGCAAGGGATAGCAGAGGTAAATCCTCCATCATAAGATCAGATTGTGTGGAGGTGGAGACCAGTGTGGGCTCAGGCTTAGTCTGAGTTGCAGCAGATGCTGTAACCACAGAGGATGATAGATGAGGTGATGAAGGTGGAGTAGGTGCAGGAAAGGATAAATCTGCTTCCTCAAAGTCAGTTTGAGTAGCAGCCGAGGAGGTGACCACCACGGGGGACAATGAAGGAGAAAAGTGTGATGGTGATGGACTGGGTGTAAGGGTAGGAGTACTAAGAGGTTTGGTGGCTGAGGTAGATGGGATTAATGTGGACTGAATGGCTTGCAGACAGGTGGCCATGACAAATTGGTTTTCTGTGTTAATAAGCAGATGGGATTGGATAGATTGAAGAATGGAAAGGATTTGGGCAAAAGAATCAGGTAGGGTATGGGTGATAGGTTGGGTGGTTTGAAGAGGTTGGGTGGTTTGAAGAGTTTGGAAGGGTGATGTGGAAGCATGTTGGAATGGGGTAGGTTGTGGAGAATCTAGTAAAGGTGAGTATTCATGCCCAATATCTCCCACAATGGAATCAATTAGCTGGATACCCAGCAGTGGTAAAATGCTCTAACTCTTGATTATGAAGAAAATGAAAAATGGAAGTAATTGGTTTAGATGTACGTGGTGCTGCTGGCTGAGAGCTAATGGGTTCTAGGCTTGGAATAGGTGGGCTAGCTGTGCTGGGTATTATTATGGAGGCTTGTTTGAACTTCCTCTGGTAGGTGTTTCTTATGGTTGGTGAGGGCAAGGTTAGTGTATCAATGGAAGGAGGAGCTGACACAAGGGTAGTGGTGGTGATGGTGGAAGGAGTAGCTGTAGAACTGAGAGGCATAGGTGATGGCATGGAGGGTAAGGTAGTGGATGAGGGGATACTGGCAAAGCTGACAACAAACATAGCAGATACAAGGCTGATAACAGAACTACCAGCAGTGGTAGGTACAGGCATTGAGCTAGCTTATGGAATTATAGAGGTCATAAGTGCAAATGCTGAACTGGGCACCTGAGGTGCTTCTTTCTCTGGACTTTCAATTTGCTTCTTCCTTTGCCCAATTAAAGTCATGCTAGTGGGCCAAGCTCTCTTTCCAAACTCCTTTGGACTCAAGTTTTCAGTTGGCCTATCTTTCTTCACCACATACTTCCCTTGCCTCAGCAGAGCAGTTATGAGTCTGCTGTAAGGCAAGCCTGGCACAACTTAGCTCTTTTTTATTTTATCATGTACATCCACCATCCCCTCAAATATCAGCTTAGGGGCATTGAAAAATTGGCCCTTGGAGAAGAAATAGAGGGCATCCACTATTGGGGGTCTTCTCTCTTGCTGATGTCCAGTGACATACACATTCTTCCTCAAAATTGTATCCATGAACAACAACTTGGGACCCAAATCTCTTCTCATCAATGACTCCCTAGATCCAACTCTGCCCTAAGTCAAATGGTGGGCCATATCTCTAAAGGAAACACTGTCAGAACCCCCCAAACTGCTAGATGGATTAAACTGATATGGAATCCCCAATACTAATCAATGTCTTTATAATCCACCACTATCTCCTAGTCATCAACCAGAACTACCATCACAGGGTCAGTTGCCCCTGGATTCTTTTTCACTCTTAAATTCTAAAACCACAATTTGACAAGTCTGGGATAAACCTTCTCCTTCAAGGGGGTCAACAACGACAACATAGAAGCCTTTTCCAAGTAAGCCATGGTAGTATCACACTCCACTACCTTAGCAAAATAAGGCACATCAAATGTAGTTTCAGGTATCAAGCTCAAATTATCCACAAACTCATTAGGGGTAGTGAATACATCAGATTCAGACTCAGACTCAGGTTCAGGTTCAGGCATTTCCACAATAACCTCTTCAATGATCTTGGCTTTCTTAGCTTTCTGAGTCTTCTTAGGCTTGTCCATAGTTAGCTTCCTCTTAGCAGGTGGGTCTGCTTTAGACTGGGTAGCAACTATCCTACTAGACTTTCTAGAGGATTTGGGAGTGGATTTGGAAGGGGATTGACGCAAATTGGTCAAGGATTCCTCAAATTCATCCATTACAATAGAAAATCCTAACAATACCTCTCAAAAATCACAGCATAACTCTCCTTCACTTCAATGACTCCCCACACACAGAAAATTCCCCAATAATACAGAACCAAAGTACTAAGAATTCACAAGGAGTGGGGTGATGAAGAACTTACCCAAAAACCTATGGCTTCTCGGCAATTTACACACAGAGCACCAAATCAACAAAAATCAGGTGCGAAATGTCGGCCTTTCAAAACCGATCCAGCTGGAACAAGAGCAGAATGATTAAAACTGAAACCACTAATTTTTAAATCCACTGCAGCAGTATTCCATAAACTTTGAGCTCCATCTCTCTCCTCTCAGTAGGACTCTAGGACACCAATGCATGCTAAATTACCCCAATGGTGTGAACCACCATGGTGCATTCATTGTAAACTCATCAGCTCCTCAGCTTAACATAAAATTCCTTCTTCTTGCCACTAAAAAGATTGATTGCAGTACTAAGCTATAGTTTCCTGTCATCTACACAAACACACTTAAAAACTCATTATTAACTAGCTCAAAGGTCTATTAAAGGTCATGTTAAGAAGTGAAAAGTAGTATATTTCAGTGCTCAACAATTACTGATAGGAATCCCCTCCTAACCATCGTCGTTCAATGAACAATTTTTAGAATGTACGAATAACCCGCCGTACTGGTCTAAAATGTATGAATTACCCGCGTTCCAGTCCAAATTACGGATTAACCGCCATACTGGTCCAAATTAAGGATTACCCGTCATACCGATCTAGAGTGTACGGATTACCTGCCGTACCAGTCCAAATTACAGATTACCCGTCGTACCAGTCTAGAGTTAGGGGATTCATTCATATAAACCTTAAATCATCATGCAGTTCTAATACTTAGTAAGTGTCCTTTGTTCATAATTAATAGCTAATCCATTCAGAATTTAGAGTTTACAGATTCAGAGTTCACATTTAGAGTTTATATTCGAAGTTCATATTCAGAATTCATATTCGAAGTTCATATTCGGAGTTCATATTCAGAGTTCAAAGTTCTAAATTCATATTCAGAGTTCTAAGAATTCGATACAATGATTACTATTCATTTCAAAGTTCAAATTCAGATTTAGAGTTCAATTTCAAAGTTTAAATTTTCAGTGATTGCCATTCAATTCAATTGAATCATATAAATCTCTAAATCTGAGTCAGATGTAAATGTGCATTGAGTTTTCCCAACCTTGGTTCTAAAGTCGTGAGAAGTCAAAGAGGTTATCCTTATTGATGGTCTCGGGTTCGTCTTCTATAAAACATTCATAAGCGATTGCGTTAGCGATTGTTTATGATTCTAATGGTTTGAAGTTCCTTTAGTTTTACCAAACAAAAATTCGGGCAGCCAAAACTACCTAATTCGCTCGAGCGACTTCCAAAATTGCATGAGCGACTTGTCACATTTCTGTGTGGCACACATATATCTCACTAGACAAGTTTCACCTGAAAAGTTTAGCCTAATTCTAAAGGGATTTCGCTGTAGCAAGTTTTTCACCAGAGATTTTGTTCGAATATGAAGTGATCTCGCTCGAGCGAGACAGTTCGATTTTTGTACTTTTGTTTCCTTTTTCCCTACAACATAAATTCCTTAAAAATCTTTATATGCAATCCACATACACACACTAATCAAGTTTAAAGTTTAAAATTTGAAATTCGTACGATTACTCTACGATACTCACCTTCGCAAGTTGCGCATGCAAAGCCTTCTGTGGCCGTTATCGAAGGGATATCGACTCTTACGCTTCTCGCTTGTCCGATGGTTCGATCTCCTCCTCTCTTCGACCTTAATGGTGTCGAAATCAAAGTTTCTTGGGGTCGAATTAGGCAAAGGGCCTCTTGAGTGGAGAAAGGGATTTGATTTGGAGATCAAATGGCTAGGGTTTCTGAAGGGGAAAAAGGAGAGGAATGAGGAGAAATGGAGGTTCTCCTGGAAAAGCTCATCATGACCATCCCATGTTTGGAAAAGCACCCCAACCTATCTTGCCAAGAAGAGCCCATGAAGCTGGGGGTGTTGTTGTCTGATGGAAACACCAATTCCTAAAGCATCTAAGGCCTTCCATGCATTGCTCCAAGTTAAAATGCAAACCAGCAACCCTCAATTTCTCTAATGATTCTGAAACTAAACTTATTGATCCCAATCTGTGAAATCCTAGCGATGTAGCAAGCCTCGTGATTCTGACACCCTCGATCACAATTTCTTCCACCGTCTTCATCCCTCTCTCTCTCTCTAGTAACTCTTGCATTACGTTTGGATATTTTGGCGTGTAATTAAATAGAGACTAAAGTAGAGAAGAGGATAGGAGAAGATGAGGTATGTGATGGACTCATCATTGATTGAAGATGGATGTAGGATGAAGTTCGAGAATATCTATTTCCCTTTTTGAAGATGGTTGTCACTGGGTTAAAACATGAAAACCCTAATAGGGTCTTAGCATCATTTATTATGGAGTGGAGGGCGACAAATTGGGTTGGATTTAATAGCTAGAGTTTCCATTTAAAATGGGTGTGTAGAGAGGGGGTTTGGTTAGTGTGTTGGGCACCACATAAAATAGGTGTAAAAAGAGGGGGAAATGTAGGGAGCTATCTTACTAATGAACTAAAGCCAATATGGGACTCTAGGTAAATGTGGTTAAGTGAGATGGGATGAGTTACTTAGGTGTTAAGAACTTACATGAAATTCTATTAAATTGCATACTATTAATATTTATACATATAAACATATATTAGTTTGGGTTATTGCGCTCGGGTTAGGTTCATGCCTAGGGTGCACATGATCGCACTTGATCACGCGCACACCATTCTTCTCATTTTAAATTATTCATTAATAATAACTAAAAAAAATCATGTGTTATAATTATAGTGCTTGAAAAGGTGGGCTTGAGCTTGGTCCGATCTCGAGGTTCGAGTCGTGTGCAACACACACTTCACATAAGGGTTCGAGCTTCAAATTAATGCTCGAGTTAGGAATTGGTTTCAAATTTGTGTTTGGGTGCATTTACCCAATTAAGATAGGTGGGCTAAAGGCCTTGTCACAGACATCAAAAGTTTGACCAAAGTCAAACCGGTCAAAACAATCATATTTTCATCAAGGGTCAACGATTCAATATTAGCAAAAATCAAGGTCGTTACAATATAACAACGAGGGACGTTGAATTGATTTTTGAAACTCTGTAGCAATGGTCTTGATGTGGTAAAAGAAGATGTCCAAGAGAAGAAAAATAGGAAAAAAGTAAGTAAATAACATAATTTCAACAATCCCATTCACCACAAAATAGAGAGAGCAATCAAACTGGATAATTAGGATTCCAGTAATTCCCAAAACTCCCACAACTCTCAAAAGTCTCCCCGATTTCATAACATCAAGAAATCTCTCTCTTAGACATATCCCCTATTTCTAATCTAGTTTTTAAACATAAGGTCCTTATTAAATAGGATTTCTAAACACAATATCAAGGTAGTTAAGGCGGTGTGGCGAGGTCATGACGAAGAGGATCGCCATGCCATAGCGAGGCCATTTACTTCTTTTTTTTTTTAATAATTTTTTATATATATTAATCATTAATATCTATTTTTATCTTTCATATTTTTTATAGAGGACAAAAAAAAATTAACTAATTAAGCAAGCTTATATAAATAGCAATAAATAAAGAGAAAAATTAATTATGAAATATGAAACATCAATAAAATCGCGACATGAACAAATATAAATAAAATATAAATATAAAATACTAACCAATCACTACAAAATTTGGTGCCTTATTAACTGCGCTTAACAAAAACCACAGGCAAAAGTCTTAATAATTCGAGTGAAAGCGCCAACTACTTGCGCCGTCTTCAATTAGTAAATTTTTTATTTTGTCCTCTCTATTCTCTATCGAGCGCCTCTCTCCTTTCTATCTATCAAGTGTGCTCTCTCTCAGTCGATTGCAAACCTCCAAAATCCTCCAATTTCACTCTAGAAGATGTAGAGTTTTACCATTGCAGATGACGAGGATCCATTGACGGCCCTATTCATAACAAGGCCATCAGATCATTGCAGTGCCAAATAGGGTGTATCCCATTGCTCATAATCTTTTTTCTTACATACAAGTACCGTTTTATGCTAGGGCTTTTGCTTGTTGTTACTTTTTTTTTTCTTTTATCTTTTATACAAGATCTGTTTACTAGAGAGTTGAGCTTTACAAAGTTTTCTCTGTGATGGTAATACAACCCTCTAAGAAACTCTGATCGAATCATTTAATGAATTATTTTTTTTCTAATTGATTTTAGGGTTCCTTCTTTATGGGTTTAGGGTTTGATGATGTTATGGATTTAGGGTTTCGTATTCTTTATTAACCTAATTTAAGTACATATTGAGGGTTTTGAATGAGTTTGAATAATTGATTAGGATTGTTCTGGGATGCGCTTTGTACATATGAGTTGTTCAACAAATAAGAGCGACGACGAGATGCTCTCCAACGATCAGAATTCCCTGTCAATTGATGAAGATAGCTTTGGAGGAGGACTATAGTAGGTGTTGTTTTGAAAAAAGGGCCTCGGACTTCTGCTGAAGATGCAATTTTGGTGGAATATGTTCAAAAGCATGGAGGGAGTAATTGGAACGCAGTTCAGAAGCACTCGGGCCACTTTTGTTGTGGCAAAAGTTGTCGATTGAGATGGGCAAATTGTGACGACCCGACTTTTCCAATCCCTAAGATATAGGAAAGGTCAGTTCATCAACTTATTGATTTCTCAATAAGCCATAACAAACAGAAGCCGGCAGCATAACATAGATCTAAAAACAGAGGCAAAGCATAGAGTAAGCAAAGACAAAAGCTTAACAAAATAATATATCACCCTGAGGAACCAGGAAGAACCACCGGTGATAGCCAATCCAACACCTAAAATAGTGGTTCCTAATAATGGTTCCTCGAGTGATATCAAAAAGACAAAACAATGGCCTAGGTCCCAATATTCAAAGAATAATTCTAAACAAAAGTACGAAAAAGATAAACTAGGAATCAGGAGAAAAACTCCTCTGCAGGCGTCTCCAACTCCTCCTCAGGAATATAATCGGAGTCTTCCAGATTCGGATCCTCAAATCCTAGGTCAGTCTCAGCACCTGTGACGTATAGTCGAGGGTGAGCTAACAACAAAGCCCAATAGAGGAAACATGTCTATTTGCATTTCATTAGAAGTAAAGGTTTTCAAAGACAGAAATCGGATCAAATATAGTTTTCAAAATATGCTTTGCAAATCACATTTTCCAATTCTAACTAGAAGTCAAAAACTAATACAATTCATCTGATGTTTTCAAATTTCTGAATTAGGCATGCTTCTTGTCTTAAATTTATAACTTAATTTTATCTCCCAAATTACATATAGCATGAGAGCGGCTTAAGTCACCGATGGGAAACCCTACTGACCATCGTCGTCCATGAACCCTTTTTCTGAATTGCAACAAGCCCCTACGCTATGAGAGAAACTTGCGCCAAAATAAATACCGTCAACACGGTTGGTAGAATCTAGGGTTTCGTTCGTATGTGCCTCAAATCGAATGCAAATACTAACATATATCAAAGCTTGTATACATAATACATTTACTGATTTTCGGAGTTCACATTCAAAAATAAATGAGGTTCTGAAGTTCTAAAGTTCAAATTTTTGAGTTCTTATTCATAACAAAGTTTTCCAAATGCTTATTTGCATCATAATTCAAAGTTCTCATTCATGTTGTGTTAAACAAATATTTTAGAAATTATGCTCTATATCAAACAGCCAAATACTTATAATAGAATGCAAATCAGGTGTAGGGTTCCCCTACCTTAGCTCACAACGGTTCAAAAAAAGCAAGGCAGTCCTCACACAAGACTCACCATTTCAAAACCTACAAAGATTAACACTACCAGTGTTAATATTGGTCAAAAAGTCAAACCCGAAAGCTTGCCAAGAAAAATTCTGACAAATTTTCAAAGGCCTCAAACAGGGCAAAATTCGACCTTCGATTTTCAATTCGATGGTCGAATTCCAAATTCGACCCTCGAATTTCCAAAAATTCATCAGGTCCGAAAAATCCAATTTCGACCCTCGATTTTCAATTCGATGGTCGAATTCCAAATTCGCTCTAGGTTTGTGGCTGTTAAATATGGATCTCCGGACCCTTTTTCATTCCCTCAACCACAGTTTCCTTAATCTCACAAAAATCAATATAAGCCTATTTTAAGCAAAACTAGCAATAATTAATTTGAGGAGGTTTAAAAGCCTACCTCTTGAAGTTTAAGTCGTTGATTCCGTTGCACCAAAACAAGCATCGGAACTAAACTTTGAGGTTGTAATAGGCCAGAGCCTCCCAATCAGTCCACTTAAACCTTTCTTCACATGCACAGGTCAGATCCACATAGAAATTATCCTCTCCCCTATCTTTTTCTTTCAATAGCCCAAACCCATCAGAAATTTAAAGCAAAACTTATCAACGGTTGGGATGGGGAGGGAATTTTCAAACATATAAGATCTAAGATCTAAAATCAAGGTGAGGGGCAAAGGTTTCAATCTTTAGATTCAATCGAGAGAGAGAGAGAGAAGTGTAACTTCTCTTCAAAGCCTCTCTCTTATAATACAAAAACAAAAAGAACTAAATATCTAGATTTTTTCTATTTGCAATCCTATCCATTTAATTTGCATTTGTTTCCGGTGTTAAACACAAACACCTAACTTATAGTGTAAGTCATTGATTACATGACTTTCACATGTCTAGAAACAAAACCCTTTGGCCAATATTTTCATCAAACACTTAGCTATCCAAAAACCCAGAAATATCCTGTCACTTTTTTCGGGCACACTTACCGAGGTAAATGAAAAATAGGCCAAAATATCAGGGATATTACATTCTCCCCTCCTTAGGAATTTTCATCCTCGAAAATATAACGCAACACACACCACAAAATGAAACCAAAAGTAAACATGGGTCACAGTGCGCTGGTCTCGCAGGGCACGCAAGTCAAGGGATGGGGTCTGTAGTAACATGGATGTACTACATGTGGCACCTGAAGAGCCATAGTGGGTTGCATCCGTACATGGATGCCGACACCCCAAGTGTCATGTGCCAAGAAACCGTCTCACAGTGACTCATGAAAACAAAATAAGATGAATGCAAAATGCAAAGCCGAACCAAAAGCAGAATCCAGAAGAAAATAACACGATCCCACCATAGAAAAGCAGAAACAGAAATGAAGGTACAAGCCCACATAACAAAAGCCAGAAGTGCAAAACAAAGCCAAAGATAACTGAGTTAGATAAAAGAACCATATATAGAGATGTGACAAGATCCATAGTGAAAAAAATGTACAAAACTAAACAAAACTAACTATCATATCAAAATCCCAAAACAAAGATATAAAAGAGATAGCAAAATTAGAACCACCAGGTTCTAAGATAATCCAAGCAGTAAAGAAAATAAGTACATGCCCCAAAATATCCAAAAAAAATAATATAACAGCTCAAAGTAAATCTAAAACTCCCCCGCAGCAGCTAGACCAGCCTGAACCTGGTCACCGTCCCCATCATCAGCATCATCGTCCGAACCATCCACACCGGCATCAGTAGGCATGCTGGGACCGGCACCCGATGTCAAAGGGTGATGAACGGAGGCTCGAATGTCAGCCATGTACGTGGCATAGTCTGTGGGGAAGGCATGCTGCATCAAGTAGGTGAGAGCCCCTCCATGAACATCTAACTCGCGACGCATGGAGCTGATATGCTGGGTGAGCTCCTGTATCTGCTGGCTCACGGCAGTCATCTGGCGAGTAAACTCCAAGAGCGTGAGTACGTCGCTCTGTGGGGGCTGTTCGGGTGTAGGAACATCAGGCTCTGGTGCGACGTGCCCTGGATCCTCCTCCTCATCCTCAGCGGGAACGACCATGCCCTTGGGAGCTTTAACAAGCCGATTGTAGGTCTGACCCCAATTGACAAGGTTATACAGTTTTAGATCATCCATGGACTTTGGCTCAGTAGGGGAATCTCATAAGCTGGGCCCGCTCGATAAATCTCAATCATTACCAAAATTAAATGAGCATATGGGATGCCCTTTTTCGGTTTCTTGACTTGTTTGCCCATCTTCTCCCTAGCCTTAACAATTCCCTCAAAAATTATTTCGGGGGCACTAAACCATCGTTCTTTAAAAGCTGCGAATAAAATCTACTAGATGGAACCTCGACGCTCCGACTTGTGACCAAACGGGTACAGGGTTGCCTTGAAGATCATGTCCAAGATCCACATGGAGTCGGGCATGTGTGAACGAGCGATTGCTTTACCTGACCCATCACGTCCCTGGGTCATTTGTACGATGACCTCATGAAATGGGAGAGGTTTAGGGAAACGAGGACCCAATCCGATAGTCGCAGAATGTACGGTCGGGCAGCGCATTGCCATGGCAATGTCCTCAAGGTCAAAGGTATAATTGCGCTCGTTAATCGAGGTATAAATTTTCTTCCCATCCTCACGGCTCATGTGTTGATAAAATAAGCGCACCAATCGAGGATAGAAGTGGTCACTAAAGGTTGTACATAACGACGTTAAATGAGCTTTTTCCAAATAGTCCGATGCCGACTGAGTGGTCATTCATTGATCAAATAGTTCAGGGTGAAAAACCCACTCAGTAGCGAAGCCTTTGATGCTCCAAAATTCGTTGGGCTGCTCCCGAATCTGAGGGGGCATAGGTGGAGGAATCGGCTATGGGGGTGGCTGATCGGACTGTGGTGGTGGCTGTGTAGGTCGGCTTGAAGACGTTGCCCTAGAAGTTGGTCTTTTAGATGTAGGATTTCGAGCGGGGGTGGATTTCTTAGGTCCCATTAAGCAAAAAGACAATAAACCCTAAATGATGTAAGAAAATAAGGCACCAAAATAAAATAATGAGGGTTTTACCTCTTAAAATGCCCGAATGTGATCTCTAAACCAAGAAATCCGAGTCCCTTGTGAAATCTGAGTGAAATCCACTTGAATCCGGCTAGGAATAACAAGAAAAAACTCTAAAATCCCAAAACTCTCGAAAACCCCAAGCCTATACCCTGTTTGCAAGAGCCCGCAATGCCAAACCCCAAAAACAGACCCACTTAAGTCGATAAATTCGACCCTCGATTTCAAATTCGTCCCTCGATTTTGAAATTGTCCTTGAGTTCTCCAAAAAGTTGCCAGGCCCAAAATTCTGCCTGAAAAAGTCTGGGTACTGTTCATCAAAATTTGACACTCGAATTTCATTTTCGACCCTCAATTTTGTCGATTTCTATTTTCCTCCAAAATTTAAAATTTTCAAGTAGGGGTCCATTGCTTTGGGTCCAAACTGAACTCCTTTGAGCCTAGTTCATTGCAATTATGGAACCCGATTGTGCTGTCAACAAGAAAGCCGAAAATAACTTATAGAATTAAATGAAAAAGCTAACAAAAGGCTCGATTTATTTCACAAGTCCATTAGGGAGTAACATCCCCGGGATTTGATCAAAGTCCCAAAATTTTCTGGTTTCCATAACTAGGGATTTTTCAAGCAGACAAAAATTTAATATACATAGGATTGCTAAAAAAAATTTATATATATTTAAAAAACAAGTACATCACCAAAAGGTCTAAATATAATACAACCCATATGCAGTTTCTCAACAAAATCAAACGAAAAGGTGCAGAAATTGTTCTCGGAGCTCAGCTTCTCGCTCCCAGGTGGCTTCCTCTGGTGTATGATTCCTCCATCTGAAGAGAACCAAAGGAATCCTCTTAGTGCGTAGGATCTGCTCCTTGCGATCCAAAATCTAAATCGAGTCCTCAATCATCGTCAAACCATCTCGAAGCTCGATGGGTTGGTAATCAAGCACGTGAGTCGGGTCACGTACGTATCGACGCAGCATCGACACATGGAAGACATTGTGCATGTTGGACAATTGCGGCGGTAGCGCCACTCGATATGCAACCTCTCCGACTCGGTCTAATATCGCAAAAGGCCCAACGTATCGAGGACTCAGTTTCTTCCTTTTTTCGAATCGCATAATGCCTTTCGTGGGCAAAATTCGAACAAAAATATTATCACTGACCTGGAAATCCACTTGTCTCCGTTTGAGATCAGCATAGCTCTTCTGACGACTCTGAGCTACACATAGTCTCTGACGAATCAACCGAACTGTCTCGGTTGTACGCTCGACTATCTCAGGTCCAATAATTAGCTTCTCACCCACTTCTTCCCAGTTCAATGATGATCTGCACCGTCGTCCATATAAAGCCCCGAACGGTGCCATACCGATGCTAGCTTGGAAGCTATTGTTATAAGCGAACTCAATCAGAGGTAAGTGTTGGTCCCATGACCCGTGAAAATCCAACATGCAAGCTCTCAGCATGTCCTCTATGATCTGATTAACTCGCTCAGTTTGGCCATCTGTCTGTGGGTGAAATGCTGAACTGAAGTCAAGACGAGTACCCATCCCTTCTTGAAACCACTGCCAAAAGTGTGAAGTAAACAACGGGTCTCTGTTAGACACAATACTAGCCGGTATCCCATGCAGTCGAATAATCTCCTTAAGGTATAACTCTGCAAGTCTATTGGCTGTATACGTAGTATTGTACAATAGGAAATGAGCAGACTTGGTTAACCGATCAACAATGACCCAGATGGCATTGTTTTTTCTTGGCGTTTTCGGCAACCCTAGAATGAAGTCCATCGAAATGGCTTCCCATTTCCACTCAGGCATAGGTAAAGGTTGTAATAAACTCACAGGATTCTAATGATCAACCTTAACCTGCTGACAAACCAAGCATCACGACACATACTCAGCGACGTCACGTTTCAAACCTCGCCACCAGAAGCTCTTCATCAAGTCCTGATATATCTTGGTGCTACCAGGATGTATGGCATACATGGATTTGTGAGCCTCTTCTAGAATGGTGTCCCGAAGCTCAGTACTCGTCGGTACACATACCCGGTCGTGAAACAACAAGGTCCCATCTGCTCGAATGGAGAAATCCTTCTTGCTTCCACTCTCCACATCTCGTCTGATCGCCATCAGCTCATCATCGGTCATCTGAAGCTTCCTGATATTCTCGAAGAGCGTAGGGTGTAGTACAAGCATAGCCATCAATGCTCCCGAGCCTTTCACATAGAACCGCGAGCTGCCTATGGCCATATCTTCCAAAAGCTTCCATCTCTTTATCCGGCTGACAAGATGTGACAACTGCACTGAAGACTTTCTACTAAGAGCATCAGCAACAACATTCGCCTTTCCCAAATGGTACTGAATCAAGCAATCATAGTCCTTCAAGAACTCCATCCATCGTCGCTGCCTCATATTCAAGTCCTTTTGAGTGAATAGGTACTTAAGACTCTTGTGATCGGTGAATATATCGAATATCTCACAGTAGAGGTAATGTCTCTAGATCTTCAAGGCAAATATAACTGTTGCTCACTCGAGATCATGCGTCAGATAGTTTCTTTCATGGTCCTTTAGCTACCTAGAACCATATGCAATGACCCGCTCGTGTTGATTAAGCACACAGCCTAATCCGCCATAAGAAGCATCACTGTATACTGCAAAGTCTCCATTGTTTGAAGGTATAGCAAGTACCGGTGTCATAGTCAATCGACGCTTCAGCTCCTGAAAGCTCTGTTCACACTACTCTGTCCAATCGAACTTCATATTCTTTCTCATAAGCTGTGAAAGCGGACCCGATATCTTCGATAAACCCTTGACAAATCTCCGAGAGTACCCTGCCAGACCAAGGAAACTTCGGACCTCTGTAACTATTGTAGGTTGTTCCCAGTTCACCATAGAATCGATCTTTGTAGGATCCACTGATATACCCACTTCTGAGACAACGTGGCCTAAGAAACTGACCTAATAAAGCCAAAACTCACAGTTACTAAGTTTGGCATACAACTGATGGTCCTTGAGCATTTGAAGAGCCATTCTTAGATGCTGCATATGCTCTTCTCTGGTTTTTGAATAGATGAGGATGTCATCTATGAAAACTACCACAGACTTATCAAGATGTGGTTTGAACACGGGGTTCATCAGGTCCATGAAAGATGCAGGCGCATTCGTCAACCCAAATGGCATCACTAAAAACTCATAGTGGCCATAACGCGTACGAAACGCAGTTTTGGATATATCTTCCACCTTGATCTTGAGCTGGTGATAGCCTGACCTTAGATCAATCTTCGAGAAGAACTTTACACCTTGCAATTGATCAAACAAGTCATCTATCCGCAGAAGAGGATAACGATTCTTAATCGTCATCTTGTTGAGCTGACGATAATCAATGCATAGACGCATCGATCCATCCTTCTTTTCACAAAGAGAACCGGTTTGCCCCAAGGAGAAATACTCGGTCAAATGAAGCCTTTATCTAACAGCTCCTGAAGTTGTTCCTTGAGTTCTTTCAATTCTACAGGCGCCATCCGATATGGAGCTTTAGACAACGATTCTGTACCCGGCTGTGACGTGGGCTCGCGATGTGGCGATCCGAGCCAGCCGCAGGGCCACTTGTGCCACTAGTGCGTCAGGCATTGGTGGGTTGAAGCTGGGCTTGCGGCGTGGCCATCCGAGTCAGCCGCAACCCACGTCACACGGCGCTAGCTCGATTGCAAACTCAATCTCTCGATCAAGTAGTAATCCAGGTAAGTCCTCTGGAAAGACATCAGGATACTCATAGACCACTGTGATAAGAGCTAAGTCGTTCTTCTTTTCTGTAGAATCTTGTAAGTATGCCAGACATCCGCTGCAACCATTCCTCATCATGCGCTTGGCCTTAATGGCTAAAACCAATGGCGCAACCTTCGATTTAACTCCACAGAATCGGAAGGATTTTCATTTTGGCGGTCGGAAGGTCACGATCTTTCATAGACAGTCCACGCTCGCGTGATAAGTTGCCAACCAATCCATTCCGAGAATAATGTCAAACGCTTCCATGCTCAACGTAATCATGTCGGTCATTGTCTCGTACTCATCAATCACCACGATGACTAACTGACATGTTGTATCCAACTCATCGAACTTCTCGTAGGGATCTTCACGTCTAAAATGAAAGCAAGGGGTTCAGGAGTGATACCCAACTTCTCAGAGAAAAGAGGAGTAATAAACTAGTGTGTAGACCCGGGGTCTATCAATACTTGCGCTTCAGTTTTACTCAAGTCGCCTCTACGACTCATCATAAGGGTACCTTTATTAAAAAGTTTGTTAATTATATGCAATGATTCTAATTTTGTTCAAAATTTAGTTTAATGTATTTAAACATCAATAATAGGACCAATGCAAGAATTGACATCTCAACTTTAATGATACCTTGGATCACGTCATTCGACGTTTGGGCATCCTATGCAGTCACCACATAAACTTGACCTTGAACTCTAGGTCACGTCGATTTCTGCGTAGAGACTGATGTAGTCCTTCCCTTGTCCGTCGTAGGACAATCCTTGATCATGTGACCAATCTATCCACACCTGAGGCATCCTCTAGTATTCCGTTAACAATCCTCCATCTTATGTGGTTTCCCACATCGTGTACATGCTGGAGTAGGAACAGGAGTAACAGCTGGTCCCCGCGATGAACCCTGAGCCACAGAAGCTCCTCTCGCAGTAGTGCACCCGGCTCTGAAAGGTCGCCCTGGTGAAGAACTCTGCGGTCTCTGATAGGAAGACGATACTGATCCTGAAGCAACAGCCGGCCAGGAATATGATGGCTGACTAGGATAGGGAGGAGGTTTAGAGAACCTTAACTTTTTGTTCGCCTGCTCAGACGCGCTCGACTGTCCCTGGCCAAACTATAAAATACTTGATAAAAAAGAACAAAAACTTGTAATCTGAATATTAAAAAAAAAAGGCTTTTTAGCTAATTATTGTTTTAGGGGTGGGAGTATCTAACCACATGCTTTTCCTATGGACGTTAAGTACTGAAGGTCTTCTAAAAAGACATGTTTGTGTTGTAATTTGTAAAGATGCACATCTGCGCATGTATGCAAATCTATGTATTGCATCTGTGCCTTTGAGGGAGAACTCATGCATTCTTAGACTTAGGATTCTACAAGTTTGATGGGTGATTGAAAACTGCCCATTTTGTTGGGAATAGCCTTAAGACTTAGGATTCTACATGTCAATAATTTTAAAACTATAAAATAGTTGACTAACAAAAGCAACATGTAACCTTTATTAAGAGGGCCATGTGGTATAGCAGTTATGGAATTCTATGCATGTAGGCTCATGCCTTTGCCTTGTGGAAATACTGGAATGGATCCTTCTAAGTGGTCGAGTTCATTGTAACTAACTTCTTTGTGGAGTGAATTCCTATGACCTTGTCTTCTAGCACAGCTGTAAGGAGCCTTTGACACAAGGTGAAGGCTCCACTATGATGCACCTTACTGAGGTATTGCTACAAGGTTTTGCTGTGGACAAAGATCACTCAGTTAAAGAAATATCCCCAAAGACGATGCGTGCATAAATGTATTGTGAGGCAGATTACAGAATTCTACTTAAGATTAGTCTTCATTCCAAAAGAGAAGAAATTATGAACTGTAAAACTACACATTTTTTTATGAATGACTTTAGAACTACTTTCATCTTCTCCATATATCACTTTATAGGCAAAACCAAAAAATAAACCTCTTCTAATTCTTAATTTCATGAGATACAAAACATTAATGTAATGGAATGATTTCATTGCAAAGTGAATATGTAATAAGGGTGTTGAATCTGTTGAAGCAACTAGCATTATTACATGAGGGCATCAGTGTTACCGAGCACTGGTCATTTTTACTAACATGGTTGTTTGGCACAGTAATTTTTTAAAAATACCAATAGGACAGTGCGGCCATTTAAAAACATTAATATATGTAATAAAATAAAATTAAAGGAAATCTTAGAGCTAAAAAACTACTTGATGAAAAGATGAAAAGTACACATAAGTATGTCATGAACCTAATTTAAAATATTCCAATATGGTAACGACCCGAAATTTCTAAGCTGGAAGATATAGAAATACCGGGCCGCTAGATCATAGTTCATAATCTATGTACATAATTTCTTTAGTATCAATAGCAATCAAACTATTCTAACTGAAAGAAATACTTCAATATCCATAAGTGAGAAATACAAATCCAACGTGTACCGTCGGCGACGGCCGTACATCACACAATCAATGACACTTACATAGATATCCAAAAATAAGTCATGATCATTTCAAAGAATATTCATTAAAATTTGTAGCAAGTCCAAATCACTAGAAGATTCCTAAGGGTAAAACTCCTCGGGTGGAAGATCCTCCTCATTTTTCAGAACAAAGTCAGGATCCTCGTCAGCGTCAGTACCTGTGACACATAGTATCGGGGTGAGCTAAAAGTCCACATGCTTAGTAGGGCAGTCCCAATAACTAGTCATATCATAGTCATTCCAACACATAGTTCTTACTGATTCTAATAAGGGTCATTACAATTGACATTCTAAGATGATTATTCCTGAGTAACAGTTCAGATTAATAATATAAATGTCGATGGATTTCATTTATCATATTCAGAGGATTCAACATAAATTTCATGCACATGTTCCAATACATTTGTTTATGTTGGTATTTCATCCATTTCACGTGTCGTTTCTGATGGTCATACATAACTTAAATAATATAACTTAAAATTCTCTAACGCAGATATAGCGCTTGAGCCGATGATAGCCGATGGGGATCCTAGCCATCATTGTTCAAGAATAATTTTCAAAGTTTCCAAGCTCCTGCCTTGTGAGGAATACTCATGCGGTTCGATAGGCAGTCATCACGGTTCAATATGTGCAATTGCATGGTTCGATATGTTCCGAAACACGGTTCAATGTTCGATATGTGTGTCGTCGCACAGGATCCTTTTCAATGGAATCACTTTAAATCACATGCATATTCTCAACATAATACTGAGTTCATATATCATAATTAGTCCAGAGTTCAATGTCTAATGAATTTCAGATATTCAATGCAAAGGCAATATTCGATATGTTCCAAGAATCTAATGTCTAACGAGTTTTAATATTTAATATTTACACGATGCTCAATAGGTTTCAATAATTCGATGGGGTTTGATGCCTAATGAGTTCAAATATTCAAGGTGTGTACTATAATCAATAAAATTTAATCATTCAAATAATAATACAATAATCGATTGTTTCAATGTTCTAATTCTAACTATAAGGAGTCCACTTTGTTACTCATTAAATCACTAGCAACTATGAATCAGAAGTATACAATACAAGTAATTATTGAAATTCCCCTACCTCGAATCTTAGCGTCACAAGGAGGAAGTGAGATGTTGCCTATCAATAGCAACCGATTCTCCCTTCTACACTACATATAATAGTGATAAATCAATGGTCAATTGATCGAAAGAGGAAAGATAGATTTGAAGAAAATTCCTCTACCCTTTTATATTCATAGCTCGCTGTCGTGAGGTGACGGCGAGCTGTGGTAGCATTCACAACACGCTGCTGTTAGATGATTACGAGTTGTAGCTATGAAGAATTCTCTATTTTGGGTGTTCACGGCTCGCTACAGTGACATGAAAGCGAGTGGTGGCTATGAAAATTTCTCTGTTCTGGGTATTCACAGCTCGCTGCTTGTTATGTAACAAAGAGCTGTGACTACGGTTGTCACAGTGTTATAAGTATTCACAGCTCACTATTGTACTGTGACAATGAACTGTGTATTTCATATTTCTTTTCTATTTGTATCCACAGCGAGTTGCACCTTTCTTGGCAGCGAGCAATGGATTTCGTTTCTTGATTCAGGTGGAATACACAGCAACTTGTCGTGCCCTAATATCCACACACATGCATAAATTAAAGTAAAAAATATATATGGCATAATTAAAATCTTCAATTCTAATATCCAACATGAATAGTAAACTAATACAAACCACTAGTGAGGGCCAACCATCACCTAACAGTTTCATACAGTATGTACAAACTAGCATGAATGTACCAAGCTCAAACTTACCAAAATTCATAATGTACAAAATCTACAATCCCTGAATTATGGTGCAAATCCTCAAGCAGAAGATCCTCTTCTTCTGACACGTAGTCTGGATCTTCCTCAAAGCCAAGATCCTAATCAATACCTACAACTGTGACGTATAGTCATGGTGAGCTAACAGTCTAAGCTCAGTAAAGAAAAGATCAATACTAAGTACATCTTATAAGATCAATACATAGATTCAATGACCATAAATTAGAAAACATTTTTTCGGGTCAAAACAAAAGATAATATCAAAGTCTTTTCTCACCCAAGAAAACTTCGTATCAAAACATGGTGTCTTGTTCATTTCAAAATGGAAAGCAATTTACTGAATTTGATTCACTTGCATGTCCTATCCTTGATTTATTAAGTTCGATTCACATTCACTTACATGTCTTATCTTGGGTTTAGTGAATTCAATTCACATTCACTTACATGTCTTATAGGTTCAATTTACGGAGTTCAATTTACATTCACTTACATGTCTTATCTTGGGATTATTGAGTTCGATTGACATTCTCTTACATGTCTTATAGGTTTGATTTACAGAGTTTGATTCTCATTCACTTACATGTCTTATCTTGGGTTTACTGAGTTCGTTTCACATTCACTTACATGTCTTATAGGTTTGATTTATGGTGTTCGATTTACATTCACTTAAATGTCTTATCTTGGGCTTACTAAATTCAATTCACATTCACGTACATGTCTTATAGGTTTGATTTACGGAGTTCGATTCTTTCTCTTACATGACTTACATATTCAATTCACGAATATCCCACTGTGTTGGTTTGATTCACGGGTTTAACCGTCGTGCTGGTTCAAATCATATTCTCGTATTCCAAGTTCAAAGTTTGTAGTTTGGAGTTTCGGAGTTCGGAGTTCAAAATTCGGATACAATGTTTGGATTTTAAAGCACGATAACAATAATGAATTACAAGCATACTGCCGTACCAGTTCAAATTATGGATATCTGACCGGACCAGTTCAAATTACAGATGTCTCGATGTACCGGTTCAAATTATGGATATCCCACCGTACCGGTCAAATTATGATTCTTATATTCAAAGTTCAGATTCTAAATTTAGAAGGTTCAAATTACAGATAAATTGTCATACCAGTTCAAATTCAAAGTTCTTAGTTTCAAAGTTTCTTGTTCAAAGATTCAATGGTTCCACAATCAATGTCTTAATGTCTTGGATTAATGTTCAAAGATCACGTTCGAAGTTTAATTTTGATGAAACATATAAAGTTCTTAGGAGTTCATATTTCAATTTATATTCAAAGTTCATTTTCGAATTTCATATTCGGAGTTCATTTTCATTTTAAAATTTCAAAACTTCCAATGCACACTAGTCATTCAAAGATTTTGATTTTTCAAATACGGTTAGTTACAAGTTCTAATGCATTCAAATCATATCATGAGTGTCTATGAATCAAAGACAAAGATGAAATTGTGTGTTGAATTTCCCCTACCTCACGGCTCATGAATCACATAAATCACGCAAAGCATGTAAAACGAGGCGGTGATCCTCACAGGCAGCTCCAATTCATAACCTACATTCCAACGTATCCAAAGGTCATTTATCAATGCTTAAAGAAGCATACTCGTTGAAGTTTTTGAAAAGAATTCTCATAAATATCCAAAATAGCCAATATTGGCTCAATCGCGCGTGCGAGTCCCATGGTCGTGCGAGAGACTTCACGTGGCACAGCACAGTCACGCAGCCCTCGAACGGGTGACTGTGCACTCTTCTTTCTCGTCCAATAGCCTAAGACAATCTCACGCATGCGCGCCAAGGTCGCGCGAGCAACTTCTCCTGGCACATACTCCTTCACGTGAGCGACTAATTTCAGTCGATTTCCAGTGTATTCTGAAGCACATCTCGCGTGAGCGACTTCAACCCGTGCAAGCGAGTTTCAAGGTCGCGCGAGCGACTTTCAGGATTTCAACATTTCTTCCCAAATTTATGATTTCGTTCTCTTTTTATTTTTCTTTTACGTCTTCTTCAACCCACATTTAATACACAACTTCTAGGGCAATTAATGCCTAATCTACACCACGTAAATCACAATTGAACCATAAAATCTTACCTTTCTAATTAGCTAGTTCCTTGTGCATAACGATCAGAGAAATGCACCAAATTGATGCTTCCTCCACACCAATAAAAAGGGTTTTAGACCCACCTCCTCGCGTTCGTATCGGACATTTTAGGAGATAAACTCCTCACATACGAGTGTGAAAATTTCTTGCGAGATCCACGGACATCGGGTTTTAAAATAACCCAAAACACAAGAGGGTTTGGAGAAGAATGAACACCCCATTCTTCACGGATCAAGATCACTCCAAGGATCAACAATTTCTCGCAACACACAACACTAAGAAGCTAAATGCATCAAAGATTAACGGTGCCGATTCGGCGTTCAAATGGTTCACGGTGGAGATCCTCCTCAAGCTCTTTCTCTTTCTCTCTCTCTCTCTCTAGTAACCCAAACCCCAAGCCATTTTCTTTTTCAAACAGATAAAGCTTCCTTGAGAAGCTTTGTCCTTTTATATTAAAAGTCTTCATTTTCGTGTGAAGTGCATACACTTGACTTGAGTGTTAACTCTTATCTAAGGGCTTGGTTCGGCGTAAAGCGCATACACCTAAGCAATGTGTCATCTATTATACAAAATAAGCTTTTGGTTCGCTGTGGGGCTTGCACACCTAAACCACTTATCCACTGGATGAGGTGTTAAGATTATACACTGCAATTGTGTATAAGTCTTTTTGGTCCAAAAAATCCCATACGAATTCCAAACGGCCCCAAGATGATTCTATTCGAAAAATTCAAACGGTGGCGCGTATTGTAATTGACACATACACGAAATTAGGACCTACGAGTTCAGAAATTTAGAGCTCAAGTTGACATTCGGGTTGAGGCCCAAGTTCAAACGTTGGAGTCGATTTCGTGTGCAACATGTACAAATACACATACACTCTACACAGGGTATGAGTTAGGATTTAATGTGTTTGGCACATACTCCTAATTATAACAAGTGGGTTTTAAGTCTCCGTTACCCAAGTTAAATGATTTGACTTGAGTCAAATCAGTCAAAAGGTCGCATTCTCGTCAAAAGTCAACGATTCAACATTTACATGAGAATTTCGGGTCATTACAAAAATTTACACACTTTAGTCAAAGAAATACAGATACTGCATAGTTCAAAACACAAGTTGTCATGTTCTCCTCAAGAGTCAATAATTCTCCATCAACGAAGATCAGAGTCATTACATTCTCCCCTCCTTAAGGAATTTTCATCCTCGAAAATTCATTACGCGACAATTGGATCGAAAGTTCGCAAACCAATTAACTGCATGACATAGATATTCAATTAATGGATTGTGTTCTTTTCCTATATAAGAATTTCGATCTCATTCTGTCTTCTATGTCTACCAATCATAATCTGTATTACTTTTTATAACCAAGTACACATTACAGTGCATGTACCTGCAAGCATTCAAAATATCCACAACTAAAGATGAATTATCCATTACACAGAACATACATTCTTCCCTAATAAAAGTCTCACTTATCATCAATTCAGGACTTCTATGGTCCAACAAAATAGGACACAAACACCTACACATAATTCTAGAAATATCCACAACTAAATCAAAACATCCATAACCAAACAGATAAAACTCGACCTTAAATTATAGGTTGGGAGGGCTCATGAGAGCTTGCAACGTTGCCTGTCCTTTTTTAGTTGTAGGACAATCCTTTATCAAATGTCCTTGTCGGATACACTTGAAGCATGCGCCCTCGACCCACCTACACTCTTCCATCTTATGTTGCTTCCCGCATCTTGAGCATGACTCAATTGGGATGGCTGAAGCGGTGTGTGAAGTCTGTTGCACCCTTGACTGGAGTGTCATTGCAGGGTTCAAAGGACGAAAAGACCTTGTAGGCGTAGACATGGGTGGTCGAGAGTGGACAGTTTGAGCATGCTAACTGGGTGTTGGCATCAAGAGCCTCAGTATCTTGGTCACCTGCTCGTGGGCATATGATTGCATTTGCCTCGCTCTATCTTGATTTTGTTGATCTCTTCTCTTGTACATTTCTTCTATGTCTTCTTCGGTAACCAAGGCCTTACTCATCACTTCCCCATAAGTTTCTAACTCCAATACCGAAATCCTATTGCGTATATTTGGCCTTAAGCTGCGTTGAAACTTCTTGGCCTTCATCAGATCTGAGGCCACATGCTCTAATGCAAATCGTGACATTCTCGTGAACTCCGTACCATACTCCCGTACAAACATTCCACCTTGTTCCATGTTAGTAAATTTTACTTCCATTTGATTCCTTACCTACTTGGGAAAGTACTTGTTGAACTCCTCAACGAATTATTCCCAAGTCCACAACACATTCGGAGTAACCTGCTCCCTCGTTCTTGATACCGATTTCCACCATGGGTCTGCTTCCCCATCTAGCTTGAATGCAGCCCACCTAACTCGTTCATCTTTAGTGCATGGGAGTACGTTGAATATCTTCTCCATCTCATTTAACCACTCTTTTGCTTCAAGTGGATTGGTTTGTCCTGAGAAACTTAGAGGACACATCTTTCTAAACTTTGTGAATGTTGAAGGTTGAGCCTGATGATTATTCGCATTATTCACAGCCATCAACTCAGTTTGTTGCACCATCGCATTGCCCATAGTTTCCATTGCTTGAGCCATTCTTTCCCTTTCATCTCCTCCCCCCAATGGTGTATTCGCACCTGTCGCAACTATCTCACCACTAGATGTTCCCTCGCCACTTGGGGCACCTCTGTTGCGTCTCAGACTATCGCGTGGGGCCAAATCAATCTGTCACAATGAAACAAAAATTTCAATTAGCACGTGGTCACCCTGTTGTGAAAACTCCAACACTCATGACCTATGTTTCAACAGATCTATTGCCATATTCTTGCCCTTAGAGCTATAGATCTGAGTCTCCCATAAGACCTAAAGCCTAACCCCTGATACCAACTGTGACAACCCGAATTTTCCCAACATAATTTTCTGACATATTTTTTTTTCAACTTTATACCAAATGGGAAACCCAGACCACCAGATCATAGATCACAGTCTGATATAGACTGTTTGGTACATCTACACAAATGTGAAAATCAAAGCAGATAATACATATGGCATAATTAAAATCTCCAGTTCTAATATCCAATATGAACAGTAAACTAAAACAAACAACCAGTGATGGCTGACTGTTAAGCTGTGACAAATATAATTTTTCACCTCCTAACCTGACCTTTGATGGACCTTTGAGTTGACTAATAATATGTTTTGAGTGTATTTTGTAGATAAGCAATAAATTATAGTCTTAATGCAGACATCCATCTAAAAAGGCCAAAGAAGCAATCTGTTGCTCAACATGTACTCATATAGCCCAAAGGCCAGCCAATCAAATAATCCACAAAGCCTTAGAAGTTCATGAGAATGTCATGGGCCCAACTGGGTATGCTTGGGACCAAGTATAGTTGCAAGGAATGAAGATTAAACCCACCAAGAGGCTACTGTGTGCTGACAAATGAAAGACAACACACCAAAGATGTGTGCCAACTGTGGAAGCTCAAAGCAGAACATCTCGAGAGATTAACTCAACATATTGAGAGGTTCTGAAGAGAAAAGGCAAGCTGTCGAGAGGTTCCATGAACCTATCGAGAAGATTTAAGGGTGTACTAAAACCTATCGAGGAGTTAAAAGGTGAAGAATGTAAGTTGTTGAGAGGTTCTGAAGATGTCTTACAACCTGTCGAGTGGTATTGAGGTGGAAATGTAAAGCTATCGACAAGTCGACAGAACCTATCGAAGGGTCTGAGGTACAATAGTGGATGTTGTCGAAAGCTTACCTGGAGATGCAGGGGAGCTCGCGAGGTTCCAGCTACTTGTCGCGAGGTTCCCCTGAACCTATCAAGCAGTGCAAGTCATCATGTCGACAACTTACCTAAAGCTGCGCTCATTGTCACGAGGATTGAAGCAACCTGTCAAGAACTCAACTGAAGACTGTATAACAAGTCGACAGGTTGTTTATAACTTGTCGAGAGGATTGATAGAGACTGGACAGAAGTAAGAATTTCTATCAACCTGTCGAGAATTATTACCAATCCTGTCGAGAAGTCCCCAAAGTTGTCGAAAGCCATAAGCAACCTGTCGATTGAAGGGGCCAAGCAGACTCAGAACCTGTCAAGAGGTTCCCTAAACCTCTCGACACTCGAATTAGGAACTTCTCAGTTCCATTCAAAGCAGTTGCCAACTTCAGTGCTTTGTGCACACATTCTAAGGCACGTCAGAAGCCTTAGGGGTATTTTTGGAAGTCTTATGGGCACGAATGGGAACTCTAACCACTTCATATGCACTTGTCCAGTTTGGACCAATGGATGGAAAGCTTCTAGAAGTAAAATCAATCACATCAGCAACTCAGAATAACAGAATTATTCTCTTGAGCTCTGATTGGCTGAAACAGATCTAAGGGAAGAGTATAAATAGAAGAGGAATTACACTAAAAAATCCACTCAGAATTTGAGAGAACCAGAGCAAAATTCAAATTCCCACAATTCCTTCCCTCTTTTTTCTTTCACATTCATTCTTTAGACCAACCATGGTTGACTAAACCTTTTTAGTAGCTAGGGTGAGGTTGAGAGCTGTAAATTGAGAGGTTCAAAGCTTTGTAAGAGGATTAGATGTTGCATAGATTGCAGATCTGAGCACAATTGGACTATAAGTTGTATTGATTCAATCATTGTTGAATGTAAAGTTAATTTAGATCCATAAATCTCTTGTTTGTGATCTGATTTCCCTAGATCTAATATCCCTGTGGATGCCTGAGCTTGTAGCCTTGCATCCACAACATCTGCAATAGTTTGCCTATTCTAATTAAGACCCTTGAAGAAGAGGAATCTCTAAGATGATCTGTGACCATTCAAGTGGACAGATCATAGCCTTAGGATTACTCCAATTCTCTGGTCTAGGTTAGATTCTTATACCTTGCATCTGAGCTTGTATCCAGATGAAGGATTGTTGCAAATCAATTCTATTCATTGCATTTAAACCAATTGATTTTCAGTGAAGACCAAAATCCCTAGCTGCTACTCTCCACCTTTTGATTTTAATCCTTTTTCTTAAATCTGAGTTTCAATCAGTTCTGGATCACTTGCTGTTATCTTCAATTTCCTATAGTTTAATAAAGTGACAACTCTTAAAACCTCTCCTCTTTCCTGTTTTGGCTTTGTTTTAAACTAGGATAAGCTAGAGTGTTAGATCTATTACAAATCTGGAGATTTACCCCATTTTAAAGCACATTTCCCTGTGGACCTACCCTCACTTACCCCTTAAAGCTTGTTGCAACAGCCCTGGTTCTTGCAGGACTGGTTGCTTACCTTCATCCCATTTCTCTGTGATTTAGCCTTTTAATTTGATGTTTTAACTCTTTAATAATTGTAAGGTAAGAAATTCAACCATCACCTAACAATGGCGTATAATATGTGTATAATAGCATGAATGTACCAGGCCCAAACTTACCAAAATCCACAATGTACTAAATCTACGATCCCCGAACTAGGGTACAAATCCTCAGGTGAAAGATCCTCTTCTTTCTGCACGTAGTCTGGATCTTCCTCAAAGCCAAGATCCTAATCAATACCTACACCTATGACGTATTGTCAAGGTAAGCTAACAGTCTAAGCTCAGTAAAGAAAAGATCAATACCAAGTATATCTTATCAGATCAATGCATAGATTCAATGGCCATAAATCAGAAAAAAAAAAAATTGGGTCAAAACAGAAGCTAACATCAAAGTCTTTTCTCACTAAAGAAAACTTCGTATCAAAACAAGGTGTCTTGCTCATGTCAAAATGGAAAGCAATTTACTGAATTCGATTCACTTGTATATCTTATCCTTGATTTACTGAGTTCGATTTACATTCACTTACATGTCTTATCTTAGGTTTACTGAATTCGATTCACATTCACTTACATGTCTTATAGGTTCGATTTACGAAGTTCGATTTAGATTCACTTAAATTTTTTATAAGTTCGATTCACATTCACTTACATGTCTTATCTTGGGTTTACTGAGTTCAATTCACATTCACTTATATGCCTTATAGGTTCAATTTACAAAGTTCAATTCGCATTCACGTACATGTCTTATCTTGGATTTACTGAGTTCGATTCACATTCACTTACATGTCTTATAGGTTTGATTTACGGAGTTCGATTCAAATTCAATTGCATGTTTTATCTTGGGTTTACTGAGTTCGATTCACATTCACTTACATGTCTTATAGGTTCAATTTACGAAGTTTGATTCTTTCTCTTACATGACTTACATATTCAATTCATGGATATCCCGTCGTGCCGGTTCAAATCATATTTTCGTATTCCAAGTTCAAAGTTCAAAGTTCATAATTTTGGAGGTCGGAGTTCGGAATTCAGATATAATGTTTGGATTTCAATGTACGATAACAATGATGAATTATAAATAAATTGTTGTACCATATCAAATTATGGATATCCCGCCGCACCGATTCAAATTACGGATATCCCGCCTTACCAGTTCAAATTACGGATATCTCGCCGTACCGGTTCAAATTACGGATAACCCGTCGTGCCGGTTAAATTATGGTTCTTATGTTCAAAGTTCAGATTCTAAATTCAGAAGGTTCAAATTACAGATAAACCGTTGTACCAATTCGAATTCAAAGTTCTTAGTTTCAAAATTTTTTATCCAAAGATTCAATGGTTCCACAATCAATGTCTTAATGTCTCGAATTAGTGTTCAAAGATCACGTTCGAAGTTCAATTTTGATGAAACATACAAAGTTCTTCTTAGGTGTTCATATTCCAATTTACATTCAAAGCTCATTTTCGAAGTTCATATTCGGAGTTCATTTTCATTTCAAATTTTCAAAGTTCCAATGCACACTAATCATTCAAAGTTTTTTATTTTTCAAATATGGCCAATCACAAGTTCTAATGCATTCAAATCATAACATGAGAGTCTATGAATCAAAGACAAAGATGAAATTATGTGTTGAATTTCCCCTACCTCACGGCTCACGAATCACGCAAATCATGTAAAACGAGACAGCGATTGTCACATGCACCTCCAATTCATAACCTACGTTCCAACGAATCCAAAGGTCATTTATCAATGCTTAAAGAAGCATACTCATCAAAGTTTTTGAAAAGAATTCTCATAAATATCCAAAATAGCCAAAACTGGCTCAGTCACGCGCGCTAGTCCCATGGTCACACGAGCGACTTCACATGGCATAGCACAGTCGCGTGGCCCTCGCGCGGGCATCTATGCACACTTCTTTCTCATTGAATCACCTGAGATAGTCGCGTGTGCGAGCCCCATGGTTGCGTGAGCAACTGATTTCAGTTGATTGCAAGTGTATTATGAAGTCCATCTCACACAAGTGACTGCAACTCATGCAAGCGAGTTTCAAGGTCGCGCAAGCAACTTTCAAGATTTCAGCATTTCTTCCTGAATTTCTATTTTCTTTCTCTTTTTCTTTTTCCTCTTCTTCAACCAACATTTAATGCACAACTTCTAAGGCAATTAATGCCTATTCTACACCACGTAAATCACAATTGAACCATAAAATTGTACCTTTCTAATTAGTGAGTTCCTTGCGCATAATGATCAGAGGAACACTACATCAAAATGAGTGAAGAACGACTCCAGCGATATAAAAAGAACCACCTTTTATAGGAGCAGAAAAACAATCCACAACCTAAAATAGTTGAAAAGTGTTGTTGGGTCGAATTTGGCCAGACCCAGCGAACTGACTCACTCCACCCACGATTATATGTATCTTAACTCTCTTTCTTTTGCCTTTACATTTTCATTTTCATTCAACCTAATTTCTCTCTCTAAGCTCCATCGCAGATTTCGTTCGATAGCGATGAGGGTTTTGCTCATTGATCGCCACTAGGATTTTCAATGTCGACGGAGAAGGAGAGAGAAATTCATGCGTACGTGGCAAAGCTTGCCGAACAAGGCGAGCGATATGACGGTAAGAGATCAATCTGCATTTTTGATTTCATTTTGGTCACTTTCGTCTCTCGATCTGTCTTTGTTTTGGCATTTTTTGGGACTGATTTTGACCTAGATTGGGGTTTTATTCTTCAATAGAGTCGATCTTAAAGATCTGTTGAATTATTTGGGGAATGTGATTAGATGGCTTGAATATTAGGTTTCATAATGATTTTTCTTTATGGATTTGTTGTTTTTACATTTGATTTTGGTTTCGTGCTTGATCGGCCTGAAATCAGTTTGATTCTATTATAAGGATTATTTGAGACAGCCAGGATTTTGGCACCCTGAAACCCGTGCCATCAGCACGATCCTCCAGACCATGCCCCATGGATATGTACGGAACATTGGTATAATAAGCAATAATAAAGAGATAAGCAAATACTGCATAAGCGGAAAAGAAATCAATATGCCCATCTGGCACATACAAAAGACAATTCTACTTTCATGCCACTGCATGAACAGAGAACCGATTCAAACCATCGGTGATAAACGGATCACCTCAGATGGTTCGCCCAAAAGAATTATATCTATCTAATTACATGGTTTATCAAAATAAAGGCTTTACATACCAAGCCGTACAATCTGCTCTCAAAACTGACTCTCTATCAAAGTACACAGCAGAGTCTCCTAGAACAAGTCCATGGGAGGAGGCTCCAACTCGTCTCCAGGCACGTAATCCAAATCGCCCGGATCAACGTCTCTCGAAGCCTCGGCCGCTGCTAATAAAGGATCTGCGACGTATAGTCTAAAGGGTGAGCTACATCCAAGCTCAATAGGAAACAACACAATGAACATATAAGTCAAAATCTCACATACATTCCATGATATTCAAAGCATGATGTGTCTATGCATTTACTAGAAAATAGTTTAAAAGATGGTAATTTGCATGTCCTACTTTACTGTTGATTTATAATGAATGATACTGAACAGGCCTAAAGCAAAACTTAAATCTTCAAATTAAGTAATCCCCGAGCAATATAGCATCGAGCCCCAATGGAATACCCACCATCGTCACCTAAATAGACAGTTGTTATATGTATTCCCTGGGAATACTACCCAAGCCCCTTTCTCAATAGGCGGCGGGGTTAAATCTCATCTCAACATCCCTGGGATGTGCTTACTGTGTACGAATAGACCTCCGCATTGGTGTACGGATTGGCTGCCGTACCGATCACGGATATCCTACCGAGTCAGTCGTGGGTATCCCGCCACGTCGGTGGGGTATTCTAATCAAATCTCAAATAATAAAAATAACATGTGCTTTGCATATAGTTGTTCACCGTGTAAAGTGCTATCTTATATCAGTTAGGCCTCAACAGTAGTTATTCAATCATATTTACATCCCTGGGATGTCTAATTTACTCGCATCACACTGATGCCTTTATTACTTTCTCATCCCCTGGAAATGTCTCATTCTCATTTGAATTCTTGGTCTCAGTTACTCGCACCACATAGATGCCTTTATCACATTCTTGGTGTCACACACGCACCCTTTTCACAAAGATTTACACAGTTGAAATGTTTTCAGTTTCAGTTCTATATCATTATATACATGCTCTTACAATTAAAATACATGTTCAAGGCGTTCCCTACCTCAGGTCTCCGAAGGTCCAAGCCTCAAGGTCCCAAGCGGCTCCTTATGCTTGCTTTCACACGTACTACCTATGGTACATCATAACACATATAACACATCACTAAAGATGCAATAGAGAAGGTCCTAAACCCTCCATGAACCTCAAGGTCAAATTAGAAAGTCAAATGAAACTGCCAAAATCGATTAATCAAAACCCAAATCGATTAATCGATTCCCAAAATTGATTAATCGAAATCCCTAAAATAGTAAAATCGATTCTCAAATCGAGTGGTCGAAAGTCCGAAATCGATTAGTCGATCCCAAATCAATTAATCGAAATCCAAAATCGATTAATCGATTTCTCAACTCGATTAGTCGATTTCCCCAGGTCTTGTTTCTACAGCCACTGGAGGTACTCAGTCGATTAGTCGATTTCCAAATCGATTAATCGAACTTCAACATCGATTAATCGATTTCCAAATCGATTAATCGAAATCGGGCATCCCTGACTTTTCAACTTCTAGACCAAAATCGATTAATCGAACCTCGATTTCGATTAATCGATTTGGCCCGATTCAGCCCCCTTTCGGGTTGTTCTTCCAAATCTTTTCTTTTCTATTTTCTTTATTTTCTAAGTCTTTACTCTACCATTTTAACCACACTTGACTGAATTTAACCCTCAAACATCAATGCATTTAATTCTAATAAAACTTATCTCAATAATCCCTTTAAAGGATTGATTTGTTGGGTTTGATGGCTAGGGTTTCTCTTGGCTCAATAACTCCTCTTTACTCCCTCTCTCTCTTCTTAACTCTCTCTTCAACAACTCAACAATAAGTAACCTAGGTTTATTAAAACCCTTATATTCTCTTTCTAGTCTTGGTGTTAAGTACATACACCAGAGATAGGTGTACGTGACCACTAACTCACACTATACACCACACTTAGGTCACATTTATACTACGTCAGTTCATCACTCCATGAGTTTATTGTTTGACCATCACTTGGTCAAACCCACGACCAGTCGGGCACAGATCCCGAAGTCACTACTTAACGCTCAAATTTTTGGGATATTACATTCTCCCCACCTTGGGAATTTTCGTCCTCGAAAATAACCCAAAGGTGCGTCATTGGTTGGCTATCCCACACACAGGGAAATGCCACAGGTCCGTGTACACTTAGACTTAGTACATCAACACATGCATAGTCGTGGTTACAACCGAAAGACAATTTGCAGTAAAAAGAAGGAGCATTCGTAATTAAAACGAAACTATTTTCTATTCATTTCCCAAAATTTACAATTTTCCTTTATTGTTCCCCATAATTACAATTGGGAATTTAATTACAACAGTACAAAAATATCCACAAAAAGTGATCACAATCTAATGCCATCATCATGTGCTCACGCCGTCCTCTCTCCTGGCTGATCTGGTGCTGGAGCGGGCTGCTCTGTCTGAGCTGGGTGCTTTGGTGGTGGCTGGCTCGTCTCAACAGGCGGTGGCTAACTCGTCTCAGCAGGCTGCTTTGGCTGCTGGGGCGCTAAGCCCAAATGCATCGGCAGCAAAGGCACTCCCGTGAAATGCGGCACTTGTATGAAAAGTTGTCCGGCCTGCAGTCCACGCCTCCTCCTGTGCGAAGCGCTGCTGGTAATCCAACGGATAGATGTACCGTAGGGTATGGTACATCAAGAAGTTCATCCGTCGGTTCATCCTCTCGTTGTTGGCCTCCATCCGAGCCAACACATCCTCTATAGTAGGCACCGGGCGAGCCGCTCGCCGGCGGTATGAAGAAGTGGGTGTGGTTGCCGCTGACTGCGACGGCGGTGTAGGCGATGCGGTGGTATGGGAGGGCGCCCCCTCAGCTGGTGGATCGATGGGGTGTGCTCCCCCCACAGGTGGGTCCTGATGTGGTGGTGGTGCTACTGGTGCTACTGCTGGTGCTGGGCCCTGAGCTGGTAGGGTCCGCTTTAGCAATCGATAACTACGACCCCATGAAGCGATCGAGTAATGCTTCAGGTGATCCGTAGTTGCACCTCATGAGGCGAGACAACGTATCCTGGAGCGTCTAAGTAGCACTCCAACATGCTCGAAATGAGGCAATCATATGGCATCTTCTCTTTGGGCCTCAAATTTCCCTTCATCAATTTCCCCTTTATATAGACCATCCCCTCCAAGATGATCTTGGTAGCATCAAACTAATGGCCACAGAAGGCCACGTACAAGGCCAGTTGAACTAACTCCACCCGCTCGGTGTCGTGACGCATTGGGTAGAGATTGCACTTGATTATAGAATCAAGCATCCACATGTAATGGGGGAGATCGACCCTCCTAATAGACGATCCCGACCCTTTCTTCCCATTAGTCATCCGGGTCATAATCTCTTCAAATCTCACCTCTTCCGCAAAGGGTGGGAAAATGGTGGTCTCGAGCACGAAGTCCAAATAACTTTCTAGGGCTTCGTGAATGTGGCGATGGGTGAAGGTGTAGTCACGACCACCAATCGTGGTCGTAACAATGTCGTCGGTAGGACCCTCCACCAAGCCTTGGTAAAATAGGCGGACCAATCTAGGGTAGTAAGACCCGTGGAGTGGCTTTAAGAGATTGCCGAGGCCCGCCTTCACCAAGTAATTTTGAGCCCATTGGGGTCTCACCCTCAACGTCGGGATTGGTAAATAATTCCACATCGAAGATAAATTCATCCTCGAAGGTCTTAGCCGCCCACCATTCATTTGGTTGGGGGACATTTTCGAGTGGTGGTGGAATTGGTGACGACTCGCGCGAAAACGCGCTCGTCGAACCGGATGTGGTATCCGATGTCGACGGGGATGGGGTCCTCACAGGTGATGGGGTAGGCGGTGGCAGTGCGGCGTTCTTATGTCGGACCGAGAGCTTGGATGTCGCCTTCTTCGAAGACAACCGGGTTTTAGGCGGCATTTTTATGATAAATCAAGAAAAACTAGGGTTTGATGGCTTAAAATGGAAAGAAAGTGAAAATCTAGGGTTTTACCTTAGGTAATCGATCCGAATGTAAGTGATTTCGATCCGAAATCGATCCCAAACCGCAAAAACCCTAAGTGCACAGTCGCTTGAAGAGGAAAAGGAAAGGCGCGCAAGAATAAAAATCAAACTGATTTCAAATGGGGAGAAATCCCCCTCGTTTAATATATATAGGCCCCGATTCGATTAATCGATTTCTAAAATCGATTAATCGAGTTTCAAAACCTAGTTCAGCCGCGCGAAATCGATTAATCAATTTCCAAAATCGATTAATCGAAACTCAAAATCGATTAATCGAATCCATTTCGATTAATCGAAATCGTGGTCACCTAAAATTTTAACTTTTCGAGCTCACTGGCGTGTGCCAGTCGATTAATCGATTTACCAAATTGATTAATCGATTTTCCAAAATCGATTAATCGATTTTCCAAAATCGATTAATCGATTTTCCAAAATCGATTAATCGAATTTTACTTCGATTAATCGAAATTGTAAGGTCCTTTAAATTTTGTCTAAAATCCTCAAGTCACTCGATTAATCGAATTTCTAGATCGATTAATCGGAAATCCAAAATCGATTAATCAAAACTCGAATCGATTAATTGAATTTTCAATTTGTTAATTTTCTGATTCCCCATTAAAACTCCACTCACTGGCGTATGCCAGTCGACTAATCGACCAAAATTGATTAATCGAATTCCCAAATCGATTAATCGGTTTTGATCAGATTTCCAAATTTTTATTTTTATTTTTTATCTCTTTTGGTTTCTTGGTAAAACATGAACAGTTGGTCACTGGTTTTGCGAAACCCGTCATCACGGTCATGTCATGGCTATGATGAATTCTAAGTACACATTCGACATGGTATTAGGAATAGTATGCGGATTAAAAATTGTTTCTATTGAACAAATTGATCAACAGATCGACATTGGATTACAACATATAGTTTACATCCACAAATATGCTTGCGGTGATACAATTTTTGACTCTTAAGTTGTCGCAAACAAGTCCGGATACTGTTCTTTCACGTCGACCTCTCGTTCCCATGTAGCTTCCTCGGCCGAATGATACTTCTATCGAACAAGTACTAATGGGATTACTTTTGTCCACAACACTTGTTCCTTCCGATCCAAAATCTCTGCCGGTTCTTCGATCATGCTCATATCCTCATGCATCTCAAATGATTTGCTGCTCAACACGTGATCAGGGTCATTAAGATACTTCATAAGCATAGATACGTGGAACACATTGTGTACCTGATCAAATAATGGTGGCAATCCAATGCAGTAAGCAACTTCCCCTACTCGACCTAGAACCTCAAATGGTCCAAGATAGGGGGGGCTTAACTTCTCTCTCTTTCCAAATCTCATCACCCCCTTCATAGGTGACACTTTCACCAACACATGTTCACCCACCTTAAAGTCTACACTCGCCCACTTGATATCGGCGTAGCTTTTCTGCCTGCTCTGAGCCATTTTGAGTTTTGCCCTTATCATAAGATCATAGGTGGCATTATCTTCAAGTATTTCGGGTCCCAAAATAAATTTTTCCCTGGTTTCTTCCCAATTGATGGGCGATCTACATCGCCATCCGTAAAGAGCTTCATATGGTGTCATCCCAATGCTCGTTTGGAAACTGTTGTTATATGCAAACTCAATCAACGGTAGGTGCTGATCCCACGATCCTTGCAATTCTAACATACATGCCCTAAGCATGTCCTCAATGATCTGATTAACCCTCTCCGTCTGCCCGTCAGTTTACGGATGGAATGTCGTACTGAAATCTAGTCGCGTGCCCATTCCTTCTTGAAATTTCTTCCAAAACTTTGATATATATAATGGGTCACGGTCTGAAACAATGCTACTCGGAATCCCATGCAAACGGACGATCTCCTTCATATATAGTTCTGCGAGTCTTCTCGCCGTGTACATCGTGTTGTAAGGCAAGAAGTGCGCTGACTTGGTCAATCAATCGACCACTACCCAAATGGCATTGTACTTCTTTGCAGTACACGGTAGCCCAACGATGAAGTCCATAGAGATCAATTCCCACTTCCATTCTGATATAGGTAGAGGCTACAATAATCCCGCGGGGTGTCTATGATCAATCTTCACTTGTTGGCACGTCAAACACCGCAACACGTACTCTGTCACATCTTGCTTCAAACCTCTCCACCAGTAATTCTTTTTCAAGTCTTGGTACATCTTTGTGCTACCCGGGTGAATCGCATAGTTGGATTTGTGAGATTCATCAAGAATGGTTCGCCGTAAGTCGGCATTGTCCGGAATGCAAAGACGGCCCTTGAACAATAAGGAACCAACCTCCCTGACCGAGAACTCAGATCTAATACCTTCAGTTACATCTTGACGAATCTTAGTTAGCGTCGGGTCTTTCATCTGTAGTTCGTGGATATGCTCAAATATCACCGATCTCACTGATATATTAGCCAAGAAGGCTCCTGTCGCTTGCGACTCGATGTTCGCATCATTTAGTGCCAGATCCTCAAACAACTTCCATCTGTGCATACCCAAAATCAAACTAGCCAACTGAGCTGAACCTTTTCGACTCAAGGTGTCGGCTACTACATTAGCCTTGCCTAGATGGTACTGTATAGAACAGTCATAGTCTTTGAGGAACTCCATCCATCTGCGCTGCCTCATATTTAGTTTCTTCTGTGTAAATAGATATTTGAGGCTCTTATGATCGATGAAGCTCTCAAAGGTCTCACAGTACAAGTAATGTCTCTAAGTCTTCAGTGCAAAGATGACCGCGGCTAATTCCAGGTCATGTGTCTGATAATTCTTCTCATGCTCTTTCAACTGTCTCGATCTGTACGCTATCACCTTTTTGTGTTGATTATGCATGCAGCCCAAACCACTATACGAAGCATCACTGTATACTGTGAACCCTCCACTGCCTGAAGGAATCGCCAGTACTAAAGCTGAAGTGAGTCTCTTCTTGAGTTCTTGAAAACTCTTCTCACATGCCTCACTCCATTCGAACCTTGCGTCTTTTCGTGTGAGTCTAGTGAGTGATCCTGATATCTTTGAAAAACCCTCAACGAAACGTTGATAGTAACCCACCAATCCAAGGAAACTACGGATGTCGGTGATGGTCTTTGGTTGCTCCCAATTGACCACTGCTTTGATTTTTGCTGGATCTATAGTGACACCATGCTT
Organism: Chloranthus sessilifolius; assembly: GCA_021018995.1. NCBI lineage: Eukaryota > Viridiplantae > Streptophyta > Magnoliopsida > Chloranthales > Chloranthaceae > Chloranthus > Chloranthus sessilifolius. The sequence goes on from CM037593.1 coordinate 40,248,053, forward strand.
TGAGATGACATGTCCCAAAAAGCTAGCTTCTTCTAACTAAAACTCGCACTTGCTGAGCTTGGCATATAACTGGTGTTCACGTAGAATCTGTAGGGCTATTCTCAAATGCTTCTCATGCTCTTCTTCTGATTTTGAATAGATCAAGATGTCGTCAACAAACACTACGACACAAGAGTCTAGGTGTGGTTTAAACACCCTATTCATCAGATCCATGAATGACATCGGAGCGTTTGTCAACCCAAACGGCATCACTAGAAATTCATAGTGTCCGTACCGAGTCCTGAATGCAGTCTTCTGAATATCCTCTGCCTTGACTCTCAACTGATGGTATCCCGATCTCAGATCAATCTTGGAGAAATACCGTGCTCCTTGCAGTTGATCAAACAAGTCATCTATCCTAGGCAAAGGGTATCGATTCTTAATGGTAAGTTTGTTCAATTGTCGATATTCAATGCACAGATGCATTGACCCATCTTTCTTCTTTACAAGCAAGACCGGTGCTCCCCATGGAGACACGCTCGGTCTAATAAACCCCTTGTCCATTAGTTCTTGTAACTGCTCTTTCAACTCCTTCAACTCAGCAGGAGCCATTCTATATGGTGCTTTAGAAACAGGCTCTGTTCCTGGTGCTAAGTCGATGGTGAATTCTACTTCTCTCTGGAGGTAATCCGAGTAACTCCTCCGAAAATATATCGGCGAAGTCTCGCACAACTGCTATTTTAGAGATAACATTCTTCTCCTCTTTATGCTCCTTCAAAAATGCCAAGTATCCACTACACCCTTTTCTGATCAATCGCTCGGCCCTAACTGCCGAGATAAGTTGCATGTGTATCGACCTCTCTCCTCGAAATCTAAATGATCTGCTCGTGTTGGGTCTGAAAATGACGACTTTGTTCTTGCAATCTACCGTTGCACAATGAGTCGATAGCCAGTCCATGCCAAGGATCACGTCGAATCCTTGCATGTCTAATATGATTAGGTTCGCCGGTAGTTCAAAGACATCTCCATCCATGACTCTCACAATCACAGAGTTACAACCCTTTTCGGTATCAACCGATTTCCCAGTAGAAACAGCCACGGTTAACACAGAGTCCAACTCTTCTAGGTTAACTTTCATCCTCTTTGTGAAGCGAGGGGTAACAAATGAGTGGGTAGACCCCGGGTATATCAACACTCAAGCTTCGTATGTCACGTAGCTTTCCTTCTTATGAATTTGTAACGTACCTAATCATACACATATATAATGTCTATCATCATGCTAGAATTTATTACATGCAAGTTCTCTTATATTTTCTATATGGATGCACCTTCTCTATCTAAAATTTTTAAGAATTAAAATTCTTTATTTAAAAGAAAAGTCACCTTGAATCACATCATTTGTATTCTGGGCCTCTTGAGTTGTGACTGCGTAGGCTCTCCCTTGGACGATCGGCTTCCTTGCTTGTATCGGTCATGGAATAGGAGCTGAAGTCGTCTTCCCTTTGTTCACCTCGGGACAATCTTTGATCAGGTGGCCCACCTTGCCATATCGAAAACAACCCCGAGTTCCCTACTTACAATCAGCTGTTCTATGAGACTTGCCACACTTGGCACACGTCTCACAAGGTGTGGAAGAAACTGCTCGTGAGAACCCCTGTGTAACTGTAGCTCCGGTAGTAATAGCAGGGCTCTCATATCTCATCGGCCTCCCCGACGTAAGCAATGGGAATTTCTGCTGGTTGGTCTGCTGCACCAGTCTCCCATAGCCTCCCTGGAATGGTGGTTTTTGATTGGCTGCTACAAATCTCGGCTTTTTGTTCACCGGCTCGTAGTTCCCTATTCTAGTTTAGTCCACATTCCACCTTCCTTGCTGCTCCCTCTGGCGGTATTTGTTATTATTTTCTTCCTCTACCACCAGGGCTTTGCTCATGACCTCTCCATAGGTCCTCAGCTGGAATGGTACTACTCCCCTCACGTCCGATCTCAATCCTTGTTGAAACCTCTTCACTCTCATCATCTCTATGATGACGTAGTCAGGCGCGAAGTGAGTGAGTCGCATGAACTCCACTCCATACTCCCTAATAGTTATCTTCCCTTGAGTAGGCTGTAGAAATTGAATCTCCATTTGGCTCCTCACCACTTCTGCGAAGTACTGTTTATTGAATTCCTCCACGAACTTGTCCCAAGTCCATGGCAAATCTAGAGTCTCCTGAGCCCTAGTCCGTGAAACGGACTTCCACCAAGGCCCATCCTCTCCATCCAACATATAAGCTGCCCAAGGGACGCTCTTGTCCTCTGTACACATGAGCACACTAAGCACCTTCTCCATTTCACTCAGTCAGCTCTCAGCTTCCATGGGCTCTGCCTGCCCCGAAAAGCTAGGAGGTCTCATCCTCCTAAACTCAGTAAAAGCAGAAGACATTGGCGGTGTCGGAGCCACTGGATGTGTCGGTGGCTGATGTTGCTCATGAGCGGTATGAGCTGCCAAGGATGCTGCCTGTTGGGCCATAGCAGCCGCCATGGTCTCCATGGTGTGCATCATCCTCTGACGCTCCTCTCTATCCTCGTTTCTTTCTCTGACTCTTTCTTGTTCCCTTTGATCTCGATCCTGACGATCTCGAGCCTGGTTCTCTCCTTGATTGTGGCCCTCTTGACTGCCACTACCTGAAGCACCTCCATGTCCCAAAGGTACTCGATTGGTATCTGAGATGAGATCATCTTGACTACGCAAATTCCTATGATGACCGCCCCTGGGTCGACCTCTTCCTCTAGGAAATATAACGGTCTGCACGTGAAAATAAAGTTTTCATTAGCAGAAGTCCCTATGCTCTGACAAAAGAATAATTATCAAAATTTCTAAAAGAAAAGGCTTTGATACCAACTGTGACAGCCCGAATTTTAGCACCTCAAAACCTGTGCCATCAACACGATCCTCTAGACTGTGCCCCATGGATTTGTACAGAACATTGGTATAACAAGCAATAATAAAGAGATAAGCAAATACTGCATAACCGGAAAAGAAATCAATATGCCCATCTGGCACATACAAAAGATAATTCTACTTTCATGCCACTGCATGAACAGAGAACCGATTCGAACCATCTGTGATAAACGGATCACCTCAGATGGTTCGCCCAAAAGAATTATATCTATCTAATTACATGGTTTATCAAAATAAAGGCTTTACATACCAAGCTGTACAATCTGCTCTCAAAACTGACTCTCTATCAAAGTACACAGCAGAGTCTCCTAGAACAAGTCCATGGGAGGAGGCTCCAACTCGTCTCCAGGCACGTAATCCAAATCGCCCGGATCAACGTCTCTCGAAGCCTCGGCCGCTGCTAATAAAGGATCTGCGACGTATAGTCTAAAGGGTGAGCTACATCCAAGCTCAATAGGAAACAACACAATGAACATATAAGTCAAAATCTCACATACATTCCATGATATTCAAAGCATGATGTGTCTATGCATTTACTAGAAAATAGTTTAAAAGATGGTAATTTGCATGTCCTACTTTACTGTTGATTTATAATGAATGATACTGAACAGGCCTAAAGCAAAACTTAAATCTTCAAATTAAGTAATCCCCGAGCAATATAGCATCGAGCCTCAATGGAATACCCACCATCGTCACCTAAATAGACAGTTGTTATATGTATTCCCTGGGAATACTACCCAAGCCCCTTTCTCAATAGGCGGCGGGGTTAAATCTCATCTCAACATCCCTGGGATGTGCTTACTGTGTACGAATAGACCTCCGCATTGGTGTACGGATTGGCCGCTATACCGGTCACGGATATCCTGCCGAGTCAGTCGTGGGTATCCCGCCACGTCGGTGGGATATTCTAATCAAACCTCAAATAACAAAAATAATATGTGCTTTACATATAGTTGTTCACCGTGTAAAGTGCTATCTTATATCAGTTAGGCCTCAACAGTAATTATTCAATCATATTTACATCCCTGGGATGTCTAATTTACTCGCATCACACTGATGCCTTTATTACTTTCTCATCCCCTGGGGATGTCGCATTCTCATTTGAATTATTGGTCTCAGTTACTCACACCACACAGTTGCCTTTATCACATTCTTGGTGTCACACACGCACCCTTTTCACAAAGATTTACATAGTTGAAATGTTTTCAGTTTGAGTTCTATATCATTACATACATGCTCTTGCAATTAAAATACATGTTCAAGGAGTTCCCTACCTCAGGTCTCCGAAGGTCCAAACCTCAACGTACCACCTATGGTACATCATAACACATACAACACATCACTAAAAATACAATAGAGAAGGTCCTAGACCCTCCATGAACCTCAAGGTCAAATTAGAAAGTCAAATGAAACTACCAAAATTGATTAATCGATTCCCAAAATTAATTAATCGAAACCCAAATCGATTAATCGAGATCCAAAATTGATTAATCGATCCCAAATCGATTAATCAAAATCCCTAAAATAGTAAAATCGATTCTCAAATCAAGTGGTCGAAAGTCTGAAATCGATTAGTTAATCCCAAATTGATTAATCGAAATTCAAAATTGATTAATCGATATCTCAACTCGATTAGTCGATTTCCCCAGGTCTTGTTTCTACAGCCACTTGAGGTACCCAGTCAATTAGTCGATTTCCAAATCGATTAATCAAACTTCAACATCGATTAATCAATTTCCAAATCGATTAATCGAAATCGGGCATTCCTTACTTTTCAACTTCTAGACCAAAATTGATTAATCGAACCTCGATTTTGATTAATCGATTTGACCCGATTCAGCCCCCTTTCGGTCTATTCTTTTCTTTTCTATTTTCTTTATTTTCTAAGTCTTTACTCTATCATTTTAACCACACTTGACTGAATTTAACCTTCAAACATCAATGCATTTAATTCTAATAAAACTCACCTCAATAATCCCTTTAAAGGATTGATTTATTGGGTTTGGTGGCTAGGGTTTCAGCTTTCCGCTTCATCAATCTTTCACACGTCGAATCCGACAATCAAATGCTTGACCCCCTCTTGATTTGCATTAACTCTTGGCTCAATAACTCCTCTTTACTCCCTCTCCCTCTTCTTAACTCTCTCTTCAACAACTCAACAAAATGTAAACTAGGTTTATTAAAACCCTTATATTCTCTTTCTAGTCTCGGTGTTAAGCACATACACCAGAGATAGGTGTATGTGACCACTAACTCACACTATACACCACACTTAGGTCACATTTGTACTACGTCAGTTCATCACTCTATGAGTTTATTATTTGACCATCACATGGTCAAACCCACGACCAGTCGAGCACGGATCCCGAGGTCACTGCTTAACGCTCAAATTTTCGGGATGTTACATTATTTTTTCGGCATATGCTTGAGATTTGATCGTCTTCAACGATTGCCTCTGAATTTTTAGCTTTTGTAAATATAGTTTCTTTTTTTTTGAGTTTTGATGTAGTTTCTAATGGAGATTATGTTTGTTTCTCTGTTTGAGATCCTTATTTATTTATTAACCGGTAACTAAAGGAGCAGTCTCAGATCTTGATCATATTTTTTCTTAGATCTATCTCCTTCGGTATAGTTTCGGGTTTTCTATTATTTTTTGTATTTATAGGTTTTTTGGGTTTAATTTTCAAGGTTTTTTCTGGTTTTTGGGAAGTTGTTTTTTGTATTCTAATCCTAGATAATCGGTTTTCGGTTTTTTCCATCCAAATCTGAAACCTAAGAGAACCATAATTGGTTCAGTTTCAAATCAGTTTTGGTCCAGTTTGTGCTGGATTGATTTGGCCAGTTTTCAAGTCGATTTCAGGTTTTTTGTTTTTTCTTGCACGGTTGCACCCATAGCCATGGGTGACTTGCATGTGTCTTTCCCGTGAAAATGAGCCATCAAGGTCCAAGATTTGGATTTACCACCTCTGCAACGTGCAAGGTCGGAACGCACGGACTACGAGTTTGTATGAATGCAACCATAAGCACCTTTACATGAACCATTGTCTGGTTATGTTATGTTTAACATTGGATTGTTAAGACCTTGGTATTATTTTAGGTTGATAACTGTTTCCCCAAGCTTGAGCACCATGTTATTGGAATTAACAAACCAACAACGGCTACTAGCATTTATGAAGGATGAATAAAACTAGCTTTTCGAAGTCGAATTCTCTCCAATCCGAACGTGGTTAACTTTTTTTATTCTGGATGTTTAATTGATTTTTATTTTCTTAGTAGTAGATTAGTAGTTTTAGATTAATGAGTAGCATTAGTGTTAATTTTATGATTACCTGACCAAAATTAAAGCTAGGTTTAAGGCTGATAGACGTGTTTATTTCCATTATTGAGTGGAAATAGCTTTTTACCCGAGTCGTGCATGCAGTTGAGCTCCAAGTTGTGATTTTGACTCATTCCTTCACTAGTAGAGAATTGCCCTAGTACTAATGAATTTCAAAGTTGTGATTCTGGAAATTTGGTTAATATCAATTCATATTTGAGTTGATTTTACAGTTCGTAACGAATCAATCAAACAACACAGCCTTGAAACTGATATTGTTTTTGCTCCACATCTTCATCATTGATTGTGCATGTAGGCTTTGTTGTTTTTAGCTGCTTCAATTTGAATTGGAACATATATATGATCCTTTTTTCATTTTGAACACTATCCTACACGACATTGTTTTGGTCGTAACTTGTTCTTGGGATGCTGGTCTTAGGGGTTTGCTAGAAAAATAACTCTATAGGCTTTCCAACGAGGATCAATTTATGACATTTAGATGCCTTTTTTTCACCATATATAGGGCCAATATCTTGGGTGACAATAATTGAGTTCCTTTTGTAGACACCCAAATTATATAGGGCCGATATCTTGGGTGACAATAATCGAGATCCTTTTGTAGACACCCAAATTTGGCCCAAGGCCCGATCAAAACATACTTCGAGAGAGGCGCACCCCCGAGCTTTTGATAGTTTCTCTCATACCCTTAGGAAACTTCCCAGACCCCTAGGAACTTGCCATTAACCCTTAGGAACCTTCCCAAACCCTTAGGAATTACCCCCAACCTTTAGAAACCTCGCTGAAACCCTTAGTTAACCCTCTCGGGGCTTAGTTAGAGAGAGATGAACCAGGGCTGGCAGGGACCTCTACTGAGACTAAATCTTATACCATTGAAAAGTATAGGTTCTTAGCTTTCCAACAAGCCAAGAATCACCTCAATTCGAGTTGTACGTCAAAAGTTACGGCAATTTGAGCAAGGCCCAGAAACCACACTTCGCTAGGGCATAAGTGGCGCATGTATTACATTCGCCAAACCATGGATAGGGTTTTCGAAGGTAGAGATCGTTGTTACTTTAATATAGGGGTTATGGTGATGGATCTAGGGAGATGGAGAGAAGAGAAGTATAGGAGAAAGATCAAAGGGTGGATGGAGATACAGAACAAGAAGAGAATTTATGAATTGGGTTCGTTGCCGGTGTTTTTATTTATTTATGGTGGAGATGTTGAAGGGGTGGATCATAGGTGGAACCAGCATGGGCTCTCTGAACAACCTATTGAAGTTGAAATGGCTTCTTATCAGCAGCTCGTTTGTGAGGTACTCGCGATCCTAGATTCCTTTGACATCTCAAAGGTGATCTCAATCATAGTTAACTAGTTCCTCTCTCTCTCTCTCTATATATATATATATAATTCCAATCCAATATAGTTAACTAGTTCCTCTCTCTCTCTCTGAAATAGATGTTCGGATCTGGCCATGATTTTGGTTGTTTTAGTGTTTTAGGGCTCTGATTTTTGGAAATTTGAGTGGAGTCTGTTTACTTTTTTTATTGCTTGATTCGAAGGTCTGGATTTCCTCTATTGCTTCTGATTCGAAGGCCTAGATTTTAAGAATCCGAAGACGATTCTCTATCTTCTGGGTTTTTTAGCTTCACCAAGGGTGAGATCTCTATCTTCTAGGTTTACAATTTGATTCTGCAATTTTTTAGCAAGGCGAGAGCTTCAGCGAGGCGATCTCCATAGTTCTTATTCAACCTAAGGTTAGTTCCCGAATTCTTTCTCAACTTTTTTGTAGTTCTAGCTCTAAGTTCGAAATATTTAGGATATTAGAGATTTTATTTATTTTTTTGAATTATATTTTCTCTGTTGTGATAGTTGAATTTTATTTATTAATCTCTAGATCATTATTTGGATCTAATTCATACAACACGAAGAGAATCAGGATGTTTTCCTAGAACTATAAAACCATTGAGATTTATTTGACACAACGAGGTAATCATTTTGCAAAGACTTAGGTATGGATATTGGATACTATTATGTGAATATAGTTCATATATATTTGGGATCATATGTTTGTTCTTAGTTTTTCCCTCTTTAGAAAGATTAGATGGTTTTGTTCTCTCTTCATAATGTTTTAACCTTTGGCAATATGTTTAGTGTGTATAATGTCTGGCTTATACCAAGAATAAATATAGGGCCATTACTCAGTTTCCATATTTATCTTGCAAGGTGTCGAATTTCTATCTTGAGACCCTTTCCTAGGTTTTTTTTTCCTATTTTCCCAACTTTTATATTTGTCTGATTTTTGGGACTTTAGACTATCCAAAGTGGATAGATTTTTCATCAACTTTGTGGTTTTTTGGTGATCATTTTGTTAAATTTTGATTTCTCTATAATTGTTGTACTGGATGACCAGTTTTAGAAGTTGAGTTCATGGGAGACCTCTGTGAATCTAGCTTAGTTGTTTTAATTTTGAATTGAAATTTAATTTCAAAAAATTTAGAGGGGTTTTGGGAAAGGCTGAGGATTTATGTGAGGCCCTATTTTTTTGTTTTCTTTTCTTGTATTGTGTGCGTGTGTGTGTGTGTTTTGATCTTGGTAATTTGATCAGTGTAGGCATTTCAGCATTCCTTGTCCGAAGAAAACATACTCAGTGACTCAAACCACTTGTCTCTTTTCATATAGTAACTGCCAGTCTACCAACTATTACAAATTAAGAATGCATTGGCTATGTAATGTGAAGATGACTTTAAATGAATTTCTCCCCAATTTGTTAGAAGCAATGCCGATTTTCACATTAAATTTGAATTTTCTTCTCCTGATTATTTTATTCTTTTGTGTTGTGTCTGTTCTCTACCTGAAGCTGAGGTTTTCTGATATTTGTTTTCATTTTATTATATTTTTAAAAAAAATTCAGTTCTGAACATACTTATGAATATACTGCTCCAGAAGCTCTACTGAATGCCAGCTGGTTCTGGGAGCCAACAAGCGTAACTTTGAAGTCTGTTAAGGCTTTCATCCCATAGTGCAAGTTGTTATTCTATGTTTTTATTATTTAGAATGTGGAGTGTTGGTGTTGTGATGTTAGAGTTGATCTTAGGATCACCACATGTTTTTTAGATAAGTGCTCGCACTCGCTCACTTTTGGATCAACATCTTCACGGTTGGAATGAAGGAACAAAGGAGCTTGCATACAAGTAATTTCAAATCTTTATACATCACATATGAATAAGTGTACTGGTCTTGTATGGTCTTGTATGGTCTTGCTTTTGTATGGTCCTGCTTAATGGCATTTATGATTTTATTATTATGCCATTTTTATGAATTATATTATGTGGCCTTTTTTTACTCAAAACAGTTTTATTAATCAAGGAAATATAATTAAATTTGCACTTTTGGCCATATAAGACATACATATATTTGTTGTGGCCTCACTCCATATATAGCTTGTTTTTTGGTAGTTTGTATTGGTTTCAGCTCGTCAGCTCAACGTTGTTTTGGAACTTTTTGTTTTCCCAACCAAATCTTATTTAAGAAGCCAACTACTTTTCTGTGATTTGCAAGTGTGCTTCTCTTCTTTAAGATGTTTCTGTTAGAAGCTAGTCAAATCAGTATTCCCAACTTGTTCAAATGTCCAATAAGTCTAGACTTGTTCTCTGATCCTGTAACTCCATCCAAACCATGATCTAACAGTGAAGGCGTTTAGGACTTTAATCTCTTTCATCACCTGATGCTACGGCCATGTCTGTAGAGTCTATGCATGGCCATGTCTGTAGAGTCTGCATCATTTTGTGTATGAAGTTATGACCTTTTAAATTGTGAGAGGAATCTATGTGCGATCTATTTTATACATAAAGCAGCTTGACTTTTTTACTTTTCTTTCCAAGAACACCCCAACTTGTTCAACATTTCGTCTCAGCCAATCAGATTTTGGGCACTCTCCTATTGGTACATAACTATCATAATGAGTGGTAGTTTTTGGTGCAGAAATGGCCATGTCTGTAGAGTCTATTCATCATTTTGTCTATGAAGTAATGACCTTTAAATTGTGAGAGGAATCTCTGTGCGATCTGTTCTATATATAAAGAACCTCGACTTTTTTACTTTTCTTTCCAAGAACACCCAACTTGTTCAACATCATGTCTCAACCAATCAGATTTTGGGAAAGATCTTGAGCATGGGCTGTATTTTTCATCTTCAATGTTGGGTAAGTCTACAGGGGTGTCGAGTAAGGTTTTTAGTGTGTCATGCTATTATTATTATTCTTTTGGGTTTTGATCTGTTCTGTCATCCTTTATTTGAACTATATGTTAGTATAGACAATCTTCTAATCTGTAGTGTTTCTTATCTGAAGTTGAATAAAGTTCCCTTCTTTCCCTTTTTCCTAATAAAGGGGATCTACAAGAGAGAAGGCATTGGCGGGAATAGTTGATGCTTTTTCAAGCCATGTACAGCTTCAATTTGTAGAAAATAAGTGAGATATTATTTTAAACCATCTTCTGAACTTGCATGTGTGGAATGGTTGTTGAGATTTGTTCTTATAGAATTCTTTGTGCATAAATTGCTCTTCTATTAGAAAAAAGATTAATGGGGCGTCAGAGACATCATCACATATGAAGCATCCCTTGTAACCATCAAATTCTGTCAAATTTTAACTGGCAAATTTATGGGCAAAAAGTTGCTTTATAAACTTACTGAACTTATGAATTATGGTGCCTCTGAGGAGAGTCAGTGCCATAAAAAATCGCCATAAATTTCTCTTCTATTCGCCGTAAATTGCACCTAATATATATATATATTTGTATATTTCCTGTCTGATATGCCATCTCACATCTCGTATGTTGTCATTTCAATGGTTTTTTTTGCTGCAGATGTATTACTGTACTGCATCAGTTCATTAATTCTATCAAACAAGGATCTACTACAGAAGTTTCCTTAGCTTCTCGTTCCATAGGTTACTCTTAAATCCTCACAATCAGCATAATTTTTTCTCCTCCTATGTCTAAAGTGGGAGCTTAATTGAAAATTTATGATTTTGGTATTTTTTATTTGCAGGATTGCTGGCTATTACTATTGGTTTTGGTGATGATGCACATGAAATAATGGAAGACTTGATTCCATCCCTTAGTGTAGCCCTTAAACCTGGATCGGATTCTCAGAAGAAATCATTTGTATGTTTGGCATCCCCAAGTTAGCAGATTATGAATTGTTCTAGATTCTAGGAGTTCATTTTTATTACAAAATTTATTATTATCAGTATTTTTGAATAATCTGGAATTGCAATTGTAGGTACTAGACTGTTTGGCTATCGTCACTTTTGTTGGTGGCAATAATTTTGAGGAGACAGAAAAATCAATGCAAATTATGTGGCAATTGATTCACCCAAAATTGGGTTCCAATGTATGTAAGCTTGTTTTGTTTTCCTTATAAGTTAGAATAATTTATGGCGATGATGTGGCATCATATAGACCTGACGAGGTTTCAAAAGTTTTTCCATATTTTGTCGTACCATATCCACTGGGAAATTATTTTTACTCTACTTTTCAGGTTGCAGTCACAAATAAACCAACACCTGCTATATTAGCAGTAGCAATATCTGCATGGGCATTTCTTCTATCAACTAATTATGGATTGAATAAGTCTAGTGATTGGCAGGAGTGAGTGAACCTTCGTAGCAATTTTATGTACTTTCTTTTCTTGTATGAAGCATTTTAAAGAAAAATGTCACATGGGTTCACAAATTCTTTCAGGACTATTTCTTTCCTTTCAACTCTGCTGGACAAGGATGATCGATCTCAATAGTCAGCGGAACTTGTTTCGGGATATTTTGACTTTTCTTGAGGTATTTCTTTACTCACAATAAAAAAGATATAATCCTGATTATGCGACTGGTGTGGTATAGTAATGTTAAATAACGTGTGCAGACTGGTGAAGTTCCTGAAACATCAACAAAGGTTCAACATGGTGGCGATCTGCTAAAATCATCAACATGGCGCGAATTGATACAGGTATTTTTTTTCTTCAAAACTTGCATTGTCTTTGAATCAAAGTTTCAAATCTCCCTCAAATTTTGGCTAACTTCTTTTCTTGGCAGTTGAACTTTCTGAAGCGTTTTCTTGGTGGTGGTTTTCTCAAGCACATGCAGGTTGTTATTTGGTCCATAACTAGGCTTCAACATTCTCTTGAAAATATTATAATCTACCATTGGATTTTGTAATCAATACTTTTTGTTCGTTTGATGATTTTTTTTTAATCCATATTGAATTGATGAACTTTGCACTACTTGTTTAAACAGGAAAATGAATTTCTTCATGATGTTTTTCACTTCACGCGAACAAAAAAGCAACATTTATCTAGCGGTGAAAAGGTGGGTTTGTACATAATTCAGGAAAGTAGTTTATTTCATTTAGCACGTATTGGATAGAATAGATAAATGCTATGGATATCCATCTGATCAAATATCTAATTCGGCCACAATCTGTGTACCATGTGACTAGATTCCGCACCATCGGCTTCCGAATTTTCTCTCGGCCAAACCTGATTGGATTAAGGTACAATTTTTGGTACAGTGGTTAATCATAAGTTTAAAAATTATCACAAATTTTTACCTAATTTTTTGTATGATTTTATGCATAAAATGACAGTCCCAATGAGGTGCCGTTTTCAGGTACATTTCTGACATAAATATACCCATCTGCTCCGAATTTTGTCCTTATCTATTTATTCTTTCTACATCACATATGAATAAGTGTACTGGTCTTGTATGGTCTTGATTAATGGCATTTATGATTTTATTATTATGTCATTTTTATGAATGATATTATGTGGCCTTTTTTTACTCAAAACAGTTTTATTAATCAAGGAAATATAATTAAATTTGCACTTTTGCTTGAGCCTCATTGTTTATAGGTCTAGCATTTTTTTAATAGAAATCTGATCATGAGATGGCACTTGCGACTGTTTTATTGATGGTAACCTTGCGAAGGAAAAAAGTGGTTCCTTATGGTAGATAAAAATTTGAATTGAACTGAGATAAAATTAAATATAAGTTTAATACTTGGTTATATAATTTTTAAAGGTTTTATTAGCTTCTTGGATCTACTTCATGGAGTTACAGAACTTTTCTTGAAAAAACCTTTCAATCTTTTTTGAATTCCCAAATTTCTAAGAAATCATCTTGGTTGAGCGTGGTCTTTTATGGGTTTATAGCATCTTTTATAATAAATATCTGATAATGCATGGTTTCTATCAATATTTGCTTGTGATTATAACTAACTTCTTATAGGTTTTCTCCAGCTAACAAGTCTTTGGGATCATGGGTTATCTCAGTTGATTTTTCTTTCTATTTAGTATTATTGTGACAGCCCAGATTTCGGCGCCCCGAAACCCGCGGCGTCAGTGGGCTGGCGCTAAGGCCAAGCCCCGAACAGATCACATCGCGTCACAAAAAAAAATGCACAACGGAAACCAAGTAGAACCATTGCAACTCGTATCTTAATCAAAATAATGATCCATTAGCATTCAACCCCAAAAACTCAAAAGACGGTTCTAATTCCATCAGAAAGCCTATGGAAAAAGAACCGGTGAGAACCACCGGTAAGGACCTTTCCTTACCGAAACATGGTTCAACAAAATCAATCACTTATACCATTTAGAAGTCATCTCTCTCTCTCTCTCTATCCAAAACAAACCAAAATTTAATACATGATGCAGGGCCGGACCTACCCAGGTCTAGCGCAAAGGAAACAATCCTCGGGATGGGGCTCCTCGAGGTCCTCGCAGGGGGAGTAATTCGAATCTTCCTTCTCCGGAATCTCCGCCTCAACACCTTCACCTGAACCTGTGACATTAGTCGAGGAATGAGCTTCATCCAAGCTCAGTAGGGAAAAACTAATAACATGCTTATCATAACATCAAACACATATCTTATGGCATAACGTATTGTTTTGAACACATGCAGAGAGGTGATTTCATAACCTTAACATACATATGCAATGCTAATGGAATCATGAACATGCTCACATTTCTATTCCGACATAAGAAAGAAGATAAACTTAAAAGTCTTTACTTAAAGTACTAGAATGAGGAACTATAGCCTCAAGCTCCCGATGGAATACCCACCATCGTCACTCACATGAGTCTTTTGCACATAAATCTAAGGTCTCGTAGAGTTGGACACTTGGCCGAACATAATTACCGTTATACGGTAGGAATCACAAAGCACATATCACAAAGGGTGTACGGATTGGCCGCCGTACCAGTCACTGATATCCTGCCGCGTCAGTCATGGTTACACTGCCGCGTCGGTCGGGTATTCACATAACCTTAAATCCAAATGTGCATACATATAACTTATCACTGTGTGAAGTGATAATTATAATTTACATCAGAAGTCGGAACAAAGTGTGAAAGTCTCTTATACACATATCAAATGAATCTCAAAGATTCCATAAGTCTCACATGTTTCCAAGTCATACATAAACACATGGCTCATTTCTTCAAAATCATAAACGGAAATCACATAATCGGATCGAAAAACGTATCATAACACAACACACATGTTTATGAAATAATGCACATGATACCAAGTTTTCCCTACCTCACAGATTCGACCCGTGCGTGCTCAAGCCTTCACAAAGGTCGGGTTCTTCTTACTCACAAGACTCACCTAAACATGATCATTTTCATTCATTAGAATAGGGTAAAACACACAGCTAAAGCTCCCTTTAAAAACTCAAGGTCAAAACTCAACAAACGCATAAATCTGGGAAATTCGATCGATCGAATCCCTGTTTTGATCGATCGAAACCCAATTCCGATCGATCGAATCCATTTCGATCGGTCGAACTCTACATAATACACACCAGTCACATACCCACTCGATCCGACGAATTCCCAATTTGATCGAATGAAAAAAACTCGATCGATCGAATTTAAATTCGATCAGTCGAGTTCCGTAGAAAGCCTTTAACTTCAATTATAGTTCAATCGAACGAATCCCAATTCGTTCGATCGAATTTACATAATTCGATCGATCAAAATTAATTTGATCGATCGAATTCTCACAATAGAATTTCTATAGTTCTGTTTCTATACAATTCGATCGATCGAACTTTAGGTGTCGATCAATCGAAAACTTTTCGTTCGATCGAACGAATTTCTTAGGACTTTGTTTTTCCCCATTTTTAATGTCATTTTGATCGATTGAACCATAATTCAATCGATCGAAATGAGTAGATTTCGCTCATTTTTTGGTTTTTCACCCCCGATTTCTTCTCACTTTGAATCGATCTCACTTTCTTATGATTCTCATATGAACACACACCAATTTAACTCTCCATAACACAAACTAAAACACGCATTCATATTCCATACCTTGCTCCAACGAATCCTCTTTCGTGGTTCAAAATCAGAACTAGGGTTCTTCTAATGATAGTTGTTCATCCTCATTCCCATTAGATCAATCGCTTCTCTCCGCGCTATCAGCTTGTTCCCACGTTGTTCACAAGCATTCAATGCCCTAAAGTTGTTCTCCCTCTTCTAACTCTCAAGTACAGCATTTAATATGATATTAAATGCCTAGGGTTCTTTTATACTCTAGCTCCTACATTTGGGTGTAAAACAGCTACACCGAAGGGACGTGTGTGAGAGTTTCAAGCTCCCACATCCAGTCTACATAAGATCGATCCGGTCCGTTGGATTTAATCTATAGACATTACATTATTGTTAAAGGGGTCGTCGGTGCATGATCCGTCGACAAGCGCACCGAGTCTTACGGATCAAAGCCCAAAAAGGTTGGGGCATTACAATTATGGTTTTCTCCATATTTTTTTTCAGTTTCATGGGTTCTCTCAATATTTGCTTATTTATTATCTTCTTTTGGGTTTACTTATCAACAGTTGGTATTGTATACCAACTGTAATCCACAAGTGATCATATTGTGAACATGCCTGTTTGGCACACGACCATTAATCTAAGAGTATATGTGCGGAGCCGGCCCATCAATCAAGATGTGTATGTGCAAGCCACATCGGCTAATCAAGAGGCTCCTTCCCATAGACAACTAAATACATATGTGCATATTTTCACATTAATGCACAAAATAACTCTTAATATCCTTCTAACTAGGACCTGGCTCTCCTGACCGTCATTTATTTTTTGATTTGTTTATTTGTTAGGATATATAACTATTACTATTTTTTTTTTTTAAATAACAAAATTATAATTTTGTTGTACTAATATCTATAACAGTGTGTTACCCTTTACAACAGGTATAACGATGCGCCCCACGACTCTTACAGCTCCAACTCTTCATAATCCAAAACCTCATCGCTTCAAAATCATCCTATCAGCACCATCTCAACAACCCTTGGCTTAACCATGGTTCCAAAGGAGGCATTGGAAATGGTGCTTTCTCAGGTCACTGATCTTAACCTGAGGCATACTTTGCAACTTGGCATCGGATTGCATCATGCAGGGTTGAATGATAGAGACAGATCTTTGGTTGAGGAAATGTTTGCAAACAATAAGATCCAGGTACTTTTCCTTACGTTATCCTCCTCTACCACATCGGCGTTTTACTTGTTGACTGTAAGCTCCATTTGTACCCCATATAGTTCTTGGTATGTAGCAGCACATTAGCATGGGGAGTAAACCTACCAGCTCATCTGGTTATTATTAAGGTGAGGTGGATTGCATTTTTTATTTTTTTCATGTACCATTGGATGTTCACTTCAGTTTGGTCTTGGCTATTAAATTTCCACTTGTTCTGCAGGGAACAAAATATTATGATGGGAAAACCAAAAGATACATTGATTTTTCTATTACAGATATCTTGCAAATGATGGGTCGTGCAGGGCGACCACAATTTGATCAACATGGAAAAGCAATCATTCGTATTCATGAACGTAAAAAAAGCTTCTACAAGAAGGTTAATAAAAAAAATGGATATATTTAGCATTCTGTTTTATGCATTATCTCACATGGACCTATTTATTCCGATGATATAAGAACTCTACACCGACGGTTGGGGAACTCTACGCCGACGTCTGACAGCCGTCGGCGTAGGTCCCTTTTTTTGTAGTGAGAAGTCATCAATATCTCAATTTAATTGCTTAATATCATAATATTTAATTACGTTCTCCTTTTGATTTCAGGCGAAGCTTTTCGATTTGAAGCTCACCTCAAATGGATCACTAGGGGACGGGGATACTTGGCAGGAGAGGCGTAGCACATTTATTATTATTTTTTTAAAATTATGAAAATAGGTCATGGGGTCCTTAGATTGTTAACTCTCTTTTTTTTCTTCTTTTTTTTTGTTTGAATAAAAGGATTGAGCATGTAAAGTTTAAAATATTTGATTGATTTGAAAGGTTGGATCATAGGTTGAGATGCAATCTTTTGTTTGAATAAAAGAATTGGGCATCTATTTTATTTACTAATGACATTGAATGATTTGCATTTGAGTTGAATGGATGTGTTTAAATATGAGATTAATAGCTTTTTTTCTTTATATAATTTTTTTTAAAGCATTAAAAAAAAGTATTAAAAAAAGCATTAAAAAAAAGTATTACAAAAAGCATAAAAAAATTATTATTTTAAAAAAATTTGCATAAAAAATTGTCGACGTAATTTATTTTTATTTTTAAATATATATATATATATATATATATATATATATTAAATTTGCATAAAAAAACTACTGCCCTAAACAGTTGTAAAAAAAGCAGTGGTTTTTTCTATGACTGTTAAGAGCAGTTGTTGTTGAAGTTCATAAACCACTGTCTTATATAGTGGTAAAAAAAAATCACTTCTTTTTTTACAATTGTTTAGGGTAGTGGTTTTTTGAAAAAAAATCACTGTCAAAGACAGTGGTGTTTTGAAAAAACCACTGTTTAAGGCAGTGGTTTTTTTGGCTTTTTCACGTAGTGGAATGCACCAAATCGACACTTCCTCCACACGAGTAAAAAGGGTTTTAGACCCACCTCCTCGCGTTTGTATTGAACGTTTTAGGAGATCAAACTCCTCACATACGAATGTGAAAATTTCTTGTGAGATTCACGGACATCGGGTTTCAAAATTACCCAAAACACAAGAGGGTTTGGAGAAGAATGAATCCCCGTTCTTCACGGATCAAGATCACGCCAAGGATCAACGTCGTGGCACACAAACACTAAGAAGCTAAATGCATCGAATATTAACGGTGCCGATTTTGGCATTCGGATGGTTCACGACGGCGATCCTCCTCAAGCTCTATCTCTTCCTTTCCCTCTCTCTCTAGTAACCCAAACCCCAAGCCATTTTTTTTCAAATGAATAAAGCTTCCTTGAGAAGCTTTGTCCTTTTATATTAAAAGTCTTTCACTTCCGCGTGAGGCGCATACACTCGACTTGAGTGTTAACTCTTATCTAATGGCTTGATTCAGCGTAAAGCGCATACAACTAAGCAAGGTGTTAACCATTCTACATAATAAACTTTTGATTCGGTGTGGGTCTTGCACACCCAAACCACTTATCCACTGGATTAGGTGTTAAGCTTATACACTGCAATTGTGTATAAGTCTTTTTGGTTCAAAAAATCCCATACAAATTCCAAACGGACCCAAGATGATTTTATCCGAAAAATCCAAAATGGTGACGCGTATCATAATTGGCACGTACGCGAAATTAGGACCTACGGGTTCATAAATTTGGGGCTCGAGTTGACATTCGGGTTGAGGCCCAAGGTCAAACGTTGGACTCGGTTTCGTGTGCAACATGCACAAACATGCGTACACTCTACACAGGGTACGAGTTGGACTTTAATGTGTTTGTCACGTACTCTCAATTATAATAAGTGGGTTTTAAGGTTACATTACCCAGGTTAAATGATTTGACTCGGGTTAAATCAGTCAAAAGGTCACATTCTTGTCAAAAGTCAATGATTCAACATTTACGAAAATTTTGGGTCATTACAATCTCAGTGGGGAAAAAGATTGAGATGACTCTTATGGTGAAATACCCAAAATTTTAGGGTGAAGCGAAGGAGAAGATTGAGGAAGAAGAGTGGTGACGGCTAGGATTTTCTTAAGAAGAAGGAAGAGAAGAGGTGGCTAGGGTTTTCTCATGGCTCTCTATTCTTAAGAAGAATTCTTAAGAAATTGTGAGTAGATTTCTCCGTAATACACTTATTTATAACTTAATGGAGATCATTCGGTATTAGGCTAACACACCAAGAAAGGTGTATAGGTTTTTATTTCAAAATTCAAACTAAAGGTTCAAAACTTACGTATCAATTTTCGAACCTCTGACCTCTTGCCTATAACTCAAGCCTTTAACCAGCAGGCTATCCCATTACTTATGTCAAGTAACGGCAGGAATAAATATAAGTGCCCTAATGATTAACACATGTATACTTTTCATAAATGTGTGAAAAGTCAGAACATGCGGTGTATTTGTTGTTGAGTGCATACAAATTATTTGGGTGTATCAACGACGTGAAAATCCAAGTCGTTACAAATATTATACATAAGTCATGAACCTCTACAAAAAAAAAACTATTAGCGACAATTTTTTTAACAAAAAATTGCTGCTATTAGTCTTGTCACTACCAAAAACTGCTGCTATTACGCGTGCCCTCTTGGCACCATGTCGCGTGCCCCAACGCGGAGCACCGCACTACGTGCCTTATGGCACCAAGACGTCGCGTGCCCTCTTGACACCACGTCGCGTGCTCCACCGCGGAGCACCGCATTCTAAGCCCTTCACGCGTCTAGCCACCATACTAGATCGCAGCTTAGTTCGGGTCACCGTCGCATCATGCATCAGGGACTCATGCACGCATCGCAGGGCCACGTGCCTCTGCGCCCACGCGTGCTACACGGCTAGCTTACAAGGTCCGCTTGCCTTCTTGCTAGCTAAGTGCCCAGTTCCAAGGTCGTCATGCCTTCATGCTGGCGCACAGATTAATGAGGCCGTCACATCCTCCCCGACTCAATAAGGTCAACGTCCTCGTTGACGCAGTATCTCAAGGAAATGGACCATGCCACATCCACCAATCTGGTTGTGTCAACGTCTTTATTGACAGTAAGACTCGCATCAGCTCCTCGACTTATGTCTTCACCCCATGCGAAGCCTACCCAGAGTCACTTTTCTCGTAGTGTACTCCTATGCTAGACTTAGCGTCCCATGCTAAATCATCCTATCTTAGCTCGTGTGTGGCCCTCGTCACCAACACACATAGTATTTGGACCTTCTGGCCCACGTGCTCTATCGAGTCTCACATCGCATCCTCATGCAGACGTGTTCCACCAATATCTAGCCTCGAGGTTTCTCACCTCCTCGCTGGATCAATTTGGTCATATCCACGTGGTTCCGTACCATGCTATCCGTCACTATGCCATGCACTGAGCATTAGTGATTATAGCTCACTCTAGTACCTCGACACCACGTGTCTTCACCCAAGAGTTCGCTTAGAAAATTTTGAATTTGAAGCATTTTAGTGCTTCGGTCTATGCAATAGGGGTGTGATTTTGGTCACATTTTTCTCCCCCACTCGATGCGTTGACGTCCTCGTCAGCATCCGAACTCCTACGTCAGTTCCTCAACACATAATCTGGTCTTCACCGAAGCACACTTAGATCTGAATCGCAGTTAGTGCACTTCACTGCATGGATTCACAATTCTGTGCTAGTACTTCAACCATGTTCAGTGTCTTCACCCCACGTAGTGTTCTAGCCTACTTGGTCCGGTCAGTATTTCACCCAGGTATCTTTATATACCAGTTCCTCATACAACCGGAAGCAAGACAATCGTTAGCAACTAAGCTTCCGCACTTCATTGCCCCTCGCAGCTCTCTAGGTTTTCAACAGTTCATCTTCACCCAGGAGTCTACCTTTCATTCGCACTGCCGTCTAGCACCTCAACACATCTGTGTCTTCGCCCAAGAGTTCGACCTGCGTGTGATTTGTAGAACTCTAGTACCTCGATGTATGTTTCCAACCACGAGACTACCACCCAAGCAAATTTTGCAGCTCTAGTGCCTCGATGTAGGCTTATCTCCTTCGATCGTAGCAACCGATGGAACCCAGCTTTGTCGAACCTTTAGACTTTATCACCACACAAGCCCTCAACGATCCTGCAGCACATCGGTCTGTCGTTGTTAGTCCCGTTGCTACCAAAAAGTGCCTTAATAGCAAGTGCCACTGAAACCCCTTATTTTTTTAGTGAACCTATAGTTGGTGCTTAGGTCGGGACCTAACACTAACTCTTTGCTACTCTTTGTAGATAATTGGATTATGAGAACATTGGAAAGCCATTTGAGGAATTGCTAAGCATCATCAATGGTGGTGAACCTCCATATCTATAATAACAAGCCATTGGTTTTGTTTACCAATGTGATTGTCCAATTGATCGACAACCTCTTCAATGTGCAATAGCCCAACAATAAACCAATTAGATGATCCTAAAATCCAGTCAATTTTTTTTTTATGGATCATCACTAGAAAATATATTATTATTGAAAAGTGTGCAAGTGATGATATTTATTAGGATGAACCAATAATGATTTTTAGACCATGAACTATTTAAGATTTATATTGATAGTGTAGTCCAATGCTGAGTGCATCCTTACGGAACTAGGGTATATAGAGTATATAGGAAGTCACCTATGGGGTTGAATTTGAAAATCTATCTAAGTTACTTGTAAAATAAACAAACCTAATTTGGTCTATAATGTTTCTCAAGCTCCAACACCTATACCTTTGTGCAACAGTGAATTTTATCAAACCGTCGCAACGATGCACTCACTAAAAAAATGGAGTCGCCACCCAGATCTTCTGGTGATCTGGGATACCTCAAAATCGATATATGAGCACTAAGATGCAAAAATATGACTCCGATTTACCGGTCTTTGCCAAAGGCTCTTGGGCACCCGATTGACCCGCTCGTAAGCGGTCTCTACTATGGCAAAAGTAAAAAGAAAAATAAAAATTTGAGCAACACTCCCCCTTGCCCGAAGGGACTCCGATCTTATTTGAGCCCTCCGCAATCACCAAAATTTCGGTGACGTAATGGCACAAATTCTAGGATAGAGGGAAAGCAAAAAAGGTAGAGGAATGGAGGAGAGAACTGGAGCTCTCGGGCCCTTGTACCACCGCTGTAGACCTTCGCATTGATGCCAATTCCAATGGACTTTCGATAGCACAAAGGGTTAGAGATGGTTCTATTTGCTAAGGCTTGGAAAAGGGATGATAAGAGAAGTGAGCTAGGGGCTCTCTCTTACTAAAGCTTAGGGATTGAGGATGGAATATGGGATCTAAAAGGCAAAATATATTCTGGAATTTTTATGGGTTAAAGCTTGAAGAAGGAAGAGGGAACTTTCTAAACTTTTCTCTCATTTGAAAATTTTTCATGCTCTTAAACAAGGGGGAGGGGGGGCTCTCTATTTATACAGAATGAGAGGATTAGTGAAGGATTTAAGGTTTTAATTGGTTTAGCAATTAGGTAATAGGGATCTAAGGTTTTCTAAATTTTTTGGAGCTTAGATAGGTGGGAATTGGGTTTAATGGTAGATGATAGGGTGGGGTTTTTAAATGGCTAAAGGATTGCAAATAGAACTAAAGGGGGTGCAACAATCCTAAAGATACCCACCCCAAATATTGGGGTGGTCAACAAGTCAAGCCTAGAAAGTGAAATTCGACCATTTTCCAAAAAATACTTATTGGTGCGCGCTTTTTTTGGGTTCCTCTCGGTCCCCGTTGAATCAGTGGCTCAATTCTATCCAAGTGGACTCTAGCGATGTGATGTTTGGAATGTTAGGAATAAAATAAAAGGGGGGAGTTTTCTAGGAAGGTTCCTAGTTTGTTGCGATCGCCAGCTGCAGATATTTAACGACGCTGCAACACGTCAGTGATCACGCTTTAGAGCGGGTGTGGGTTACTTCTTTACTGAATCGTCTGCCTACAAACGTCAGCAACACTGACTCTTCTTATAATTTAGATAATTTAGTTTTCCTTTTCTTTCCCTGTTATTAATGTAATTCTGATTGGTTTAGATTTCCTAATTTTATTATGAGTCTAGTTATGATCTTATTTGGAGTCTAATTAATTTAGCGTCCTAATACTACTAGAAGTCCAATTAATATTAGTCTCCTAATTGTGCTAGGAATCTAATTAATTTAAATGTTCTAATTTTATTAGAATTCAAATTAATTTAGTTTCCTAATGTTACTAGAAGTCTAATTAATATTAGTCTCCTAATTGTGTTAAGAGTCTAATTAATTTAAATGTTCTAATTTCATTAGGATTCTAATTAATTTAGTTTCCTAATGTTACTAGGAATGCAGATATGTTAATTCTAATGGAGTTCTAATTGAATCAAGCATGCTAGTTATACTGAAATTCTAAGGAAAGCAAGTATACTAGTTCTACTGTAACTTTAATTGAAATAGAGAACTAAGTTTACTAGAACTCTAATTAAAACAAAGGAATTAATTTTATTAAAATATAATTTAAAAAAATAAACTAATTTTATTAAAATCTAATTAAAACAAATAAACTAATTATATTAAATTTTGATTAAAGCAATGAATTAACTATACTAAAAATCTAATCAAAATAAAGGAACTAATTTTATCAAATTTTCTAATCGAGTCGAGGAATTAACTTTACTAAAAAAATCTGATTTAAAATAATGAATTAACTATACTAAATTTTAATTAAGATAAAGGAACTACCTTTTACTAATTTTGATTAAAGCAATAAATTATGTTATACTAAAATTCTAACTGAAGCAATGAATTAATTTTACTAAAATTTAAGAAAAATAGGTTTTGGGCCCGCTATGCTAAGGAGGATTGGCCTCGTTCCCGAGTACCCTCCGTAAGCTCCCTTGGGCAAATCGAGTGGCTGAGATTGAAGCAAATTGAATTTTGAATTATAAAATAGTATTTTTTTAGATTTTTAGAGTCATTTTCGAGATTATAATGATGAATTAAATCAAGAAATTAGAATTTTGGAAAACTAAATTAATATTTGGGGTTTTTAGAAATATTAACCTAAGGAATTAAAATTAGAATTTATGAATTTAAGGACTGAATTCGGGTCGGAAATTAGAAAATCAGACCATATGATTAAGGACTGATTCTAGAAACTAAGAACTAAAACTAGAGATTAATGATAGGATTGGAAATTAAGATTTTAGAACATAATTGAAGCCTATAGTCGGTGAATTAGGACGTCAGTTTAAGGACTGGTTCTAGAGCCTAAGAACTAGAACCAGGTATTAAAATTACGGTCTAAAAAAAAAAGGGTTTACTGAAAATTCAATATTAATAATTGAAACTAAGGGAAAATCCTAAATCTAAAACTAATATGTTTAACTAAGACCGGGGCTGCGGAGAGGAATCTCCAAAATTTGAAGCTTGAATCTTGAAATCATGACTAGGTTCCTCTATGTGTTCGTTTTCGGAGTTCTCTGGTTTCGGAATCCTAAAAAAATGTGTTCTCTCTCGTGTTGTGTGTCCCAGCCTCCTAGGCGAATTAGAAAAAAAATCTTTTATCAGTTTTTCTCCAATTAAACGCCATGTTGTAGGCGTTTAACTGGATTGTCTGCCGATCTCTCGGTGCTTAATCACTTTGGGTCGGTCACTGACTAAGTGAGCGACCGGCTGACTTGCTCAGCAAGTTTCCTAGTTCTAACAATGTTAGGACTAATTGCGCGCTTAATGTGGAATGCGCAATCCAATTAAATGTCTCTTTAAAAGCGCTTGATCTAGGAAGCTTGGGGGTCAAGGACTGTAAGACTAGGTTGGGCGTAGGCTAATTGCATGCCGGTGGTTGGGCGCTCAATCCGATCGCGTATCTCGTGTGAGGCGCGTGATCGAGTCTCGAAGTGGTATGGGAAAAAAAGTCTGGTCTGAAAGGGGGACTGATTGCACGCATGTGCTTTGGCGTGCGATCGAATTGCACACGTGGTTTTGGGCGCATAATTCGGGGTTATCCGGGATGGGTCTGAAATGCCAGACTATTATATCAGCCTGCATTCTGACTATATACTATTATTTCGGTATATAGTCTCCCTACATTGGGATCTGACCCACAAAGTTATTGTTTCAGCCTGTGTTCAGCCATATACTATTATTTTAGTATATGGTCGCTACGTTAGGGTCATGGGGCCTGAGCCATAGAGTATTATTTCAGCCCGTGTCCAGCCATATACTATTGTTTCAGTATATGATCCCACATTAGGGCACAAGGGTTTGAAATGTAAGACTATTATTTCAGTCTGCATTTCGACTATATACTATTGTTTCAGTATATGGTCTCTCTACGTTGGGATTTGAGCCACAGAGCTATTATTTCAGCCTGCGTTCAACCATATACTATTGTTTCAGTACATGGTTCCCACGTTAGGATCATGGGGCCTGAGCCACAGAGCTATTATTTCAGCCTATGTCCAGCCATATACTATTGTTTCAGTATATGGTCCCAATTAGGGTTATGAGGTCAAAGGTTGACTAAACAGATTTGTATATTCCGAGAGGAAAAAATGAGGGTATCTATAATACTATTCATAAGCCTTGCTTATAATTTATATACGCTAGGCTTAGGAACAGTGTTCCTGAGAAAATTGAGAAGTTCAGGGCCCGTAGCT
Source organism: Chloranthus sessilifolius (assembly GCA_021018995.1). Classification (NCBI taxonomy): domain Eukaryota; kingdom Viridiplantae; phylum Streptophyta; class Magnoliopsida; order Chloranthales; family Chloranthaceae; genus Chloranthus; species Chloranthus sessilifolius. The sequence goes on from CM037593.1 coordinate 40,273,917, forward strand.
TAAGCCTGAAGCAAAAATAGGCTTTGCATATATTTTATATATGCAATGCCTAGTTCTGGGTAGGGACACAACAGGCTTCAAAATTTGGGCCCGGGACAGGTTCACTAAGGGTTCATGGGATTCAGTTATGGATTCTAGGAGTCTGGTTGGGCCTTCAAGGGTTTGGGAAGGGTTTTAAGGTTTCAGGTTTAAGCTCCAATGGTTTGGGGGGGGGGGGGCTTTCGGAAGCTCTGAAGTATACCTTTCTCGAAGTACGTGTTGATCGGACCTTGGGCCAAATTTGGGTATCTACAAATGCCCATCTTTGGTACTCGATCACTAATGATCGCATGTTAAGAAAAGAGACATCCGAAGAGGCCTAAGGCACTGGTATCGGGTCCGCTATATTCAAAACGAACTTCCAACATCAAAAAGGAAAAAACATGGAGAGTAGCGGAAGCCCATATCATTGGGAAAATGTCTGTTCCTCGAGATTATCAGTCCCCAAGCACTTAGCGACATTACTGGGCATGACCGTGATGGTATGATTGAGGATGCATGATGTTTGAGTTTCATTCTGAACAGAACAGCTCCGCTAGCGGGAGGGTGTTCGACCCATACTTCAAATTGGCATAAAGTGAAGACGCAAAGATCCAACGGTTGTGCCAATCTTCATGAGGCATTGATTGCCCCAATTTGACTAGCATGGGTGCCCCTATGCAAGGTAGGGTTTGAGATTTTTGAGTGAACTCAACTATCCTGAGGTCAATTTGGCACGACTACCTAAGCGGAGTGAATATTGATGTCACAACGCTTTTTGGGAATGTGTGCAACTATTAACAGGCCACATATTTTTGTTACTTTATGTTTTTATTTTTTATTTTTGATGCAGTTTTTCTTTTTTTTTTCCAAGGTTTTTGAGTATGCTCATTGACCCTAAACATTTTTATTTTAGCACAATTGCCCAAGCAGATCGAATGGAGGTCGAAACTCTTTGGGAGTTTATGCCACCTTGATCAGTCACATATACGCCCTGTGCGCAAGGCATGTCCATAAGGCTAATCCCGGGTAAAGCAAAACCTTTTTTTTTGGGGGGGGGTTGATTTAAGCCTTGCATATACATTATATACGTAAGGCCAAATCTGGGAAAAATAAGTAGCCGGGTATGGGCAGAGACCCCGAAACGGGAGCCCTACCTTGTGTTCCATTGATCCAATTCAAACTTCGACATCGTGCCAGTGTTGACATTGCCGATCAATCTCCTATTTTCCTACCAAATCTAGGGTATTCAACCGAGGTAATCTTCCTAAACCCCCTTTTTTTTCTTTTGAGTTTTACATCAATGGGGCTAGAAATCTTGCATTTAGATGGTTGAGAATTGATTTTTCTTGTAAATGCATTTGTTTGTGATCCCTTTTGTGTATTTTGCATGGATTTTGTTTAGGCATTTGATGAATTTGTGCCTATTTTCTCTTCTTTTGTTTTTGGTTGGTGTAATTAGGGCTTTTGCACAAAAGATTCTCCTTTGCAAACGTAAACATTTTCGACCCTTTCCTTTATTTATGTGGGTGCCTTGGATGAATTTTGGTAAAAAATCTTGGGATAATTTTGGGAAAAAGCAACTTTTTAATGCCCGAAATGCAGGGGTTTTAAAACTTGTCACTTGGCACCCCATTTTTTCTTTTTATGGCTTTTCCTGATTTTTATTTATTCCTGTGCTAGGGTTGGCACTTCAAAATAACATTTCTTGTGAATGTAGGTTTTAGGGATGCCTTTTTTTATTTGTATTCCGCTTTTATGAAAATTTTCGGTTGAGAAAAGATGTGAGGACATTTTGCTCAAAATTTGTAAATTCGACACCTTTTCCTATGACCCTTCTGGCAGGATGCTTTCAACATGCTCACGAGAAAGAGTCGCATTCATTGCGTAGTCGGTTGACCTAGGCATGGTCGCTGGTGGGTCACGTCTATGACGTATCAGAGGACCCAACGCCAGTGGAGGAGTGATTCTTGAGGACCCAAATCCTGATCGGAGGCCGTTTCTTTTTCCTTTATGAACATTAGAGCTTTTTGAGTACTTTTGGAAGAAATGTAATAACATTGTGACTGATTGGGGTATTTGGATAATTCGCAGAATGGATATCATTAATTACCTTTCTATTTCTTATCTCCCATTTCAGATGATATATGCCTTCCTGCCAAAATGAAAAATAGGTTAGATGGGTGAGAAATTGTAATTATGATTTGTACTCTTCTACAGGATAAGCCATGAGCTTGGCGCATGGGGAAAGGACCCCTAATTTATGCATGGCTGAAATGGTCAAGGTTCATGTTTTTCTTCCTTTATCTGTGTTGATGGCCAATGTATGATTGAAGTTCTGCAGCTTGCTATGTCCTCTCTTTTATCCAAAAGGGTGATACATGAAACAAAAAGGATGGGTTAGGTAGCCACAGGTGGGTGTCCAGCTCATAATCCGAGGTGCCGCTTGTGAGGGCAAAATTGTTTAGTGTAAACAGGGGACAGATTCAAATGACAAGGTGAGACAGCCCTGCATACATATATATATATATATATATATATATATATATATATATATATATATAGTTTTTGGCTATTTGGTCTTGCGTATATAAAATATATGCAAGGCATTTTTTGGGGAATTTTGGCCTTGTGTATATAAAATATACGCAAGGCATTTTCTGGGGAATTTTGCTCTTGCATATATAAAGTATACGCAAGGCAAGTTTGGTCTCTTATGGGCCTATAAGGCCCAGGAAAGCATTCTTTTTTCTCAAATTTAAGTTGGGTTCCGGATTTTGCTCTGATTTTTTTTGCTCTTTTTCTTCAGTGGGTGGGTCCATTGTTCTACATCAAATCATAATTCATTAAACGGCTTTGTATGACCATGGACCCGCTTCATGATCCTGCCCCTCCGACGGGACCCGAGATTTTTATACTTCCCTCCTTGGGTGTAGGGCCCATCCTTCTGAAACGTTAGTTTGATAGCTTGAACGAGAGTGAGCTCACGGGTTTGGACCAACTTAGGCTTGCTCGTCTCTCCTCTTTTCTTAATGTTCATCCATTTTGGGATCTTATCCATGCAGCGGTTTCTCATTAGGATGCAGAAACCCATGTCTTCCGTTTCGGGGCCCGTGAGCTAACTCCGACACTTGAAGAGCTCTCTGTTTTGTCGGGTTTGAGGTTACAACGTGGCCTTGATAAGGTGGTACCAAAACCGGGTTATGCCAAGACCGTCCACACGATTTTGGGTTTAAAGAAAAGTGAGTATGAGAAGAGCCTTGCTGGCGAGCCCTCTAGGTGTTCGGTGAAATTCTCGAGATAATTTTTTGGCGACGAAAGTTTGCGAAAATTGCCAACCAAAAATATTCATAACATTAATGCTTTCACCCTTTGCCTTCTCTCGGAGGTCCTTTTATACATGGGTGGAGAGAGTTTCTCTCTTGCACTCTGCGACATACTGGCGAAGCTTGAGTAGGGTCGCTCTGTGGTGCATTTTGTGCTGGTCAATCTTTACCTCGGTCTTGATGCCTTTGCCTCAGGCAAGATCAAGTGCTTTTGGGGATGCCCCATTCTTCTTCAAGTCTAGCTTAGGGAGCATCTTGCCACTTTGGAATCTATGCCTCGCTTTTATGTGGTGCGAGGAGAAGCTGCTCATTGTTTTTTAGGCCGATGTTCCAGGTTGCCTCAGAAGAATACACTCGAGATGCGCCTTTGGCTGACCAAGGCGGAGCTTCTACGAAGGTTTCCATGGCTTGACGAGACCTTCCCGATAGTGCAATCTCTAGATCATGAGGGTATCACCCTTCTAGGGTTGACTGGCAATACCCATTATTTTCCTTCTCGGGTTTTGTGTCAGTTTGGCAATACTCAGCATGTGCCTTGTGCAGCAAGGCCTCCGTTGTCCAACTTGATTTTTACCCAGGGGTCCTCTGGAGACTTGGAGAAGATAGAGGTGCTTTGGGAGATGCGTCAATCGATGCATATGTGTGGGCTTGAGCAGGGGACTGGTCCTTTGACTTCTCTAGAGTATGAGACTTGGTTATCCTCCACAACATCTTTTTCGAAGCAACTTGTTCCAGCTGAGAGTAATAATTCCGAGGGACCATGGCCAAAGAAGGAAGCAACGCTTTTGACCTGGATAGAGCTTCTTGTAGGTGAAAAGCGGGTATTGTCTGAGCGTTTAGAGAAAGAGACAGTGAGAGCTGGTGTTGCGGAAATGTGAGCCAATGCTGCAGAATATGAAGTCTCTTGCTTGGAAGAAACTTTGAGCGACATCCTTGGCCATACTGATATTCCTGAAACTAGTACAAAGGCCTCCATGTTCAATGGATGATTGAACGGAATGTCCGTGAAGATTCCTTACGTGAGCAGGTTCGCCACCTGGGCTGATGACCAGTTCCTACACATACCCTTTTTTGCATAGATCAGATACCACAGTGAGGGGGTATGAAAACCCCCTTGGCAGATATATATTTTTTAGATTTTTGTGAATGTATTTTTTTTATGTTTTTATTTCTTTTTCAAATTTGTAAAGGGAGAAACAGGGTGCCACACCGTTTATCTTTTTGAGATGTGGTGCAAGCAACGTACCGAAATGAAAATGGAAAAGGGAAATCTATTATCTTATATTTTGTTATTTTCTTTAGCTCAGATGGAAAAGGGAAATCTGTTATCTTATTTTTGTTTCCTTTATCTAAAATGGAAAGGGAAATCTATTATCTTATTTTTTTCGTTTTCTTTATCTAAAATGGAAAAGGGAAATCTATTATCTTATTTTTTCATTTTATTTATCTAAAATGGAAAAGGGTAATCTATTGTTTTCTTTGCCTTAAACGTGAGGAGAGGTAATGAGTCCCATTTTGAGAATAGTCGAACCCGTTCGTGTGGTAGGGGCCGAGATCCAAAATATTCCCAAGGTTGGGAAGTCCATCCCTTTTGGATTGAGTTAGCCTTTTATCTTTACCTTTGGCCATGTGTTTGACGGTGCGATTATGAAGATATTCCTGGTTAGGACCTGATTTGAGCTAACATGAGCGGCCCAGTTGGCGATCAGGTAACTTGTACGTGACCAAAGGAGTAACTTATGACTTTCTCCTTTTTTTTCAATTTTTTTACTCACAATGCCCAAGACGGGTTTTCGTCGTGCCCATTGTTGTCCTCTTTTTTTTTTACCTGTAGCACGCATTTGGGTTTTCACTACGTCTGTGGGTATGCGTTTTTACTCCAGGCGCCTTTTTAGGTTTTCACCTGGTCCTTACAAACTCGCTCTTTTTACCCTTGGTACCTTTACAGGTTTTCACCACGTCCATTTTGCTTTGAGCTCATATATTTTTCTTTCTTCTCTTTTTTTTTAATTACCCCATAAATGAGTTCCCTAGATGATCAAAACCATGATCTATCATCTCACAAAAAATCTTAATCAGACGGTATACTACACCTTCTGGTTAGCAAGTACAATTGGTTGGAGAGAAAGAGAAAAGTTTTATCAGCCCTATCAAATTTGATTTCTAGACAAAACTAGAGACTATGAGTTCGATGAAATTAAAGAACCAATGGCTAAAGTAATCATCTTGGCCATAAATACCAAATCATACTGGATCAGATTATTAAAGACTTTTTCTACCATGGCTCGACAAATCAATGCTGCCAACAATCGATTTAACATCACCGATGGAAGAAGAATTTTCAGCACCAATCTTCCAATTGATTACATGCGAACAAATGAACAAAAATTTGAAGTAAATAAACTTTTGATAAATATGAACTCTCGTAAAGATTTTGATCTACCAAAGAACCTCGAAATTGAAACAACAATGCTCAAGGAAGAAGAAATGCAAGAAGAATAAATTCCAGAAAGTTCGACATCAGAAGACTCCACCTTCTATCACAATCTGGAATACTGTATGGAAGCCTAGTGGACCCCATCACTATGTAGAAATTATAGCAAAGACAATTCCAGCTCATCCAGGACACGTGGCTACTTGAAAACGTCAACCATGATGTTTCTCATTTTGAAAAAGAATTCGAATCTTATCTTTACTTTCGAAAATGCTAAAGTAGATATCATCTTTTGACAAAGAAATCAGCTTTAGATAAAAAGATTTGATCTGTTTTGTCGATAGTGTTTATAAAAGTAGAACTATTTGTAAAAGAAGATTCGCTTCTAGTCTATATAAGGGAATGCTCCCACACTTGTTGAGACATCGACTTAGAATGTGACAACCTCTCAAGCCTTTAAGCCTTCCAAGCCTTGAAAATCCATCCTCTCCCTTACAACATTACACTTTCCACCATTAATCCATCCAAGCTTTAGCAAGTAAAAGGTCATAGCTCATCTCACACCATCATTCCCAAGCTCACATCTTCCAAAGCTTAGCTAGTTAAGACCCTTCCCTTAATCCATTTGCTATCGAAAGCTCACCAAAGTTCACATCGATGTAACAATTCGACAATGGAGCTACAAGGGCCTGAGAGCTCTAGCTCTCCCCTCTATTCCTCTGCTTTCTTTTTTACTTTTCCTCTATCCTAGGATTTGAGCCGTTAAGCAGCCGAACTTTGGTGATTGCGGAGAGCTCAATACGTTCGGTGTGCCTTAGGGCAAGAGGAAGTGCCGCATATTTTTATATTTTTTATAGACACTTGGCCATAGTATAAACCACTTACGAGCGGGTCAATCGGGTGTCCTTATCCAAGAAGCTTTGGCATTGATCGGTTATTTAGAGTTATATATCGCAGTTCGGTTCTCATAATATTAATTTTGGGTATCCCGGGTGTGCAACCGTGGATCGCGTGGACCCATCGCGAAGATGAGCTAAAAAATGGAGTCGCCACCTAGAGCTTTTTGTGTCTGGGATACCTAAAATCAATATTGTGTGTACCGAAGTATTATATTTGACTTTGAATTATTGGTCAATGCCAAAGCCTCTTGGGTAAGGACTTCGGTTTCCAATTGGGAAGGTGTTAGGCACCCACTTGATCGGCTAGTAAGCGGTCTCTACTATGGCCAAGTATGTAATAAAAAATATAAATATGAGCGGCACTTCCCCTTGCCCAACGGCACTCCCCGCAATCACCAAAATTTCAGCGGTGTAACGGCTCAAATTCTAGGATAAAGGAAAAGCAAAAAGAAGATAGAGGAATGGAGGGGAGAGCTGAAGCTCTCGGACTCTTGTAACACCGTTTGTTGGATCTTTGCATGGATGAGGACTTCGGTGAGCTTCCGGTAGCACTATGGGTTAGAGATGGAGACCTAATTTGGCTATGGTTTGAAAGAGGGATGAGATGATGGTATGAGCCAAGTTTCAAGGCTTGGAAGGCAAATAATATTGATGGTATAATGGGGAAGGATGAAAGCTAAGGGTTTAATGCTAAGGCAAAGAGGACTAAGGGAGATGGAGAGATATTTTTGTATAATTTTTGCTTTAGGAATTTCAAAAGTGGTTAAAACAAGGGGGGTTGGCTCTCTATTTATAGAGTTTGATGGGATTAGTGAGGGATTAAGGTTGTTAATTTGTTTAGAAATTAGGTGATGCCAAATCTAAGGATTTTGAGGATTTTGAGAGGTGTGATTTGGTTTAGAAATTAGCGTATAAACTTCAATTGGCTTTCCGCCTGAACTCTCGTAAATTGTTATTTGTAAGTTGGTAATGAAGAAATATTCATAGAAAAAAAAGCTGGTAATGAAGAAATCCCTCACATGCCTCCAAAATCGCACTATTGGAGGCGGCTTACCTGCTGTGATTCCCATTTGTCACCATTTTGTCTTTCTAAGCCGTTGAACTTGAAGGTATCATAGTTAGTTTCAATATTCACAACTATAGCTTTATATAGGAAGGTGCACAAATGAAACTAAATTAGATATTCTACTAATAACTAAACTACCTTGACTAACATGATTAATTATATTCTTTAGTATTATGACACTATTGGTTTTTGATGATTTGACAATAGAAATAAAAAGTGATGTTGATATAGGAAAAAACGATGCTAATCCTAAAATAGCATAAATCTCGTACGATAAGGGTTAGGGTTCTCAATTTTCAATTAAAATAAAAAAAATAAAAGAAGAATAAGATAAAAGATCTTTGGATTCGCTCCAAAGAGGCTTGTCGGCTTCACACCAACGTAGCTTTGAAGAATCACTCCTCAAAGGTAAAAACTTTTCGCAAGTTTTCTTCGAAAGATTCACTCTTTCACAAGAGACACAAAAGCTACCTTAATTTTTCATTCATTATAAACTGTCCAAAATAAAGTCATTACATGCCTTTATATAGGTTAAGAAAACCCTAAATAAACCTAAAGTTCGAAATAAGAAAGTCCTAAAACATTTAAAACTCTAAATAACAAATTTTTGCCTAAAATTCGTGTAGCTGCCAACTTGCCGATGTAACTCACTTACGCCCATCCTATGCTCACGGATGTTCGTCCTCTATTTTCGGACGTCCGTCGTGCATAAAATAGAAAGCTTCAGAATCACGGATGTCCGTCCGAATTTCACGGATGTCTGCTCTAAAACCACAAACGTCCATCATATATTTTCATAGACATTCGTTCTGAAGCCACAGACGTCTGTCGTATAACGACGACTCTTTCACGGGCCGTCTGAAAGCCCATTCACGGTCCACTTTGTCTTTGTTCTCTTCTTCTTCTCTGACTTTATCACGATTCCAACATGCATATCTAAATTTCGCATCAATCCCCTTTACTTTGAAAAAGTTTGACCTTGAACTTTGGCCGGTATTGATCTTCTGTGCAGAGGTCAAGAACATTATGCTAGAAATCTCGATTGGATGTGGCTTAGACAAATAAACTGGATTTGACTTGGGTGAAATTTGATTTATCTTTGATATGCCGACGAAAATTGACGTCAACACACAGCTAACACGATTTTAGGGCTTGCGGGTCATGGGATCGATAGACATTATCACGGATACTTGCCCTCCATCGATCTCAAACTTTTCAACGGTCTCGGGCTTGGTAGGCCCTATCGTGGATACTCGAGCTTCAACGCTCTTGAGCTCTTCAACTCATCAATCAGGTCTTCCATAGGGATGGAAGTACTCGAATTCACCATGAGTATGATATCTTCCACCAGTATAGGTACTACCATGGGCTAGGGTGGAGGACCTCTAACCCGTAAAGGTTTTCTCACGGGTACGGGTGTGAAGATGAAACTTGTAACCTTTGGTCCTAAAGCTTGAATCATTGTCAATACATCTTTGAATAAATCGTGAATAAAAACTCTAATAAGTATTTTATTGATATCCTCATGCCATGCAACCACTATCTGACGCGACCTTAGCAACTCGCAGTAAACATTGTTAAGAAGTGTCATATGCTTGAATATGGAACCATATTGATCGGATGATCTACCTTTCTTCTCGTACCATATTTTTTTCCCCTTCGCCATCTTTTGATGAACGATCGGAATGTTCCACCATTTCACGAAGTTCTCATGGAAATCATGTAATCGTTCAAATCACGAAGGGCTTCATGAATTTGATCTATTCTCATGATTTTGCCAATCCACATGCCGAGGGTTTGAACTTGCTCTTATATCAATTTGATGCAAGAAAAAATAATGTTAACCCTAAAATAGTATAAATCCTGCACGATAGGGGTGAAGGTTCTCAATCTTTAATTAAAATAAAAAAAATAAAAGAAGAATAAGATAGAAGATCTTGAGATTCGCTCTAAGAGGCTTGTTGGCTTTGCACCAACGATAGTTTAAAAGAATTACTCCTCAAAGGCGAAAACTCTTCATAAGTTTTCTACGAAAGATTCATTCTTTCACAAGATGCACAAAAGCAACCTTAATTTTTCATTCATTAGAAATTTTCTAAAATAAAGTCTTTACATGCCTTTATATAAGCTAAAAAACCTCTAACTAAACATAAAGTTCAAAATAAGATAATCCTAAAATAATTAAAACTTTAAATGACAAGTTTTTGCCTGAAATTCATGTAGCTACTAACTTTCGGACGCAACTCACGGCCGTCTGCCCTTTGTTCACGGACGCCCGTCGTATATAAAACAGAAATCTTCAGAATCATAGATGTTCATCTGAATTTCACAGACGTCCGTTTTGAAGCCACTGACGTCCGTCATATATTTTCACAGACGTCCTTTCTGAAGTCAAGGACGTCCGTCGTATAACAATGACTCTTTCACGGGCAATTTGAAAGCCCATTCACGGGTCCACTTCATCTTTGATCTCCCCTTCTTCTTGACTTTGCCATGATTCTAACATACAGATCTAAATTCCGCATCAGAGGTTCCACGATGAGTGTTGTATCTTAATGATTTAGTGCTAATTATCAGACAAGCAAGCAAGTATATGATAAGTTAAAATTATGAAAAAAGCTTTAGACTTAAGGTTTTTGAAAATTAGCCGTGCAAAGATGAAATATTTTGCATGCAGCTTAGTTAACACAAGAGTATGGATGTTGGTTGGTCAAAATAGGAAACTACTTATTTGAAAAAGGATCGAAGCCACTTTTGTGCACCTAGGGATCGCGTAGGCTTCCGCATACCACTCTAGGCACCTATCGGCCTAGGCAGGCGAGGATCAAAATAGCGATTTCATTTTCAGTTTCGAGCATGACCGAAATCAAAAATTAGAACCGAAATTTTCCCTCCATATATATTTTGATCAAAATTTCCGTTCAAAATTTTGTTTCAGTGGGAACCGAAACCAACCATGATAGCAGGTTTACCAAAATGGCTACTTCGATTTATGAAGCGGCAACTAAGCCTAAAACGCACCAAATTCAAGGGCATATCAAAAGAGCCCCTTTTAGTTTAATCCTTACTACTGTATAAAAGTAAAAACAGTGTCATTCAATTTGTATATTCAACACGTCCATGTCTAAATTGCCCCTAAATTTGCCCACGGCCAACAGTTCCTAATCTAACTAAACAAATAAAACTCTTGGAGCGCCTATATTTACTCCTCCCTAAATTTAACAATCGAACTAGGGTAAAAAAGCAGGATTTACTATTTTTCCTTTGTACGCTTTTCTCCCCCTCTCCCTCCTCACCCCCGCCCCTGTCTCTCTTTTCCTCACGTGTGCCCTAATTTTTCATTTATCAGTCGTCGAATCAGGCGAAAAGGAATCATAACAGAGGGTAACATAGATAGGGAGAACGATTTGGTAGGTTAACGTATGGTGTCACGTGTTATATGTTGGGTGAAAATGGAAAGGAGTTGAGGATCTTAAATGGGTTTTATTTATTTATTTTCTAAGGTTGCAAATCTCTAATTATTAGGTAGTTACGGGTGGGCGGTGCGAGAGCAATGGCGGGGAGCAGATGACGGTGACGGTGATTTCATTTGTTGCGGAGACAAAACTAGCCCCACTCTTTTATCCTAATACTAAAAATACCCATATAAGAATGAAAAGCAACTTTCCTTCTCTCACGTTCTACGGTTCGAAAGAGGACGAGAGGTGATCGAGCAAGGAAGAAGAAGGATAAGGTTGTCACTTAAGGGTAATTTCTCTCTCTCTCTCTCTCTCTCTCTCAATGGATCAATCGATCAAACAATCGATTGCCAAACCAATTATTGATTGATCCATGAATCCAGTTACTTAGGGTTTCTAAATGAGAATTGGATCTCTAATTGAATTATTCCCCCACTTTGATCCATCCATCTATTGATTATTTTACTATATTATCTGATGTGTTGCAGTGAGTTGCAGGTTTAATCGAAAATCATTTATTATTTTTCTATATTTTTATTTTCATTCTGATAAAAAAAACCCACTTCTTTTATGGATTTTTCTTTTGGATTTTCTGTTCATTTGGGTGAATGATTTTGATAGTTTTTATTCAAATTTATGTGATTGGTAATCCCTATTTCAGTTTTTTATGAGGTTAATAGAATTTTATTGAAAACCCATTTGATTGAGTTCATATGATTACTGTTTCATATCTATTTTTTATAATCTTGACCTTCTATAATTAAGATGTCATCTTTCAACTCAAATATGAAATTGATATAGTCAACCCTCTGTTATTCTATAGTCACACTAGTTATGTATATGAGATCCATATCAGTTAACAAAATATTCTTGAGGAAATTAGGTGGGTCATCATCTGAAATAGGAGAGCACAAATATGCTAAGGAAGATCTAGTGGACTAGATACACATAATAGGAATTGTGATGAATGCTCAATCATCATAGTCTCAAAAATGAACCTTATATACATGACTTCAACCATAAGAGATCCAAGCACGGTGAGCTTTGATCTCCGTTTCAAGCATCAGACAGGTAACCCTCTCTCTCTGGAGTCTCTCTGCAACAACTCAAGCCACAAAGAACCCCATTGAATTGAAGTATCAAAAAAAAAATCACCATCTTCATGTCTCTCTAAATTTTTTCTAGAACACACTTATAATCTGATTCCAAAGAAACATAATTAATGACCCGTTCACAAGGTAACCCTATGCCAACTCAATTAGGGTGCTAATGTTACTTGCTAGACCACTACAGCTAAGGGCTATAAACAGATCAATCTCTCTCCACAAGCAATCAAACTTTAGGAGACGTATAGATCTATATAAGCATAAAATCCGTGAAAGTACTCGTGGATATCTATGCATCTCTCGAGGCTTTACCACCTAACATTTGACTAAAAATGTGTCCCCGTGATAGTTGGTATCAAAGCCAGATCGATCCGAAAGGGGAGATGTTGGAGAGCTAGTTGAGAGGTGGAAAGACCTTGGGACTGGAGAGCCACGTTGATCCGGAAAGAATAACGTTGGGGAGCTTGGGAAACAGAGGGGTGAAGGCGTTATTGAGGTATTGTGGTGTTTTGAAGGCAGAATTTGGTGGGCGGACTCTTGGGTGAAAGCGAAAGTTGAGGTACTAGAGCGAGCAGTGTGCTTGGTGAATGACATGGTGATGGATAGTGTTAGTATGGGACAATGTGAAGAATCAGTGTGTTTTCTTTTTCATATGAGAAGCTGGCATGGCTTCATGCCTAGTGAAATGCGGATAGGGTCAAGTTTGAACTAGCGATGAGGTACTAAACCTCGAGGCTAAGTATTTGGGGAGACTTTGCATGGGGTGAAGACAAAGGTCGAGAAATTGATTCAGGGAATTGGACGTCAACATGGGTGTTGACGTTATCAGGTTGGGAGGAGGTGGCGTGGTCATTCCCTTGTGATTATGGCGTCAACTAGGACGTTGACATTATGTAGTAGTGGAGGATGTGATGGGGTCCATACTTTGGGTACTAGTAGGAAGGCATGAGGGTCTTGGAGCTTAGTTGGTTCGTTAGCGTGAAGGCATCAAGTCTTCGGAGCTAGGTGTGTGACGGGCGAGCGTTGAGGTGTGCAGGCCTTGTGTCGTGTGCGTGCTTCCTATATGTATGGGTAGTATGTCAAACCAATATATTTGAAGTTCTCTTGCTATTTGGCTAGCGGTGTTGTTTAAACCATATATGGGAGAGGAGTTGTGGTGCTACTTCCTTGGGGCCTTGTGCACTGTAGGATGTACAGTGGTCTCCTAGGTCTGTAAGGGTGGGCCTAGGACGTTGCTTCGACAATGCTGTGTCACCCGAGTGAGGTTGCTATGTGCCCGAGCTATGCGTCGTGATGTACATAGGTTGGCTATAAGGGAGGCACTCGTGAGCTACGTAAGATTTTGTGGAGCACGTTGGCATGAGGGTTGAATGCTTGAAGTGTGCTGGTTGAGAGACCACACATGATGGTAGGCTTGGTTCAGTATAATAGCAAGACATGTTGAAATGGGACGACATGATGAGCTACATGTTATTATTGCACGCACGGTATTAGTGCATGACGTAGGGTGGAACTTGAACAGGCCAAGTGAGGCACGGAGGTGCGAGCATTTTGCGATGCGATGCGTTGGTATAGGAGGCCTTGGTAAGGAGGTAACCATGATGGGGAGTTCCCGTCCTCTAGGCGATTGGTATCAAAGTTGATGAGGGTTAGGTTGGCCTCGTTGTTGTGGCATCGAGGCGCTACACAGGCGTGGCAGACATGTGTCGGGTTGTGCCCCCGTGACAGTTGGCCATTGCAGCTAAAGGCTATAAACGGACCAATCTCTCTCCACAAACTATCAAACTTTAGGAGACGTATCGATCTATATAAGCATAAAATCCATGAAAGTACTCGTGAATATCTATGCATCTCTCGAGGCTTTACCACCTAACATTTGACCAAAAATTAGCGGAGCCGGATTGACCTATGCACTGCCCTTAATGGACGGTTCGTGTGGCCACTCACCTCTTATAGGGGCATTGCTAGGCCTCTCAATGGACCCGACAAGGATTTCAGCTCCAAAATAATAGGCTTTTTGAGTGTGTAAACTCGGCCTGGGAGCCAACCCGGGTTAGGAATGATCTAGCCCAAGGCAAATCAGGCTGAGCTTGGACTAACTACCCCCAACACCGGGCCAGGTCCGACCCGATTTATATATATATATTATAATATATTTTAGGGATAATAGCTTCTAACCGACATTTAAACACCAAATGGTGTTTAAACAATCTACCACTACCAAATTAGAATTTTCTATCTCATGGTTTCCTTTTTTTTATGAATCATTTTAGTGTGGTTTCCTAATATGCCATGTTGCACCGATTTATGATGAATTTAAATGGTTGAGACAGTAATCCATCATTGAAAATTGGTTTAGCCAATGTGAATCATCCGATTGGCGAGTTTGAATATCAGGCAATAAAACTATACACAACGGTTGATATTAGAGTGCACAAATCGGATGATTAAAACCTCTCAAAAAATTTGATTTTTGGGCTCACTACCTTTCAACTTATGATCTATAATTCTGACGGTGTGGATTACCCACATGTACGTTGAGTTCATCAATAGTATATGATCACTTAACCAGTGCTTAAATGACGGTAAGTAGAGTTGTCTCCTAGATTTTAATTAAAGGACACTTTTATTAAAGTGTCTTGAGATGGATATTTGAGCCATGGTCTCAAGATCTATTATGTAAGAATGGGACAGAAAACGATCTCTATCTTCTGATTCAAGTCAATCAACAATTTTACAAGTGGTGTGTCAATTGCATGTAGACCAAATCTTCTGTTGTGTAAACCATACTCAGAAGAATAAAATCCTAATCCTAATATCCTCGAGTCTAGGCAATCAATTTTATCTCATGGTAACTTTGTGTAAAGTTCTTCATTGAATATTGAATCATGCTTGCTGCTACATAATATTCATGTCCTTATGATTTCACAAGTTGGCATGATCATCAAGAAATCACAGTTGGGCCGCAAACTTGAGACTTAGGGATTCCAATGAGTTTATATGAATGTGTATTCAACAAATTCTTCGAATTTTTAAAAATATCGTGAATAATTCATGAATTTAAGCTTTCTAAGAATTAATAACGAATTAATCGCAATTTTTCAAAAAAATTATATGTTATATAAAAAATGCACGAATTTCGTGAATATTCACGAATAATTCACAAATTTTTTTTCAATATATCATGATTTTTAGTGTTCTAGTCTGGGTTTACAATCGGCAATCATCCACCCTTTATTCTATCTTGCGACCATACCAAATTGACCTCCATCAATGCTCGACCCGACCCAACTCCATTGATGCAATCAAGCTAATCCGACCCTACTCCGTCCTGGTAGAATACCCCTATTTTTTATGAGTAGCTTTAGTAGCACTCACAAAGTCATGCTGAGCACCTATGCCAAAAACCAATGATTGCTTATGAGCATACCATTAAACGGCCAGTTTTTAAATTCACATGGCACATATACTAAAAAATGGCCCTAAAATCTTGAGTCGGGTTGACTCGATCAGACCCAACTCAACCAGATGCCTCTTGGTCAATCCGAGCCGATCAAAAATGGTGTTTAAATAATCGTACACCGTTAATGGTTTAAGATGTGGGCACTCCACAACTTCAAAGTAATAGATCAAAATTTTATTTTATTTTGATAGGACTATATCATAAATTGAAGGGCAATAGATCCAAAAATAACATTTTTTTTAGGGACTTCAACCGCATTCTCATTCTCAACCCAACCTCACGAGTCAAGTTTATGTGCCTGAAAAACTAAAATATCAGGTTGGGTATCAATTCGATCAAACCCCCCATTGACAACCTTACATGAAATCACCGTACGGATGATTTTTTAAGCACTAATATGATATAAATCTTTTTTAAATGTGCATTAGTAATTTTTTTTATTGGTATTTCAAAAAGTCACTTAAAATATATTGATGTTTCATTTATTCTTGCAGGTCTACGTGTGGTGCTAATAAAAACATTCAAGAAAAAGTTTTTTTACTATCCTCTGATTACTTTATAATTCAATCATAAAAGGTATGTTTTAAAAGTACTTTTGTTTAATAAAATAAATTGCAAGCATTGTTTATTTATTTATTAATAAATTAAGAATAATCTTATAAGCATCATTTGTAAATTATTGAATGGATTAAGAATCATCTTATCTGATAATGAGTTATATATTTTGGACATCTGGAATAACTTTTTTTATATTACAATTTATATTTTAAAATAGAGGGTAAAGGAAGCATGATATCATGGACATGGAAACTTATTTGGTCCTACGATAGTTTGCAGTCATGTGACACCTATCAACTAATTCTATACACACTTATTTTCACATAGTTGATCTGGAGATCATGGTCCACCCATCAAAAGATTATATATTTTGAACATCTGAAATGACTTTTGTTTAACAATATTATTAGTATGTTATGGATAACAACTTCATTTTCAAGTTATATAAACTCCATTTTTTATTTTTTACGTAATCAAAGTCATTCTTAATAACTAATTTTATTCATTCGCATAATTACAACTTGACATCTTTCCAATATTTTACAGTATTACTGCAATGACACCAACTAAAGGTTTAAGACCACTCTATCTATGTGATTAATTTATATATAATTATAGAAATCATATGGCTCCATTTGATTTAGAATAACATATTGTATACTCGGCATGATTAGATGAAGATAAACGCCAACATCGACGTTAATATGATAGGCGGAGATACGCTAACCTATCAAGTGAGAATAAAACACAATATATTCAAAGTGTCAAGGATGCAAGACAAAAAAGAGTGCCAAGAGAAAATATTCTAACATATTCAACGGACAACTCTACAAGTGATATAGTTGGCCAATCACCAATTGGTTATACTATCGATTGTAAAAAAGGTTTAGTAACCGTTAATTTTACTTATGTATTGAAATGTTGTTATTATAAATATATATTTACTAATATATATTTCTACTTTTATACTTTAGAAGTACTACTTAATCGAAAATATGAATATAATCGACAACGGTACAATGACTTGACAAAGAAGCAGAAAGTAGCTCGAACTCAAAACATCATGGAAGCAGCACTAAGCAGCACTAATGCGAAAAGAAGATGCAAATTCTATTGTTCAAATAGAAGAACATATTTCATTACAAAAAAAATAAGCTACGCGATTTTTATTCAAAGCTCAATTAAGACCTTTGACTCAACAACAAGGTTTGTAGTATTCTTTTATGTTTATAGTCATTTATCTTAACCAATTACGAATTGACATAGAGGTTTGACATCTCGTTATTTTCTGCAAATAGGTTTTATGACAATGGATCATGGTGATATCAATGAATCAACACATGAGTTTTTCTTCATGTTCTATAGTTGACAATATAAGTTATAATTTTATATTTTAATTTTTATTAAATTTTTTATAATTTTAAATTATACATAATGAAGATATATGAAACATAGTAATAAGTCTTTTTTTTTTATATTTAATAAACCATAAAACATAGTAACGAACACTTGAAATACTATATTTTTTTAATGTTCAAATCACCCAATAGATGCTAAACATCAAGTTTAATTATTTAAAAGTCGTAATGTCCACGTGCATTTGCACGTGCCTTTTTACTAGTTTTATTTAAAAAGACAAAAATAGAAGACATATAAGTGTAAATAAGTTTTATAATGAATATAGATTGGCAATGAAAAAGTTGAATCTTGTGAGTTTCTATTTGAATGTTACTATTAATGTCACTTTATTTGTTGGTTACTGTAGTTGAGGTTTACTTGAATATTATTGGTTTGGTTGGATGGTTTTTTACTTTCTCAGTGTCAACATGTCAATTGACTGGTTTTACATGTTAGGTATTTTTCCACCTTGATACTTTACTCCAAATATATACAAAATAATTTCTTTTTCCTTGTGGCCCAAGTTATGCGTGCCGCATTTGATTGGATCCACTGTGTGAGGTGATCAAAGTGGGCAAGCCATGTGTTGTGTGATCAACAACTATCACTTCAATTGAACGGGAATCTTTTTAAGGCGGTGGTAAGACATACATTGTTGTATTGTGTAGAGAGTTGGACAGCAAAGAAGCGCAAGAAGTTGGTACATGTGGCTAAGATTTGTATGCAATGTGGAGTAACAAGCAAGGGTAGAATTTGGTTCAAGTATGAAAACGGAAGTTCATAGGTAACACTGATAAAAGAAAAATCAACGAATGTCATTTAAGAGTTGTGGATGTCAATCGGAGATCTGAAACAACCCTTGTGATGAGGATAGCTGTGATACAACTTGCTAGTATGTGGAACTAGGTGAAGGGAAAATCAATAAAGACTACAAGTAAACTAGTGAGAAATGACATGAAGGGTTGAGAAAACACAGAGAGCTTGTGATGCGGGAACTTACTAAATGCAATGTTAGGGCTGACATTAGGATTAAAATTAATTTAATCAATTAAAATAACAATTTCTCATAACAAATTATCACGAAAATTTTAGAAATTCAATTAGGTGATTTAATTTCAGCCCAAAATAGTGTTACTTTCGTGTACGTTCCTTATTGCGGATCTAGAAGACTAGGGTTCTTATAAACGGCTAGATCTCCGATAGTTTTAGGGCGTCGAACGAACTCGCAAGCGGGTTCTCTCGATACTAAATGAAAATAAAAGGCTAATAAAATTAATGATAAACAAAATATTGATTTAAGGGTTTTTATGAGATCAATAAAATAATTATGATTACGCTACTTACGCAAATCATAAATCTAAAGAATATAGAGATGGAAGAAGAGTTGGCGTCGCACCAAACCGCAAGCGGGAATCGAATAATCGCTCTCTATTTTGAGAGAATCACACCCTCACGAAAGTAAAAAAAACTCTCAATTTTGCATAAGCGATTTTCATTAACCAAAAAGTAATAATAAAAGTGTTTACAAGCCTTTAAATAGGCTAGCCAATGCATAAAATTAGAAATCCTATTATAACTCTAATTCCTAATTCAAATAAAAGAAATATCCTAATTTTTCTAAAACAATAAAGTCCTGAAACAATAAGGAAACTAATCTTATTTTTAATAAAAGAAACAACTTACTTTCTAAAATAAAATAATAAAAGATACTAATCCTAATTCAATTAGGATTCTTGAAATTCGTCACTTTATGCCCAGCTTCCGAAAACTGACCATAACTTCTTCAATACTTGTCGGAATTCTCAAATTTTGGCTCGTTGGAAAGCTACTTCGATAAGCTTTCAAATATGACCAATTTTGTATCAATCCGACTTCGTTTGACACTTCAAAATAGGCCAAACATAAAAGTGACGAGATTAAAAGTTAAAGACCCTAATAAATTTTGGATTTCCTTATTTTTGATCAAACGAGTCTTTAACGGGCCTTTTTTTTTAAACCCATTCGTGGGTCCACTTTCTCTTTTGACGTCTCTTCTTTATCCGACCACGATTTAAACAGGCGGATCTAAAATACGCATCAATCCCCTCTACTTTGAAAAAGTTCGACCTCGAACTTTGGTTGGCATGGATTTTCACGGTCGCGATCACAGATAATATATAGGGAACCTCGATCGGAAGCGAGTTGAATCGGGCATCCCCATCAACTCTCCCCGGGTTAGAAGGATGCATTCCGGATGAATACTCGTTGTGATAAAGATCCAAAAGATTTGGATCAAGCTGCTGAAATTCCTCCTGTGTAATCCAAGTATTCTCTTTGTCGGCCTTGGTCTTCCACTTGACCAAATACTTCTGAAGTTCCCTGTGGTTGGTGGACACAATCTGATCTTCCAACACATCTTCGATGATCTCACGAATTTGTCAAGCAGGTGGGGGTAACGGTGTAGGTAGGAAGGGGAATAATTGGATCATCTGATGTAGAAGGCTCAAAGGGGTTGACAGGGATGGTTGAAGGGTAATGGAATGGAACAAGGTCCTCCACATTAAAAGTCGTGCTAATCCCCAATTCCGGCGGAAGTTCTAAGATGTAAGCATTCGAATCGGCACTTTTCAAGATCTGATAGGGTCTAGCACCATGAGCTTATAACTTCTTTGCAACTCCTTGCGGGAATCGCTCGGGTCCATTCCGAACCATCACAAAATCACCCTCATGGAATTCTTTGAACCGTCTATGAGAATTTACAGAGAACTTGTATTTTTCATTCTTTAAATTAATTCTTTTCTTAATCTCAGCATGCAACTCATGACTGCGATGCGCAAATGTGGATGCAGACTCTGATGACCTATGATGAATAAACATTGGGAGAAACTCTATGTGTGTTCTAGTATTCGGCTTACCCTTCCACTGGATGAGGTATGCCTGATGTTTCTCAGATTGTGTTCTTGCAGTGCAAGTGTTGTCAATTTTCTGTTTACCTTTCCACTTAAGAAGATACTCTCGATATGTTTGGTGTGTCTTTACTTTAGTAACAAAATATGGATCTCTCAAAAATTTTCCATCTAGCCTCTTCACATATTGTTCAGGCGGGTATTTGGAAATCAATGAGTAGATAGGATTAGGCTCAGGTGGATGCGCATCCAGGAATGAGTCTAAAGGTTTTGTTGTTGGGCCTAAAAAAGGTGTATGTGCATCTACACTCGACTCGATTAACTCGTGTGTACTCGCTTCAACCAAGACCAAAGACTCTAGGGTACTCGATTCAATTGACACTAATAGTTTTTGTGTACCTAGTTCGATGGACTCACTTGTATTCGACCCAATGGGCACTAACAAGTTGTGTGCGCCCAACTCTACGGGTACCAATGACGCATAGGCAAGTGGCTCGATTGGTTCACGTGTGGGTGATTCAACATCACTACTCACAAGGGAAATAGAAGTCTCTTTTAATACAAATTAGACTTTCATTAGCTTCTTCTATCTCCTCGTCACTCAGCACGGTACTAGGGTCGTACACTTCTTGCACTTCCTTATTCTCTGGCTCTTTAGGACTCACTCTTTCAATCAATAAATTCGGAGTGAGAAATTTTGTGGGACATTGGTATGTAAAGTGTCCAAACCCTTGACACTTAAGGCAATCAGGACACCTATCCGTCTTAGTTTTCAAACCCCAAAGAAGGTGATGGTGTGTTAAAGGAACATACTTTTCAATAAGTCTCACCTTCATGTCCTCCCATGTAGAAATGTGTTTATTTCGAAGAGATTCAGTACGACGTTCTATGCGAGTCCAAAAATTTTTGGCATTACCCTCCAACTTTGTTTTTGCTAGCCTAATTTTGTATTCCTTTGTTACGTCATACCAATCAAAATATTCCTCTACACTAGACAACCACTCCACGAAGGTTTTGGGATTCATCCATCCCTCAAAATTTGGAACCTCATCTCGAATAGATTTGAGAAACTTCTTGGCTGGGTCATACTCGGGTTCACGATGATGAGGGTATCCCCTAACTCTAGTTTCATCACGATTTTTGAGACTTTGCCAAGAATTTGGAGTGTAGCAATTTCCTTGTTTGGCTAGTACCCTTTCATGACGGGTAAGGAGGTCACGTTGACATGTAAGTGACTCATACATGATGCTTGACACAAACACAACTCAGACACAATACTAAAAAAGACACTATGAATCAACAATGGATGAGGACTTTTATCAAACACTAGACGTGCACACTAATGAAAAAATGCAGACAAAAATTTTCAGACAAAGACAAAAATTGCAGACAAAAGCCAGACGGAAAATACAGACAAAAAGGTAGACGAAAACTTTCAGACAAAAGCTAGACGGAAAATACAGACAAAAAGGCAGATGAAAATTTTTCGACAAAAGCTAGACAAAAAATGTAGACAAAAGCCAAACGGATCGGAAATAATGTTTATTTATTTATTTTTTATTTTTTATTTTTTATAACCTAAAAAAAATAAAAACCTAAAACTTATATGAGCACTAAAACCCTAAAACTAAACTGATGCTTTGATACCAATTTGATGCGGGAACTTACTAAATGCAATGTTAGGGCTGAGATTAGGATTAAAATTAATTTAATCAATTAAAATAACAATTTCTCATAACAAATTATCACGAAAATTCTAGAAATTCAATTAGGTGATTTAATTTCAGCCCAAAATAGTGTTACTTTCGTGTACGTTCCCTATCGCGGATCTAGAAGACTAGGGTTCTTATGAACGGCTAGATCTCCGATAGTTTTACGGCGTCGAACGAACTCGCAAGCGGGTTCTCTCGATACCAAATGAAAATAAAGGGCTAATAAAATTAATGATAAACAAAATATTGATTTAAGGGTTTTTATGAGATCAATAAAATAATTATGATTACGCTACTTACGCAAACCGTAAATCTAAAGAAGATAGAGATAGAAGAAGAGTTAGCCTCCCGCTAAACCGCAAGCGGGAATCGAAGAATTGCTCTCCGTTTTGAGAGAATCACACCCTCACGAAAGTTAAAAAAACTCTCAATTTTGCATAAGCAATTTTCATTAACCAAAAAGTAATAATAAAAGTGTTTACAAGCTTTTAAATAGGCTAGCCAATGCATAAAATTAGAAATCCTATTATAATTCTAATTCCTAATTCAAATAAAAGAAATATCCTAATTCTTCTAAAACAATAAAGTCCTAAAACAATAAGGAAACTAATCCTATTTCTAATAAAAGAAACAACTTACTTTCTAAAATAAAATAATAAAAGATACTAATCCTAATTCAATTAGGATTCTTGAAATTCGTCACTTTATGTCCAGCTTTCGAAAATTGACCATAACTTCTTCAATACTTGTCGGAATTGCTCAAATTTTGGCTCATTGGAAAGCTACTTCGATAAGCTTTCAAATATGACCAATTTTGTATCAATCCGACTTCGTTTGACACTTTAAAATAGGTCAAACATAAAAGTGACAGGATTAAAAGTTAAAAGACCCTAATAAATTTTGAGTTTTCTTATTTATGATCAAACGGGTCTTTAATGGGCCTTTTTTAAAAAACTCATTCGTAGGTCCACTTTCTCTTTTGACGTCTCTTCTTTATCTGACCACGATTTAAACAAGCAGATCTAAAATACGCATCAGCTTTACATTAAATAGAAATGTGTGGAGAAATTGATGGAACGAGGAAATGTGTTAGAACACTTTCCCTTAAGCTTGTGAGTAGATGTCACTCATACCCAACTTCATCAACATGGTCTGCTGTATATTCTTCACAAGAGCTTTAGTTAACCTGTAGGTTAACCGGTATTTGGATTTGACAGAAGGCATTGAAGCCTATGTTGTATTGCCTCCTTTCCTCCCCCAAAATGTCTTTCGACGTTAATATGCTTAGTGCATTGTACTCTTTGAGAGAGGGCAAGCTTGAAATCGAGTCATATGTTGAATAGTGTTGCCATCATGGTGTAGTTTTAGGTTTGTTCTGAATGCTAGCATCTAGGATTTGGTCTGGTCCCCCCCCCCCAAAAAAATAAAATAAAATAAAAATGTTGGACCAATTAAAGGAAAGCTTATTCATTTATATGTTTTCAAACACTGAGCCCTGTGGCTGTTGTCAAATTTTGTATCTTATGAAAACACGTACAAGGTCCTATCACATTGATGGCTATTGGATGAGACTGTTGCATAAGCTGCTAATCTTGCTAATGGATTATAAATGTCTCATAAATATGCTCTGTTCTACTTTCCATCTCCATTAGTTATTTTAATCTAGACCATTTCTTTTGTCGTGTTGCGATTTCTCGTCCTTATCTCTAGCTTGAATATTGTACGATTGTTAAAAACATTGACTATATAATGTATGGATCAATAAATTATAGCTTTGAAGCCTGAGTTTATAAAAAAAAAAAAGATTATAGTTTTGATTTGCTACTAAAAAAGATTGTCATACCATCATCGCCTTGTCCCACCTATTTGGAATCTGCTATAATGATACTATATATATATGTAGTATACTTATAATTTCATACCTTTTTAAATAATCTGTCTAAATCCCACCTGTGTCTCTTCTTTCCTTTGTTTGTCCTATCTGTTCCCCCCCTTCATTCATCATCATCATTGCCTTGTCCCATCTATTTGGGATTGGCTCTATGAGGCTTATTTCCCCACTTATTTTTGTATAGAGCTATACTCCACAATCCTTCAACGTTGTTTTTCCTACTTTGTCTCAAGTCTTTATTGGTCCTTTTCTCATCCATCCTTTTGCTTGTATAGTTTCAGTACTTAGTGAGTTTGTGTAGGGCTGTATCAGGTCTCTGATGGACAGGCCCATATATTGGGTAGTGCCACCCCTAAACTTCTTCATATGTATACTTGTTCCTAATTTTATCCTTTATCATTACTCTGTGCATCCACCTCAACATACATATCTCAGCCATGTGAACATTGTCTTCTGGTCACATCTTCATTACCCAACACTGTGTACCATACACTGATGCATTTCTTATCGTCATTTGATAAAATGTCCCTTCAATTGAAGTGACACCCATTGATTACACTACACACCACTTGCATGTCTCCAACTTCGCCAACCCTGCATTAATCCTGTTTGAGAGGCCTTTTTAAATCCATCATCTGGTTATATGGTCGAGCTCAAACTCCGAAACCTATGACATTGTGGCACTCAATGGTATTATATTTTGATTCAATCATCATCAGGGTTCTCAATTTTGCTAAATATACAATCCATCCATATTTATTTTGCTAATTTTTAGACCTCTTAATTCCAAGGTCTTTCTCGAAAATTTCTTCTTATCATTAACTTTTTGCCAATTTAGCACCAAATATGCAAACTACATATACCATGGAACTTCATGTTATACTTTTTGTTGTTAATTCATCCTCAACCAATGCATACAAGTCAGGAATCAATGTAGACCGTTGATGAATTCTAACTCCAATGGTGAACGCAGCTGCCTCTCCATATGTAGTTCTTACACTTATTATTGCCTGAATAATTTTCAATATATTCATTTAGAATGCATTTCCTCTTTAGTGCCCGCCAGATTATTTTTCTTGGTATCCTATAATGTCTTTTTTTAAATCAATAAAAACCATATGTGAACTGTTCATCGTCTCTCTAATTTTTTTTTTTTTAATAAATAGCTTTAACAAAGAAATAGTCTCGACGTTGATTTTTCTAGCATAAACCAAAAATTGTTATAAAAAATATTTGATCCTTGTGGTAGAATTTTCTCTATTAATCTCTCCCGATGTTTCGTAGTATGACTTGTTTAGTTTAATACCTTGATAGTTGACACAATTTTTTATATCCCCTTTATTCTTCTGGAAATGAACGACGGTGCTATTTCTTCAATCATTTTCTTGTTCTCAACGTCTCATTGAATAATTTGGTCAATCAGATCAGGTCCATCTCTCCTCCGTCACAATCCAGATCTCTAAAGGCATCTCATCTAACCTTAATGGTTTTCTTCTTCATCATCGCTAAGGCGCTTCCCCTCTCTCAACAGTTTATTAAACAACACAAATTTCTCAGCTTTCCCATCAGTCATCATCCAATCCTGTCATCTTTTCATTTTTTCTCAGTCAAAATTCCACAAATTCGTAAAAAAATATTTCATCTCTAAACCCTTTCGTCTTCCTTTTTATTTTATTTTTCGCTCTTTCATTTTTTTTTTCTCTCAAACTCATTCCGTATCCTAGGTAGAGATTTCTCTTCACCAGTGGTCTGGATTTTTTTACTCCTCATTAGCTAGAGGGTGATGGCAGGTTAATCCACATACCACACCTAACCTTGGGCAACACACACATATACTGTCCGAGTAATCGCATCTGTATTTATCTCAAACCTTACACAAAAGGTTGTCAGGAATGATTCTCTCACCTGTGTTCTTAGGTTAATGATTTTCCTGATTTTTTGTTTTTGAATTTTTTATTATTTAATGTCACTGAAGGTAAAAATAAGGAAATATTGAAAATAGATAAACTTGACTATACACACTTCAATAAAACTTAATTAAAACATTATTTTGTACTTTCAATGGGATTTTTTGTCTTCCTTATCTTTTCTGTACCTTTTTTTTCGGTTCAAATTTTTTTATTTCTGTTGAGTGTAATTTTTCTATAGATTGGTTGAAAGGATGAGTTTCATGGCAATTTTTCCTCCTGTTTTCACATAGTAATAATCTATTTTATTCTAGATTCGTGGAGTAAAAGAAGTTATATAGTTTTCCTAGTCAAGGTTCTTTTTGTTTCTCCACCAGGCCAGTAGTATCTCAACTACGTTGGCTTTTAGTTTCCCCTTCTGTTCATTACTTCAGCGACCATATCTCTTACATTTAATTTTGCCTTTAAGCTCATCCTTTTCTTGACAACTATAACTTCTGAAAGTATGGATCAGTTATATATTTACCTCGTTTTCGTATCATGTTAGAAAAATATGTATTCGTGCACTAAAAAATATATTGCATTAGGTTACCCAGCTAGGCATAACAATCTACATCTATATACGATAGCTGAAGACTAGTGGTACAAGAAACGGAGGTTCTGAGCTTGAATCCCACCCCTTGTTGGCCACTCGCAGGGATTTATCCTCACTGACTAGTACGTGTGATCTGCGGGTGTTGCACGTAGCCGGGGATTTAGTTGAGTGCTCAAAGAGGCCGGATACCTTGATATAAAAAAAGAATAGTGGTACTAAGTATTAATAAGCAACGGGGACATGGTATACAGTATAAGCAGTGTACCACAAATCCAATTGTGATACAACTATAGGAATTTATGTGGCACAAGCTGTTTTTTTTTTTTTTTTTTTTATTATTATGATTTTGATCCGTAAAAAAAGTATGTTCTATGTTAAAAAAAGAAGTACAAACTGACAGCAAGATGCTGAAATGCAAGAGACCAAAAAAGAAAAAAAAAAAAAGCAAACCCAACATGAAGGGTTCACACCAAAATGTCCAAAAAGACCCCGAAAAACCCCTGCACCGAGAGGTACAGAGGCTAATGGTGCAGACTGTCCTAAACATGTTTGAATCCCCAGAACACCAATCTTTGTCCAACTTAATCCACTTAACCATTAAGCTCTTAACCGTTTTTATTAGCATAGCTTTTGGTTTACGGACCCTCCGAAATATTCTCTCTCCAAGTAGCTCAGAGGACCACAAAAATAAGTTCAGCTGTGTTATTATAACAGCAAATAGTTCACTAGTTTGGACTGTAGGATTGTTGCACTAGCTAGATCCACAGGTTTGACTGTCGGATACAAACCCAATGGTGGTAATATATGGCGCCAATGGTGCACGTCATTGTTAATTTATTGAATTTGTAGCTAGAGCAAAGAAACACGCCGTTGGTGGGTTCGAAATGACTCCCCTCTGTCAACTGGGTGTTGTAGTTGTATATAACAAATCTATGCTGACTGGCCACTGTCCTGAGAAAGTAGAAGCATCAACTGAGAAAGTGAACTCACCACATCTCTCTTTCTACGTAGTTTTTTACCGAACCCCAGGCAAACACTACCTTTCTTTTTGTTTTTAATTTTTTTTTATGTGCTTGTTACTATCTATTATTATTATTATTAATTAATTTTTTTCTGAGCTATGGAACTTTTCTTTTGCATTGTGTTGTTTCATCTTATTGAATGAAATGAGTTAAATAATCGTACAAAACCTGAGCATATGTTCATAGTTTTTCACTTGGAATACAATGTAATGCTATAACTTACTAATTTTTATTTGGTACAAAAATTGGATTAAGGCAGAAAAATGCTATTTTTAAAACTAATGTATCCAGAGTTTTTGTTGGTCAAAACAGGTGATCTGTATATAATAATAATGGTTCTTGAAGCTTTATCATCTCCGCATAGGAGATCCCAAAATCCAATTTCTCCTATGTCACCGTCGTTCAGGAAGTCGTTTCCGGCCCGCGATGACTCATGTAGTTGGTCGGCTCTCTTTCAACGGCACCGTTTTCTCCTAACAACGCTAGCCCTTCTGACATTCCTATGCACAATTTATCTCTACTTTGCTGTCACTTTAGGGACCACCGAATCCTGTTCTGGGTTGACTGGAACCGACAAGGAGCTGTGCCGCTTGGAGCTTGCAAAGTCTTCATTAGATCAACATGGAAAATTAAGATTCGTCTGAAAAAAATCTCCCACTTACAAGGCTGGGTAATGTACGAATCTGAGCTGTTCTCTACTTTTAAATTCTGCCCATTATTTTTTCGATTATTCATACGTAAAAAAAAAAAAAAAAAAGGTTGGAAATGTCTTTAGCTTTATTGAATTTGATCCAAAAGTTGGGTTGTGAGTGTTACCTGATAAATGATTTTGATAAGAAGTATTTGGGTGTAATTGATGATATCTTTAATATGGTTTTGTTTTGTAGTTTGCAAGTCTATACCGATGTCAAAGTAGGGATATCTTATGTGAGTGTATTTTAGCATAGTGACCAAGTCCTCGGGAATAAATCGGATTGGGAAAAGGTAAAATTTCAGGGAAACAACAATGAAAATTATAAAAAATATTAACAATAAAAAGAAAAAATCGGAATCAGATGATGGTCTTTGAAGATTGTGTTTCCGACAGGATTCAGAAGCTACAAGGCAATTCATTGGCTTAACATAATCTGTTTTTTTAAAAAGATAACAGGCCAGAGCTCAAACTATAAAGGGTACCAGTCCGATTCAAACCAGTTTGACCATGGTTTAACCCTAGTCTAGCCGCTTGTTTAACCACTTATATATATATATATATATATATATATAGTATATAGTATATGAAAAGGTCAAAAGAAAAATCCCATCGTTAACCATATATATTTTTTATATAATTTCCAAAATTTTCTCTGAACCTTTTAAAACCGAACTCACGCTTAAAGTGATTACCAAATCCAAACTTGGTTACTATGCATACCAGTAATTTGATGGCTGTTACATTATGCCAGTTTAAAGGGCATGTCCTCTTTTTTATTGTCAAAACGGTTTAACTTAAAATTTATTATCAAATGGTGGTAACACGAAATGTAAGGGGGAAATTGCAGTTTCTGCCCTCGTAATTTCACCCTTTGCAGAGACGACCTCATTCTTTTGATTTTCGAAGCTACAAGCGGCTCCAAGTCGAGCCGTTTTTAATCCCTGCGACATCGCATATCCTTAATTTGAAATGGTAACTTTGCTTCTATTACTAATGAAAAGCATTTAAAGAGTCGAGAACATATCAAGTCTTCTAACAACTAGGGCTGTGCATTTTTTAGACCAGTTTGGGTTTGGTTTGGGAAAAAAGAAAACTAAAAGGTATGGTTTGGTTTCGCTTCTAAGCCTCCCCAAGTCGAAACCAAACTGAGCTGAACCAAAATGTAGTTTGCAAGTATATATATATATAGAGGCAGGGATTTTAATTAATTTTAAAGGACATTTAAGTAAAATGCATATTTTTATATAAAATTCTACCCTTGTCTTTAGCCTTTTCCTAAATCCTAAAGCAGTAAAGTAGAACTTATAGGAAAATCGATTGAGAAGTTTGAGAAAATTTTGATGTGCAAATAGAACTTATAGGAAAATCGAAACCGATCGAATAAAATGGAACCGAATTGAATTGGGCTGGTTTGGTTTAAGAATTGGACGGTTTGATTTGGTGTGAAAATCTAAAAACTGATTAGGATTGATTTGGTTTATGATTTTGGTCCAAAGTCGGCCAAGCCGAACCGACTATACCCCTACTCACAACATCGATAGGGTTTCCGGTGAGGGAACATAATGAAAATAGGTTCGGAGAGGGGAAGGACTTGAACGAGGAACTCGTAATCCGTTCAAGGGAGGACTATATCAGCGTCCAATGGATTCGATAAACAAGGGACTTGGGGAAGGATTCCACCTATGATGCAAAAGTCGACAGCGATAGCTACAATAAAATTGCAATCTCTGCTACAACGTAGCAGTCGCTAGTTTATCCTAGTGATATGTTATATTTCGGAACTTTTTCTTTATAATTATCTATTTCCTATTCGCTCCTTGGCGTTATTCTTATAACTATGTTTCAACTACCAGTATATCAATCCTTGCATTAAAACATACTATTTACCTTGTTTTTTTTATTTGTTAGTGTCATGATTGTTGTGTTTGAGTTAGCTCTGTTGGGCAAAAGATCAGTTCTTTGGCTCTTTTGCTTTAACAGGGAACTGCTTTTACGTTTCTTTTGCTTTAACAGGGAACTGTTTTTACGTTTGTAACATAACTCATCGCCCCACTTGCTTTGCAAGGTGCTGTTTAAGTAACAAAACTGCTCTCTGCTTACTCTCAAACAGAGCAGATTTTATCTACTCTGACGGAGAGCGGGCAAAGAGCAACGCCCGCTCTTATAAGAGCTAACAGAAACACAGGCTTATCTATACTTTACTCGAAATTAGAGCAACTTTTGTTAATTGAGTATTTACAAGAACAAAAAAGACATAAAAGAAGCAAAGAAGAGAAAAGACTAAGCAACCTCTATGATATAGTAGCTATCACTGTCATATAGGCGATCTCTAAACTATAGTTGCCATCGTTATGATAGTGATCTCTACACTGCTATACAGTACCGATCCTTAAGGATATAGGAGCGGTCTACTATATGTTGGAAAAATTGAAATGTTGATTCGAAATAGTATAGGGAACCGGTCCGAGGCACAAGAAATATCGTTGTCTTTAAACCAATATTTACCCCCACCACTTCGACAAAGTGGTCACCAAGAGGTTACCGGCAAACTGGTTCCAGGATACAACGAGCCGGTTGTGTATTCTTGTGAAGGATTTGACGAATCCGATCGCGCTATCCGAACACTAAATATTGTAAGAACTCTCTGATAAAAGACCTTTAAAAACATAACAAGAGAGAAGAAAGAAGACTGTATTGTGATGTGTAAAACAATGATTTTAGATTCCTTAAATAGAAATTAAGTAGTGTGTTAATGCACCATTTTCCTATGAAAAGGTGCTATATGCATCCCTTCGAAAAAGACACACCACTTTGGGAAGACACTTTTGAAAATACAATATTTTGAAAAGACACTTCTTTTGAAAAGACATATCACTTTGAAAAGACATAAATTATAAAACTTTTAAATATCTAACACTATATTCAAGCGATTTCTACGATATAAAAGTGGTCACTACTCTATGATGTAGTAACTACATCGCGATGATATGTTCCGAAAGGGAAGTCTGTTTTTGTGCCAAATCAATATTATTCTTAAATGTTTATTTAGGAGGAAGATCTTCCTTCAGTTATATTCAATGCTTTTGTGCCTAATTAAGGACCTGTGGAGGTTGTTCCTGCTCAATTGAGGGAGCCTTCTCTATACGAGTCATTTCTCTCTCTCTCTCTCTCTCTCTCTCTCTCTCGCTCTCTCTCTGCTTTTATATTATCTCTGAGGTAAGAGATCTATGATTCTAAGGCTAAGTATGTCACGCCCCAAAATTCTATACACTGCGAACTTCGGAGCGTGAGCAAATTCAATAATCAAAATAGAACTAAAGGTGAAACAAAACACGCAATCGGATATTTCATTATGGTCACAAAAATAAGGGTACATCATTTCTACCATCCATTGTTCATTGTGAATACAATTACAATTTCAAAAATGCCCTTACAATCAACACAAGACCTGACTAACTCCTTGGCTCTAATTTAGGAGGTCCTCTAACGTCTCGTCTTGTAAAGTCTGATGATTAACTCGATCCGCCGCTGCAATGTTAACAACGGGAGTGAGATAAACTCAACAAGTGGCCCCCTAATAATATCTAGTAAACTATGTCTTAATGAACAAGATGAGGGACAATTTCATAGATGAACATTCCTTGGATTTCAGCAGGAATTATATATATATATATATATATATATATATATATATATATATATATATATATATATATATGCGCAATTCCACTATCCATTCTCAATACATCGTATGTGCAGCTATCATTAAGCATGAATGAGATATATGCATAAAAGAACATGGAGTTTTTCTTTGAAAGAAAAACAAAAGCAAATAACTTAAGTTCAACAGCTACACATTTATAAGTGTAGGTTCTACTACTATAGTACTGGATCCATGATACAGCCACATGTGACCCTTTTGGACATCACCTCCATCCAGGTGGTCCTTATCACATCACATCACATATGTGAATTTCACACCTTACCGTGGCAGGTCGGTAGGCAATGCGTATACCTCATATGAGGAAGCACTAATCACGGACATTCGTCCCAACCCATGCCTGCC
Organism: Chloranthus sessilifolius; assembly: GCA_021018995.1. Taxonomy (NCBI): domain Eukaryota; kingdom Viridiplantae; phylum Streptophyta; class Magnoliopsida; order Chloranthales; family Chloranthaceae; genus Chloranthus; species Chloranthus sessilifolius. Next base: position 40,306,415 of record CM037593.1, read on the forward strand.
CGATGGGGGATCCACACAAGAAATATCATATACTTATATCGATGCACCACATATGCAGTAGAGAAATCATTTGTTCAACAATTGATGCCTTCTATAATCAAGATGGTATTCATGATGCTTTTCGAAAAGATGTGATTACTATAGTCAATCAATTTTCTTAAGCATTTCTTCTTCCTACTAGTTTAAGATAAATCATGCGATATCTATGCTTGCTCATGCACTCAATTAGAAGACATGCTATCAAGAATCAACTATGATTTACTTCATGTCGAAATTTCAATTAACAATCACGATTATATAGGGATAAATGAACAAGCCCTTACATGATTATTCTAACATATTTATAATATCAACACCCGATAATGTCTCATAGATGTATCACACTACCTAAGGTTCAATTCATAATTATAGGGTTGCGCGTAATCGCGTATATATATATATATATATAATATTTACTTAGTACTAATTTACTAAAATAATATCGCGTGATAAGGGTAGGTCACTTGCTTTGATGCGCGCTTCCTTGGTGATCGCGATGAGGGTGGTTGAAGCTTGGGTTACTCAACGTGTTGCCTGCATAATAACAATGGTGTGTTAGCGCTATGTGATGACTCGACGAAAGAATTAAATAACTACGTGGGGAAATATGAATTAGGAGTTGAGTCGGTTCACGGAAGGGTTAGCCGTTAGGATATCGATTGGGATGGGTCGAGGTTCAAGATTGAATGGGATCATGATATGCCAATAGGGTATGACGATCGGGTAGGGTCATAATATCGGAATATTACGAAAGGCAAACACACAACATTACCTCGATAACCCATGATAGGGCATATACTTTTGTCAATACTAAAATCTATTCTATAATAATTTGTATGATATTAACCCTAATAAATAGACATATTTGGAAATATTATATAAAGTAGGTTAATAATAAAAATACTCTAACAGCCTATAGGTTAGAAACCCTAATATTTATAATGGTAAAAATAAATAAATAACAATATAGGTCTTAAAAATATAGTAAATATAATAGATATATACATATACGAATAAATATATACCGGTTCATAATATATATAGGCATATAAAATAGAAAATACAAATGAGATGAGAGGGTTTACATGGACACAGGTCTGAGTCAAAACAAGGAAAATAGCTTGTATAATCCTTATACCTTATATGTCATTTATATACACATCTAGAAGTAAAAAGACATTTAAGTGTCACTGTTATGTGACAAAGCAGAGAAAAAGAAGAGTTGTTGGATTGATGTTGGCGTGGGAGAAAGAAAAGGGTGGTATTGACAGAAAAGAGGGAAATACATAGAGCGAGTGAAGACTGCATTGCGGGGATCGGCACTGCCGTTTGATGGCGTTGATCGCAGCCGTAGAGATGGAAATGATCACAAAGTGTAAACGATCGTGACGGCCACAGAGGCATCAAAATGGGTGATAACGATCGCTCCGATGATTGTGGCTGGAGGTTGAGCCAGCCAAAAGAAAACAAAATATGAAGAGCAGAGGAAGAAGAAGAAAAAGAAGTAGAAGAAGAAAAAGAAGAAGAAGAAGAAGGAGGGCACAGAGCCTTACCAGAGGTTTGAATAGTGGATGGAGAAGAGGGGGGTTGACTCTTATTTATAGCCAAAAAGGGGGAGGGAGGTGACGTGAAGACGGTGCTATCGTGCACAGGGGCCTCTTGTCGGATGGCGCCGGACAACAGGCCATGTCGAGCCCCATGCCTCCGTAGCAAGGTTTCTTGCCTCAGCTTCTGAGTTCGACAGATGAGGTCGGTGGAAGAAGATTGGGTGTTAGGCATCAATAGAAAGAAGGGTTATAGGGGTTTTAGGTTGGGTCTAGCCTGGGCCTGAGTTAGGCCATGGGAATGGGTCGGTCAGACGGGTTGGGTCCTCACATTCTCCCCTCCTAATAAAAATTTCGTCTTCGAAATTTACGTAGTGTCGTTAAACCAGTGTGGGTGCTCTTGATGCATCTCATCCTCGCGCTCCCATGTCGTTTCATCGCCCGTGTGATGTTTCCAAAGAACTTTTACCCGCAGTACTCTCTTTGCCCTCACGCGATGACTTTGCCAGTCGAGGATTTGCACAGGTGATTCGACATACGATAGGTTTTCTTGGATGTTGAGTTGTTCGAGGTCTAACACGCGAGTAGGGTCTAGAACATGTGAGGGATCAAACTTATATTGTCGCAACATGGATACGTGGAATACGTCGTGTACATTGGAGAGGGCTGGGGGTAAGGCTAATTGATATGCAACTTTTCCAACTTTCCGTAGGATTTTGAATGGTCCGATGTATCTAGGATTAAGCTTTCCTTTCTTCCCAAAACTAAACACTCCCTTGGTTGGTGACACTTTGAGAAGTACACGATCTCCTGCGTCGAACTTGCATTCCTTTCATTTATGATCAGCAAGGCTTTTCTGTCGACTCTGAGCGGTGAGTAGACGTTTGCGAATGAGGTTGATATTCTCCGTGGTTTGTTACACTAGCTTTGGTCCGAGTAGACTTCGTTCTCCGACTTCGCTCCAACATACAGGCGATCGACAGGGCCTCCCGTAGAGGGCTTCGAAAGGTGCTGTCTGTATACTTGCTTGGTAGCTATTGTTGTAGGCGAACTCGATTAAGGGTAAGTGGTCCTCCCAGCTTCCTTTGAAGTCCAGTACACATGCTTGTAGCATATCCTCCAGTGTCTGAATCGTCCTTTCTGCTTGCCCATCTGTCTGCGGGTGAAAAGCGGTGCTAAAACGTAACTTCGTGCCCAATTTATCTTGAACTTTCTTCCAAATCCCTGAGGTAAATTTGGAGTCTCGATCAGATACAGTTATCACAGGTACACCATGCAATCGAGCAATCTCTTTGATGTATAGTTTCGCAAGACTCTCCGTCGTCTGAGTAACCTTGACGGGGAGAAAGTGTGCATGCTTGGTGAGTCCGTCTATTATCACCCAAATTGAATCGTAGCCGTTCCTCGTCTTTGGTAGTTCGGTGATGAAGTCCATGTTGATGCGCTCCCACTTCCATTCTGGTATCGGCAATGGTTGTAACAATCCCGAAGGTTTCATATGCTCGGCTTTAATCTGTTGACACGTGAGGCATCTTGAGACGTACTAAGCGATCTCCCTTTTTATGTTATTCCACCAAAAGTGACGCTTTAGATCATGGTACAACTTGGTGCTGCCTGGATGCACTATGTATCTGGACTTGTGCGCCTCGTCTAGCAGTCCCTTCTGTACTTCCGCAATGGCTGGTACACACAATCGATCTCGATACCTCAGCAAGCCATCTGAGGTCACCGTGAATTGTAGTCTTTCTCCTTTCTTGACTTCCTCCAGCATCTTTAAGATTTCTGGGTCCTCACGTTGTCCCTCCTTTATCTTTTTGACTATCGTGGATTGCATGCTTAGATTTGCACACACGAACTTGGGTTCTACTTCTTGAATAGACGTGCTCAAATTTCTAAAATCTTCATGTACTTTCCACTTTTTCATCATCAATGCGGCGAGGCTTCCTGCTGACTTTCGACTCAAAGCGTCTGCTAGCGTATTTGCTTTACCGGGATGATATTGAATGGTGCAATCGTAATCCTTCAGACACTATCCAACGCCTTTGTCGCATGTTCAGCTCCTTTTGTGTGAAAATATACTTCAAGCTTTTGTGATCGGTGAAGATGTCGAACTTTTCCTCGTACAGGTGGTGTCTCCAAATCTTTAATGTGAAGATAACCGCTGCTAGTTCCAAATCGTGAGTTGGGTAGTTCTCCTCGTGAAGCTTTAGTTGTTTGGACGCGTAAGCGACGACTTTCTTGTGCTGCATAAGTACACAGTCTAATCCTCTTCCCGAAGTATTGCTATAGACTTCGAATCCTCCACTTCCAGATGGAATCGTCAGTACTGGTGTTGTTGTCAACTTTTCCTTCAACTCTTGAAAGCTTTGCTCGCAGTCGTCACCCCATTCAAACTTAGCGCCTTTCCTTGTGAGCTTTGTCATTGGAGTTGCTATTCTGGAGAAATCCTTCACGAAGCGTCGATAATATCTAGCTAGTCCTAAGAAGCTTCTAACCTCCGTTGTGTTCCTTGGTATCTCCCAATTTACTACAGCTTCAATCTTGGTTGGATCAATAGACACTCCTTTCCCCGAGATTGTGTCTTAGGAAGGATACTTCGTCTAGCCAAAACTCATACTTTTTCAGCTTCCCGTACAATTGGTGCTCCCTTAAGATTTGCAGAACTATCCTTAGATGGTCCTCATGTTCGGTTCGGTTCTTGGAGTAGATTAAAATATCATCAACGAACACCACTACAAACTTATCTAAGAAGGGTTTGAAAACTCTATTCATCATGTCCATGAAAGCGGCTGGAGCGTTTGCCAAGCCAAAGGGTAACACTAGAAATTCGTAGTGGTCATAACGGGTTCGAAATGCCGTCTTCGCTACGTCGCCTTCCCTGATCCTTAGTTGATGGTAGCCCATCCTCAAGTCAATCTTTGAGAAAACCGTTGCACTTTGAAGTTGGTCGAAGAGGTCATCGACTCTAAGTAGTGGATACTTGTTCTTGATGGTGGCTTGATTCAACTGTCGGTAGTCGATACATAGCCTCATGGATCTGTCTTTCTTCTTCACAAACAAGACCAGTGCGCCCCAAGGTGACACACTTGGGCGGATGAGTCCTTTCTCTAGTAACTCTTCCAACTGCTTCTTGAGCTCTTGGAGTTCCGTTAGTGCCATGCGATAAGGAGCCTTCGAAATGGGATGTGTCTCTGGGAGTAAGTCTATCGCAAACTCAATCTCTCGGATGGGAGGTAGTCCAGGTATTTCGTTCGAAAAAATATCGACAAGTTCATTGACAATGGGGATTGATTCTATTTCGGGTTCACTCTTATCCTTGCTAATTATGTACGCTAGGTAACCCTGACAACCTTTTGAAAGAAATCGTCTAGCTTTAATGGCTGAAATGATAGGTGAATTAGGAGTCCTAACAATACCCTGAAATGAAAACCTTCGTTGACCCAGGATACGAAAACTAACTCGCTTTCGAAGGCAATCAATACTTGCATGGTGAGAGGTAAGCCAATCCATGCCTAAAATAACATTGAAGTCTACCATATCCAGTAGAATCAAATTGGCGGCCAATTGCCAACCATCTATTTCTACGACACAATCTTTGTACATAGTATTAGTAATTAGGGAATCTCCAATCGGGTTAGAGAAGGTGAGTGCAAAGTCTATAGGTTGAGGTTTGGATTTCAAGGATTGTGCGAAGGATGGTGATACAAAGGAGTGTGTGGCTCCGGAGTCAAATAAAATTTTTGCTACGGTTTCGAAGATTGGAATATTACCTTGGATTACAGCTTTTGAGGTTTCGGCATCTCGTTGAGTCATGGCGAACACTCGCCCTTGCGCATTATGGCGTGGTTGTTGTCCTTGCTGTGGTCGCTGTTGGGTAGGTCATCCTGCATGAAACTGAGCCGGTTGTGCACGTTGTTGTTGCTAATGAGATGAACTTGGTTGTCTAAACTGTTGGGGATTTCTTTATGCTTGGCAGTCCTTTACCACGTGTCCTATCCTTTTGCACCCGAAGCAATGTCTCGGCGGCTTGGAGCAAGCTCGTGATACATGTCCTAGTTCTCCACAGTTATAACAGGTAACCGTTGCATACCGACATGGTGCGTTGCCATGGTTCTTTCCACATATCGTGCATGACGGCCTCGTAAATCCAACTCGTGTCTTCGAATCGGTCCGTTTTGGTGCTGCATGTTGGAAGGAAGGTGCTCGCCAGTCTCCGCTCACCAGGTCCTTACGCTTCTCGTGGTTTGGGCGGTTTCGTTTGATATCTTCTTTCGCCTTCAGGGCTCTTCTAACTGATAGCTTGTAGTCTTCAGAGAATAACACAGAGAGGCGTTCTCGGATATTGGGTTTAAGGCCATATTCGAATTTCTGCGCCCTTTCTCCATCTATGAGTTGGTGTCTGTAGAATCGTTCTAGGTCAACAAGCATAGCCTCATACTTGGCCACAGTCATGCTACCTTACTCAAGTTTAGCAAATTCAGCTCCTTTATGCTCTCGGACATGACGGGGAAAATACTTTTAGAAAAATATTCCTACAAATCTATCCCAAACAACGACTTCTCTTTTTGCTAACTCTGATCTTTCCACCAATTGCCACCAACGGTGTTCCTCTCCAGCCAACAGGAAGATGGCAAATCTAGCCTTTTGCTCTTTTATGCATCTCATTGCTTCGAGTATCTTTTCAGCATCCTCAATCCATCACTCGGCTACCAAAGGATCGGTGGTGCCTCTAAAGGTTGGGGGGTTCAATTTCTTGAATCTTTCCAAATTGCTTCCACAGTCAGTGTGATTTGTGCCAGTTGATGTCGAACCATTCCCATTAGGGACCAGGTGGGTTAGGGCAACAGCAATGGCTTTCAGGGCCCGAGTGGTAGTATCAGATGTAGGTAGAATCGGTGGGTTGTTTGTAGGTGTTACGGGTCTCCTAGTGCGTGGTGTCCTGATGCCTCGTCCTCGTACCATCTATAAATAAAATAAAATATAGTCTAATCACTTTCCCTTATTTACAAGAATATTATTATTACTATGCTATGTCCATGACTCAATCATATAAAATAAGAGAAAACAGTTCATTTCATTCATAGATTAGCAATTACACAAACATGATTGATACAAAAATAACTTTCATAGTTCAGGGTTTCATCTGCATAGTTGCTACGTAAGAGTTCACATCTATTCTAAACCTTAGCAAAAGGGACCCTACGCTACAAGTCTAGTTCCTATCCTAGAGACTCTGAGATTTTCCTTCCTTAGATCATTACAGTTCCTTACAATTTCCTATCTATCCTAATTTAATTCTAGCCAAACAAGTATCGTTATCCTTAGAGTGTTATTCCTTGGTCGTCTCTGATCCAATGTAGTCAAAGATTTGGATGACGTCATGCTCAGTGGCGTTTTCTTCATCATTGTCCAATTCTTCCACATCGTCCAACTCTTCTGCATCGTCCAACTCTTCCGCGTCGTCCAATTCTTTCGTATCTCGTCCGTCCTCTCTTGGGTCGCTCATCTCTCCTTCGCTGAGATGGTATGTCTCCTCTTCAGGGTCATCAAAGTTGTCTGCCACTTCCTCCTTCGAGGCTCGATTTTTGGGTAAGGTAGATGGAGGAAGAACGCGCTCTACGTGACGTCCTTGATATACATTGTCATGGATAATTTCGGACGCCCCCTGAGGTATATGGTGGCTGGCCATCCTATAATAATAGGATCGGGATAGTCCAGTTGTTTTTCTTGCGGTCCTTCTCATCATCATTTCCTGAACACCAAGGGACACAATGTCATAATCGGATAGTGGTTACTCATCTTAATCCTAGCCTATGGGTCCACTCCCTAAGGTCTCCTAAGGTTTCGCTAAACCTACTCTTTGATACCAAACTGTCACGCCCCAAAACTCTATACACTGCGAACTTCGGAGCGTGAGCAAATTCAATAATCAAAACATAACTAAAGGTGAAACAAAACACGCACTCGAATATTTCATTTATGATCACAAAAATAAGGGTACATCATTATTACAGTTCATTGTTCATCATGAATACAATTACAATTCAAAAGTCCCTTACAACCAACTCAAGATCTGACTAACTCCTTGGCTCTAATTTAGGAGGTCCTCTAACATCTCTTCTTGTGAAGTCTGATGATTAACTCGATCCGCCGCTGCAATGTTAACAACGGGAGTGAGATAAACTCAATAAGTGGGCCCCCTAATAATATCTAGTAAACTACGTCTTAATAACAAGATGAGAGACAATTCATAGATGAACATTCTTTCGATTTCAGCAGGAGTTGTATATATATAAATAGTTTCGCCATTTATTCTCAATGCATTGCATGTGCACTATCATCAAGTATGAGGTGTATGTGTCAAAAACATGAAATTTTTTTTTGAAAGGAAAACAAAAGAAAATAACTTAACATCAGCGGTTACACGTTTATAAGTGTAGGTCCTACTACTATAGTACCGGATCCATGGTACAGCCACATGTGACCCCTTTGGACTTCACCTCCGTCCAAGTGATCCTTACCACATCACATTACATATGTGAATCTCACACCTTACCATGGCAGGTCGGTAGGCAATGTATACATATCTTCCTCATATGAGGAAGCACTAATCACGGACATTCGTCCCAACCCATGCCTGCCCGATGGGGGATCCACACAAAGAATATCATATACTTATATCAATGCACAACATATGCAGTAGAGAAATCATTTGTTCAACAATTGATGCCTTCCATAATCAAGATGATATTCATGATGCTTTTCGAAAAGATGTGAATACTATAGTCAATCCATTTTTCTAATCATTTCCTCTTCCTATTAGTTCATGATAACTCATGCAATAACTATGGTTGCTCATATGTTCAAATACATGACATGCCATCAAGGAGTCGATTACAATTACTTCATGCAGAATTTCAATTATCAGTCATAAATGGTAGAGATAAAAGAACAAGTCCTTACATGATAATTCTAGCATATTTATAATATCATCACCCAATGGTGTCTCACAGATGTATCACACCATCTAAGGGCTTCAGTTTATAATTATAGGGTTGTGCGTAATCGCATATATATACATTGTATTTACTTAGTACTAATTATTTGAACAAAGTCGAGTGATATGGGTAGGTCACTTGCCTTGATGCGCGCTTCCTTGATGATCGCGATGAGGGTGGTTGAAGCTCGGGTTGCTCAACGTGTTGCCTGCATAATAACAATGGTGTGTTAGCGCTATGTGATGACTCGACAAAAGAATTGAATAACTACGTGGGGAATATGAATTAGGAGTTGAGTCGGTTCACTGAAGGGTTAGCCGATAGGATATCGATTGGGATGGGTTGAGTTTCAAGATTGAATGGGATCATGATATGCCGATAGGGTATGACGATCGGGTAGGGTCATAATACCATAATATTACGAAAGGTAAACACACAACATTACCTCGATAACCCATGATAGGGCATATACTTTTGTCAATACTAAAATCTATTCTATAATAATTTGGATGATATTAACCCTAATAAATAGACATATTCGGAAAATATTATATAAAGTAGGTTAATAATAAAAATACTCTAGCAGCCTATAGGTTATAAACCCTAATATTTTTAATAGTAAAAATAAATAAATAACAATATAGGTCTTAAAAATATAGTAAATATAATAGATATATACATATACGAATAAATATATACCGGTTCATAATATATATAGGCATATAAAATAGAAAATACAAATGAGATGAGAGGGTTTACATGGACACAGGTTTGAGTCAAAACAAGGAAAATAGCTTGTATAATCCTTATACCTTATATGTCATTTATATATATACATCTAGAAGTAAAAAGACATTTAAGTGTCATTATTATGTAATAAAGCTGAGAAAAAGAAGGGTTGTTGGATTGATGTTGGCGTGGGAGAAAGAAAATTGTAGGATTTACAGAAAAGAGGGAGATACACAGAGGGAGTGAAAACTGCATTGCGGGGATCGGCACTGCTGTTAGATGGCGCCGATCGCAGCCGTAGAGATGGAAATTATCACAAAGTGTAAACGATCGTAACGGCCGCAGGGGCATCAAAATGGGCGATAACGATCGCTCCGATGATCGTGACTAGAGGTTGAGCCAACCAAAAGAAAATAAAAGATGAAAGGCAGAGGAAGAAGAAGAAAAAGAAGAAGAAGAAGAAGAAGAAGAAGAAGAGGAAGGAGAAGAAGGAGGGCACAGAGCCTTACCAGAGGTTTGAATAGTGGATGGAGAAGAGGGGTCGACTCTTATTTATAGCCAGAAAAGGGGAGGGAGGTGACGTGAAGACGGTGCTGTCGTGCATAGGGGCCTCTCGTCGGACGGCGCCAGACAACAGGCCATGTCGAGCCCCATGCCTCCGTAGCGAGGTTTCTTGCCTCAGCTTCTGAGTTCAATAGATGAGGTAGGTGGAAGAAGATTGGGTGTTAGGCATCAATAGAAAGAAGGGTTATAGGGGTTTTAGGTTGGGTCTAGCCTGGGCCTAAGTTGGGCCATGGGAATGGGTCGATCAAACGGGTTGGGTCCTCACAATTGGAGTGCCATCTGTTTGGAGGAGTTGAGATTGGAGGGCTTCATTTGGTTTCGAGGGTTGCACAAGGGCGAAACTCTTCTCGAGCCATTTAGCTTTCGTCTACCTTGGCAAATAGAGAGCAGAGTTAGAGAATAAAGAGAAGAGAGTGAAAAATTAATAGCGGGACCGGGAGTAGTTGGCGCTTTGGTACCCGACTTTTGCCTGCGATTTTAATAAAACGACGTTAATTAGGCGCCACTAAAACGTCCAAATTTTGTAGATCCTTTATTAGATTACCTGTTAAAGGGCTCTAAAGATTTGCCCTTTAACAGGTAGGACACTATATTATATGAGTTTATAACAATACAATCATTATTTTTATATGTTATTAAAATCAATGCACAGATAATCTAATAAAATAATATATAATTTATATTATATAACCATTTTAATATCATGTATGTCACAACGCTCAAGTGCTAGGATATTTATTTAATATAAATTACCTTATAAAACACAAGTACGACATTATTATATCGAGCCAACTTTAGATTCGATGGATCGATTTACACTCTCGATCAATCGACTTAGAACAAAACCGAATCACTGCTCACATTTAAATTACTTTAAAGTCGACCGATCAATTTTGTACCTGAATAATAATATAAATCGATCGATCGATTTCAAAATTGACCGATCGATTTGTGTCCGAACAGACAACCCTATTTACACTACAATTCCACTTCTACACGACCAAACTTAATGCGCATTAATCACTTGCACTTTTCAATCGATTGTCATGATTCACCTAATTTAAAATTGTTGCACCTCTTTAATATAAGTATTTAATAATAATAATAATATATATACCACTTTTATTGCTTCAATGCAACCACTTCGATAATACGAAGTGTTAGAATTTCGATACCTCGTGAGAATCGAACTCTTACCTTTACGTGATTGAAAACACACAATTAACTCTCCTATACTATATTTATATTGGTGTTATGGAAAATAAATATATGTATAAACTTAATAAAAATTGGATGTAAACATTTCTGTGTATGACATTGCTATACTTCCATCTTCAGTATGGTGTACGAGTTAGAGACATGTTAGGTCATAAGTACGCGAGTATTTGAGATCATGCCTATGCTTAGGCGTGGTGATTCACTAAGATGGTATCGAAGCGAGAAATATATCGTATTCACATGCTCTACAACTCATGATGGTATGAGACATCATGACGAGTAGGGTGAGTGCGAATTCAATATAACCTCGTATACGGTGACCCGATCACCCCGAATTATAATATTATAAGATAAGATATAAGTTAAGATACGAGGTTTGAACCTTTAGGCTATAGTCATGGTAGGATTCTTTTCACGGTCATGTACAACTCGAAATATGGGTATCCATGTACGGATGCAACACCTCTATGGTAGTATGAGTTATCATATGAAGTACATCCAGGTTACTACGGAACTCGTCTCTTGGAAAACGTGATTTGTGAAGCTTACCGCACCGTGTTCGTTGTGGATTCAGGTCTTAGAGTGTTATGTTATAAGTATAATAATATAAAATAAATTTTGAGTACGATAATATGACACCGCTGTGTAGGCCGGTAAAAGATTAAGAACTTAAGTTTTTGTATGTGTCATTCCTTGCGTAGCCACCGTAAGGGCAACAACATCTTTTAGTCAAGACGGGTCTCTGAGAGACATTATGAGTTATGAGTCGCCGGCCACCTCTATGACTAGATGGGGTGTATAATATGATATGATATAGAGGGCATTATGATATGGTTCTATAATACTATGGTGACCCTCACATGGTAGCTCGAGCAGTGACTCTGACATAGATCGTTTAGAATTTTATAAGTATGTTAGTTACGCTCATACGATGTACAAACGTATGTACAAGAATAATGAAAGAAGGTACGATATGATATGATATGAGATATGGTAAGATACGTTATGATATGATTGTCTAAACCATGATCGTGCATTAATGATTAGGATATGAGTTTACGATATGTACTTGATTTTGTTATTCTCTTATGATTTCTTGAGATATTATATTTATCACTCACTTAATGCACCCACAATGCACCTGAGTAGAATAAGATAGATTGGTGGTGTATCCACTGAGTTTACGTGTCTGAGTAAACTCATCCCACGATAATCTAACAACTGTAGGTGACTATCTTGACGGAGTAGATGTTGATTCTTTGATCTGATTGGTGCTGAGTACATTGACCCGGTAGTCGATGATTATCAGGAGCCTTGGGAGGGCGACACAACTGATTATCAGGAGAATCACAGTGCTGATTTTGATCCGAGCATCGGCTATTGATATCTGTGGACTTAGTATTTAGTTGGTTTTATATTTTATTGTTGATACTATGGTTTTCTTTTATCGGATTTGTCTCTGACCTCTATTACTGTTTTATTTGTGGATTACCTGAATTTTTATCGTATTTATTTAGTATTTATGGCTGCTTTTATATTTCATATTTATTTGTTGGCTTTCAGGGATTTTGTGGAATCAGACATGCGTGAGAACTCTGATTAAGTGTACGCTCGCTTAGCATATCTGAGATATGTGCGGGTTATAACTCGAAATTCTAGACCCTCGGGATGGGATAGAATTTCAGGTCCTGACAAAATGAGAGGTCATGAGAGCTACGAGGGGAGAGATTTGAGATAACTTTAATGCAAGTAGTGTATTCAATTTGTACCCATACAAGTATTGGTAACTTTAATGCAAATCTATTATACAGCATCTTTTGGTGATGATTCTATGGCAGGATGCAGAATCTGACTGAAGTCAGGAGTCCTTTTATTATTATCATCATATGGAATTTGCAACTTTTAGTAATGATTGATGCCTGATTTGAGTATGGTACATGCTGGTAAAATGCACTTGAAAGTAGAAAGTGCATTTTACCAGCTGATACATAGTACTAGTACATATCAGTACTGGCCATTGCTGGTAACTGGGATTTTAAACTACAAAAGTAGCTCATTTCCACATTGACGACACAAGCTCATGAGCAATACAACCAAATGTTCAATGATTGTGTAACCTTGTGTCATTTTTTTGGCCTCTGAACTATTCCAATTTGTTTTCATCAAGTGTCTGAAAAATTACCAAGAACATTTCTTTTTCGCTCCCCATCCCCCCCACCCCAAATAGATAATCTACAAGCTAGCTAGAAGTCAGCAAATTTGACACCCAATTCCATGTTATGAGGGTAGAATATTAGACTGCAAATGTGCCACTTTCGCAGCCAAAAGATTTGTGTTTCCCACTTATTAGAAATCTTGAAGATAAGACGATTAGTATTATCACAAAAAGATGTTGCACCCAAATTCAAGCTGCAAACCTTCTCTGCAATTGATTGACATTATAGCCACCCCCAAGGTACCTTCGATTGGATAACAACATTTTCTCACTGAATTGATTCAGCCGAGTTACTAAGTTGATTTGGTGAACTTTTAACATTGGTTTCACCTATAAATTAAAGGGAAAATTAGCAAAACATCCCCCATTTTCAAAGGTTTTAACATATTATACGAAAAGCAAACCTTTTAGCAAAAAGGGTTTGCACGCTTGTTAAAAGTTTTAAGATCCGTGAGATCTAAAATTCTCAATTGTGATATTACAATTTTACCCTTCTTCTCCCCAAAACCTTCAAACGACAAAACTGCCAGAGTTGTTTTCAGGTGAGTTCTTTTTGCCGGAACTCCGCTCTAACTCGATTAAACATGACTCGTTTTCCATCAGGAGTTCTTTTCCGGTGAGCTTTATTTGATTTATTAGAGATTTACTTGATTACCTTACCCCCCCTAGATCTCCTTGTTAGAGATTTGCGTTTTTTCAAGCTACGGTGATTTGATTTTATCGTTGTTTCTTATGGTTTCCGCCATTAAAGCGCGATTTCAAGTTCAAAGCTGCCATTTTATTGTTGTTTCTTATGGTTTCCGCAATTAAAACGCGATTTTAAGCTCAAAACCTCAAACAGTTTCTGCCATTTTATTGTTGTTTTTTACGATTTCCGCCATTAAAGCACGAATTTTTTTGTGATTCGGCTACCAAGCATCTATATAAAAAAAAAAAAAAAAAAATGTATTCTCCACACTGTAATCATCCCTGAAAAAAGGAATTAACATGAGTTATTAGATATCTGATCGGGCTTATAATGCTAGACACCATGTTATCATTTATAATGCTAGACACCATGTTATCATTAAAATTTCCACATATAGCCTTTTGTAAGGAATACAAGCAGCAAGTTAGCTCTTTCAAATAATAAAATCAAATTCATAGCGAGTGGCATTTTGATCATTAAGAAATTAGTGATCAGTTGGTTTGAACAAATTGAAATGACAAAAATACCTAGTCGTTTTGTTGAAATGACTATACCCTATATTTCATTATGGAAAATAGGACAGTGATTACGATTGATTAGCATTACATACATCTTATTGTGTAATAGCCCGAAAAATCACACTAAACTATGACCTCGGGATCCGTGCCCGATTGGTCATAGGTTTGACCAAATAGAAGTCCAATAGTTAGCATGGGGTGTGATGAATGGACGAGATGTGATGGGTTGTGTGACTATGTGGTGTGTGTTGTAAATCTAAAGTCACATACACCTATTGAGGTGCATGTGCTCAACACACAAGCTAAGGGGGAAATAAAAGGGTTTAATAACTCTAAAATCAATAGTTTTGGTTGTTGAGAGAGAAGTAAAGAAGAGAGAGAGGAGTAAAGAGAGTGATCAAGCAAGGAGTTATTGTGGGTGATTGGAAGGGGGATTCAAGCATTAAAGAGGTCGATTCTGCGCAAAGAATCCGTTCAAGCCAAAGCTGGAACCCTAGCCTTCCAACCACTTGATCTGAAATCAAGTTGAGATTGATTAAAGGTAAATTTTTGTGAATAAAATACATAGATTGTAGAGGTTAATTGTAGTTGAAAAAATGGTTTAGATTGTAGGATGATGGTTTAGAAAAATAGAGGAAAATGAGTGGAAAAAGGTCGAGAAGAACAGCTCAAAGGGGGCTGAATCTGGCAATTTCGATTAATCAAAATTGAGATTCGATTAATCGAAATTCGCCAAGAAGTTGAAAAGTCAAGAAACCCGAGTTCGATTAATCGAACTGAGTTTCGATTAATCGACTTTGGATTTCGATTAATCGATTTGGGTATTGATTAATCGACTGTGGACCTCCAGTGGACCCCAGGGGCTGGAGGAAATGACTTGGGAAAAATCGACTAATCGAAATGGGATTTCGATTAATCGATTTCAAATTTCGATTAATCGATTAATCGATTTTGGAAATTCGATCACTCGAATTGAGAATCGACTTGATAGGTAGGGAGTTTCGATTAATCGAATTGGGTTTCGATTAATCGAATGGGAATCTCGATTAATCGATTTGAGAATCGATTAATCGATATTGACTTTCGATTAATCGATTTTGGAAATCGATTAATCGAATTAGATTCGATTAATCGACCTTGGAATTCGATTAATCGACTGAGCTAATTTATGTTGACTTTTGAGTTTGACTTTAAGATTCTTGGAGGGTCTTGGACCTTCTTTATTACATCTTTAGTGATGTGTTTCACCTGTTATGTGGTACCATAGGTGGTACGTGTGAGCTAGTGCACAAGGAGCCACGTGGGACCTTGATGCGTTGAGCAAACAAAGACTTGAGGTAGGGAACACCTTGAACATGTACTTTATTTTACAAGAGCATGTATGTAGTGATATAGAATTCAATTCAAATTGCTTTTATTGCTTAAGAATTATGAAAAGTGTGTGTGTGTGTGACATCCATAGGAGTAAACATAATGAACCATCCCCAGGGGATGAGAAAATAAAGAGATAAGGGCATCAGGTGTGATGCAAGTGAATGGATACATCCCAGGGATGTATCCAATATTGAATCATGTTTGATAGGGCCTAACTGATATAAGATAGCACACTTACACGGTGAATAACTATATGTAAGGCACCGATATTTTTGTTATTTGAGGTTTGATAGGGTACCCCACCGACGTGGCGGGATATCCACGATCGACACGGCAGATATCCGTGACGATACTGACGGCCAAAACCGTGAGCTGCAGAGGCTTATCCGATACGATAAGCACACCCTGTGGGTATTGATTTGAGACAAGTGAAACCCGCCACCAATCCCGTGGGAAAGGGCTTGGGTACTATATTGTATTCCCAGGGAATACGTTAAAAGTGTCTATATAGATGACAATGATGGGTATCTCATCGGGGCTCGATGCTATATTGCTCGGGGATTACTTAAGTTGAAAGTTTAAGTTTTGCTTTAGGCCTTTTCAGCATCATTCATAAGTAAATAAAAGACACGAGTAAACTACTAGTAAAATGTAATACTTTTTAACTATTTTTATCAGTAATTGCATAGACACATCATGCATGTCATATCATGGAATATATGTGAGTAATAATTTATATGTTCAACTGTGTTTTGTTCCCTATTGAGCTAGGATGTAGCTCACCCTATAGACTATATGTCGTAGGTCCACTACTAGCAGCGGCCGAGGCTTCAGGAGACGCTGACCCTGGTGAGTCGGACCTTGCGGCCGGTGAAGAGTTGGAGCCACCTCCTGAGGACTTCTTCTAGAGGACTCCGTTGTGCCGCTTTGAGGGCTTTTAGATAGAGATTTGTACGGCTTGGTATGTCAAGCCTTGTTTTGGTTAAACCATGTATATATTGAGTTGGGATTATCCTTTTGGGGCGAACCATCCGTGATGATTGCTATCATCGATGGTTCGGATCGGTTCTCCATTCATGCAAAGGCATGAGGGTAGAACTGTCTTTTGGAGAATTGCTTTAATATAGATTTAAATTCCGCAGTTTCATTTATTATTTCATTTTATGCTTGATATGCCAATGTTCCGTGCTTAGCTAAGGGGCACGGTCAAGATGATCGTGCTGATGGCACGGGTTTCGGAGTGTCAAAATCCGGGTTGTCGTAGTTGGTATCAAAGCCATTTTCTTTTAGCAATTCTGACAATCGTCCTTTTGGTCAGAACATAGGGGCTTCTGCTAACGAAACTTTAGTTTCAAATGCAGCCGCAAATGTCATCTAGAGGAAGAGGCCGACCAAGGAGAGGCCAACAGAGGAGTCTACGCAGTGGAGATGATTACATCTCTCCTACTAATAGAGTGCCTTTAGGAGGGAGGGGAGGCAGTAGTAGTAGACAGCATGATGAAGAGGATCAAGATCGACAGGATCAAGATTTAAGAGAACAAGAGAGAGTGAGAGAAAGACAAGAAGATAGAGAGGAGCGACAAAGGATGATGCACACTATGGAGACTATGGCAGCTGCCATGGCACAACAAGCCGCATCCTTTGCAGCTCATGCGTCAAGAGAACAGCAGCCACCTACACCACCTGTAGGACCAGCGCTGCCTGTGCCCGCATCTTTTACAGAGTTTAGGAGGATGAGACCTCCTTCATTTTCTGGGCAGGCAGACACAATGGCCACTGAGAACTGGCTTATGGAGATAGAGAAAGTCTTTAGCGTGCTGACATGCACGGAAGATGAGAGTGTGAGATGGGCAGCTTATATGTTGGACGGGGAGGCTGGGCCTTGGTGGAAGTCCGTGATATGGACTCGGGCTCAGGAGACCCCAGAGTTGCCTTGGACTTGGGAGGAGTTTGTTGAGGAGTTCAACAAACAATATTTTCCGGAAGTGGTGAGGAATCAGCTTGAAATACAATTTCTACAATTAGTGCAAGGGAGAATGACAGTGAGAGAGTATGGGGTAGAGTTTCTACGACTTGCCCGTTTTGCTCCGGATTACGTCGCTACCGAAGTGATGAAATCCAAGAGGTTTCAGCAAGGTTTGAAGCCTGAGGTTAGGGGAGGCGTAGCTCCATTTCAGTTGAGGACCTATGAAGAGGTCATGAGTAAGGCATTGGTTGTGGAAGAAGAAAATACAAATAGATATAGACAGAGAGAGCAACAGAGAGGAGGAAATGATCAAGGAAGATCGGGGAACTATGAACCGGTGAACAAAAAGCCGAGGTTCATGGCCCAAAGAGGAGGTTTCGGAAGGCCGGCGCAGCAACAACACCAACAGAGGTTTCCATTACTTGCGTCGGGGAGACCTTTACGCTATGAGAGCCCTGCCATGACTACTGGCGCCACTATCACACAGGGTTCTCGTACTGTTTCTTCCGCACCTTGAGAGATTTGTGCCAAGTGTGGCAAGCCTCATAGGACAGTGGATTGCAGAACGGGAACTAGGGGTTGTTTCCGATGTGGCAAGGTGGGCCACCTGATCAAGGATTGCCCCGAGACGGATAAAAGAAAGACGGTTTCAGCTATAAAAGACACACGACCCATTCAAGCAAGGAAGCCGATCGTTCAGGGGAGAGCTTATGCAGTCACTGCTCAGGAAGCAGGGAACGTGCATGACGTCATCCAAGGTGAGATTTTTTTTTTTTTTTTTTTTTTTTTTTTAAAAGAAAATTTCCACTTCATTAAAATTTTAGATAGAGAAGGCGCATGCATTAGGAATTGTATAGATTCTTTTTCTCAATACTAAATCTATATGTGAATTAAGGGTGTATTTTGATGTGTAAATTATTGTACGTATGTATGTATACTATAGGTGCTTTAACTATATATGAAAAAGGATGTTTTGTTGGATATGACGCTAGAGTGTTGATAGACCCAGGGTCTACCCACTCATTCGTCACTCCACGTTTTGCCAAAAAGATGAAGATTGTTCCAGAGGCGTTAGATTTCGTCCTATCCGTGTCTATTCCGACTGGAGAGTTAATAGACACAGAGTTAGCTTGCAAATCCATCATTGTAGCAGTTCGAGAGCATGAGGTGCATGAATTGGAAGCGAAGTTGATATTGTTAGACATGCAAGGGTTTGATGTGATCCTTGGCATGGACTGGTTGGCGCAGCATTGTGCAACCGTCGATTGCAAGAACAAGATAGTCATTTTCAGACCCAACACAAGAAGATCATTTCGATTTCAATGAGTGAGGTCGTCATCTGTGCCACTGATCTCAGCAGTAAAGGCCGAGAAAATGATCAGAAAGGGCTGCAGTGGATACTTTGCTTTCTTAAAGGATGACAAGGAAGAAAAGAATGTCATTTCGGAGATAGCAGTTGTGCGAGACTTCGCCGACGTGTTTCCAGAAGAATTGCCTGGATTACCTCCAGAAAGAGAAGTAGAATTCGCCATTGACTTAGCACCAGGAACTGAGCCTATTTCGAAAGCGCCTTATAGAATGGCTCCTGCTGAGTTAAAGGAGTTGAAGGAACAACTACAAGAGCTTATGGACAAGGGGTTTGTTAGACCGAGCGTGTCTCCATGGGGAGCACCGGTCTTGTTTGTCAAGAAGAAGGATGGGTCAATGCAACTATGCATTGACTATCGACAATTGAACAAACTCACTGTGAAGAACCGCTACCCTTTGCCTAGAATTGATGATCTATTCGACCAACTGCAAGGAGCAAGGTATTTTTCCAAGATCGACCTGAGATCTGGATATCATCAGTTGCGAGTCAAGGCAGAGGACATCCAGAAGACAGCTTTTCGGACAAGGTATGGACACTATGAATTCCTTGTGATGCCATTTGATTGATTTAATGCTCCGCCGCTTATGGATCTGATGAACAGAGTGTTTAAACCACACGTGGACTCCTGCGCCGTAGTACTTGCTGATGATATACTGATATACTCCAAATCTAAGAAAGAACACGATGAACATTTGAGGATTGTTTCTACACCACGTGAACACCAATTGTACGCCAAACTCAAATGTGAGTTTTGGTTGGAAGAGGTTAGCTTTTGGGACATGTCGTCTCAAAGCATGGTGTCACCAGATCCAAAGAAAGATAGAAGCAAGGTTAAATGGGAGCAACCAAAGACAAAGGACCGATGTCCAAGTTTTCGGCTTAGTATTATTATTATCGTTTCACGAGGGGTTTTCAAAGATATCGGGACCTCTCACAAAGTCGATACACGAAAAGATTCAAGGTTTGAGTGGAGTGAGGCATGCGAGAAGAGTTTTCAAGAACTCAAAACGAGACTCAATTCGGCTCCAGTGCTAGCGATTCCTTCATTCAGTGGAGGATACGCTACAAATGAATGACAGCGTCATACAATGGCCTTGGTTGTGTACTCAACCAACACAAGAAGGTGATAGCTTACGGATCAAGACAGCTGAAAGAACACGAGAAAAATTACCCGACTCATGACTTGGAACTAGCTACATTTTACCAAGATTTGGAGACATTACTTGTATGGTGAGACTTTGAAATTTTCACCGATCATAAGAGCCTCCGACACCGCTACACAGAAAGAGCTCAACATGAGACAGCGCAGGTGGATGGAATTCCTCAAGGATTACGATTGCTCCATACAATACCATCCAGGCAAGGCAAATGTAGTAGCCGACGCATTGAGTCGGAAAGGTTCAGCTCAGTTAGCTTGTTTGGTTTTGGGTATGCACCGATGGAAATTATTGGAAGACCTGGCATTCTATGATGCAAACTTTGAGTCAAAAGCTATCGGATCCTTTTTGGCTAACATATCAGTAAAGCCAGTGATATTTGAGCATATCCACGATCTACAGATGAAAGATCCGGCATTAACAAAGATTCATCAAGACGTGAGTGAAGGCATCAGGTCGGACTTCTCAGTTAAAGAAGATGGTTCTTTATTGTTTAAGGGCCGTCTATGCATTCCGGACAATGCCGATCTAAGACTAACCATTCTTGATGAAGCCCATAAGTCAAATTATGCTATCCACCCTGGTAGCACCAAAATGTACCAAGACTTGAAAAAGAACTACTGGTGGAGAGGACTGAAGCAAGACGTGGCCGAATACGTGTCACGGTGTTTGACTTGTCAGCAAGTGAAGATTGATCATAGACATCCTGCGGGACTAATGCAGCCTTTACCAATCCCAGAATGGAAATGGGAATCAATCTCGATGGATTTCATTGTTGGATTGCCCCGTAGTGCCAAGAAGCACAATGCTATTTGGGTCGTCGTGGACCGATTGACCAAATCAGAGCACTTTTTGCCGTACAATACTATGTATACGGCAGGAAGACTGGCAGACTTATACATAAAGGAGATTGTAAGATTACATGGGATTCCAAGCAGCATAGTTTCAGATCGTGATCCACTATATACATCCAAGTTTTGGAAGAAATTTCAAGAAGGAATGGGAACACGACTAGACTTTAGTTCAAATTTTCCATCCTCAAACCGATGGGCGACAGAGCGAGTGAACCAAGTAATAGAAGACATGCTCAGAGCGCATGCTAGATATGCAAGGATACCGATGAGTATCTACCGATGCTCGAATTCAGATACAACAACAGCTAAACGAGCATTGGCATGGCACCGTATGAAGCTCAGATGGACGACGATGCAAATCACCCCTCAATTGGGAGGAAACAGTGAGAAATTTGTGTTAGCCAAAACTATCGGAAGACAACGCCACCGCTGCTCGAATAATCGAGAAAGGTGAAGTCGACAAAGTAGACAGAAAAGTTACGCCGACATGAAGCGGACTAGTGTCGACTATAAAGTGGGTGAGCACGTGTTTGTGAAAGTGTCACCTATGAAAGGCGTAATGAGATTTGGCAAGAGAGGGAAGTTAAGCCCACGTTATGTTGGACCATTTGAAATTTTGGGACGCGTAGATGAAGTTGCGTATCGCATTGGTTTACCACCGCTGTTTGATCGGGTACATAACGTTTTCCACATATCAATGCTCAAAAAGTATGTAAATGATCCATCTCATGTGTTAGGAAAACAACCTATGGAGATGTGTGAGGACATGAGCATGATAGAGGAACCAGTGGAAATCTTGGGTCGAAAGGAACAAGTACTGCGCACTAAAGTGATTCCCTTAGTGCTTGTTCGGTGGAACAATCATCCAAAAGAAGAGGCTACTTGGGAACGAGAGGCCGATGTGAAAGAACAATATCCAGCCTTGTTTCCAACGACGTGAGAATCTAATGTAAACCACAAACACGTTTGTGGAATCTCCGTAATACTTGTAATTCAAGGGAAGTTTTGATCAAAGTACGATTTAAGGAACAAATTTAGTATGTACATGATCAAGTGTATGCATTTCTATGGAACTATGAACCACCTGATGTCATAAACTACCAAAAAGAAGTCAAAGAAACAAAGAACTTGAAAATCTGCAGAAATTAGGCAAAACCGATTAATCGAATTTCAAATCGATTAATCGATTTGGAATTTCGATTAATCGATTTTGTTCGATTAGTCGACTGGCACCTGCCAGTGACTGGAAATTTGAATAAGAGTTAGAACAGACATAGAATGCAATTTCGATTGATCGAGTTATAATTTCGATTAATCGATTTGGAATCGATTAATCGATTTTGGAAATTCGATTAATCGATTTGGGATTTCGATTAATCGAACTGGAAGTTTGATTAATCGAATTACTAAAGGGACTTGGAAGAAATATGAAGTCAGAGGAACGATTTCGATTATCAAAGTGAAATTCGATTAATCGATTTGAAAATTCGATTAATCGAAGTGAAATTCGATTAATCGAATGACTTAAGGAATCCTGAACATTTTGGAAGTTACTGCACGATTTCGATTAATCGAAGTGAATTTCGATTAATCGATTTTGAAATTTCGATTAATCGAAATGGATTTCGATTTGCTTCCGCCGATGAGCTCAAAAACTTAAAATTTTAAACAGATACGATTTCGATTAATCGAAATGGTTTCGATTAATCGAATTTGACTTTCGATTAATCGATTTTACGCGGCTTAACCTAGTTTGAAATCTCGATTAATCGATTCTGGATTTCGATTAATCGAGCCGGGGCCTATATATTGAAATTTGGGGATTTTTCTTCCCATTCGAATCATTTGCACTTGAGTTTTTTGAGCGCCCTTTCTTCTTCCTCTCCGGCCATCCATCCGTACTAGGGTTTTGCGCATTCTTTGTCGCTTTCCGACCGAGATCGCCCATTTTTCGCATCGAAACCTAAGGTAAACCCTAGATTTGTACTTTTTCCTTCAATTTGAATTAAATAAGCCCTAGATTTTGCTATTTCACCCACCATGCCGCCCAAGACCCGATTGTCTTCGAAGAAGGCAACCTCTAAGCTCCCGGTTCGGCGTAAGAACGCCGCGCCACCACCACCTACCCCATCGCCGGTGAGGACTCCATCACCGTCGACATCGGAGACCACCTCCGGTTCGACGAGCGCATCTATGCGCGAGTCTTCCCGCGAATCGACCCCAATGCCCCCACCACCCACTAACGTGGTGCAACCAAATGAGTGGTGGGCGGCCAAGACCTTCGAGGTCGAATACATTATTGACCCAACCCTATTCACAAATCCCGATGTACCGGGCGAGACCCAATGGGCTCGAAACTACCTCAACAACGCCGGTCTCGGCAACCTTCTCAAACCAATCTGGGGTTCTTACTACCCTAGATTGGTGAGATTATTCTACCAAGGGCTTGTGGACGGTCCGACCGATGATGTGATCAAGACCACCATAGAGGGTCGAGACTACACGATCACTCGTCGTCACATACATGAGGTGCTTGAGTGCTACCTCGACTTTACCCCTGAGACCACCCTATTCCCACCCTTCGAGGAGGAACCTCGCTTCGAGGAGGTCATGACCCGCATGACAAATGGTAAAAAGGGGTCGGGCTCCTCCGTAAAGAGGGTTGACCTTCCCCACTATATGTGAATGCTTGACTCGGTGGTCAAGTGCAATCTTTACCCAATGCGCCACGACACCGAGCGCGTGGACCGAGTGCAACACGCACTCTACGCGGCCTTCTGTGGCCGGTGGTTCGACGCCACCATGGTCATCCTTGAGGGGATGAGGTACATCAAGGGCAAATTGATGAAGGGCAACCTCCGGCCCAAGGAGAAGATGCCCTACGCTCGCCTCATCTCGAGCATGTTGGAGTGCTACTCCAACGATCCCTCCTACATCATCTCACCTCACGAGGTGAGGGCTACAGATTGCGTGAAGACGTTCTCCAAGTCTTCATGGACCCGTAGCTACAACCTGCTCAAGCGGACCCTACCGGCTCCGGGTCCCGCTCCAGCAGCAGCAGCCGTAGCAGCAGTCGCACCACCACCACCCCCACCACCACAGCAGGACCCACCTGGGGGTGGGGTACACCCTGCCCCAGCCGAGCCTTCAGTGGAGAGGGCCACTTCTCACACGGCAGCCTCATCGACATCGCCAGCCCACTCCGCGCCCGCTACACCCACCTCATCCTACCGCCGGCGCGCCGCTTCATCAGGGCCGACCATCGAGGAGGTGTTGGCCCGTATGGAGGCCAACAATGAAAGGATGAACCGGAGGATGGACTTCCTTCTATTCCATACCCTCCGCCACATCTACCCTACCGACTACCGCCGCTACCTCGCCCAGGAGGAGGAGTGGACAGCCGGAAGCACAGCCTTCCACCGAGGACCCGTCTTCCATCCTACCACAGCCACTATCGACGCGGCTCCTTCCACATCCACATCCGCTCCGCCGACAGAGACGCTTCCACCACAGCCGCCGCTACCTCCGCCTACCACCAGACAGTCTCCACCACCATGACCCACTGCTCCGACATCCGACACCCGTGAGGGGCGCATGAGTCTTATTTTTATTTTGTATGAGTCATGATTGTATACATGTATATTTTGTACGCCAACTTATGTGGCGCCTTGTAAACATTTTCTGATATTAATAGAAATCCAAAATTTTTGTGTAAATTGTTTCAATTCGTCAACATTTAAGTTAGATGCTTGTATATTGTAACTATCTGTATGCGTCTGAGCCTAATAGACCACCTCACCTGAGAGTGTGGGGGGGGGAGAGACCCAGACCGATGAACCTTGGGTTATTTTCGAGGACGAAAATTCCCAAGGTGGGGAGGATGTAATAGCCCAAAAAATCACACTAAACTATGACCTCGGGATCCGTGCCCGATTGGTCATAGGTTTGACCAAATAGAAGTCCAATAGTTAGCATGGGTGTGATGAATGGACGAGATGTGATGGGTTATGTGGCTATGTGGTGTGTGTTGTAAATCTAAAGTCACATACACCTATTGAGGTGCATGTGCTCAACACACAAGCTAAGGGGGAGATAAAAGGGTTTAATAACTCTAAAATCAATAGTTTTGGTTGTTGAGATAGAAGTAAAGAAGAGAGAGATAGGAGTAAAGAGAGTGATCAAGCAAGGAGTTATTGTGGGTGATTGGAAGGGGGATTCAAGCATTAAAGAGGTCGATTATGCGCAAAGAATCCGTTCAAGCCAAAGCTGGAACCCTAGCCTTCCAACCACTTGATCTGAAATCAAGTTGAGATTGATTAAAGGTAAATTTTTGTGAATAAAATGCATAGATTGTAGAGGTTAATTGTAGTTGAAAAAATGGTTTAGATTGTAGGATGATGGTTTAGAAAAATAGAGGAAAAAGAGTGGAAAAGGTGGGAAGAACAAAAAGTTGAATCAATTTCGATTAATCGAAATTGAGATTCGATTAATCGAAATTCGCCAAGAAGTTGAAAAGTCAAGAAACCCGAGTTCGATTAATCAAACTGAGTTTCGATTAATCGACTTTGGATTTCGATTAATCGATTTGGGTATCGATTAATCGACTGTGGACCTCCAGTGGACCCCAGGGGCTGGAGGAAATGACTTGGGAAAAATCGACTAATCGAAATGGGATTTCGATTAATCGATTTCAAATTTCGATTAATCGATTTTGGAAATTCGATCACTCGAATTGAGAATCGACTTGATAGGTAGGGAGTTTCGATTAATCGAATTGGGTTTCGATTAATCGAATGGGAATCTCAATTAATCGATTTGAGAATCGATTAATCGATATTGACTTTCGATTAATCGATTTTGGAAATCGATTAATCAAATCAGATTCGATTAATCGACTGAGCTAATTTATGTTGACTTTTGAGTTTGACTTTAAGATTCTTGGAGGGTCTTGGACCTTCTTTATTATATCTTTAGTGATGTGTTTCACCTGTTATGTGATACCATAGGTGGTACGTGTGAGCTAGTGCACAAGGAGCCACGTGGGACCTTGATGCGTTGAGCAAACAAAGACTTGAGGTAAGGAACACCTTGAACATGTACTTTATTTTACAAGAGCATGTATGTAGTGATATAGAATTCAATTCAAATTGCTTTTATTGCTTAAGAATTATGAAAAGTGTGTGTGTGTGTGACATCCATAGGAGTAAACATAATGAACCATCCCCAGGGGATGAGAAAATAAAGAGATAAGGGCATCAGGTGTGATGCAAGTGAATGGATACATCCCAGGGATGTATCCAATATTGAATCATGTTTGATAGGGCCTAACTGATATAAGATAGCACACTTACACGGTGAATAACTATATGTAAGGCACCGATATTTTTATTATTTAAGACGTGGCGGGATATCCACGGACACCGGGATATCCGTGACCGTCTGGGCGAAACCGTAGGCGGTCGTGAGGCTTATCCGTACACAGTAAGCACACCCCAGGGGTGTTGATTTAAGACAAGTGAAACCCCGCCACCAATCCCCAGGGAAAAGGGGCTTGGGTACTATATTGTATTCCCAGGGAATACGTTAAAAGTGTCTATATAGATGACGATGATGGGTATCTCATCGGGGCTCGATGCTATATTGCTCGGGGATTACTTAAGTTGAAAGTTTAAGTTTTGCTTTAGGCCTTTTCAGCATCATTCATGAGTAAATAAAAGACACGAGTAAACTACTAGTAAAATGTAATACTTTTTAACTATTTTTATCAGTAATTGCATAGACACATCATGCATGTCATATCATGGAATATATGTGAGTAATAATTTATATGTTCAACTGTGTTTTGTTCCCTATTGAGCTAGGATGTAGCTCACCCTGCAGTCCACTACTAGCGCCGAGGCTTCAGGAGACGCCGACTGGGTGAGTCGGACCTTGGGCGTGAAGAGTTGGAGCCACCTCGAGGACTTCTTCTAGAGGACTCACAGCCGCTTTGAGGGCTTTTAGATAGAGATTTGTATGGCTTGGTATGTCAAGCCTTGTTTTGGTTAAACCATGTATATATTGAGTTGGGATTATCCTTTTGGGGCGAACCATCCGTGATGATTGCTATCATCGATGGTTCGGATCGGTTCTCCATTCATGCAGAGGCATGAGGGTAGAACTGTCTTTTGGAGAATTCCTTTAATATAGATTTAAATTCCGTAGTTTCATTTATTATTTCATTTTATGCTTGATATGCCAATGTTCCGTGCTTAGCTAAGGGGCACAGTCAAGATGATCGTGCTGATGGCACGGGTTTCGGAGTGCCGAAATCCGGGCTGTCGCATATTGTGTTTGGACAGTAGTTTTTGTGTATTTCCAATTTCAACTTAGGACGTCTTGTTTTTTCCTTCTATGAATTAACCAAGGAACATAACAACCTTACCAAATATTCTTCCTCTATTACATAGTATATAGGAGGGGTGGGTCTCTTTTGATAGAATTAGAGGTAATTAGTGAGTGATTAAATCATTAATGGATTTAAAAATTAGGTAATAAGAAATCTAAGATTTTTGAGTTTTTTAGGACTTGGAGAGGTGGGAATTGGGTTTTAATGGTGGATGATAGGGTGAGGTGTTTGAATGGTAAAAGGGTAATACCTAAACTCTAAAAAGGCATAAAGGTCCTAAAGAAACCCACTCTAAAGTCCGGGACGGTCCACAAGTCAAACTTCAAATATGAAATCTGTCATTTTTCACGAAAATCAAGGTTTTTAAGACATGCGTGTATAATATGCATGCCTGCTTTAGGAACAGTATATTTTGTGAAAACTAAGAAGTTCAGAGCCCGTGCTGGAGTGAAGACAACCAAATTGGCTAGGCGGTTATGTACGCCTAGCCAATTTTTGGCAGAAAATTAGAAGGCTGACTTGTGGGCTCGGGTTAGGTCCAGTATGGGTCCAATGGGTTCAGTTTGGGTTCTATGGGTTTAGTTGGGGTTTCTAAGAGTCCGAAAAGGGTTCTAGGAGTCAGGGAAGGTTTTAAAGGTTCGAATTAGTTTCTAAGGTTCAGGAAGTGCTTTTGACAGCTCCGAAGTACACCGTTCTCAAAGTATGGGTCAATCGAGCCTCAGACCAAATTTGGGTATCTATAGATGCCCCTCTTTGGTATCCGATCACTAATGATCGTATGCCAAAGAAAGAGACGTCTGAAGAGGCCTAAGTCGAATGTTATTGGGTCCATTGTATTCAATGCGAACCACAAACATCGATTGATGAAAACATAGAGAGCGACGGAAGTCCATATCATTGGGAAATCGTTCGTCGCTCGAAATTATCGGTTCCTAAGCGTTTAGCGACATTATTGGCAAGGATCAAAATTTCGGCTGAAATTATCGATTTCGGACCCCACAGAAACGTTAATTTGGGACCGAAATTTCGGTCATCAAATGTATGGAAATGAAAATTTCGGTCAAATTATCAGCCGAAATTTTGGTTTTCGGCCAAAATTTCGGTCCAAAATTTCTGTTTCAGTCCCCTCCGAAACGAAACCCGAAATTTTGATCCTTGATTACTGGGCATAATCGGGTGACGAAATAATTGATGATGCATGATGCTCGTGTTTTGTATTGAATTAAGTAGCCCTGCGAGTGGGAGGGTGATTGGCCCATATTTAAATATTAACGTAAAGCAATGACGCGAAGAGCCAACGGCTGTGACCGATCTTATGAAGCATTGATTGCCCCACTTTGATCGGTCACGGGTGCCCCTTCGCCACGTAGGGTTTGGGGTCCTTGAGCGTACTCATCGATTTTAAATTTTAATTTAGCACAACTACTCGAGCGGAACGAATATTGATGTTGAACCGCTTTTTGGGAGTGTGTGCCACTTTATTTTATATATATTTTGTTGGTTTCTTGTGGTTTTCATTTTTTCATTTTTTTTGTTTTTTCATGCTAGGCGTGCATTATGTGCACGCCTAGTCAAATTTTGGTGAGAACTAGGCTAGGCGTGCATTGCACGCCTAGCCAATTTTTATGGAAAATAGACTAGGCATGCATTCTATGCAAGCCTAGCGACTCTGTCTCTTAAAACTCGTGGCCGCGGGCTGGGGGTCGAAAAATCTCCCAAATTTTCAAACTCTTCTCTCCTTTTTCTATCAAAATTGAATCGGGAACCCTTCCCCCTTCTCGGTCCGCCTCTGTCATTTTGATTTGGTTGTTCCCTAAAAAATCGTCTATGAATGAGAGCATCCCATGTCTAACCGAATTATCGATCAAGATATCGATGTGTGGCAAAGGAAAGTCATATTTCAGGATCGCTTTATTAA
The DNA here is from genome assembly GCA_021018995.1 of Chloranthus sessilifolius. Lineage (NCBI taxonomy): Eukaryota > Viridiplantae > Streptophyta > Magnoliopsida > Chloranthales > Chloranthaceae > Chloranthus > Chloranthus sessilifolius. Next base: position 40,335,954 of record CM037593.1, read on the forward strand.
GATTTCTGAAATCGATGCTCATGTGACCCTTTTCATCCTTCTTCGGTACCAGTACGATATAGCTAGCCACTGCGGATATTTGGAGACCATGAGAAACCCCACATTTTATTATTTGATGACTTCGTCTTTCACTTTTAATATCCATTCGGGTTGGAGGTGCCTCAACTTCTGCTTGACAGGTCTAACATCTAGATAACAACAACTCATGCTCAACCAAATCGGTATCCAAGTTAGGCATATCTTCATATGACCATGCAAAGATGTCTCGGTATGACCAAAGGAATTCAATCATGCCTTGTCTTTCCTCAGGAGACAGCGACATTCATATTTGGTGATTTTCGAGTCCTCCTGTATGCCCAGATTGACCTCTTCAGTCTCTTCGATGATTGGGGTAGAGTCATTCTAAAAAATCGGCGTACTGTTTAAGGAGCTCTTTGGGAAGCTCCTCAGCTGGGACTTCCTCATCCAAATCCATGACTCCTACCTCTCCTTGTACTTTTATAGGAAAGAGGCCGATTTCACGTTGGATGGGTTTTTCTTTTAAGGCATCATTTTTCTTACTTTTTTCAAGAATTTTAAAAGACAATATTTTTGGGCTTTGTTGCATTTTTCTATTTTTCTTTTCTTCAAAGATCGGCTCTTGGCAATGAGGGTCTTTATACATGCATGGTACTGTTTACTAAGGGTTAATCTCACTTTTTGTAAATTATTTTTTTTTAGAAGGTGTCAAATTTCAATCCACTAAAAGTTTTCAGAGTTATAGGTGTCGATGCCCAATTCCTTACCTGGCCCTTTACCATGCCCAGTGAAGGAGGGGGAATGAGATGGCCCTCACAGGTCAGCCTTCAACATACTTATCAGGGGTTCATCTAAAACTTGATCATCAAACGTTAGCACGGGCTTGGGATCGATTAAGGCGGTGGTTGTACCGGCAGGGGTACCTCCTCTTCAAAGAGTGACAAGGAGGTCAAGTCTATTTCAATCTCAAGGGGAATGATTTGGGGGTTGGTCTCTTGGGCAGTGGCTTTTTTATGTGGAGTCAGCTGAGTTTCCCCATTTTGGTCGATTTTTATGACCCTTGCGCTCACAAATGTGCTCCAGATGTGTGGCCTTGGACGAGGTTCATCCTCCAGGTCTATCCCCTTGAGTTTGGGGACGACAGTTGTTCGAGCCTTTTCCTTGGCTTCTTGGATCTCTTCTTCGATAGGCTTGTATCTTAAACCGAATTTGATCTGTTGTCCACCTCTCACTCCGACCGGATCCCTCCTGCCCTGCAGGTGTTGTTGCTTCTTAGTGTGCTTGATTTATGTGTGTTTTGAAAACAAGTTTGCAACTGCTAAATTATAATGAAGATAGAATATTAGAAAGAGTAAAGAAATATCAGCACAGGTAGAAGTGAATTAGACTGCAAGATCAGGGCCAATTGTAGCAAGTTTTAAATGTACGTGAGTGAAAGATCATCCACAGAGAATTTGTCTAAAATGCAAGATAAACCTCCAGATCTGAGCTACTAGATCTGGCCTCTTATCCTATCTAGAAAGCACATAAGATGGGAGGTTGAATTTGTCACATTAACTAAATGATAAAAGAAAAGTTATACTAAATGATCCAGATCCGAGTGGGGGGAACGTTTGAGGTAAACTTATAAAAAATGGAGAAGTAATATCTAACTTTGATTTGGTCCTTGAAATCTAATGAGAATGACTGCAGCTCAACTGAGAGATGATCCAATCTTCATCTGGCTACAAGCACAGATGTAAGAGAAATAAATCTAATTTAAGGATTAGGTTTAAGCTTATGGCTATGGTCTGTCCACTTTAATGGCCACAAACCATCCAATAGTCTTTAATCCAAAGCCTTAGTTTAGAACAAGAAGCATCACTACAAATGCCGTGAGAGATTAGGTTACCAACACTAATTCTCACAGGATTAATGAATCAAGGGAAGTTGCATGAAAAATAGTAAATCTAAAGGAGTCTAATGCAATAAGGAGATCAGAGGGAACCCTTAACATGAGTCCAATTGAGAATGTACGGTTTACAGCAACCTTTTCAAATCCACCATTACAATTACAGAGCACAGCTTAAACAGCTCTCAGATTTGTAGTCTTGAATACAACTCTCTTTTGAATTACAGAAATATCTCACAGCTCTCAATTGCAAGTAAAAGTGAAGCTATTATAGGGATTTCAGACAAACTATCTGATTTGGAAATGGGGGAATAGGAATGAAACTCAAAATCTGGATGCCCAAATTGGGCAAATGGTTCGTCTATTTATAGTTTTCCCTAAGTCCAAATCGATGTGTATCAACCAATCAAGTGCTCGGGATCAGATTGACCAATGGTAGTCGAGCACGAGGATCCAGACCGTCGCCAATCGTAATTCCTTGATCCGTTCACCAATCGTGAAAAAGGCATCGATTCTCATGCATTTTCTAAGTCTGCTAGAGTTTCTAGGAGTTCCCGCCAAGTTATTTCATCTCTGGGTGCTCACGTGGTGTGGAATATGCCTTCGCTTCATGCTTAAAATCTTCTGGAATGTCCCTAGGTTTTAGGGTCGCGTGAAACAGATTACTGAATTGCCCTTGCAAAAGCTGGGAACCTCCAGAATACCTTTTCGCAAAGCTTAGGGGGCTTTTCGCAAGGTGTTGTAACTCCTGAAGCTCTTTTCGCAATGTTCTGGTTCTGTTCGAATTGAGTTTTCTTCTTTTCGAAAAGGTAAATCATCTCTTCGAAGAGTTCAGATGCTCTTCGAAAGCTAAGCCTGGAGTTTTTGTTCTTTTCGCAGAGTTTCAGGTTCTTTGCGAACAGTTCAGGTTCTTTGCAAAAAGTACTCTGTAGTGCATTTTTCTGTTCGAATTGCTCCATACTTCTTTTCTGGGTTGAGACCAGGTCTTTGCCTCTTCAATTCAGACCTTTCAACAGCTAGTGAGGTTGTTTCTTCTCTTTCTTCCTTTGGATTGACATGGATTGTCATCTTTTTGGCACTTTTGAGCTACTTTCAAGGTTAAGCCTGCCTTTATTGTTAGCTGTAAAACAAACACTTAAAACACTTATTTAGTTCTCTCAAGGGTCTATCAAGGCCCAGATTAAGGGGTGAAAAATGGTATTTTTCAGTCCTCAACACACCCCCAAACCTAAGCTTTGCTAGTCCCTGAGCAAAGATAAAATTTAAAAATAGAATGAAAAGCCATTTTTGTAGGGAGCACAGTTGCATTTAGCATATGCAACTAGCCTTTTAAACCCCTAGGTGATCCCTAGTGGAGGAGTGAAGCCTCCTGAGGGTTTTCAGTGAAGGTACCCACAAACTTCTCCAATAAATCAGTTAAGATTAATGCAGTTCTCTTAAAGCAAACTTTCATCCAATCAGATTATTCACACCTGCATCAGTCAGGTTGTAAGAAGATTTTCAAGAAAACATCAGTTCAAAACTAAAATTCTGCTGTAATTCCTTTACCATTCACTCAGTTGGTGTCAAAAAGTTTTTACAAGAAAAATTAATAAAAAGCTTGCCTTCTATTTGGGAATTCAGTTTTGATGTTACCCAAATAATTTGATTTCAAACTCAACTCTCACCAGGGTTTTCACTCACCATGCAAATATGAGGGTTGTACTATTTCACACAGCTCAAGAGCAATTACAGTCCTCAAATAGGATTGTAAGCAGGAGCATAGGCATTGCTTTTCAGTACTGAATTTACTACTTTTTTCACCATAGATTACACAAATCCTTATCTCCATGTGACAGCTCAATCCATCATTGATCAGTAAGGACTTTAACTTGGGTTGTAATGTGGCTTATGAGTGAAATTTATCAAGAATAAAGGGGTGGAATGGAGTTCAAAATTGAGAAGTCAGTCAAGGTAAGGAGGTGATAGACACACCTTCTTCAATTCAGCACAATTTCATCTTCTTCTTTGAATTTTCAGAGCCAAAGTGGCCATCTTTTTCTCTTTCTTTTTCAAACTTCCAATGAAATGCCTTCTCCCTTTTTTTTTTTTTTTCAAAGCAACATTGACTGGAATGCCACATTTCTTCTGCTGATACATCATTGCCTTCAATTATTTTATTTTTTTTACCAAACTGTTACCCAACTCACCTTTCTTCAGCTTTCTTCCCTTTATCTTCTGACTTCTCGGAGTGAGGGTTAGGCTAAATGAAGTTGATGAGGTTATTGGATGAGGTTTCAAAGGAATCTTAGATTTGTACAGCTCAAATGGTGTGTATCAAGGGCAGTTTCAACAGGTTAGGCTTTTTTAAGTTCAAACTGTCTAAAAGGAGGCCTTACATCATATCTTTAATATCATGATTGCTGTCAAACTATTTTAACTTGGATATATGTAACTTCTAGTGATAATAAGCAGGTATAAACAGTCCCTAGAGCAGAAAAAATTGCCAATTCATACCTCCAAAGAATACATTTCAGGTCCAAATCTCACTAGGTGTGGTTTTCTATCGAATTCCTGAGGTATATCATCACTGTTTTCTCTCTTTTAAGGTTTACTAAAACATCAATTTTCTTTTGGAAATTTTCTGACATTCACTTCATGAAAGTATTAGAATTACACTAGAAATTAATTTTAAAAAGTTTTAACTTCCTCATTTTTCAAAACAACAGGTGTGAAATTACTTCATTTTCAAAAATTCTACTGATCATAAGCTGCACCAAGCATTAACTTACTAATTTTATTGGCATACCTGCCATACCCCCAAACCAAAGGGGAGCAGGGTCCACACTGGTCCAAAGTAGAGAAGAGATATAAGCAAGAAAAAAAATCATGATGACAAGAGGACAGACAGAAATGCGCATTAATTTCACAAGAAAAACCAGAATATATATTACAAACTTATACCACAGATAAGTACAAAGTGCTTTAATAACTGGGGTCAAAATCTGTGTCATAAGTTGGTTTCGGAGTCACCGCTGTAATAGAATCAGAACTAGAATCAGTATTGGAGTCTGAACTTGATTGAGCTTTCTCGTGGAGTGTGTTTTGCAGCTCAGTGTATTCCTCTGATTTTATCTTTTTGGTGAGGCCAATGTACTTGCCAAGTCTAATGGTCTTCAGTTTTTCTTGGTCAAGCTGTGCTTGCAACATGGTCACCTTGTGCTGCTCACTCCGAACCATCTGAAATGTTTGACCCAGCAAGTCCTTCATTTTCTCTCTCTCAAATTTCATAAATAACTCCAACTTCCGAATATGGTTTTCATAAGAGGTTCAAATGTAGGCTTGTAAATCAGCTAACCCCTTTAGAACATCTCGACAGATATAGGGATTTTCTTCCATGGCTCTTCTGAGGGTGGCAAATCTGGGAAGGGGAATGGAATGGTAGGGGGCCAAAGGTGTCCCAGTTGTGGGAGGGGGAGAAGAAGTGTCCAGAAGGAGGACTTCAGGGTCAGTCTGAGTGGCTTGCTCAGAGAAAGTGGGGAGTGGTGAAGGGGATGCAACCAGAGGGACTTCAGGTTCAGTTTGGGTTGCATGGGTAATAGAGGTGGGGGTGGGCAGATCAACCAATAGTACCTCTGGTTCAGTTTGGGTAGCATGGGAGTCAACAGTAAGTACAGGGGTAATGGTGGTTGTGTGGGATGTGGAGGCTAAGGTTTGAGAGCTCATTGGTCATCAGGTTTTCTCGTGTTGATTTGGAGTTGGGCTTGGATGGATTGGAGGTAGGCAAGTATTTGGTTAATAGATGTGGGGGAGAGGGGCAGGACTGCACAATCAAGTGGAGGGTGGGGTGCAATGGTCAGAAGGGAGAAGTAGGTAAGTGAGTGAAATGATGAGGGTTAGGTATAGGGATAGGTTCAAGCCCCATGGTTTCAAAATAGATCCCATTAAGGAAGAATAAGCCTCAGAGTGAAAGGCTCTGTGTGTATGGGATACTTGTGTGAATGAGCAGTGAGTGGTGAATTTGAGGGCTTTGGAGCAGAGGAGCAGGAGATGGGGCAACAAAGTCCAACTAAAACATGGGCATTGGTGGGAGAAATTGGTGGTGTGAGTATGGAGTGGTTGGTGTAGAGGGGAATCTATAATTGAATAATGGAGGGTATGGGAGATGGGACAGCTAGGATAGGTGAAGTGGCAGGGGCTGGAATAGGGGAGGAGGGTGAAAGGCCAACTTCCTCAAGAATTGGTGCAGCTGAAGAGCTGGTCACCGTGGGAAGGATAGTTTCTTCAAAAATGGGTGCAGCTAAAGAGCTGGTCACCGTGGGAAGGATAGTTTCTTCAAAAATGGGTGCAACTAAAGAGCTGGTCACCACAGGGTCTGGCAGAGCTGCTTCAAGAAGTGGTGCGATGAGTGGTCACCACAGTTCTACCAATACTGGGTTCTAAGGGAACGCAGGCGGTTCATTACCAATGCAGTTCAAAAAGTGAGTTCACCTTCCTCTCTCATTCTTCTCAGCATGGCTTGGCTTGTAGTCCAAGCCTTTTTCCCAAAATTGTGAGGAGCAATGACTTCAAATGGCTCCTCGTTATCAATGTCAAACTTGGCTCTGAGGAGGGCTGTGATCAATCTACCAAATGGGAGGCCAGCTAATTTCTACTCCTTTTTCAACTTGGCACTAATATCAGCCATGGCTTCAAAAATTAACATAGGGGCATTAAAAAACTGCCCCTTAGAAAAATGAAAGAGAGCCTCCAGAATTGGTGTTCTCCTCTCTTGGTTGTACCCGGTGACATAAAAACTTCCCCTCAAAATGGAGTCCATCAATAGAAATTGGGGGGCTAGGTATCTCCTCATGATGGACTGTCCAGTGCCCACAATTCCTTGGGTTAAATGTGCAGCCATTTCTCTAAAGGAGACTGTTTCTGGAGCAGCCAATAGACCAGAAGGATCAAATTGGAAGGGTATCCCCAAAGCATTCCCTATGTCTTCAAATGTGACAGTAAGATCGCAATCATCAATAAAGATAACCAGGGTAGGGACATCAGCATCTCTTTCAGTGACCTTGATTAGGTTTTGGTACCATAACTTCACCATTCGTGGGTAAATTTTCTCTGGCAAGGGGGTAAGGATATTGCTTAGTGAGGCATCTCTTATGTATTTTAAAGATAACAGGCAATCCGGTTTGTTGACGAAAAAAGTTTCGTCCACAATCAGCTCAGGAATTAGCTTCTGAGCTTCAATGAATGGATTTGGCAGTACCAAATGTATAGGCAGAGGAGGAAGCTCAGGCTCAGGACTAGCAGCAGCAGGGATGGGTTCCTCATGTCTCACTTTCTTCCCTTTCTCCACCCTATCCGCTTTATCCATAGATAGTTTTCTTTTGGCTGAAGTTTTGGTTTTTCCTTTTGGGGTAGGTTTGCTAACTTTCTTAGCAGAGGATTTTGGGAACATGGCAGCCAACGATTTCTCCGCTTTTCCCATTCTAAATTGATGTATGAAAATGCCCACAACAGATGCTGACACAAAATCAAATTTTCCAAATGATAAACAGAGAGAATGTGTAGAGAAATACCGAGATCTAGGGTTTTTGATTGACGTGTTGTTTGCTTGCGTAAATCCCCTGCACTAGAAGCTAAAATCCTTCTCCGAAAACTCAAATGATCGAACAAAGGTGAAGAAAAGTGGCAAGATTCTCAAACCGCGCAAGGAAAGAAAGAAATAGGGTTTCTGTGGAACAGGTCGCTCTTCATAAAGCTTTCGAATATGAAACCCCTACTTCGAAAGGGTTTAAATATACTCAAAGTTAATTTCGCAAAGTCCTTTTTAAGTTTTCGAAAAGTTCCAAAATAGACCTTTTGACAACTGCGAATGGCATCATCATTGAAAGTTAATAATCTTCAAAAGTTAATAGCTAAAACATCTTTTCAAAAGAAACTAGCTTCGTAAATATCTTTTCGAAAAGAAAATAGCTTCAGAACCAACTATTTGAAAAGCAAACCCTTGCTTTCGAGCAGTTCGTTACAAATCCAGAGTCTTTTCGAAAAGTAAATTGAACTTTGCGAAAAGATAATTATTACTTTGCGACTTAACTTAGAGCATATTTAAACCATGCGAAAAGAGACAAATCATGGACAAAAACAGAAACAAAGAAACTAAGCAAAAACTATGAAATAAAAACATAATGTACAGTTATCTACCATCAGATTCTTGGAGTTTCGTGATGACAGATGGGCAGCACAGGCTCCTGGGTATTTTCAATGCATGATTTGAGCCTCTGACCATTTACTTTCAGGATTCTTCCATTACTTAGATCAAGGATGTCAACAGCCTCAAGGAGTCAGTTCGAATGACAGTGTATGGCCCTTCCCATCTGGATCTCAGCTTTCCTGGGAAAAACTTGAGTTTTGAGTTAAATAACCATACCTTAGAGCCAGCTGTGAACTCTTTTCTCAATAAATTTTTATCATGGAAAGTTTTGACTTTCTATTTGTAAAATCTTGAATTTGTGTATGCATCCATTCTCAGCTCCTCCAACTCAGCAAGTTGCAGTTTTCTGTGATTACCAGCAGTAGTTAGATCCATGTTTAATGTTTTAATGGCCCAAAAAGCTTTATATTCTAACTCTACTGGTAAATGGCATGCTTTGCCATAGACCAACCTGAATGGGGACATACCAATTGGGGTTTTATAGGCTGTCCTGTATGCCCACAATGCATCATTCAAACAAGGACCAATCCTTCTTCCTTCACATCTTTTTCCAAAATATGTTTGATTTCTCTATTGGAAATCTCCACTTGTCCACTGGTTTGTGGATGATATGGAGTGGCTACTCTATGAGTCACAGAGTATTTTTTCAATAAAGTTTCAAAATATTTATTACAAAAATGGCTTCCCCCATCACTGATAATGGCTCTGGGCAACTCAACTATCAAAATAGGCTGTAAAGGCATTGAGTTTCTCTTGGAAATGCTGCCCAATTTCTGACAGTTTTGGCAAGACTTACAATGCTGCAGAGCATCTTTGAAAAGTGTAGGCCAATAAAATTACCGCAAAACCTTGCAAATAGCTTTTGTTTCCACTAAAATGACCTCCACAGGCCTGTTCATGACACAGAAAGTATTCTATGAAATTTTTGGTCAGGGACACATTTTCTTATTATTTGGTCTGCACAACTCTTAAACAGATGAGGATTTCCCAGATGAAATGTTTAACCTTTGCGAAGAAAATATCTTTATCCATTTTATTCTAATGTTGAGGAATTCTTCTAGTAGCCAAAAAGTTGACTATGTGTGCAAACCAAGGAGTGTATACACTAATGGCAAAAAGTTGCTCATCAGGGAAAGATTCATTGATAGGCAGCCTATCAATCTCAGCAGTTAAAATTCTAGACAGGTGATCAGCCACCACATTCTCCACCCCCTTTTTATCTTTGATCTGTAAATCAAATTCCTGTAATAGGAGAATCCACCTGATTAATCTTGGTTTGGTGTCCTTCTTAGACAGAAGGTATTTCAGAGCGAAGTGGTCAGTGAACACCACTATTTGTGAACCCAAGACATATGACCTAAATTTCTCTAAAGCAAAAACAATTGCCAGCAGCTCTTTCTCAGTTGTTGTGTAATTGAGCTGTGCATCAATCATTGATCTACTGGCATAAGCTATGACATGAGGCAGCTTTTCCTTTCTCTGTCCAAGGACAACTCCCAAAGCATAATCTGATGCATCGCACATCAGTTCAAAAGGTAGTGAATAATCTGGAGACTACAATATTGGAGCTAAAATCAAACAGTTTTTTAAAAATTCAAAAGCCTTCATGCATTCATTATTGAAAACAAAAGGGATATCTTGGCACAACAAATGACAAAGAGGTTTGGTTATTTTACTGAAGTCCTTAATGAACCATCTGTAAAATCCAGCATGTCCCAGAAAACTTCTGATTTGTTTAACGGTTTTGGGAGGTGGTAAATGTGCAATTAAATCAATTTTTGCTCTGTCCACCTCAATGCCCTTGTGAGAAACAACATGGCCAAGGACAATGCCTTGGGTGACCATGAAATGGCTCTTTTCCCAGCTCAAAACTAGATTGGTTTCTTCACATCTCTATAATACCAATTTGAGATGATGTAAACACTGGGAAAAACTATCTCCGTAGATTGAAAAATCATCCATAAAAATCTCCATAAATTGGTCAATCATATCAGAGAAAATGGAATGCATGCATCTTTGAAAGGTAGCAGGAGCATTACAAAGACCAAATAGCATTCTCCTATAGGCAAAAGTGCCAAAAGGGCAAGTGAATGTGATCTTTTCCTGATCTTATGGGTACACAGGAATCTGGTTGTAACCAGAGTAACCATCAAGAAAACAGTAATAAGCTTTTCCTGCTAGCTCATCTAAAATCTGATCAATGAATGGGAGGGAGAAATGGTCTTTTCTGGTCATTGCATTTAATTTTCTGTAATCAATACAGACTCTCCACCCAGTTGTTTGTCTGGTTGACATAAGCTCACCAGAGTCTGAGGTTACAACAGTGATCCCAGATTTCTTAGGTACCACCTATGTAGGTGCCACCCAAGCTGAATCTGAAATGGGGTAAATGATCCCTGCATCCAACAACTTGACAACCTCTTTCATGACCACTTCTTGCATATGTGGGTTCAGCCTCCTTTGCATTTCCCTAGAAGGCTTTGCATCTTCTTCCAAATAGATTTTGTGCATGCAAACAGCTGGATTGATTCCTCCCAAATCAGCAATAGTCCAACCAATTGCCCTTCTATGTTCTTTCAAAACAACCAACAGTTCTTCCTCTTGCTCCTTTGTGAGGGAGGAAGAAATAATTGCAGGCAATGATTTATGATTTTCTAAAAACACATATTTCAAATTTTCTGGCAGTTGCTTTAGTTCTAAATCAGGTGGGCTGATAAAAGAAGGTAACAAAGGTACCTTAGCTGTTTGTGGAAGGGGGAGAGTAGCAGGTTTCCAAGAAGAGAAACTTGCTGATTGATTATGAGTTCCTTGCACAACATTTATTTCCTCAGAATTTGAGATACAAACTGTTTCTTCCTCAGAATTTCCCCAAGCATTTTTGACATCTGTGGTGAAATTTTCACACTGCAGAAATTGTTGTAAAGTCCCTTCTACCAGTTCATCCAATAGATCAACATGAAAACATTCTTCAGAGCTGAATTGAGGCTGTGTGACTGCATTATAAATATTTAATTTTACTTTCATGTTTCCAAAAGAGACTTCCATAATACCAGACCTGCATTGAATGCAAGCATTTGCTGTAGCCAGGAATGGTCTTCCCAAAATAACAAGGATAGAAGTTTTGCTTTTGGTAGGTTCCATGTCCAAAACTAGAAAATCAGCAGGATAGAAAAATTTATCTACTCCCATCAATACATCTTCAATCATCCCAACTGGCTTCCTTTCAGATCTGTCTGCTAGTTGTAACACCACATGAGTGGGTTTTAATTCTCCCAAACCTAGTTTCTCATATACAGAATATGGAAGTAGGTTGACACTAGCACCCAAATCTAATAAAGCCTTTTCAATGGTATGTTCCCCAATAATAATAGGGATTGTGGGGATTCCAGGATCTTGAAGTTTAGGAGGTGTGGCAATGGATAACACCTGATTAATTCTTTCCACAGCAAAGACCTTCTTGGATAACTGTATCCTAGACTGTCTTTTGTGAGTGCAAACATCTTTCAGAAATTTTGCATATGCTGGAATTTGTTTGATTGCCTCAAGCAAAGTTAGATTTATCTTGACTTGCTTGAAACTCTCCATCATTTCATCTATTTTTGTGTTCCCTTTATCAAAAGGGGATACAGATTTCATTGCATGAGGAAATGGTAAATGAGGAACTAGTCCTTCATCTACAGCTTTGGAAGCATTTTCATAAACTTTTTGGATTTTTTATTTTTCATTTGTTTAATTTTTCTGAGGTCCATCAGCACCCCCACTGTTATCATTATGCTGCTCTTGCTGCATATCTTTATCATTTTCCTCATTTTTTTCTTCTTCAGTACCCACGTTGTTATTTATAATTCTTCCACTTCTCAAAGTGGTGACAGTTTTTACTTCTTCATGTGAATTAGAAGCTTCTCCAACCATGAACTGTCCTTTGGGATTGTTCAAAGGTTGGCTGGGTAACTTTCCTTCCTCTCTTTTGGCCAAAGTATTTGAAAGCTGTCCCAATGTTTTTTCAATCTTCTTTATGCTCTGGCTGTGAAAATTCACAGTCTGAGTTAAAGATCCTAAATTCTGGAGTGAATTTAGGACTTGATCTTCAAAAGAAGGGGACCTGGAAGGGGTTTGAACTGGGGCAGATTGCTGCACAGGTTGTTGTGGAATGGGCTGCTGAAAACTTTGTTTGGCATAAAAATTCTGCTGATAAGGCTGTGCAGTTTTGAAAGGCATTTGGTTCTTTGGTTGTTGCTGCTATTGTGATTGATAATTCCCTTGGTTCCACCTCCAATTGGGGTGTCCTCTCCATGGATATTCATTTGACTGCATCTGTCTAAATGATTGAGCAGCATGAGCTTGTTCCACCATTAAATCTGGGAGCTGTCATTAAATCTGGGAGCTGTGGTGCAACAGGACATTGGTCAATTGAATGAGTAGGGGGCTGGCATATCAGACATGCCTCCTCTACTCTTGCAACATTTGGATTTTTAAGTGAGTCCATCAATCTATCAAACTTTGTGGTTAAATTGTCCATCTTTCTTTCCAACTCATTCACCTCATAAATCTTCCCTTTGGTGGGTTGTTGATTGTTCAACCTAGCAGGATTTTCAATATCTCTTGACAGAGATTCCTGTTGAGTTGAATTTTCACCAATTACTTCAAATAAGTCCCAAACCTCCTCAACTGTTTTTTGCAAGTAAGTGCCTCCACAGGAGGCATCCACCATATTTTTGCCTTTTTGATCAATTCCTTGATAGAAGCTTTGAACCAGCTGCCATCTGGGAATTTGATGATGAGGACATTGCCTTAAAAGTTCCTTAAATCGTTCCCATGCTTCATGGAAAGTTTCCGTTGAGCTTTGTGAGAAAGAAATGATACTTTGTCTCAATTGACTTGTTTTAGACATTGGAAAATATTTGGCTAAAAATTGACACTGCAAATCATTCCAAGAAGTGGTACTATTTGGTGCTAACATAGATAACCATGCTCTAGCTTTATCCTTTAACGAAAAAGGAAAGAGCCTAAGCTTGGTTGCTTCTGGACCAAGTCCAGCTATGTTGAATGTGGTGCAAAGAGCCAAGAATTCATCCACATGTTTGTATGGATCTTCCTTACTCAACCCATGGAAGGAAGGAAGCATTTGGATAGTCGATGATTTGATCTCATAATTTCCTTCAACAGTAGGAAATTGAATGCAAAAGGGAGAATTATAAGCACCAGGTGCAAAGTAATCCCTCAAAAGTCGAGGTTCTTCACCCATAGTAGCAGAATTCTGTGTTGTTTGTTTGGTTCGTAGTAGCCTTTCAACTTCTAAATTCAGTGGGACAATCTCAGGGCTGAGAGTCCTCCTACCAAACATACAACTCAGAACAAAAAAATCTGATTATTCACAGCAAACCTTTAGAATTTCTTTTTAAGTAGTTTCCCTTCTTCAAAAATTGGACATGAATAACTGCACAAGTATAAATAATAGAATAGTTTAGTAATGATTAAAAAAAATAAAAGTAAAAACTTAGGTCTACCTATTTTAGAACAAATTCCCCGACAACGGTGCCAAAAACTTGTTGTTGCTTCTTAGTGTGCTTGATTTATGTGTGTTTTGAAAACAGGTTTGCAACTGCTAAATTATAATGAATCTAGAATATTAGAAAGAGTAAAGAAATATCAGCACAGGTAGAAGTGAATTAGCCTGCAAGATCAGGGCCAATTGTAGCAAGTTTTAAATGTAAGTGGGTGAAAGATCGTCCACAGAGAATTTGTCTAAAATGCAAGATAAACCTCCAGATCTGAGCTACCAGATCTGGCCTCTTATCCTATCTAGAAAGCACATAAGATGGGAGGTTGAATTTATCACATTAACTAAATGATAAAAGAAAAGTTAAACTAAATGATCCAGATCCGAGTGGGGGGAACGTTTGAGGTAAACTTATAAAAAATGGAGAAGTAATATCTAACTTTGATTTGGTCCTTGAAATCTAATGAGAATGACTGCAGCTCAACTGAGAGATGATCCAATCTTCATCTGGCTATAAGCGCAGATGTGAGAGACATAAATCTAATTTAAGGATTAGGTTTAAGCTTATGGCTATGGTCTGTCCACTTTAATGGCCACAAACCATCCAATAGTCTTTAATCCAAAGCCTTAGTTTAGAACAAGAAGCATCACTACAAATGTCGTGAGAGATTAGGTTACCAACACTAATTCTCACAGGATTAATGAATCAAGGGAAGTTGCATGAAAAACAGTAAATCTAAAGGAGTCTAATGCAATAAGGAGATCAGAGGGAACCCTTAACATGAGTCCAATTGAGAATGTACGGTTTACAGCAACCTTTTCAAATCCACCATTACAATTACAGAGCACAGCTTAAACAGCTCTCAGATTTGTAGTCTTGAATACAACTCTTTTTTGAATTACAGAAATATCTCACAGCTCTCAATTGCAAGTAAAAGTGAAGCTACTACAGGGATTTCAGACAAACTATCTGGTTTGGAAATGGGGGAATAGGAATGAAACTCAAAATCTGGATGCCCAACTTGGGCAAATAGTTCGTCTATTTATAGTTTTCCCTAAGTCCAGCTCAGATGTGTATCAACCAATCAGAAGTGCTCATATCTGTATTGACCAATGGTAGTCGAGCATGAGGATCCAGATCTGTTCTGGTCAATCAGAATTCCTTGATCTGGTTCAGCCAATCAGGTGAAAAAGGCATCGATTCTGTTATGCATTTTAAAAGTCTGTTAGAGTTTCTAGAATTTCCCGCCAAGTTATTTCATCTCTGGGTGCTCACGTGGGGTGGAATATGCCTTCGCTTCATGCTTAGAATCTTCTGGAATGTCCCTAGGTTTTTAGATGCATTGGGTCGTGTGAAACAGATTACTTAATTGCCCTTGCAAAAGCTGGGAACCTCCAGAATACCTTTTCGCAAAGCTTAGGAGGCTTTTCGCAAGGTGTTGTAACTCCTGAAGCTCTTTTCGCAATGTTCTGGTTCTATTCGAATTGAGTTTTCTTCTTTTCGAAAAGGTAAATTGTCACAACCCCAGATTTTTGGGATGAGTGCACGTCATGCATTATATATAGGTATATGTGTTTCACAAGGAGACCAAAATGAACCATAGACACTATGTGTGTACGTGGGAAACACACTCGTATTTCCCTAACTTATATGTATAAAAGTGAAAGAGAGAGGAGAGAAGAACCCTTGCGTAACTCTATTTTAACCTAAATAGAGAGAAGGAGAATACAAAGAGAAAGAGAAGAAGAGCCTAGTAAAGAACTAGGGTTTCGTTGGGACTCAAATCGGCAGATGAGTTGGAGAAAAGGCTGGAGGAGGAACATTGGAGGCCTGTTTGCCTAGTAGAATTTCGAATCTTAAATCATCAGACTTGCGCAAGACTCATCGTCGGAGGTATGTAAAAGGCATGATAGATGCTTAGGCATGTTTTAAATAATAGGAAGGATGTTGGTTGAATGTTTTTAATAATGTTAAGGTTTGAATGAAGAGAGGATTTGTGTTCTCAATCGGAACGAGGAGTAAAAAAAAAAAAAAAAATCATCGCTCCTCGCTCGAGCGAGGATGAATAGGAAAAATATAGCTCTGGGCTCGCTCGAGCGGTCCCCAAAACTAAGGGGAAGCTCGCTCGAGCGAGGTCCCCAGTAATGCTTCAGTGGCTCGATTTAACCGCTCGAGCGACCTCGATTTAACCGCTCGAGTGAGGTCTGTGACCGCTCGAGCGAGGTCAAGTGACCGCTCGAGCGAGGTCTGGTGACCACTCAGTTCTTGAAATTTTCGGATACAAGAAACTTGGGGGTTGTACACCCCAATGGTTCTAGTGACCTTTCTAAGCCTATGCTAAATTGAAATGTAGGTTTGACGCATGATCGTGAAGTATAAACCTCTACGAGAAGGCGTGCTTTGAAATTCGTCGAGGTAGGGAATATTCTTGAAACATGTGCATTATTCCGTGAAATTCATATATGTAGTGTAATCCATTTAAATAGTCAAATACTGCATGATCCTCATGAAAAAGGGTGTGTGAGTGAGTTTCAAACGCAAAAGTCTTGAGGTCCCCAGGGGACGAAGAAAAAAAAAATCATATAGTTAAACAAAGAAGGATGCGATGGAAATAAGGGGCATCCCAGGGATGCAGATGAAAACTAACAGAGAAACGTAAGTAATGTGATAAGGCCTGATGTAATATAATTAGCACAATCACGGTGAATAACTATATGTAGAGCACATTTGATATTTTTATTATTTAAGGTTTGATTAGAATACCCCACCGACGGTGGATACCCACGATCGACTACAGGATATCCGTGAGCGATCGGGCAGATCCGATTTTCATAGCACATCCCGTGGATGTAGATCTAAAATAGACCCCGCCACCTATGAGAAAGGGGCGATTCCTGGGGATACATATAATAACTGTCTAGTTAGACGACGATGGTGGGTATTCCATCGGGGCTCGATGCTATATTGCTCGGGGACTACTTAAGTTAAAATTTAAGTGATTAGGCCAAATTCACAACTAAACTAATAAGGAGATTAAACAAAACCATGCAAAGTAACAGTCGAAATCATTATTTTTATTTCCAGTTATTTCAATTGTTGTCCATAAGTGATTACTCGATAATTTTATGCTTGTTAAACTGCTGACATATGTGTGAAGGTCAATCTATATGTTCTTTTTGTTTCCCTACGGAGCTAGGATGTAGCTCACCCCCCTTAGACTATACGTCGCAGGTCCAGGACTAGCGGCAGCAGAGACTTCTGGAGACGCTGATCCAGGGGTTTCGGATTACGTGCCCACGGAAGAGTCAGAACCTCCTCCTGAGGAATTCTTCTAGGAAACCCACTGCATACTTTGAGAGTGAGTTGAGAGTATTAGGTACGGCTTGGTATGTCAAGCCTCTTTATTTCGAATGTTTTTAAATACCGTTTCTTTGACAAAACGTCTAGGATGGTATTATCACTAATGGTTTGGGTAAGTTCTTATGCCCATGAATTGGCATGGGACAAGGACTGCCTTGCGATACCTTGATTATTTTTGAGATTTTATTTAGAGTAGCTACGTGTGCCTCAATTACAGTTTTGGCTTGTATATATCAATGTTTTGTAAGGAACCCAGGGCACGGCCTTGAAGGTCGTGCTGATGGCACGGATTTCGGGATTCCAAAATTACATCGATATTAGTATCAAAGCATTTCTTTCTAGTTCTGGCTATCATATCGTCAGAATATAGGGACTTCTGCTAACGAGACTATGGATTCTCATGCAGACCGTTATGTTTCCTAGAGGAAGAGGCCGACCCAGGGGTGGTCATGATAGGAATTTACGCAGTAGAGATGGGTTCGTCTCACCTACAAACAGAGTGCCATTGGGAAACAGGGAGATTCCCGAGGGCAGTGGCCAGGGAGGAAACCAAAATCAAGCAGAGGATCAAGATCTAGATCGACAGGATCGAAATCAGAGGGAACAAGATAGAGTGAGGGAGAGAAATGAAGAAAGAGAAGAGCGTCAGAGGATGATGCACACAATGGAGACAATGGCAACTGCCATGGCACAGCAAGCAGCGTCCTTGGCAGCGCATACAGTACCAGAACCACAACGAACACCTACACCTCCAGTGGGACTTACACCACCAGTGGCTTCAGCATTCACCGAGTTCAGAAGGATGAGACCTCCAAACTTTTCAGGACAGGCAGACACAATGGCAGTCGAAAACTGGCTAGGTGAAATGGAAAAGGTGTTTAGCGTACTGACATGCACAGAGGATGAGAGCGTCCGTTGGGCGGCATATATGTTAGATGGAGAAGTTGGACCTTGGTGGAAATCCGTTTCGCGAACAAGAGCACAAGAAACTCCAGATATGCCGTGGACTTGGGACGAATTCGTAGAAGAATTCAATAAGCAATATTTTCCTGAAGTTGTGAAGAATCAGATGGAGACCCAATTTTTACAACTAGCGCAAGGAAGGATGACCGTGAGAGAGTATGGAGTGGAATTCATGAGGAATTACTCGTAGTTTCAGATGTGATGAAAGCGAAGAGGTTCCAACAGGGCTTAAGGTCGGACATCCGAGGAGGGGTTGCGCCCTTCCAGCTGAAGACCTATGGAGAAGTAATGAATAAGGCATTAGTAATCGAAGAAGAAAACAATAACCGATACCGTCAGAGGGAACAACAAGGAAGAGGAAGCATTGATCCAAGCAGGACGGGGAGCTATGAATCGGTACATAAGAAACCGAGGTTTGTAGCACCGAATCAGATAGGGTATGGGAGACCTGCACAACATGCTACTCATCAAAGTTTTCCGTTGCTAGCATCAGGGAGACCGATGAGGTATGAAGGTCCTGCTATTTCCAGCAGGGCTACAACTACCCAAGGTTTTTCGAGAGCTGCTACTTCAACACCAAGGGAAACTTGTGCCAAGTGTGGCAAGTCCCACAAAACAGCGGATTGTAGGCAGGGAATGTGAGGCTCTTTCAAATGCGGCAAGATAGGCCACATAATTAAAGGCTGCCCTGAGACAATTAAAGAAAAGACGGCCCCAGCTTCCATGCCACAACCTATTCAATCACGAAAGCCAGTTGTTCGAGGGAGAGCCTACGCAATTACCGCCCAGGAAGCAGGGAGTGTACACGATATCATCCAAGGTGAGATTTCTTTTAAATAAAGAATTTCGGTTTCAATAAAATTTCTAGATAGAGAATGTGCGTTCATTAGGATAAGTATATTTAATCGCTGCTACGCGTTAGAAAAAAAAAAATTTCAAATAAAGTATATGTTATGTACGTATATGTATGCATTATAGGTACGCTACAAATCTATGAAAAAGGGTGCTACGTAGCACATGACGCACGAGTGCTGATAGACCCAGGGTCTACCCACTCCTTCATCGCCCCTAGATTTGCAAAGAAGATGAAGATTGTTCCGGAGACACTAGACTTTGTGTTATCGTTCATCCCAACAGGAGAATTAGTGGACACAGAGTTAGTCTGCAAATCGGTAGTGGTAAGCATTCGGGATCACGTTGTCTACGAACTAGACGCAAATTTAATATTGTTGGACATGCAAGGATTCGACGTGATCCTTGGCATGGATTGGCTATCCCATCACTGCGCAACAGTGGATTGCAAGGATAAAGTTGTTGTTTTCCGTCCTAACACGAGGAGATCGTTTCGATTTCGAGGGGAGAGATCGACACAGGTACCACTCATATCTGCAGTCAGAGCAGAACGTTTAATCAGAAAGGGGTGTAGCGGTTATTTGGCATTCCTCAAAGAAAATAAAGAAGAAAAGAATATTATCTCCGAGATAGCGGTAGTGCGAGAATTCTCAGATGTATTTCCAGAAGAATTGCCAGGGTTACCTCCAGAAAGAGAAGCAGAATTTGCGATCGACTTAGCACCAGGAACAGAACCTGTTTCAAAGGCACCTTATAGGATGGCCCCTACAGAGTTGAAGGAGTTGAAAGAACAATTGCAAGAGCTCATGGACAAAGGGTTCATAAGACCAAGCGTGTCTCCATGGGGAGCACCAGTTCTATTCGTGAAAAAGAAAGATGGGTCGATGCGGTTGTGCATTGACTACCGTCAATTGAACAAAGTCACGGTGAAGAATCGATATCCGTTGCCAAGAATAGATGACTTGTTCGATCGTCAGTGTGGAGCAAAACATTTTCCAAGATCGATCTAAGATCCGGATACCATCGCTTAAGAGTCGTACGAGGACATTGTAAAATGGCTTTTAGAACACGGTATGGACACTATGAATTTTTAGTGATGCCATTCAGACTAACGAACGCACCGGCGTCGTTTATGGACTTGATGAATCGGGTGTTTAAACCACACCTAGACTCCTGCGTTGTAGTGTTTATTGATGACATCCTGATCTACTCAAAATAAAAAACGGAGCATGAAGAACACTTACGAGTCGCTCTACGAACCTTGCGTGAACACCAATTGTACGCCAAGCTCAACAAATATGAGTTTTGGCTAGAAGAGGTTAGCTTTTTGGGACATGTCGTCTCAAAGCATGGTGTCACAGTAGATCCCGCTATGATCGAAAAGAGGAACTGAGCAACCAAAAACCATGACAGACATTCGAAGTTTCCTCGGACTGGCAGGTTTTTATCGACATTTCGTAGAGGGGTTTTCAAAAATATCAGGACCTCTTACGAGGCTTACAAGAAAGGACTCAAGATTTGAGTGGAGTGAGGCGGGTGAGAAGAGTTTTCAAGAACTCAAGAAGAGACTCACCTCGGCTCCAAAGATGTTAGCCATTCCATCGAGCGTGGAGGATTCGCAGGTTTATAGTGATGCTTCAGATAACGGGTTGGGTTGTGTACTAAATCAATATAAAAGGTAATAGCTACGGCTCCGAGGGCAGTTGAAAGAGTACGAAAAGAACTACCCAACACATGATCTGGAACTAGCAGCAGTCATATTCGCATTAAAGATATGGCGACATTATTTATACGGAGAAACATTTGAAATTTTCACTGACCATAAGAGCCTCAGATATATGTTTACACAGAAGAAACTAAATATGAGGCAGCGTAGGTGGATGGAATTCCTCAAAGACTACGACTGTTCCATACAGTACCATCCTGGCAAAGCTAACGTAGTGGCCGACGCCTTGAGTCGGAAAAGTTCGGCCCAGTTGGCTAGTCTAATTTCGGGTATACATCGATGGAAGTTGTTGGAGGATCTAGCGTTATGTGGCGCAGACATACAGCCACAAGCCACAGGAGCCTTCTTAGCCAACATATCAGTGAAACCAGTGATATTCGAACACATACGAGAACTACAGATGAAAGACCCAATTCTAACAAAGATGCGTCAAGATGTAACTGAAGGTATTACATCTGAGTTTTCAATCAAGGAGGATGGTTCCTTAGTATTCAAGGGGCGACTTTGCATTCCAGACAATGCCGAATTGCGGCGAACGATTCTTGATGAATCTCACAAGTCAAGCTATGCTATCCACCCGGGAAGCACAAAGATGTATCAAGATCTGAAAAAGAATTACTGGTGGAGAGGTTTGAAACAAGATGTGGCAGAGTACGTGTCGCGATGTTTGACGTGCCAACAAGTGAAAATCGATCATAGACACCCCGCAGGCCTATTACAGCCTCTACCCATACCGGAATGGAAGTGGGAATCTATCTCCATGGATTTCATAGTCGGTCTACTCATGAACTGCAAGGAAGCATAACGCCATTTGGGTAGTAGTCGATCGATTGACTAAGTCAGCACACTTCTTGCCTTACAACACGATGTACACGGCGGGAAGACTAGCAGAGCTCTATATGAAAGAGATCGTCCGTTTACATGGGATTCCAAGTAGCATTGTTTCAGACCGGGACCCATTATATACATCAAAGTTTTAGAGGAAATTTCAAGAAGGAATGGGAACTAGGCTAGATTTTAGTACGGCGTTTCACCCACAGACCGACGGACAGACTGAAAGGGTCAACCAAGTCATTGAAGACATGCTTAGGGCATGTATGTTAGAATTACAAGGATCGTGGGATCAACATCTACCATTGATTGAGTTCGCTTATAATAATAGTTTTCAGATGAGCATCGGAATGGCACCGTATGAAGCCTTGTACGGAAGACGATGCAAATCGCCAATCAATTGGGAGGAAATTGGCGAGAAATTTGTTTTGGGACTCGAGCTACTTGAAGATAACGCGGCTATTGTCCGCATGATCAGGGGAAGACTAAAGCGCTCAAAGGCATGAAAAGCTATGCTGACATCAAGCGGACTAGTGTAGACTTTAAGGTGGGTGAACATGTGTTCGTGAAAGTATCACCGATGAAGGGAGTGATGAGATTTGGAAAGAGAGGGAAGATAAGTCCCCGCTATCTTGGACCGTTTGAAGTTTTAGGTCGAGTAGAAGTAGCCTACCGCATTGGATTGCCACCATTGTTTGATCAGGTACACAATGTATTCCACGTGTCGATGCTCAGGAAATATCTCAATGACCTTGACCACGTGCTGAGCGGCCAATCATTCGAAATGCATGAAGATATGACCATGATTGAAGAGCCGGTAGAAATTTTAGATCGAAAAGAACATGTGTTGCGAACAAAAGTTATTCCCTTAGTGCTTGTCCGATGGAAGAACCATCCGGTCGAAGAAGCAACATGGGAACGCGAGGCAGATGTTAGAGAACAATATCCCAAATTATTCGAAATTGCCAACTGAATAGTTTTATTCAAATTAAGAATATGTGATTGTGGGTAGTATGAAGTCTATATATTTTTCGAAAGATAAAATTATATATATATATATATATATATATATTGACTCCAACCAATGATTGAACCACTTTTCGTTGAACTTTTGAGAAGAAAAATATTACGGTCTCGCTTTCGGCGACCACTTATGTTTGCTCGAGCGAACCCCATAAAATAACAACTTCCTCTCGCTCGAGCGATAGCTATTCCTCGCTCGAGCGAGGCATTTTGACCGCTCGAGCGAGGCATTTTGACCGCTCGAGCGAGGCCATAACATATAATATAAAGCGTCCTGGTCCCGCTCGAGCGATAACTAATAACCGCTCGAGCGAGGAGGAACTATATATAGCTGGCGGAAAACAGAACGTCATTTCATCTTCAAGCGAGGGGAGTGGAGCGAGGGGTTTAGGGCTTGCTATCTTGACCTTTTTCCGTCCGATTCGAGCCG
Organism: Chloranthus sessilifolius; assembly: GCA_021018995.1. Lineage (NCBI taxonomy): Eukaryota > Viridiplantae > Streptophyta > Magnoliopsida > Chloranthales > Chloranthaceae > Chloranthus > Chloranthus sessilifolius. The sequence continues at coordinate 40,358,733 of CM037593.1, forward strand.
GATTTAGACAAATCCGATTCGTTAAGAATATTCTTCTAGGTAAAATCTACCCATTCCCGAACTTTTTCTTTTCTTTTTAAACTCTTTAAATACCTAATGGCTTCAAGCCCAAATCCACAACCTAAAAGAGGATCGATCGCATAAACAAACCGCCGCAAACTTCACAACCATCACCAAACCCATCCTCCACTCATCACACTAGATGATTGGTGGGGGGCCAAAATTTTTGAAACCGAATGGGATATACATCCCTCCTGTTTCGGGGATCCGACGTCCACCCAATGGACATCGGACTTCATCACCAACAACAATCTTAAGGCCCTGCTTACGCCGTTCGGGGATCGTTATTACCCGAGGCTTGTGAAACTATTTTATCAAACCCTAAACTTGAATGTGGATGAGGACGCTATCCTCGTCACAATCGATGGAAAAGAACTGATCTTTAGATGTGCCGAAATTTCATCAGTCATGAAATGTCCCCACATCTACACCCCTTGCCCACTTATCCTACCACCTTTTTCTGGGAACATCGATTTCCCAACAATAATCTCCGACATCACAGGCGGCATGTCCACTTCGGGACAATCTATTACTCGATCACAACTACCACCGCGTATGTGGCTTTTAGACGTCAGCTTTAAAAAGAATCTACACCCAACCGGCCATGATCAAGAACGCCAAGATGCGTTTCTGCGGGCCCTACACACCGCATTCCATAATAGGTGGATCAACGCACCTATGATCATCATAAAAGGCATGGCGCATGCCTATAAAAGAAATGTAAAGGGTGTTGTTCCTCCACCCATCAATCGACTACCATATGCTCGGTTGATTTCCCGACTCCTAGACTCACGGAGTGGGAAGGGAGGATTTAAGATCCGGGAGGACGAGTTGTTCCTCACTGATAACGTCGTCCCCTATCTCGCCCAAGACCGGGCAAAACCTTAAGAGTCTACAAACCGGTGTCAACAAGAAAAGAGACCGCTCAAGTCTCCGACAAACCACCCATCAAGCTGGCAGATCGACCACTCCACAGCCACCTCGGTTCAGCCCATCCCCACTCAAACAATCGGCATGATGCGGAGATCCTTCAAGGGCGGAGATCGATTGCATCAGAGGTTCCAGGAGGCACTACTTATCGACCTCATGGGCCAGGCTTACCCATAGTCATACATGCAGTGCGTCGGTGCCATGAGGGATGCTATTTTTGGAGCGTCTAGCTCTGCCCACCTACGAGAACGCCATACACGGGTACCACAACCGTGGTGGTGACCGAGGATGAGGATACGAGGACTACGAGGATGATGATGACTCTGACGACGCATTTACGACTATGAGGAGGATGATGACTAGATAGTAACGTTAATTTTGAACACATAATATGTAATATTTTATTGAGACATTTTGTAATGAGGTGGTTTCCTGGTCAATGTTTTTTTTCAAACTATCGTGACATGAATATCACAAATTTTTGTGGATGATTAATATAACGATTGAATAAGTGTTGTGAATGATGATCCCTTTCATCTACGTGGAAATAAATTGACATGGCCAACGCATGTTGTTGCGAAATTTGACAAACCGTTTAATTACTGTTTTAGATATTCGTGGTCGTCATGAGTGGTACCTGCTTAAGAGAATATCGTCGATTTTCGAGGACGAAAATCTTATAAGTTGGGGTGATTGTCACAACCCTAGATTTTTGGGATGAGTGCACGTCATGCATTATATATAGGTATATGTGTTTCACAAGGGGACCAAAACGAACCATAGACACTGTGTGTACGTGGGAGACACACTAGTATTTCCCTAACTTATATGTATAAAAGTGAAAGAGAGAGGAGAGAAGAACCCTTGCGTAACTCTATTTTAACCTAAATAGAGAGAAGGAGAATACAAAGAGAAAGAGAAGAAGAGCCTAGTAAAGAACTAGGGTTTCGTTGGGACTCAAATCGGCAGATGAGTTGGAGAAAAGGCTGGAGGAGGAACATTGGAGGCTTGTTTGCCTAGTAGAATTTCGAATCTTAAATCATCAGACTTGCGCAAGACTCATCGTCGGAGGTATGTAAAAGGCATGATAGATGCTTAGGCATGTTTTAAATAATAGGAAGGATGTTGGTTGAATGTTTTTAATAATGTTAAGGTTTGAATGAAGAGAGGATTTGTGTTCTCAATCGGAACAAGGAGTAAAAAAAAAAAAAAAATCATCGCTCCTCGCTCGAGCGGTCTAAATGGCTCGCTCGAGCGAGGATGAATAGGAAAAATATAGCTCTGGGCTCGCTCGAGCGAGGTCCCCAGTAATGCTTCAGTGGCTCGATTTAACCGCTCGAGCGACCTCGATTTAACCACTCGAGCGAGGTCTGTGACCGCTCGAGCGAGGTCAAGTGACCGCTCGAGCGAGGTCTGGTGACCACTCAGTTCTTGAAATTTTCGGATACAAGAAACTTGGGGGTTGTACACCCCAATGGTTCTAGTGACCTTTCTAAGCCTATGCTAAATTGAAATGTAGGTTTGACGCATGATCGTGAAGTATAAACCTCTACGAGAAGGCGTGCTTTGAAATTCGTCGAGGTAGGAAATATTCTTGAAACATGTGCATTATTCCGTGAAATTCATATATGTAGTGTAATCCATTTAAATAGTCAAATACTGCATGATCCTCATGAAAAAGGGTGTGTGAGTGAGTTTCAAACGTGAAAGTCTTAAGGTCCCCAGGGGACGAAGAAAAAAAAAATCATATAGTTAAACAAAGAAGGATGCGATGGAAATAAGGGGCATCCCAGGGATGCAGATGAAAACTAACAGAGAAACGTAAGTAATGTGATAAGGCCTGATGTAATATAATTAGCACAATCACGGTGAATAACTATATGTAGAGCACATTTGATATTTTTATTATTTAAGGTTTGATTAAAATACCCCACCGACGTGGCGGGATACCCACGACTGACTCGGCAGGATATCCGTGAGCGGTACGACGACAGATCCGTACTTTCATAGCACATCCCAGGGATGTAGATCTAAAAATAGACCCCGCCACCTATGAGAAAGGGGCTTGGGCAGTATTCAGGATACATATAATAACTGTCTAGTTAGACGACGATGGTGGGTATTCCATCGGGGCTCGATGCTATATTGCTCGGGGACTACTTAAGTTAAAATTTAAGTGATTAGGCCAAATTCACAACTAAACTAATAAGGAGATTAAACAAAACCATGCAAAGTAACAAATAAAATCATTATTTTTATTTCATTATTTCAATTGTTGTCCATAAGTGATTACTCGATAATTTTATGCTTGTTAAAGCTACATATGTGTGAAGGTCAATCTATATGTTCTTTGTTTCTCACGGAGCTAGGATGTAGCTCACCCCTTAGACTATACGCAGTCCAGACTAGCGCAACAGAGACTCGGAGACCTCGATCCGTGGTTTCGAATTACGTGCCCACGGAAGAGTCAGAACCTCCTCCTGAGGAATTCTTCTAGGAAACCCACTGCATACTTTGAGAGTGAGTTAAGAGTATTAGGTACGGCTTGGTATGTCAAGCCTCTTTATTTCGAATGTTTTTAAATACCGTTTCTTTGACAAAACGTCTAGGATGAACTGTTATCACTAATGGTTTGGGTAAGTTCTTATGCCCATGAATTGGCATGGGACAAGGACTGCCTTGCGATACCATGATTATTTTTTGAGATTTTATTTAAAGTAGCTACGTGTGCCTCAATTACAGTTTTGGCTTGTATATATCAATGTTTTGTAAAGAACCCAGGGCACGGCCTTGAAGGTCGTGCTGATGGCACGGATTTTGGGATGTCAAATTGGTCACACATAAATCATCTCTTGACGATTCAGATGCTTCTAAAGCTAAGCACGGAGTTTTTGTTCTTTTCGCATGAGTTTGTGTTCTTTGTGAGCCTGGGTTCTTTGCGAAAAGTACTCTGTAGTGCATTTTTCTATTCAAATTGCTCCATACTTATTTTCTGGGTTGAGACCAGGTCTTTGCCTCTTCAATTCAGACCTTTCAACAGCTAGTGAGGTTGTTTCTTCTCTTTCTTCCTTTGGATTGACATGGATTGTCATCTTTTTGGCACTTTTGAGCTACTTTCAAGGTTAAGCCTGCCTTTATTGTTAGCTGTAAAACAAACACTTAAAACACTTATTTAGTTCTCTCAAGGGTCTATCAAGGCCCAGATTAAGGGGTGAAAAATGGTATTTTCCAGTTCTCAACAGCAGGCAAGGACCCAACCCTTTGCCCTTCTGGTAGCCCCATTTCTGGAGCATTGCTACCACTGTAAATATTCCTCCTTTAATTTTTACAGTGACCTTTTCGAGGGGCTCTGGCGCCACTGTTGACAAGTCATATTGGAAATTATGAAGATCTGTGTCTTCAACAGTGTGTTATACATCTAGCATTTTGAGGTTTTCTATGCTATGTGCGGCTTTTTTCCCTTCTTCTCGTCCTTCACCCAAGATAGCTATCACTTTTTCCTAAGATGAACTTGAGATTTTGATGCAGGATTAAGGATACTACCCTGATTTCATGTAGCCATGGGCGTCTCAACAGTAAATTGAAAGTGGATTTTATGTCCATAACCTGAAAGGGGATGGAGAAGGTCATTGGCCCAATGGTGAGCTCGAGGTCAACTTATCCTATTGCCTCTCTTCTGGTGTTATCAAACCCTCTAGCTCCTGTCTTGGCTGGTCAGAACATGGACGAATCAACCCCTATTTTGGTCACGGTTCTCAATGGGCGTACATTTATAGTTGATCCATTGTCTATCAATACCAGCAGTATTACCAAATTCTCTGTTTCTACTATAATGTTGAGGGATCAGGAATGGTTTCCTCCTTCGAGTGGAAGGTCGGCGTCGGAGAATGAAATGGCATTAGGGACCAACACTTGTTTGATCATTTGTCCTACGTCATATGGGAAGACTTTATCATAAACATGAGCATCTTTCAGGGCCACCATTAAAGCTTTGAGGTGTGGCGGAGACATTATCAATAGATCCTAGATTGTGATGTGAGTCGGCGTTCTTCTAAACTGTGTTTCCAATGCATACTCACGGCTCATTTTTTCTAAGGGGTGTATAATAGCCACGGGTTCTCTTCTCTCTTCGGGTTAGGTTGGTACCGGCACTTCTGGTTGCTTGAAGATTTTTCCTGATCGGGTGATGAATTCAACTGCCCCTTCGCTCTTGTCGCCTACATTGGCGTTCGTTTGATCATAATTGAGTGGGACCTAGTGGAGATTGAGGTTGGTCCGGGGATCTGAAATGGAGTAGAGGTGGTTGGATTGATGGTGTGGCAAAACTAGACCAAATGTGATTAATGGGTGGTAAAGGTGGACGAAACAATGGGGGTGAGGTGTAACTAGGCACCGTATAAATTACGGGGTTGGTGTCGGGAATAGATGGTATAACGGGGGTGGGGTAAAATTGGGTCGGATCTAGTTGACAGGCATCGGTGTTAGGAAGTAAAGCCTCAAATCGAGAGGTGTTGCTTGGGGTGTAGGATTGAGGAAGTAATCAGCTAAGTTTAATGGCCTAATCACCCCTATGATCTCATTCTCTTGATCCCGCACCTAGATACTATGAAATTCTCTCTCTTAGTGATTAATTCGAAGGGCTCAAATTCATCCAAGTCTTCCTTCATCATATTAATTGTTGCCCTAGGGCCCATCCCCCCTTACGAGTGTGGCGGCAATGGTACTTGATGGATATTGGTGTGTTGATTTGCTTGGAGAGATCTTAGAGGGATGATATTTCATGTCTCAAACAGATCTTGTATCGCATGTTTTAGAGGAAAACATCGATTAGTCGGGTGTCCCGACCCCTGGTGAAAATTGCAGTGCGTGCTGGGATCATAATTTCTTACGAGTGAATTTGGTGGAGGTCACGGTTGGAACGGAATAACCAAACCTTTTTCAATCAACAAGGGCAAAAGGACATTCAGGGATTGCCCCAAAGGTGTGAACACTCGATTAAATAGGGCCCTTCTTTGTTCAGGGGTCATCTATGCCCCTCGACCATTGTCGGGTCTCTGTGCTAGATCTACCTGTGTTGGGGCTTGTTGTACTGCCCCGAATTGAAAAGGTGTTATACTGGTGCTGGGTTGGGAGGTCATTATTACCTGGACCTCTACCCCTGACCTCTTCTCATTCCTCGCTTGAATTTATGGCCCCATCGCCAGCTTTATTCAAACGCCTTCTCTTACAAACAATTTCTTACCAAGTTGACAAAACTGGCCTGCTACTAGTATACTAGAAAATTGGATATAACTGGTAACGCGGTCTGTGAGATCTTCTTGATCAATTCCTCATCTGGTATGCTGTTCCTCACCTGGACTGTTAGGGCCATCCACAGACTGAAGTACTCGTTGATAGTCTCATCATATATTTTTTTCAATCGAGCCAGATCAGATTTGTGAGGCTTGATATCGATGTTGTACACATACTATTCTTGAAACAGGTGGGTGAGGTCTCTCCATGTTTTTATCATGGATGGTTCAATAGAGGTGAACCATCTTAATGTTGAGTGTGTGAGACTTTTTGAGAATACTTTGATGAGGAGTCGTTCATCTCCGCCATACTGGCACATGTCCCCACAATATGACTTCAGGTGGGCAATAGGATTGTCGGCGCCATTATATTTGTCAAATGATGACACCTTGAATTTTGGTGGCAATGGCACTTCAGCGAACAAATAGAAATCTGAGAAATTTGTAGCATGGATTTCAGTTCCTCCCATCTTCATTAACTGCTTCTAAATTTTGTCCATCTGCTCTATTTTGGGCATCATCCTCTTCATATTGATGACTTGCATCAACAAATGGTGGGGGGAGGGAGGGAATGATATTCTCAGGTGAATTCTGAATGGGCTAAGTGGGTATTTGGTGAGGCCACTATGGTTGATGAGAACTTTGATGATTTGGTTGAGGGGTGGGAGGATGTGTGAACTGGAGATTTTGGAGGGATTGAGTGGGTGCCCGATGAGGCCATTGTGCTTGATGGGAATTTCAGTGATTGGGTTGGGGGTGAGAGGATGTGTAAGTTGGGGTTGGTGGAAGGTTTGGGATGGGTTCCCTTGTTAGGTAGGGAATGGCAGATATGGGTTTGGCATTTAAGGGGGAATGGGGTGTATTGGTTGGGGAAATTGGGGGAATGATGAAGGGTTTGGAAATGTGACCCTTGAGTTTGGGTTTGAATGGTCTTGTGGCTTAACATGGGCCATTTGAGACCCTCTCGGGTGGCCCCATGGTTGATGGTGAGAGCCTTGGGTGGTGTGGACTATGGGGGTTGGTATTTTTGGTAAACGAGGTGTGAGGGTTTTGGAGAGTTTGTTGGGGATTCATTGGTAATTGGGGTGGATTGGGAAGGCTTTGGGAAGTCTTCCAAGTCATGAATGTGCTCATCATTTCTTCCATGATGGCCAAGAGATCGGGTATGGGGGTGGATGTGGATGGCTTGCCCGATGGGGGAGATGCATGGGGTGGTGGCAATGCTTGATTTGATGATGTGGAGAAATTGGAGACATCTTGGTTTGACATGAGAAAATTGGGGGCATCTTGGTTTGATGTGAGAAAATTGGGGACGTTTTGAGTTGATGTGGAAGGAAAATGGGGTATATGTTGGGTGGATGTGGAGGAAAAAATGGGTGCACCAAATAGACCAGTGACATTAAATGAGGGTTGGGTTTGCGGGATGGAGATAGGAGCCTCCTCCGCGTGGGAATGTGTGGGGATGAATCCGGGTCAAAGACGGTTGGATCGACCGCCCAAGATATGGTTTGATAGCGGGTGGGGTATAAATTCATTGGAAAAGGACTGGAGGTTTTCTTTTATCGTCCTCTCCCTCCGCAGGATGGTGGCGAGTTCGGCGATGCCGTGCTTAAAACTCGTTGATTTTGGTTTTTGGATGATTTTTTATTTTTTAGTGGTTTTTTTATTTTGATTTTTTTTTAATGATTAATTTTTTTTGAATTTTTAAACAAGAATTTTTTTAGATTTCTTTTTCTTTCTTTCCTCTTGGCTCTTTTCTAACTTTCCTTTCGATGCTTTTTGGAGCCTTGGAACTCCCTTCTCGAATGGTGCTCAAACCCCCTATGCCTCCTACGCGGGACCCGGATGCCCTCTTAAGAATCAAAGAGAAAATTTCTTGATCTTTAATGGCACAGATTTTCACGTGACACCCCGTTCCCTCGGTAGGTCAATAAGAGGGTGACTTCTCTTGACCAGCGAGGGCGTTTGGGTGTTGAGAGTGTAGGATTTATTAGGAGTCTCAATACCAGCGTACGTGGGGGGTTCAGGAAACTGTGAAAAAGGCCCCAAATTCGGACTACACAGTGAATGAGCTATGTGTGCATACTATATACACAAGGCTTATGTATATATATATATATATATATATATATATATATATATATTTTTTTTTTTTTTTTTTTTTTTTTTTTTTCCAGCTACAGATTCAAGTTGGGCTTAACTTTGGGTTTTTGAGGCATTGTCTCCTGGGACTTTTCTTTTAGCCTTTTCGGGTCCCTCCTTACCGTGCCTAAGGGATACAACGCCGATTTGATTCTACCTCCGACGTGAGCGCCTTCTCAAATACTAGATGAGGTGATTCTTTTTTAGATCATCACCACTAGGGTTGCCGCTCTACTTGGAGCCGGGTTGGGTGTATCATTGCCTACTTTTCCCTCCCTTTGAACAAAAGCTACCTGCGAAAAAATTCAGTTAAGTCCCTTCTAGGTTCTTTTAAAATCCGTTTTAAAGGAAATTAATTTAAGTCCAAAATGGGGCCTTTGCCACCATCCAAAAAATCAGGCTATGAGAGTCTCATGCCTTCATTACGGTGAAGTAGTAAGAAAAAATGATGGGGTCATTCAAGCGACTAGGCGGAAAACGTAAAATGCCGAAACGTAAATGACGAAAATTTTAAATCAAATTATCAAGTAGGCCTACCAAACGACTTAGGCGGTAAATGACAGAAATTTAATTCTAATTTATCAAGTAGGCCTGCCAAACGGCTTAGGCGGTAAGAGCGTGGCCAGTCAAATGACTAGGCAAAAAGATGTGAAATCGTAGCGGTAAGTGAAAAAAAAAAAAAAAAAAATATATATATATATATATATATATATATATATATATATATATATATATATATAAGATGCGGAATCATAGGGGTAAGTAAGCAAAAAGTGAGCAAAAAGAAAAAAAACCCATGCAATGGGCCAAAACTTTAAGTGAAAGTTCTATAAATACATCCCTAGCGGAGTCGCCATCTATGCAACTGTGGATCTCGTGGACCCATCGCGACGATGCGCTCAAAAGTGGAGTTGCCACCCAGAGCTTTTGGTGTCACAGGATACCCAAAATCAATATCGTAAGCACTGAAGTGCAAGATATGACTTTGAATCACCAATCAACTCCAAAGCCTTTAAGATAAGAACTTTAGTTATCAATTGGGAAGTTGTTAAGCACCCGATTGACGCGCTCATAAGTGGTCTCTACCATGGCCAAGTATATATATATATATATATATATATATATATATATATATATAAAGAGAAAAGTGAGCAGCACTTCCCCTTGCCTGAAGGCAAGCGGATCCTATTGGGCTCTCTGCAAACACCCAAATTTCGGCAGTATAACGGCCCAAATCCTAGGATAGAGGAGAAGCAAAAAAGAAGGTAGAGGAAAAGAGGGGAGAGTCGGACCTCTTGAGGGGCCCTTCTAGCACCGTTGTCAAATCCTCCTTTGAATGCAAACTCCGATGAGCTTCTAATAGCACAATGGGTTAGGGAAAGGTCCTAACTTCTAAGGTTGGGAAGATGGGAAATAAGAAAGGTGAGCTAGGGTCTCTCTAAGGCTAAGGCTTGGGAGGAGTGATGAAGGAAGGGTGATGGCATGAGATGCACTATGGTCAAAGCTTGGAAGTGGGGAGCTATATTTCTAGAGTTTTTGCTTTAAGAATTGTATAAAGGTCTCCTAAACAAGGAGGGGTGGGTCTCTATTTATAGAATTGGAGGTAATTAGTGAGTGGTTCAATCACTAATGGGTTTAGAACTTAGGTAATAGGAAATCTAAGGTTTTTGGGTCTTTTAGGGCTTGGAGAGGTGAGAATTGGGTTTTAATGGTGGATGATAGGGTGAGGACTTTGGATGGCAAAGGGGTAATACTAAACTCTAAAAGGGCATAAGGGTCCTAAAGAAACCCACCCCAAAGTTCGGGAAGGGTTCTAGTTAGGTCCAAAAAATTAGAAGGCTGACTTGTGGGCTCAGGTTAGGTCCAGTTTGGGTTCTATGGGTCTTATTGGGGTTTCTAAGAGTCCGGGAAGGGTTCTAGGAGTACGGGAAGGGTTTTAAAGGTTTGGGTTAGTTTCTAAGGGTTTGGGAAGTGCTTTCAAAAGCTCGGAAGTACGCCATTCTCAAAGTATGAGTCAATCGAGCCTTGGGCCAAATTTGGGTGTCTACAATAGTATAGAGATAGTCCAATTATATAATAACTCCTAATCATAATCTCTTTGTCCCATCTATTTAAAGTTGAATTTGCAAGCCCTATTTCTCCACTCATTTATGCCTAAGGCAACGCTCTCACTCATTAATCCTTCATGTCACTTCTTAGTGCCACCCCCCCCCCCCCCTAAGCCCACTCCAAAGATTATATTGGTCTTACCCTTTCTCCTACTTCCTTGAGCTTCTATATCTGCAATCCTTCATACAAGTGTTGTTTTTTGGTCTTCCTCTTCTCCCACTTATCTCATTGCTCTCTTCCCCTTTCTCGTGCATCCTTGACTTTTGTAATTGTAATCCTTCATACAAGGGTTGTCGTATGTCTTCCCCCTTTTCCCCTTCTCCCATTGCTCCCACTTCATATAGAGGGTTTCAAGCTTTCAGCCTTCAGGTCTTCCCCTTCTCCATCTCTTCCTTGAGCATATATCTTCACAATCCTTCCTACATAGGCTATTTCAAGCTTTTAATAGATAAGTCAAAAGCAAAAATGTCAAATGAGAAGCCGACAACAACAAAAAAAATCCTAGAACTTCAAACATAGAGTCCATCGCCAATGGCCATATAAACACCATAAGGTGTAGGTTGAACTATGTTTGGACTTGGTAAAGAAGGGGAGAAGGCCAAGTTCATGCATTGACACAATAGGATATAAATACCTATTGAAAAAAATCAATAAAAGGATTGGGCGTAGTTATAATAGGCAATTAATAAATACACAAATATGGTTTACAATAAGCCCAAATCATACACTTTGTTAAGGTTAAACAAGTAATTTGGGGTTTAATATTTGTGTTTTGGTGTTTCAAGGAAATAAAAGAAGAAAAAAATTCTAATTTTAGATTAAAAAGGACAAATTTTGTATACAAAGAATCTCAGTTCACATGCGTGCAAAATGCAAATTAGAAAGAAATCAGATCTAGTCCACACGCATGGAAATTGAGGTTCACACACGTGAAATTGACCAGTGAGCTTATATTCAAGTCAGAGAATAGTTCGTGTGCGCGAACTATAAATCTCGAGTGTGCGAAATTATCCGAAACTTGCCTTTTCAGAGTCCTTTTACGATTTAAACTTCTTGGGGTTATATATAGATGTTATGTAAAACCTTACGAATGATTTTTGGAGCCTAGATATGCACTCAAAACCCTAGAGGAGAAGAAGAAGATCAACATGAAGATCATCATGATTGCTCAACTTCCATCCATGCAAGGCTAAAGCTTGGGTTCCGGGTTACGATGAAACCCTAGTCTAGTGATCTTAACTCTTCTCTTATTTTCTAATTTTGATTTATGTAATCGATGATCATACAATAGGAATTTATGAGCTCTTATTGATTTATTTAAACGCATTATTAATTATATTTGTCCTGTGAAAGATTAATTGATGTGTGTTTGATACTAGAATATCACATCCAGGACCTGTGGTATAGATTGTGATATTTTTGTGATGGTACTTGATTGAGTTATGTAATCTTGAGATTAGATGGCTTATGCTAAGAGGATTCTGCGAAATTTTGCTCGAAGATAGACCATCCTATGATGGGATCGCACCGATCTTTTTCGAATTTTTCAAGCTTGTAGTTACGAACAATTAGATCGATTAATTAAATTATTACCTTTAGAATAAGAAGAGAGAATAGATTACGAAACTAATGGTGGATGTGTAAACCGTGACCACTTCGATTATTGATTACTTTTCCCGATTCATACTTCCTTGTTAATTCAGTTTTATTCCAAACTCTTTCAATTTATTAATTAGAATAATTACATAAATTTAGGTATTTAATTCCAACAAACCTTGTGGTTTGAAACCCTTGTACTTGCCCTAGCTTCAAACACATGTGCACTTGCAAGGATCTATAATTTTAACGATCAGCAACAACTGAAGAGTTACTGAGTAGAACAAAGGGAGAGTGAGCAAGATGGACTAGTTGGTGAGCAACAACGGATTTGGATGAGATCCAGACGAAGAGACTACTGTAGTTGATGATAATGCACCGTGCGATTAACTAATCACTCAACTGGGTTTGGTAATCCAAACTATCGTGGTTTTTTTCTACTTAGACAAAGCCCCTTTTCGGCTTCTCACTTTCTATTTCTCGGTGAGGGGAAGGAAGGGATACACCTCAGCCGTAGAATGTCACCTTGATGTTGTGGAAGTCATCAATTCAAGCTTGATTATCCTTAAACCCAATATGGGTTTTTCTGTTATGACTTGCTCCCCAACTGTGATCGAAATAGAATGGATATGAGGCTTGTGAGACTGGTGTGAGAGGGCACAAGGCATGTGTGAATTGAGTCCACAAAATAATTCCCATAGACTTCTCCATCCAACGAAACAATAGTATAATCTATGTTGCGTTGGCACGACACATTTCCATTTTTTTGACGTGCCGACACTCCGACACGACACGACACGGTTTGACACGTACCATTGTCATGTCGTGCTAATGTCATCTTTAAAGTGTTGGCACGTGACACATTATAACCTCGTGTCCTTTAAAAAAAACAAAAAAAAAAAAAAACGATTTCTATATGCACTTTTCGGAAATATAGGAAAAAAAAAAGAACAAAATGTAGGGAAAAAAAACTAAATGTAGGAAAAAAAAGAAAAAGCCAAAAGGCTATTTCTGTACTTTTCATAAATAAAATAAAACATTAAACTAAAATCTTACCTTAGAAAATCAATTGCAACAAGAAATTGAGCTAGGGTTTCTCTATTTGGGTTTTGCCTCTTAGAGCTTTTGACTTCATCTCTTTTGTTGATCTTCTCCGTATGCAAAATCACAGCGGTTTAAAGCCCTAATATCGCAGGTGGTGAGTTCTCTCTCTCTCTCTCTCTCTCCCTCTCTCTCCCCCCTCCCCCTCTCTTTGAAAATTAGAATGGGTTAGGTGGTCCCGTAAGAGGTTTTAATATGCAAAGAGTTAACTTTTCAAGGGATTTTGATTTATAAGCCCCATAATTATAAAAGCCTCTCATTAAAGAGACAGGGCTACAAAATCAAAATCTTCAAGGTTTTAAATCTAAAACCCTAAAATGAGGGTTTTGATTTTATAAACCCTCTTATGGGTTTTCTTTGTTGACATCCAAACTTTTGTAAAGGTTGGGTGTCACGTGCTTACAATAAAAAAGGGTTTTGATTTGATGGGTATTCTCTGTTGACAACCAAAACTTTGTGAAGGGTCATCGCTGTTGACCTACTACAATTACCATCGTACGACCAGATTGGAGTTTCAATATACGGCCAGATTTTGTTTCCCATCATATGGTCAGATTTTAGTTCCACGTGACACGCAGAACATAGCCTATCATTATGCACGTAAATCTAACCTGACCGCCTCAAGATTATTTTGAGGTGCACATCTGTGAAAAATCTAAAGTCTAAATTGTCCAAGCGCACAATCATACCGTTAGATTCCTCAAAAAATTATGCTTGTAAATGAATGTGTACCATCCGTTTGGTGAACATTAATATCAGCAATTAAAAAATCATGGAATTGATTGCATATTTATTTACCACTATGAAAAATGTTGAGTTTATTGATTAATATAGTTATATATTAATTTTTTTAATATTTTTAATATTTTTTTACGACCGTGCTGCCATATTGGGTTTTTTAGAAGTTGTCGTGCCAACACTTTAAGGGCACCTTGACACTAGGCACTCATACCGCGTACCTAGGTAACACTGAGTATAACCTCATCCATCAAGTGCATATATGCTAATTCCACTATATGATTGTATGTTAAAGTTTTAAAATTGCTCGGCCATATATTCCCAATCGATTGGATATTCTTTGTTAAAGTGTGAAAATTTTAGGTCTATGGTTCGGGTTTGCATCCATGTGTTGCTCATTTCTTCAAACCAATGCATCCCAATTGTCGTTGTGGTCCCGTATCATTATGGCTTTCTTCGATTAGAGTTAACTTTCATAAGATCTCCTCTAATTCTCGACCATGATTAGTCAATCCTTCCTTGGGGGAACGGGTGTTTGCTTTAACCTTTTGAAAATGGGTGCCATAGCCATCGTTTGTCATCATCGATCGTTCTGATAATAAATTGTTACGGCACTGGGGTATCACATAAATTTAATGCAATTAAACTGAAAATAAAGAAGAAAAAGAATAAGAAGAAGAAGGGCGTGAAAGTGACATGTTTAAGGTGGTCGAGCCTCCTTGGTTCCCAATTCGAGGAGCGATCGCCAGTGAAAAATAATCTTATTCATGCTAGGTTCTTCTGCCCATAGGGTTATTTAACATAAATACAACTTTTCTATTACAAAAATAGAAACTACATCTACTCCTAATCTTTACTAAAACAGCAAGTCGTGTTTGACATGCAAAATATGACTAAAGAGTTGAAATCCTATGCTAATACACCATATAGAATGTCGTGTGTTGTGCAGTACTAAGCAGTGCAAGCTCGTTTATTTTGCGAAATCAATGACGGCCAATCCGCTAAAATAAATCATGATGACAAGATGCTAAATGCGAAGCGGCACACATTTATTTGATAATTGAGTGTCCGACCTCTTAAACATTCGACTAAGTCTCTGGGTACGTACAATGCCCCCACATTACATGTACCAGTTAGTAGGGGATTAAGTCTTGCGATTGGCCACAAGCGGTTAGATTCCAACTCAGAACCTTCTCAAGCGTGGTTCTTGTCACTACACAAGGTGCCTAGGGGTCAACACTAGCCCAATTCTAGGTCGGACCAACATGTACTCAGCCCTAGCTTGACCTAAAGCTAGTGCCTGCCGAGTTGCAAGCCATTTTTTTTCTTTTGATTGTTACCTTAAACTTTATTAGATCTTTGGCCAAAGAGGATCAACAGTGTCCAACCAATGCATGTGTTAGCATACCTTGGTTATATGTCATCTTTGGATCTGAACTTGCTTCGATGGCAATGATCTTCAGTCCTCTTCTTCACTGTCAACTCTATAGCACGATGGGGATGCGAGCTCCACGAGAGACAACGAGTTTGTGTTGAAGCGAGAACTGGGATCGTGCATCCCTTATATATATAGTGTTATGCATATCCTACCCATCAAGTATTTCTATTCATAATGTGATTCTAAATCGCAATCATGCCTAAATTAGGAAACCCGATTATAGTTGTCATCTATAAAAATTCACCGTAAATAGCAACTTCTTAATTTAGATTGATGATTCATCATCTACCGACAATAGCAACTTATTAATTTAGATTGATAATTCACTGACAATAGTAAACGGCCACGATCTAAGAAAAATCTAATAGTCTCCCACTTGGCCATACTATGTCAGTAAATACCAATTTCCTGAATCTTAGCTAACTTCTTTAGAATGATTAGCCTTTATCAATCTCAACTAGGGTCTCATACAATCAGTCCAATCCAGTAAGATTACTAACACAAAATTAATGTAATTAGTGCATCAGCTCATTGACACATGATTATTCATTGGTTACAATATTAGCACTTGTTACCGACATGGATTCCAACTAGCATGATTTCAAATAGATCACGAGTTTACAAATTAAATGGGATAACAAGCAAACTCAATCTATTATTGGTCCTACTGTATTGGCATCTATTGGCACCATATATTCCAAATTTTATTTCTAATAAAATAAAAAAGCAAATAAATAATCTTTATTTCTGAATTAATTAAACAAATGTATTTACTCTTGTACATCCACTCTCAAAGGCTATCAAAACAATCAGTTAATCTCATGCGCACAACATGCTCCACAAAGAGTTTGAGAGGTAAGCCTTTAGTGAGAGGGTCGACCAACATGAGTGTCGTACTGATCTTTTCAACAAATATAATTTGACTCCGAACTTTCTCCCTTACAACAAGATATTTGATATCAATATATTTGGAACATCCACTAGTCTTATTGTTATTGGAGATAGTTATCGTAACGAAATTGTCACATAAGATTCTCAGTGGCCTGAAAATACTATCAACAATTCGAAGTCCTGAGATCAAATTCATCAACCATAGTGTCTCACATGTTGCACTACAAAAAAAAAATATTACCAACAGTTTTTGCAACAAAAAACTGTCGCTATTAACAAAAAAACTATTAAGACTATTCGTGGCAAGGGTATTAGCAGCAGTTTTTTTGTTAATAGCGACAGTTTATGACTGCCACTAATAGTCTTATTTTTTGTAGTGTTGCCTCAAAATGTGCAACAAACTCTGCTTCTATAGTAGATGAAGTAGTCAACATTTGTTTAACGCTCTTTCAAGATATAAGTCTACCTGCAAGCATAAAAATATAATCCGATGTAGACCTATGGGTGTCTTGACATTCAGCATAGTCGACATCTGAATAACCAATAATTTTAAGGTTATTCGACCTTTTGTATGTGAGCATGTGCCTTTTTGTCCCTTGTAAATAGCGGAAAACATTCTTGGCTGCTTTCCAATGGTCCAAGCCAGGATTACATTGATACCTACCAAGCATGTCAACTATATACGTTATGTCTAGACGAGTACAGACTTGTGCATACATGAAACTCTCAACTGCCGATGCATAGAGAATTGTCTCCATCTGCTTTCTCTCTAAATCGATCATAGGACTCTGAAATAGACTAAATTTATCACCCTTAATCACAGGGATAACAGTAGCAGAACAATTATGCATATTAAATCTTTTGATAACTTTATCAATATAAGCTCTTTGAGACAATCTCAATATGCCATAAGCTTTATCTCGAATGAATCTCAATTTCTATTACGTAGGAAGCCTCACCAAGATCTTTCATATCAAAATTCTTTGATAAAAAGTTCTTTGTCTCATGTAACATGCTCAAACTATTATTAGTAAGTAATATATCATCAACATACAAAACAAGGATGATAAATTTGCTCTCACTGATTTTATGATATATGTATTGATCAATAATATTTTTTTTTAAACCAAAGTTTGAAATGACTTCGTAAAATTTTAAGTACCATTATTGAGATGCCTGCTTTAAACCATATATAGACCTTTTGAGTCTATAAACTAAATGGTTATCCCCCTCAACCTAAAAACCTTCGGGTTATGTCATAAAGACATCTTCATACAAGTCACCATTCAAAAGAGGAATTTTTACATTCATTTGATACAATTCTAAGTCAAAATGAGCTACCAATGTCATAACTATCCTGAAAGATTCCTTTCTAGAGACAGGGAAAATGTATCCTTATAGTCTACTCCCTCATTTTGAGTGAACCTTTTAGCGACTAACTTGACCTTGTATCTTTCTATATTACCTTTAGAGTCTTGCTTAGTTTTATATACCCATTTACAACCTACAAGCTTAACTCCTTCAGGTAACTCGCAAAGATCCCAGACCGAGTTATGTTTCATTGATTCTAACTTATCCTTCATAGTTTTGAGCCATTGAATTGATTTTTTGCTCATTATAGATTGATTAAAAGAAACAGGATATATTTCCTTTTCAAAATCATACTCACTCCTATTGAGTATGATTTTGGCTTCTTTGCTCTCTGATTTATGCAATGGTTGATCATTGGCGATCACCATAGGAGCAAGAGCCTCCTCAACGTGGGGTGTTTCAATAGGTATAGTCTCAAGTGCATCAATACTTTTTTAAATAACTGGTGTTGGTGTCACATTTTCTTGGATAAAAGGGATAAAAATTATAACCCGATTCTCATAAAAGTGATTTTCCTAGGCTCAACACTCTTACTAATCTCACAGTCCTTAAAGAATTTCGCATATCTAGTCTCAACAATCCTAGTACTATGAGTGGGGCAATAAAATTTGTAGCCTTTTGACCTATTAGGGTGACCAATGAATTAACAACTTATAGTTTTAGGATCAAATTTTCCTAATTGTGAATTATACACCTTTGCTTCAGTTAAATAACCCCAAATGTGTAGATATCTTAAAATCGATTTTGTTCCTACCCATAGCCCATAAGGAGTTTTCGGAATAACCTTTCTAGGAATCTAATTTAGGATATGTGTGACAGCCCGGTTTTCGGCACCCCGAAACCCATGCCATCAGCACGATCATCTTGACCGTGCCCTCTTTGCTAAGCACGGAACACTGGTATATCAAGCATCAAAAGTACTATAAATGAAATTGTGGAAAATAATTCTATATTAATTGGCTTCCCAAAAGACAGTTCTACCCTCATGCCTCTGCATGAATGGAGAACCGATCCGAACCATCGATGATAGCAATCATCACGGATGGTTCGCCCCAAAAGAATAATCCCATCAATGTATATATATATACATGGTTTAAAACAGAATCAAGGCTTGACATACCAAGCCGTACAAAAACCTCTCCAATAATCTCTCAAAGTGGCACAACGGAGTCCTCTAGAAGAAATCCTCTGGAGGTGGCTCCAACTCTTCGCCGGCCGCAAGGTCCGACTCACGATCGCCTCCTGAAGCCGCCAGAACGCTAGTAGTGAACCTGCGACGTATAGTCTATAGGGTGAGCTACATCCTAGCTCAATAGGGAACAAACACGGTTTGAACATATAAATTATGACTCACATGTATTCCATGATATGCTATGCATGATGTGTCTATGCAGTTATTAGTAAAACAGATTAAAAGCATTTCGTTTTACTGTTGATTACTTATATTTTCATTTACTCATGAATGATGCTGAGAAGGCCTAAAGCAAAACTTAAACTTTCAACTTAAGTAATCCCCGAGCAATATAGCATCGAGCCCCGATGAGATACCCTTCATCGTCATCTATATAGACAGCTTTAATGTATTCCCTGGGAATACCATATAGTACCCAAGCCCCTTTCCCCTGGGGATTGGTGGCGGGGTTTCACTTGTCCCAATCAACACCCCTGGGGTGTGCTTACTATGTACGGATAAGCCTCCGCACTGGCCTACGGTTTCGCCGCCGTATCGGTCACGGATATCCTGCCGTGTCAGTCGTGGATATCCCGCCACGTCGGTGGGGTAACCTATCAAACCTCAAATAACAAAAATATCGGTGCCTTACATATAGTTATTCACCGTGTAAGTGTGCTATTTTATATCAGTTAGGCCCTATCAAACATGATTCAATCCTTGGATACATCCCTGGGATGTATCCATTTACTTGCATCACACCTGATGCTCTTATCTCTTTACTTCTTCATCCCCTGGGGATGGCTCGTTAGTTTACTCTTATGAATATCACACACACACACACTTTTCACAATTCTTTAAGCAGTAAAATATTTGAATGGAAATCTATATCACTACATACATGCTCTTGTAAAATAAAGTACATGTTCAAGGTGTTCCCTACCTCAAGTCTTCATTCGATCATTGCATCAAGGTCTCACGTGGCTCCTTGTGCACAAGTCCACACGTACCACCTATGGTACCATAAAACAGGTGAAACACATCACAAAGGATGCAATAAGGAAGGTATAAGATCCCCCAAGAATCTTAAAGTCAAACCCAAAAGTCAACATAATTTATGTCAGTCGATTAATCAAACTCCAAAATCGATTAATCGAATCTAATTCGATTAATCGATTTCCAAAATCGATTAATCGAAAGTCAATATCGATTAATCGAAGCAATTTCGATTAATCGAAATTCTCCTTTTGGCAAAGTCCATTCTCAGTTCGAACAGTCGAGTTTCACAAGTTGATTAATCGATTCCAATCGATTAATCGAAAACTAAAATCGATTAATCGAAATCCCATTTCGATTAGTCGATTTTTCCTCAAGTCATTTCCTTCAACCCCTGGGTCCATCGAGTTCCCAAATCGATTAATCGAAATCCAAAGTCGATTAATCGAAATCCAATTCGATTAATCGAAATCGGGGTCCTCTGACTCTTCAACTTCCTGGCCAATTTCGATTAATCGAAACCCAATTTCGATTAATCGAAATGGTCAGATTTAGCCCCTTTCGAGCTGTTCTTCCCAATCTTTTTCCATACCTTTTTCCTCTATTTTTCTAAGCCATTATCCTATGATTTAAACTATTTTCAACTACCATTTAGCCTCTATAAACTATGCATTTGATTTACAAAATCTTACCTTGAATAGATCTCAAGTTGATTTCAAATCTAGGGTTGGAAGGCTAGGGTTCCAGCTTTAGCTTTTTCAGCGGATCCCTTGCATTGAATCGGCCTCTTTAATACTTGGATCCTTCCTTCCTCAGCTAGCCTTTACTCCTTGCATTAATCACTCTTTTTACTCTCTCTCTCTCAACAACTCAAAACTCTTGATCTTAGGGTTATTAACTCTTTTTATCCTCTTCCTCACTTGTGTGTTGAGCACATACACCGCGGTAGGTGTATGCGACTATACCTTCACAACACACACCACATAGGCATTCTATTTATCACATCTCATCCGTTCATCACACTACATACTAACTGTTGGACTTCCATTTGGTCAAACCTATGACCGATCGGGCACGGATCCCGAGGTCATAGTTTAGTGTGATTTTTTTTCGGGTTATTACAATATGCATTGCTATTTTTAAGGCTTCTCCTCACAAGAATACAATCAACTTAAAGTTACACAACATGTTTCTCACCATATCCATAAGAGTACGATTTCATCGCTCAACTACACCATTCTGTTCAGGTGTTCATAGCATGGTATATTGAGCAATAATGTCATGCTCTTGTAGATACAGGGCGAATGGTGTTTCGAAGTATCTACTATAGTACTCTCCGCCTTTATCAGATTTCACAATTTTAATTATCGAATTGAGTTATAACTCAACTTCGGCTTTATAGATCTTAAACATATTCAAGGCCTCAGATTTCTTATGGATGAGAATTATATAATCAAAATGAGAATAATCACCAGTGAAGGTAATAAAATATTTTTGGCCACCAATAGCAGAAAGTTACAAACGATCCACAAATATCAGTGTGGACTATTTCTAACAAACTCGTGCTCCTGATAACTCCTTTCTTTTTAGTTTTCGTGAATCTTCCTTTAACGCAATCTTCATAAGTATGGAAGATAAAGAAATCGAGCTCATCAATTATATTATTTGTAATTAACCTTTCCATTCTATCTTTAGATATATAGCCTAAACGTTTATGTTATAAAATTGAGGAGTTATCAATTACTCATTTTTATTTCTTACTAACTTTATCATCTACATATATAGAAACTAAAGATTAGGCGTAAGATGAATCCAAGTTTAATTTATAAAGATTTTTCACTAGTGAGCAGTCCACAATATCGGAATCAAATAATAAAATAAAAATATTATGTCAAAATTTAAATTCAACACCTAATAAATCTAATTTTGAAATAGATATAAGATTTCTAGTGATACTTGAAACGTAAATAGTATCAACTAAATCTAAAATGAAACCACTATCTAAAATAAGACGGAGAGTTCCAATGGCCCCCACGTCTGCTTCTACTCCATTTTTGAGTTTGATGGTCCGCTCGTCTGCACTTAGTTTCCTACTGGATCAAAATCTCTGCATTGAATTACTTATTTGAATAGTTGCACCAGAATCTATCCACTAAGTATTTCTTAGAGCATCAACATAAAGTGATTTAAAACATACAAAGACTAAGTCGTTGCCTTTCTTAACTATCCAATCTCTATATTTCTGGCAATCCTTCTTAATGTATCTTTTTTTCTTACAGAAGTAACACTTGATGTCAGAAGTAGATCCGCTAGCTTGTCCTTGTTTGGTTTCCGGTGAAGAAGTTTTCACATTCTTTCTTTTATATAATCCCTTCTTTCTTTTGAAATTTCCTTTCGATGGTCCAAGAGCAGCGTAATGAGCACTTTCAAATTTTTCAGCCCAAAGTCTTTCTTCTTCTTAGACACAGTGAATGATTAGCTCGTTCATCTTTCATTTCTCTTTCTGTGTGTTATAATTAATCTTGAACGAGCCAAATTGTGCAAGAAGAGAAGTCATGATGAGGTGAACAAGATAACCCTCATAAAAGCACATATCTATTTCTTTTAATTGAGTCGTCATGCCACTCATTCTCATAATGTGCTCCCGTATGTCACTATGACCATCATATTTTATGATTCTCATTTTAACAATAAGACTGCAGGCAAGCGCCTTAGAAGTCCCTTGAAATTATTCCTGAATGAGTTGCATGTATTCCTTTGCATTGTGCGAGTCAGGAATACCTCCTCGAATCTCATCAGTAATGGAACTCTTTATGATCATGAGGCACATACGATTTGATCTATTACACTTTTCTAAATCCGTATTCAATTCTCGATCCTCAACTGAGGCATCGACAGTGAGCACCTTGAGTATATCAAACCTTATAGCATAGTCAAGATCTATACAACCTAAACAATTTGAACTTGTTCATTCTATTTACCATAGTTTGAGCCACTTAAAAGTTCAATTGCACCAATCATAGTAGTAATAGAAGATAAGTTCAATGTTGCACACCAATTAAGGGTTTTATTATGCTCACATATAGTTGTAGTAACTATCCATTTCACAAGGTTATATTTATTATATTTACACAAAAGTTAAATTATATCAAAGAAAATAAAAATAAAACCAATGTGGTTTTATTAAGAAGCAATTTGCATCATCATAACTCTCCGTTGGGTTGAATCATAATACACTAGCCGCTTCCTCAATCTATATTATTGATTGTGGTATTAATTGCATCGTTATGACCTTCCGTTGGGTCGAGTCACAACACACTAGCAGCACCCCCACACAAAATAATGAATAATAAAATATAATCATCACACAATATTAAGTGATTCATCACCGTTGGGCAGAAGTAATCCCTCAAGTTGTGATGTCAACTTTTACTACACACTTTCACTAAATTTGTAACACGATCCCCCCTACCCCTCCTTTTTTTTAAACTTAAAATTTAACCGCATTACGAAAATCATGACACCAGAAAAAATCATCATCGTTGGGTAGAAGAATCCTTCCAAGACATGTTTTCAATTTGTGTTTAATATCTACATCAGGAGACAGACAAAAAAAATAATGTAAAAGTAACTTTCTAGATGGTCACAAAATTATTAAGAAGGCAACATACGTCACAATTTATAATTCCAATGAAAATAAGTATGCTTATAAAAAAAAATTTCTTAACAAAAACAAAAATGTATTTCAAGTTAAGTTTCTAATGCACCAATGCAAAACATAACGATTCTCCAAAGAATATGCATATAAAAACATTAATGATGTCATTGGGTCATCTACATGGAAACGGGGCCTCTGATGACATACATTATTTTGACATCTACTCTCACATAATAAAGAGGCATAAAGTGGCTATATTAAATAAGCTTGTAATAACAAGTACCTAAAAGAGAAAATAAGATTCCCTTTATATAATTTATAATATATAAAGCCATTAACATATAGTGTTTCTCAAAACAAAGATTTGACCCATTACCCTTTATGATGGAGGTTTCAACAAAATCCAAAACAAAGAAATATTAAAAAAAATTTATTCCTTTTGTCTATTAGGGGAAGTATAATAGTATGTGTCTTCCAAAACGCCCAATGCTCTCCATCACCTTCTACACCAAGCCATTTCTCATAAAGAAAACAAAGGAAATCATCAGACAAATGGCGCACTAGCATTCACGGGCTATTGACGACAGTAAGTGTCGTCGTTTATTCCGGCCAATGCCAAAGAAACTATTGGGCATCTTGCCATCGCTGATGGTACCAACAAACCAGTGTACCGACATTCAAAAGAACAACAAAGGGTTTTGAATAATTCTTTTAAAGATCTGAACTGTTCAAACACGTTTGATCATCTTTAGCCTCAACCTGTCTCTGATACCAATTATTACATTAAACTTTATTGGATCTTTGGCCGAAGAGGATAAACAGTGTCCAACCGATGTATGTGTTAGCGTACCTTGGTTATATGCCATCTTTGGATTCAAACTTGCTTCGATGGAAACAGTCTTCAGTCCTCTTCTTCACTGTCAACTCTATAATACGATGGGGATGCGAGCTCCACGAGAGACGATGAGTTTCTGTTGAATCAAGAATTGGGACCTTGTTGATAAAATTGGTATTGAAAATGGCTCCGAGGCACGTAATTTACTACGTTGTCTTAAAGGCAATAGACACCCCCACTCCATTGGATAAACGAAGATGCAACAGAGTTCCTAGCGAATCTACCTTCAGGATACAACAGAGCCCGGTCTTGCCAAGAACCGTATGTTCTTTTCTAGATTACACTTTTCAGATAAAGAACATGCCACACAGATTTTCTGGTACACAAAATATTTAAAAAAAGAAAGAAAGAGAAAAAAAGAGAAATAGATATTATTTCTATTGTGTCTTTTAACCCGAATCTGCTCTGTATTTATAGAGAAAATCTTGAAAGATTGTGTCTTTTCACCATAAAGAGATTTGTGTCTTTTCAAATAACTATAAAGAGATAAAATCGATTAACTTGTGTCTTTTCAGATTTATGGTAAAGAGATGTCAGACTTGTCGATTCTTTTAAGAATTACGGTGAAGAGACGCCAGACTTGTGTCTTTTTAACTAACGGTAAAAAGATAAATCAAAAATTTTGAAACAACACTTTAGAGAGAATATTTACAAGTTTTCCATTGAATTATTTTACAAGTTTTTCATTGAATTATTAATGATAATATAACCTTAATTTTGAAACACAAAAAATATATATTACCATCCTAATATATATAACATTCCCTCACTTGTTTCAAAATAATAATAATAAATTATGTATCAGAGCGATCATACTAAGTATCATCAGAGGTACCGATCAGTTTGAACCTTGACTAGTACATACAACTCAAAGTTTGTAAGGACTTTAAGTAGCTTATAGCTTTGAACTTAAAACCTGTCTAACAAGTCGAAATTATATATACACTTACTATGACCTAAATCATTAATGACATAAGGCATGCACTTTACAATCATGCATTAAAATCCTGATTTCATGAGTATTTCAGAGAGAGGACCGAATCTCTGTTGAAGCGACTTCACTTCTATACTCATATAGGTGAATCTGTTATGAGTGCTCTTATAACTACTTTATCACCCCAACAAATGAATGCCTATAGAATCATTAAGAGTTCAACTCACCCTCTCACATTACAAGAGATGTGCACAAACTTTAACACCATAGGGATGGCCAATAGGTAACATACCTTTGTATACTTTCAATGGTCATGGAGTAGTTTCTTATCTCGTTGAACATAGGATTTGGGATCTCAAACTCTACTAAGTTGAAATTTAACTACTGTGCTTTTAAAGATATTGGTCTTAGGCCCATCCCCCTCGATGTTTTCAACACTGTATCTCTGGGTAGTGCTTTTATAAGCGGATCTGCAAGCATCTCAGAAGTTGGTATGTAGTCCAACACGATCACCCCGTCACTCAACATCTGTCGAATGATGTTATATCGAAGGCCTATATGCCTTGATTTCCCTTTATATTTCTTATTACCTGAAATATGCAAAACAACTTTATTATCATAATAAATATTAATTGCATATGTATGTTGAATCAAAAAAAATTATCTAATAAAGCTTCCACTCTACCTCTTTTGCTCCCGCAGACAATGCTATATATTCTAATTTCATACTTGAGTCAGAAAGACATGTTTGTTTTCTGAACCCCCCACGATACTGCTCCTCCTGCCAAAATAAAAATCCATCCGCTTGTAGATTTTGAATTAGAGGAGTCAGAAATCTAAGTAGCATCAGTAAATCCCATTAGAGTTCAGGTTTGCCAAAATATTGTATACTATAATTCATAGTTCTTTTTAAGTATTGCAATACTCGACGAATAGCTTTCCAATGTTCTAACCCTGGGCTACTAGTAAATCTACTCAATACTCCCACTATAAATGCTATATCGGATCTAGTACACTTCATTAAATACATAAGACTTCTAATAATTCTAGAATATTTTAATTGAAAATCTGCTCTATCAGAATATCTTATTAATTTCTTATTTGGATCACCTGGGATAGGAGAAAGTGAACAATCAAACATATTAAATTTTTTGAAAACTTTTTCGACATAATGTTCTTGAGATACAGAGATACATCTATCTTCTCTTATTATCTTAACTCCAAAAATAATATTTGCTTCTCCCATATCTTTTACATCAAAATTTGATTTTAAATATTTTTTAGTTTTTATTATTAAATCAAGATGTGTACCAAATATCAACATATCGTCTACATACAACAATATAATAACTTCTCTATTTTGTACAAATTTACTATATATGCACCTATCAGTTTTATTTGGTTTAAAGCCAAAATCTTTTATTTTCTTATCAAATTTGTCATGCCATTGTTTTGGTGCTTGTTTTAAATCATATAATGATTTCACTAGTTTACATACCATGTGTGTTTTTCCTAGTTCTATGTATCCTTCAGGTTGATCCATATATGTTTCTTCTTCTAAATCTCCATTTAAGAAGACAATTTTTACATCCATTTGATGTATATATAAATTATATATAGATGCTAAAGCTATTAGTAGTCTAATAGATGTCATTCGTGCAACAGGAGTGAAAACGTCAAAATAGTCTACTCCTTCCTTTTGTCTAAACCCTTTGGCTACTAATCTAGCTGTAAATTTATTTAAACTTCCATCTAGTTTTACTTTTTTCTTAAATACCCACTTACTTCCTATAGTCTTAGAACTTGATGGCAAATTTGCTAACTCCCATGTACGATTAGTTTTAATAGATTCTATTTCATCATCCATTGCATCATTCCAAAATATATTATCTAAAGATGTTATAGCTTCCTTATAAGTTTTAGGATCTACTTCTAAAACATAGGTATAAAAATCTGATCCAAAATTATAATGCGGATCTTTTCTAGTTCTTT
Source organism: Chloranthus sessilifolius (assembly GCA_021018995.1). Taxonomy (NCBI): domain Eukaryota; kingdom Viridiplantae; phylum Streptophyta; class Magnoliopsida; order Chloranthales; family Chloranthaceae; genus Chloranthus; species Chloranthus sessilifolius. The sequence continues at coordinate 40,386,046 of CM037593.1, forward strand.
TACTACGTCTTTGTTCTAGAGTATTTTCAACTGGTCTTTTTTCCTTTGACTTGATCAAAATGAGTTTCATCTTCTATTTTACAATTGGTTAAAATTTATAAAATCTGAAATATCCTTAGGCTATAGGTTTTCATAAAAACGTGCTTCTATAGACTCTAATATAATATTATCTCTTATGTTTAAGAAGCGATATATTTTACTGTTGTGAGCATTTCTAATAAATGCACACTTATAAGTTTTATATATCCTATTTTTTACTTTTTTCATCTGATTTCCTAACATAGGCTAGGCAAACCCATACTCTTAAATATTTTAAGTTAGGTTTTCTATTCTTTCATAACTCATATGGAGTCATATTATTCTTGTAATAAGGCATTCTATTTAAAATATGACATGCAGTATAAATAACTTCACCCCATAAATTCATAGGTGGGCCTGAATATAATAACATAGAGTTAATCATCTCTAGTGAAGTTCTATTTTTACGTTCGGCTACACTGTTTTGTTGTAGTGTCATAGAGGCTGTTACTTCATGAACAATCCCATATTGTTCACAAAATTCATCGAACTCATGAGAAAAATATTCTCCTCGTCTATCACTTCTAAGTATTTTAATTTTCTTTTCTAATTAATTTTCAACTTCTGCTTTATAAGTTTTAAATACTTCAAAAGCTTCTTCTTTATATCTAAGTAAATATATATAACAATATCTAATATAACCATCTATGAATGTTATAAAATATCTCTTACCACCTCTGGTAAGCACACCATTTAATTCACAGATATCATAATGAATTAATTCTAAGATAATCGTATTCCTTTCAATACTATTATATGACTTTTTCACTATTTTAGATTGCACACATATTTGACATTTTTTATCTTTAGTATTTAGAAATTTAGGAAATAATTCTAGATTCATCATATTTTTCATCGTTTGAGAATTAATATGTCGTAATATAGCATGCCATAAATCAAAAGACTCTACAATATAAGTAGAAGAATCATTTTCATTGATAACATTCAACTTGATCATATTGTTTACAACATAACCCTTTCCAATGAAAATATCATTCGTAGATAATATCATCTTCCCAGAATAAAGAACTAATTTAAACCCATTCTTGCCTAAGAGAAATGCAGAAATAAGATTTTTCTTAATTTGTAGAGCATGAAGCACATCCTTCAACAAGAAAGTCTTTTTCGAAGATAAGTTTAACTCCTCTGTTCCGATTCTAGCAATCTCAGTGGTAGACGAATTCCTCATGTATAGTTGTTGCCCTTCTCTTTAAGGCTTGTAAATCTTGAAGGCAGATCTGTCAAAAGAGACATGTCGAGTAGCACCAGAGTCGACCCACTAATGTCCTTTAGATTCAACTATGTTGACTTCTGATACCACTACAACAACTATATCTTCGACCATGTTAGATTTTGATTTCGACTTTTTACGAAATTTACACTCTCTTCTAAAGTGTCCCCTTTTTCCACAGACATAACAATCTCCTTTCTTCTCATTCATCTTAGACTGACCGTTCTTCTAAAAATTCTTCTTAAAAAATTTCTTTTTAGTAGAAAATCTCTTATCCTTCTTCTCTTCAGATACCGATTCAACAAAGTGGGCCCTAGGAGGTTCTGAAACAACAGCCTTCTTGTCTCTAATTTTATCCTCTTCTTCAATTTTAAGACCCTTAAAAATCTCATCTAGAGTATGAAGATCTTTATTATGGGTCATAGATTTTCGATAATCATTCAAACTAAATGGAAGCTTTACAAGAATGACACCTACTTGAAAACTTTCAGGAAGTTTCATGTTTTCTTCTTCCATCTCAGTGACGATAAACTGTAATTCTTGTACTTGTTTAAGAATAGGTTTATCCTCAACAATCTTGAAGTTAAAATATTTAGAGACTAAAAAAGCCTTTGTACCGGCATCTTCAATTAAGTACTTATTTTCTAAAGAATTCCATAAATCTTTGGAGGTAGTGCACTTACAGAAAATGTTGAACAACCTATCGCTTAATACATTGAGGATGTGGTCCCGATAATCTAAATCATCTTTCAGCCATTTGAATCAAACATTCGATCCTCCACTAGTCGTACTTTCCTTTGTTCTCGCTATAGAAATTGGTAGACATAGTATAGTGAGGACGTAAGCAATCTTAAATTGTTACAAGATAAATTATACCTTTTGCTGCCATCTTTTGAAATTTGACCCATCAAATCGGCCAAGTTTGATGAGATCTTGATTCATGAACTTTATACTCTGAGCTATTAGAATGATCTATTGTCTTTAAATTATTGATAAAAATGGTATTGAAAATGGCTCTGAGGCACGTAGTTCACTACACTGTCTTAAAGACAATAGACGCCCCCACTCCATTGAATAAACGAAGATGCAATAGGGTTCCCAGCAAATTGGCCTTCAGAATACAACAGAGCCCGATTTTGCCAAGAACCGTATGTTCTTTTATAGATTGTACTTTTTAGATAAAGAACCTGTTACACGGATTTTCTGATACACAAAAGATTTAAAAATAAGAAGAAGAGAGAAAAAGAGAAATAGATATTATTTCTATTGTGTCTTTTAACCCGGATCTGCTCTCTATTTATAGAGAAAATCTTGAAAGATTGTGTCTTTTCACCGTGAAGAGATTTATGTCTTTTCAGATAACTATAAAGAGATAAAATCGATTAACTTGTGTCTTTTCAGATTTACGGTAAAGAGATGCCAGGCTTGTCGATTCACTTGTATCTTTTCAGAATTACCGTGAAGAGACGCCAGACTTGTGTCTTTTCAACTAATGGTAAAAAGATAAATCAAAATGAAAATTTGGGATTTTATAATTATCTATAAAATTAATCAATTTAATATTGTCACAATCACCACACAACGAAAATAATAACGCAAGATGACAAAAATTCTCACAATAAATTTTTGAAATAACACTTTAGAGAGAAAATATTTACAAGTTTACCATTGAATTATTAATGATAATATAACATTAATTTTGAAACACAAAAAATATATATTACCATCCTAATATATATAACAGACCTTGCATCTCTTATATATATAGTGTTATGCATATCCTACCTATCAATGATTTCTATTCATAATGTGATTCTAAATCACAATCATGCCTAAATTAGGAGACCCGATTATATTTTTCATCTATAAAAATTCACCGTAAATAGCCAACTTCTTAATCTAGATTGAAGATTCGTCATCTACTGGTCAATGTACTGACAATAGTAAACGACCACGATCTAAGAAAAATCTAACATTGTTAACATATTTTTTTATTCCAATAACCAACACAGGGAAAAAAAAAGTAGTAGAAAAAGAAATATATATATATATATATATATATATATATATATATATATATATATATATATATATATATATATATATATGGTCTTAACACAAGCCAATGGCGGATATTTTATTTAAATACCTTCAAATTAATCCATCGAAAACTTTCATACGAAAGCAAGGAATTCTCAATGATAAAAGTGCTCTCTGAACCGAACGTGAAAGTGATTTTCCATCATACGATTATTTCGATAACATTTGAGGGTATTTTAGCACTCCATTGTATAAATCAAAATTATATTATTTTAAGTAAATCATATATAAAAATATATATAATCGGGTTGGGCTTGGAGAGGTACGAGTCATCTGACCTGAACCCAGTTTGATTTAGGCCGGGGCTAATAGTACCTAGCCCGATCATAAAAAAAAAGGGAGCTATTACTTGCACACACTTTTCAAGTGATTACAGTACCGGATTGCTCCGAATTTAAAAGAAAGACTTGCAAGTTTGACGACCTCTACTATATGAAAATGTCATCTAAGCCGTTTGATTTGAAGGCCATGATTTAAAGATATCAATTGCAAAAGATTAGAACAAAATATAATTTTTATCATTTGATTACGGGAAAATTTCAAAATAATCCTTGAACTTTCACCCCATCATCAATAACGCACCTGCACTATTGCTCTTATCTAATATGCACCTAAAGTACGCATAAGTTCATCAACTAAACCTTTACATCACCTTTCATTAATATGCGAATGAAAAATGCTGAGTTGGCATACAATATCCCAAAATAGCCTGCGTGGCATGCCAACTTGGGAGGAAGGACTACCAGTTCTTTGGGATTTTTTTATTTCTTTTTTCAAACTGTTTTGGGGAGATAAGTTAAATCAACAATCGCGCCTGCTAAGTCTTTGCTAAGTTGGCATGCCATGCACTCTATTTTGGGATGTTGTATACCAACTCAACATTTTTCGTTCGCATATTAATGGAAGGTGGCGATAGGGGTTTAGTTGATAAACTTATGTGTACTTTGGGTGCCTATTAGATAGGAGCAGTAGTTTAGGTGCGTTATTGATGATGGGGTGAAAGTTCAGGGGTTATTTTAAAATTTTCCCTTTGATTAAATAGAATCAAAGACTATTATATAATTCAATAATTGACTACAATAGATCATATGACAAGTGTTGTATTTTGCTCCAATTTTATGTACCAGAGATATATTGATCATGAATTTCAAATCAGACGGCCCATATTACATTTTTACATAAAAAATGTCCCTAAAATGCCAAGTCTTTATTTAAATTCGGTGCAATCACTTAAAAAATGTGTGCAAGTAATGGCTCCTTAAAAACAGTGGAAGAAACTTTAATTCATAGAAGAAAAGAAATTAAAGAAAGAAAAAGATAAATAAAGCTTACTTGATGAGAAATTATATTAGGGAGCCATTACTCGCACACATTTTTCGAGTGATTGTATCGAATTTAAAGAAAAATTTGGTGTTTTAGGGGCATGTGATATGTAAAAATGTAATATGGTCCATCTGATTTGAAGTTCATCATATGATCTATTATAGTCGACTGGTGAATTATATAATAACATTTGACTCCATTTAATTAAATAATAAAAATTATATTTTATTTTAATTTTTTGCAATTGATATCTTTAAATCATTATTTTCATTATTTTCAAATCAAGCAGGTTAGATGACATCTTCACATAGTAAAAAGTCTCCGAACTTATAAATCTGGTGCAATTCAGTGCAATCACTTAAAAAGCGAGGGCATCTCATTAAAAAAAAAAAAAGCGTGTGCATCTCCTATTATATAATTATTTAGCAAAAACAAAAAGAAGGAAGAAACTGAAGACTGAAAAAGTGGCAAAACCCACTTGGTATATAAAAACCATGATCTAAGAAACGATCACGAGTTCAAATAACGAATTTCGATACTCCTTGGGAATCGTATTCGCTTACCACCGTAATGATTCCCCAACACAACAAGAAACAACTGATATGTCCACAAGCGTACACGTGGCGGGGTGACAGTTCAAAACATATTTATGTGTCAACACCTCTGCAACCTATATCATTTCATTTCGTCCTCTGCAACATTTAATGGTAGCCTTTTGCTTTGATTAATGTTCATCTTCTCTGTAGAACTGGACCCATTTCACCATTTCCTCTTCTACAACATTCAATGGTAGCCTTTTGGCTTTGATTCATGTTTTTCTTCTCTGTAGAAGAAGACCCATTTCAGCATTAAGGCCCAAAAACATGAATTCAAGAAAAGAAAGGCAGAAAAATGAGAGAAAGCCCATTTATAGATAATATCTCTGTTGAAGAATACTTATTTTAAGATTAAAGAAGAAAGATAAAAGAAAAGGAGAGAGAGAGAGAGAGAGAGAGAGAGAGAGAGAGAGAGAGAGAGAGAGAGAGAGAGAGAATCATTAGTTTCTTTTTGATTTTTTTTGGGGTGTAGAGATGAATGAGAATTCTGAGAAAACTGGTTTTGAGATTGGTGTTGTGGTGCCAAAGAGGAGAACAAAGGAAAAAGATGACAGATGTGATTGTATTGAGGTTCTTGTTTTGGAGATGAAGAAGGTGGGATTCATAGTTGAAAGAGTTCAAGGCATTTCAAATGACTTCATAAAGGTTGGTTTTATTCTTCGTTTTTTTTTTTATCGTTTAATTCTTCTTTTCAAAATGTAGTTTTTAATTAATTATATTGGTTGAATTCTATGGTATTTGTTTTTGGTAGTTTTCTTTTGTTCTATGTTTTGTTGGTTAATTGAATTTATAAAGGTAGGTTTCCTCTCTTTTATTTCTCTAATGGTGGATTTGTTTAGGCAATTTTTGTTTCTGTGATGAATATTTTGTGGGGTTTTCCTGCTTTTGGGTATGATTGGTTGTTGAAAATTTCGTGGCAATTTAGATTATTTTATGAATCTTAGCTTATTATTTATTCTTATTTTTTTTTTTTTTTTAAATATTAGTATTTGGCTTTGTTTTTAATATGCTATTTTTATTCCTGCAGTTTATTTATTTTTTAATTAACATTGAATATGATTTGTGCTCTTTATCCTATTAAGATATTTGGTATATCTGGGTGATTCTAGGAGAATTATGGAATTTTGATTAATGGGGCGTCATCCGCATCATAAAGCTATCAAACTTATGAAGCACAATTTAGCCACTAAGTCCTGTTAAAAGCTGACTACCACATATTTTTAGGGGCTTTGACTTCCATAGAAGACAACTTTTGACAGGATTCAAGTGATAAAAGGCACTTCAAGGAGAGTCAATGGCTTGTTAGTTTTATCAAATTTAGTTTTTCCATTAAAAGGATAGTTCTGTTTTATGCAGCTTTTATTTTTATTCCTAAAATTCAATTTTTTGGTATTTTGAAGATATTTGTACATTTATATGGTTGAATCCTGCTCATGGATGTTTTTAGAATGATGAGCTGACTGTAGGTGTTCAGGCGATCTACAGTGTATGTGTGGCACATGGTCACTGGACCAAACCATCCAGGTGGCAGGCCATAATGTGGGTGAGATTCAGATAAAATATCACTCTTTCGATGATCATGATTGAGGACCGTTTGATGAAGAAACTGTAAATGAACATTTAGTATATTGATCAAAGGTGTCTCCTAATATCAAATCTATGAGAATGGGAAATTGATGTTGATCAATTATTGTTTTAGAATATGCAATATTCCATTTCTCAATTTGGAATGTTTTTATGGGTCCCATTACCCAGTGCCGGTCTCGTATTTACAGGGTGCTGGGAGGGATGGACGGGATACAAACATAACCTTCGTCTTTGATTGAGTCTCCGCTTTTGATTGCAATTACCGGAGCAGGATCTTCCAGAGAAGGATTTGATAAATATTACATTAATATTGATATTTATTACCAGATGAAATGTTGCGTGGGCCCTTGATTATGGAATTCTAAGACTGTGATTGAGTCTCCTGTTTTATTTTGGGCCGGAATTAAAGCATCTAATTGAATTTCTAGATTTTTTCGTGATAGTATGTTATGAGAAATTGTTATTTATTAATTGTTTGAATTAATTTTAATCTTAATCTCAGCCCTAGCATCGCATTTAGTAAGTTCCCGCATCAAATATCTTCAATGTATCAAAGGGATTTTTTGTTGAATGGAAACAATTAAGCAACACCAAATACACCAAAACTCAATTGTTATGCATTTCAACAGTGAAATCCCAGCAGAATGGAAACAATTGAGCAACACTAAATACACCAAAACTCAATTGTAATGCATTTCAACAGTGAAATCCCAGCAGAATTCCCAAATTAGCGTAAATAAATGTTTTTGTAGCTTTTGGTTATAGAGATGGCTTAGGAAATTGAGGCATTCCAATCCCCTAACCTACATTTTCAATTTAGCAAAAAAACAGAAAAAACAAAAAGGAAAAAAGATGCTTGAATTAGCCTTAAAAGTTTTATACCTTTATTCGTGTTCATTTTGTTTTTGTCCAGTTGGCAGCACCTTTGGAGACTTTGGGCAGGGCTGCAGCTGAATTACAGATAAGGAAGCTCACTTACATTGGTAATTGTTTAATGACTTGCTCATTTAGTGTTAGTGGGTCTCTTGTGTGCATTATTCTATCCTAATATTGGGTTTTATAGGTATAAAAACATCTCTCTTCCAAGGGATAATGGCTCCTGACCATCATTTAAACACCAAATTGGTGTTTAAATGATCTTATACCATTAAAATTTGACCTTGTATTTCACACCATTAAAATGTGAATTATCATTATGCTATGTGACGCACATCCATGACCAATCTAAATTGTCCAAGTGGCCATCTATCATTGGACATGTCTCAACTCAAAGAAACACGCCTATAAGTGGATGTGAACGATCCGATTGATGAGCTTTAATATCAACCATTAAAACTAAAAACAATGGTTGATATTATAGTCAATAGATCAGATGGTTTAATTCTCCCTAAAACACTATTTTTGGGCCTGTTGCACTTCAATCTATGATCTATCACTTTAAAGGTACAGATCACCCACATCTTAAACCATTGATGGTGTACGATCCTTTAAACACCATTTTGGTGTTTAATGGACGGTCTGGAGAGTTGGGTCCCTCTTCCAATGGTCATATTTATTTATGTAACAGTAGAATGTTCTTTTTGAACTCAAGATTTTAGAGTGTTTTTTGTTCTTGTGGGTTTGATTTCAGGTATGGAATTGCCGTTTGAATGGGATCAAGTGGAAGCATTTGTGAGACAGCCTGATGGCTCTTTGTTCAGTTGGTGCGAGCGTTATCATTGTTTCCACCACTTGATATATGGAATTGTGGGTTGTTTTTCCATTAGGTTTCTTTTTATTTGTTATTATATTGAATGCATTTAATGTGTTACTTAATCTAGCTACATAGATATAGATATAGATTCTAATTTGTCAACTTTGTATTGCCTTCAATAAAGAAACTTCATTATTTATGCAATTTGGTTTGAATCAGTATAGAGTTCTTCTAGTATTGCATTTTAGTTTATTTTTCAATACTTTCTATTTGATCATGGGAGAAGGTCCAAAGAGGCCAATGACAAGGAAAATTATAGTCCGCCAATATTAAGGTGTCTTTTAACAGCACCCTTGGCCTTAATAGTTAGGCTTCTCCGTAAAAGTCTCTGGGGCAAAAAAGTTTTCACAAATATCCTTCCAGCCCACGTCCATTAAGGGTAAGGGGTTTATGTTACCAAACGTCCCTTGGTTTTCTATTTTGGTTCTTGGTGGCCTGTAATCCAGTCTAGCTTCTGTTTTTCTAAGGCAGGCTGTACGTAGCTGCACTAATCAGTTCAATCTCTTTTATTTTATTTTAATGCCGGAGCTGTAAGTAGCTGCAATAAGTCAGTTCAATGCCCCTATTTCATTTTAATGCCGGAGCTGTAAGTAGCTGCAATAAGTATTGAGGCTACTTACGGCCCTTTTCGCAAGCGTGGATCATCTTTTTTCTTTCTACTTAAAGGGAAATTTTGTGAAAATAATTATACTCTAATGGATATGGGCTGGAAGGATGGTTTTGAAAATTTCTTTTAATCCCACGGACTGTTTTGGGAAGCTTGACTGTCAATGATCTTGTTGAAAACACCAAACATTAATGGTGTATGTGTAATTTCACCAGACCCTACATCTCTCTTGGTATATCCAGTTTATGAGTAGTAGCATAAATTGAAACACTTTGGAGCTACAAAGATAGTTACTGAATCGTTAGCACCACATAAAACCATTCCTCCTAGCTGTTAATAATGAAAGAAACTCTGTTATTGCCCACCTTTTGGTCCACACACACTTAATATTTTGGTTATCGAGATAAACGTATCAACCTCGACTGTCCAAATATTATGCTGTCTATTGGATGATCTAATTTAACCAAAAATCAATATGAATAAGGTCCTTCCAATCAATCATCTTTGTTGGGCTATCCATGAAGAATATCATTGATTGGATATTAGGAAACATCTGACCTGCGTGAGAGTGGCTGTCGAAGAGGTGGTAAAGAGATTGGATGGTATATATAGATCAACATGTGCTGACTAAAGTGACTGAATATTTCCAAATAATTATGCAGTGTCATAGGAACTGCTCCCTTATATATATATATATATATATATATATATATATATATATATATATATATATATATATATATATATATGAGTGTGGCAAAAAACGCTACACTCGGGTGCCAGATCACATGCCGTGGGGCATGATCAACCCAAAACAACATCCATTTTGGGTTGATCAGTCATGTGTCATGTGATTAAATTTTTCTTTCTTTTTATGATTTTTTTTACTTCTGTTTGATGGGTCAAAGATAAGGTAATACCCAACCAACTAGGTGCATTGATTTAGGCATCTTTGACCACTTTTTTTAGGGGTGGATTTGCATCGGATAGACCCCAAATTTTTTAGGTGATACTTGATTGTTATCATCAAAGAGGAGTATCAGGTGTTGGAATGGGAGAGCCTTCGCTAGCGCTTTGGTGATGTCGCATCCGATCCTCGTGATTGGTGCCACGTGGAGCCCAAATGGTCTGAGTGTTGCGGTTTTTGCTACACTCTAGTTTATAGTACTGGGCCTCTCTCTCTCTCTCTATATATATATATATATATATATATATTCTCTATTATCTATTGTGTACTCAAATTAATTTCCTTCTTTATCTGCTATCAGCTTTCATAATCCTAGCATTTTCTTCTAATCCAGGCTCCCTCCCCCCTCCCCTCCTTTTTTTTGTCTTCGCAAGAGGACCACCCTTTTACAAGTTTGGCAATGACCATCCCACTTCTAGGCGATGTGGGACAAGTGTTGGGCAATTCAATTCATTAAACTAGCTCAGATTGAGAGCTACACTGGGCCTAAAGAACACACTCATTGGGAGATTCGTACCATCTGATCTGTGCACTCTAAGATGGATGATTTTTTACCCTCAATAGTGAAGTGCACAAATTGGATGGTTCTGGTCCTCTGATGGCATGGTTGAATTCATCAAAATGTGCACCAAGTGGTGTAAGAGTGTTCTGTCATGGACCTATCTGTTTAAACGCTGTCAGAGGAGTCGGTCTGCCTTTTTAGTTAAACAGATGAGATCAAATCCAAAATCTACTTATGAAATATCATGTTCAATTTATTCCGTATCTGTTTGAGGTTCACAGAAGTGATAATTATGAATTGGATTTTTAGGTGAACAGAAATGAGTCAACTGTAATACTAAGATATAATGGCAAGGAGTTTCGATGGGAAGTTGGAGAGTCTTTGGTTAAACAGCTGGAATCTGAACACATTGTTAAAGAGGTCTTCCCTTTGCATGGTACGCTGTTTTTTATATCTTATTTAGTTCTCCACTGTCCAACTGTCATGCAAAGTATTATGATTTCTGATTTACAGATGAAACAAAGAGGAAGCAACTTTTGAGAAATTGGGCTCTTAACTGGATGGACTCCACATCACAGCCGATTGATGATATATATTCATATTTTGGGACAAAGGTAGGAATATATATATGATTTGGGATGCTTATTTATCTTCCATTTTAGTTATAATTTACTTCATGATGTAAATGAGGGCTCTCATTGTCACCTAATTGTTGGCTCTCTGAGAAAATAGTTAAACCAAGATTTGTAGTATCTTTGGGATAGTATTCTTAGATAAAGCTTGTCATTATCTTGTGGGCTGTTTTCTGGTAAGGATAATATTTTTTTTATTAGTGTTTATGTTTGTCAAGTGGCGTTTGTATAGGGTCACTGACCTGTTTCTTTTAAAATGAAAATGGGTAACATGATCTGGACACGTGGTACTATGTTTCATCTGGTGTCCCACTTGATTCAGAGACCATGTGCTTAAATCTCTGGTGCCAAAGATTGCATTTGGAATAAACAAGTCAATGACAGTCTTAGGGTCGGTCAAACACTTTTAAAATGAACTGTCACCATGTAAATCTCCAAAACCTGTTTTACTCTAAGATTGAATCCAAAAAACATGTCTAGGGTGGTTTTAGAATCAGGCAAATGCTTTTAAGATGAACGACTATCATGTAAATCTCCAAAACCTGCTTTCTTTTAGTTATTTTTTACTATTTTTGTGCAGATGCTTGTTTTAGTCTTTCATATTAAAACCATTTGACCGACCTTAGGACCTCCATAGACATATTTTTTCTGATGTAGTCTTCACCACCACAGATCTATGATTCATGGCCTTTACATCAAGTGCGAAACTTGATGAAAAAAGAGTACTGTTTGTCTAGATTATGTAGTCCGTTGTTCTTTTAAAGAAAATGGGTCAAAGACCCTATACGAACTCCTGAATAGAGGTGTGTTCAATATTCCTAGTCTCAGTTTCGTGTGAGTTAAAGAGATACTAGAGAATGTTGCTTTTGTTCCTCTCGTGAGGTAGACAAACTCTTTTCTGTCTTCTATTTATATTTCACTTTGCTTTATTGCATTATGCTTGTTTTTGGTGTTGAGCATGAAAACATAAGGGAACACGTATAGTTCCTACAATTGGTATCAAAGCTATGTTTAGCTCTTGTTCGAGAAAGAAGAAAAAAGAGATGAAGGCTTAGATACAGCTGTAACAGGATTATTACTTTCACATGTTTATTTTGTAATTTGAGTAGGATTAGAACTTCTATTTTTTACTGCTACGTGAGACTTATATAGACAAACCTATAAACAGAAGAATTAGTTTATGATCTATGGCGAGATCGAGAGTTTTCTCCTTTGGATTCCAAACCCTAAATTGGTTGCATCTCTATTTGTTGTTGATTTTGTGTTGAAAAAAAGGTATGTTTCAAGATCTTTTCCTAGAACTCTTAATGCAGGACAAACACTACAACCCTAATTATGCAATTTTGAAATCAATTTGAGATTTAATGGAGCAGCAAAAATATAGAAATTAATCCCAAAACTATAAAATATTTAATAACTTTATTAGCGAAATGTATTTGATTCAATTTAGGGCCCCCGCCAGCATATGAATTTTACCAATCTAGAAAATAGGTCTTATAATAGACTCTAATTTCAATCTAGTTTAGGGCACCAAGAGACAATCTCGATGTTGCCTCTTGACTCCTTATTAGGGTTTGAATAATTTAGGACCAAAGGGTTTAAATCGTTTAAAGGGAATTCAGAAATTAAGGTTGGTAATTGGAAAAGAAAATCCCAACAACAATATCTGAGAGAAAAGAAAATTGTAAAGTATGAGTTTTAATAGAAGAAACAAACTAGATATTACCTGACAATAAGAAAAGATAAATAGAAAAGATAGAAGATCCAAAGAATCTCTCCAAGGAGGATAATTGGCCTCACACCAAATCGCACGCTGGAAAAGAATCACTCTTCTAATGAAAATTCATCTCAAGTTCTTTAGAATTCGCACAAAGCAAAGCCCATAAGTTTCATTAATCGCCAACTCTTCATTACTGTGTTTACGTTGCCTATATATAGGCTACAAACCCTAAAGACAAAAATAAATTTTTTTAAATAACTAAAACTGTAAAAACCTAAAAAAACACAAATTTAGTGACACCCAGAATTCGGTATTCGCATTGCCACAGACGCCCATGGTAGCCTATGTGGGTGTTCGTCCTTCGATGGAGTGAGAGACACCTGAGAGTTCCTAAATCCCGACGTCTGTGCCGGTGTTGCAATCTTGGTGGATGTCCATGCTGATCCTCGCGGACGTCCGTCCTTAACCTGGTGGACGTCTGTGTTGGATGTTGCTGCTTTGCCTTCAATTCCCGATCTAGAGGCTTCGGGGTGTCTTTGCACGCTTCTTCCACCTTCGATATACCATGGATGGAGCGTTGAATCGGATGTCACCATCAACTCTTCTATATTGTCTTTTTCTTTTTAACCTAAATCAAATTGGTATTAGAGCAAGTGGATCCTTTGTTCTTGGTTTCAACATTCCTTGAACAAAACGTGAATTAGATCTTTGCCTAATGGTAACCATTTAAGAGTAGGATGAGGTAGAGGAAGATGGCAAGACGCAAATTAACAGCTTTAACAAAAATCTGATCACCTAGTAAAATGGTCATTTTTCCAAGATGTAGCCCTACCTTTGATCAAATATGAGACTATTAGGGTTTTCACCCAATCCCTTGCCCACTTGAGAGCAAAAGGCGATCTCTTGTGCTAGATCACACTTCATGTTAATATTTTCTACCCTTTCCATTATTCATTCTTCTATATAACAATTCAAGAGTCCCAATAAATCAAACTACTAATTATAATCCCAACTCACTATCTCCTAATAATATCAACTCACTATTTCTATCGACCCCAACTACTAATCGATTGGACTGCTAACTCTATTGGACCCGCTAATCTCGGTTAGATTGATAATCTTGTGACACACATGGGAGGAGTCTAGGCACATAATAATGCTCCCCCCTTTGAGAGTCGTCATGCCCTCATGGTCGTACGATGATCACTTCCAAATAAATTCAACATCTTCTTACAACGGGGACCAGGCGTGAAACGTTCATTGCAATAGTAGTATCCACCATCTCATGTCGAGTTATTTGATCTGTCAAGATTTTCTTAGTTGGTGCTATGATCACAATAGGTTCTCCTGATCTCGATTTGCCTGCAGCGTTGGACCCTTGCCCATTGTCATTGCAGATTCCCAATCGAGCTAGTTTTTCTTCTCGTCGTTGTGTTAAACTTATGACCTACTGTACCGAAGATGGCTAGAACATCAACACATCTTTGGCGATTTTATCGCAAAAACCTTGAATAAATGTACCCCTGTGAGCTCAATCCGACCATACTTCGACGTGATTCACTAGATGCTCAAACTCTTGATAATTCTGAACTGAACTTGTCCCTGGCAGTTTAGCCAACATTGCTTCAATATTCTCAAAATCTATCAGTCCAAACCAAGCCAACATAGCTGTAGTCATGGCTTTCCATGTCAAGCCCAGACTGGTACGGTTGTACCATTGAAACCATCTTGATGTTGCAGCATCCATTTCGAACGAGGTTAGTAGCTCCTTTTCGTTCTTGCCATGCAATATATGATATTTTTTTAGTCTTTTGTATGAATTCTAACGAATTCTTGTCGTCAAAATGGGGGAAGCATGGTTGGATCTTACTACCCCATGCTTGCCCTGATCATAATCATAATTTTATTTTTGTGATCTTGCTGATGACAGCAATCTTCTTCATGGTGGTGTGTAAACTACAAAGCGATGTGGTCGAGTGCCTCTTGAATGGGATTGAGTTGGCCGCTCATCATCTCAAACTTCTCTACACCATCAACACGTTTCTCCAATTTTGATATTTGATTTCTCCTCCTGAGTGCCTCTTGAATGGGATTGAGTTGGCCACTCATCATCTCAAACTTTTCTACACCATCAACACGTTTCTCCATCTTTGATATTTAATTTCTCCTCCTTGGCATGCCCTAGAAAGACTTGCTTTGATGCCACTTGATAGGGTTCTCACCCTATTGGTTGTCCACTTGAGAGAAAAAGGACGACCTCTCGTGCTAAACCACACTTTACATTAATAATTCTCCACCCTTTTCATTATCCGTTTCTCAACTCTATAATTATTCAAGAGTCCTAATAAATCAAATTACTAATTAAAACAACCCAACTCACTAACTCCTAAAAATAGCAACTCACTAATTCTATTGGACTGAAACTACTAATCTCAATCTATTGGATCACTAATCTCTACTAGGCTGCTAATCTTGTAACAAGCATGAGAGTTGGCTAGGCATGTAACAGACTAATATAGATCATGTCTGTAATCAAGAGCGCGATCAGCCTTTGAATGCCGAGCACATGTGGGATACAATAGAGGAATGACAGATACAAGACCCGACGTAAAAGAATTTGATTGGAGGATTGTTTGGTTCAAGCCTTGGAACGTTGGAGCCATCGACGTGATATTCATACTGGGTTTGCAGATTTTCATGGAGGATGACAACCGACACATTTATGGATTCGATTGAAAGCATAAAAAATAACTTCGAGTTGAAGGGAAGGAAATGACCAAGGACTGAAAGGTGAAGTTTGTTATTTCAAGGTTCCAGTTAGAATGGACTTAATATTGTTAATTTTCTCCAAATATGGACATGCAAAATAAACTTTCATCGACAAATTTTTAGTTGTTTGCATACTTTGCACATTCTTCCTAATGCCTTTTGAAAAGGCTCAAATGATTGGCTTTTAATGGAACAAATGCCAACGCCTTTGCTATCATGGGAAATAAAAATTGAGATGAGATGATTTCCATGCCTTAATCCTCTTCAGTTATGGAAGAAACCTTTGGACAGTCCATTGACCATGATGGAAATATATATCATTGAGTAATGGGGTCTAATCCAACCTCTTCGCCAATTTCTGGAAAACGTTCTACTTGGTAGATAGTCATGAAAATTTTAATCAACAAGGTTGAAGGCTTTCTCCCAATCCACTTTGCAATGAGATCTCTGTTGAGGATTTGAATGTTCGATGCCCATCAATGGAACTGGGGAACTCATGGGAGAACCCTTCTACAATCTTATACAATCCACATCACAAGGCCAATAGAATGCAAAATCTTTGATATCTTAGGCCCTTTCTTTGGAGATACCATATAAATGTGTTGCTCACATCCTGGCTAACACGAGCTTGTGGAAAACCTCCCATATGTACCAACTAAATAGTTCCAACAATACTCGTAAAACATTGAAGGAAATACGTATGGACATGGAGCTTAGTCTCCTTCTAACTCGGATGCTCTCTCACCTTTTCATTCATGTTTTTTTTCTTTCTAATCATTTAATGGATGATAACCGTCAGTTCCATTATCTTGTAAAATGATATCATGCTTCCGAGTTTCCTGTTGGACAAAAATTTATGTTCCAAGATTCTATTGTTTGAGGAGCTTTACCATGGAATAGACATCCATATTTCTCTCAGTGTGATGTGTGTCTATGACTTCCTATAAATATTGAATTCTATTAATTAGCTTCACCTCTGACGTTCAGTTGTGATTGAATGTTGGTGGTTTAAGGGTGGATTTATGTTTTGAATATGACACAAATCTTAAACTTTACCCTCTGTATATTTGAGTTGTCAACCTTTGTATAAAGCTAGCCTCTTTTGGTCTTCCTCTCAATTAATGTAACAAAGAACTTCAATTATGTTACTAGTCTTTCTTGTCATTTTCCTTCTCAATCCTATGGAACTTATCAAGTGTAAAATAAATGTATTATGCTAATAATTCATTATTCTTGATTTATTTAATTGCAGATCGCTACATATTTTACTTTTCTTGGAATGTACACACAGTGGTTGTTCTTACCAGCTGCATTTGCGCTCACATTGCAGTTGGTTGATTTTGGGTAGGTTGCTTCCTTGGTTAGTACGTCTATGGAAAATTGATTTCTGTCCCAACATCATGAACAGTTATAGTTTTTAAGATTTATATATGATTATTATCTTTTTCAGGTCATGGAAGTTGTTGGCTCTTCCTATTTTCTTCATATTCATTATATCATGGGCTGTACTATTTTTCCAGTTCTGGAAGCGTAAGAATTTTGCTCTTTTGACCAGGTGCGTCGTTAATTCTTTATGCCATATGGTTTGATTCTTCAATCTATTGACAGAAAACATACTAAGCTATAGAGGCTAATGCATGCTTTCATACTGCACAGATGGCATATAAGTTACTCAGTAGGGCTGGACCCAAGATATAAAGCTGTTGATGCGGAACTCAATAAGAAATTAGTGATTGATAAGCCAAAAGAAAGAAACAAAGCATTTCAAAGAGATGAGTGGTTTGGACATCTCTTGAGATTCAGAAATGATGCAATTGTTGTTGCATGCATTATTTGTCTCCAGTTACCATTTGAGTTGGCGTATGCTCATTTATATGAGGCTATGGGCTCTGATGCCATGAAGTAAGTTTCTGAGTCTTCTGACTTTGCATTTAACCTTACTGGAAAATGATGAACATATGCCAAATTTTATGAATTTCTTTTTGGCTGGAATTGCTTTTTATTTTTATTTTTAACAACTTATCTTATATTTTTACAGGATATAAGTGCTTACCTCTGATACCCTTTCTCTACTTATTAGCACCTGTGGTTCATACATAAGTTTTTTTTACCATAAGTTTATAAAGTGAGTAGCTTCTTCCATTTGTTTCACTTTGTCATGCCTTGGCTGATTGTGTTGGTGACTATACAAAGAAAAAGAAAGTGTTAAATGAATTAGTCTCCTTCGAAAACCATCCTTCGATGTTGTTTGGGAATCAATTTTTAAACCGACCTTCAACACTCAGGTAGTCATATTTAGCAACATGAGTAATTGTTGAACATGGTAGTGTTCATGGAATCTGGTGTGTTTCTTCAAGGTTTTCCTCCAGACTGTCTAAGTGCTGTTCAATAATGAATCATTTGCCTTGGACTAATGGTTTAGCTGATATCTGCTTTTGTACTTCGGACTTCTGATGGAATGATTATTTGTTGGACTTTTTGGTACTTTCATTTAGTTGATGGAAGTTTTGAAGTAGCTGAAAACTGTAGTTATATATCACAAATGTAAGCGTCTTATATTTTACATTTGTTTAGGTACAAAGTAAACTTCTCCAGTAGTGCATGATTTTATGAGATATTACATTTCCATTTTATGTAAAACATCAGTGACCTTTTGAGGATCCTACATCTCACATCAGGGTTTTTTGAATTGAACTCAAGAAAAACCTTTTTGCTACAAGTCACCATACTCATTAAAGGCCTCGTTTACAATAGATTCAAGAAAGGTGTGAGTATGTTCTTGTTCTGGCGTTGCGCTGATCGAGAATGTTTAGTTTTTCGATTACCTCTACTTAAACTTTGGGCTTGTAAAAAATTAACTGTTACTACTTCAATTCTGTCGTGTTTGTTCTATGTTGTGATGTTTATTCCTTTTGCACTCTCCATTTCAATTCCACATATCGGTGCAAGCTTCTGCTGTGCACCTGCTTGATATCCTGCATCTATGGATCAAAACTTTCAACCGAACGGTAGGCCTGATTGTAGAAACTTAAAAGGAAAGGAAATGATATGTAGCCTTTACATAGAATCACATTTAATTATGGCCAATACCTGGTATATAAGGAGTGATTTCAAATCCACAGGTTATTTGTGCTCTGGCAACTTTATGTAAGGCAAAGTTTTTTTTTTTTTGGAGGGGAGGGGGGGGTGTGATAGTCGAAAAATTGACAAATAAGTCATCCTTACCGTCACTCCGCAGAACCGTACATGAGTTTTTCACCTCATATGGCTCCTCCTTCGTTTCTTTCGATGTAATTGGAACCTTTTCTGTGTTCGAGAATGTCCTTCATTCTTCCATTCCATCTGAAGAGTAACTAGGAGCACCCAAAGGATAGAAATGGTGAAGGTTTGGTTTGTTGGTAATAGATTTTGGCTTTGTTAAAGTTTTCTCTGTTTTCTGTTGTTTATCCCTTCTACTGGTCTTACTCTGATCCTATACAATATCATATTTTGTATGCATGATACTAAAAATGGTAGATGATAATCTAAAATCACGTCATTTTCCAAGTTGTCCCTTGATCCGTTACATATAGAAGTCATGGAGGCTCATGTTGGGAAACGAATGTTTTTCCACTTGTGAAGATGAATATGATGGTGGCAATGATGATGATGATGAAAAATGACATCATGGAAATGATGATGATTAACAATGACCACAATTATTATGATAATGATTGATAGTATGACAATGCTGATGACATCAATGAAAATGGTAGATGATAATCTATGACTTTGATTAAGATGTAGAGATAATTATGGGGACGAATTGTGTTGAAGATGATGATGGTAGTGGTGACGTGGATGATTACTGGTAGTGGTATAGATGAAGGCGATGCTAGTCAGTGGTGATGATCATGGTGACACCGCCAGTAATGAGTTGACGACAATGGTGGATGGTGGTGATGATGATGCTGATGTTGAAAAATGTTGAAGATGATGGTGATGATTACTTTGATAACAACTAATCCTATTAATAACCATGATGTCGTCTTTGGTGATGATGATGATGTTAATCCTAACAACAAATAGTGATGTTGATGAAGAAGACGATGACAATTAAATTAATGATCACGACGAAGACATCGATGATCATGGTTGATGAAGATAATGCTCTTGATGATGACAACGGGGAGAATGCCATTAATGATGAAAGAAGGACAATGATGATGGATAATGAAGATGATGGTGATTATGATGACGAAAAATGATGATAATAACAAAAATCAATAATGATGATGGTCGATGATGAAGGTAATGAGGATAACCATAATTACATTAATTAGAATGACAACCACATCGGTGGGAATGGTTGGGTATGGAGATACGACCAATGGAGAATTGGAGAGTGACTGAGAAACAACATGAAGGATTAACAAGTGACAGAGAGTCTAGCCCTAAACAGAAATGAGTGGAGAAATATGATTGACCTATCAATCCCAAATAGTTAGGACAAGGCAATGATGATTGTGATACCTATATTCAGGTATCTATGCAAAACGAATTAGTGAGTGCAGATAAATCACGACATTTCCTGAAATCCAGGGTAAGGATTTAAGTGTATATCTTGCATATTTATATTAAATATAATATGGATTTTGCTAATATTAGCACCTCATGTGAAGGTTTTAACACCTAGTAGGGATCTGATGCACTTAATGTTTAAATGGGATTTGGGCAATCACCATAGTATATATTGATTAGCAGATTTGGTTTTCAGAAATAAATAATTAAATTAAATAGTAGAAAAATTGGTAACCTTATTTTAGTTTCTAGTCTTTATAATGCACTCACCATTTTACATATTAACGTAAATCTCTATTTGTTTTTTTAAAATTTTTTTAAAATTTTTATAACAGAGTATCTGGCCACTTAGACCACCCGACTAAGTCACCGGGTATGTGTTGTTGGCGTGTCAATAGGTTTATTATTGGTGTGTGTGAGTGCACAGTGTTAATCATTTCAATTTAACCGTGGGTGTGTTAGTAAATTTGGGGGTGTCACTAACACTTTCTAAGTGATATATATATATATATATATATATATATATATATATATATTGAGAGAGAGAGAGAGAGAGAGAGAGAGAGAGAGAGAGAGAGAGAGAGAATAAAAAAGGGGTATGTGTTACATTAACACAACCCTATATTCTCCTGACTCTTTCTTTTCCTCTTCTCCTTCCTTCGTCTTTCTCTAATCTCCACTAACCCTAAGCATCACTAAAACTAACTTGGTATTAGAACATCATCAACCTTGGACCTGTGCAAATTGACCTTGGACTGCTGACATCAGCACTGATGTAAGTTGATGTCAGTCCTAGGTCAAGATACTAACCAGGAACGGTATAGTATTCTTAGATCTTTGATTGGATGAGTGCCGGTGGAGTTTCGATAACAAACTGATTGGTAGTTCATGAAGTCACGAGGAAGGTTAGTGTAAGGTGCTGCAACTGGTGGTATATTTATTATTTATGTGTATATAATTGTGATATGCTTGCTTACAAGGTGTTCGATGACATGCTCGAGGAAGATTTAGTTCATGTAGTCACGATGAAGGTTAGTTATGCAGCTAGTGGTATATTTCTCTGTGTATGGCTGTAATATGGTTGCTCATAAGGTGTTCGATGAAATGCTCATAAGGAAGAGTTGATGCTACCTACTTTGCGTTGCTGTTTGGCTGCTTAATTGCCGGAATACGTAATTGTTTAAACATGGATTGATGCAGTTTTGGTGCTGTTTGCTGTGCAGTTTTAGTGCTGGTTTGGTGCAGTTGGCTAAAATAAATATACTTCTAATCTGTCAAGGATAATGCACTAAAGAGAAAGATGAGTAATACCCTTTATGAGTTTATTAGAGAAAGGAGGGAGAACAATGAAAACAAAAGACTACATCAAAAGAAGTAGGGCCTCTGTATATAGAATTCCCTCACACTTTTTCAAACGAAGTGAGGTGGGACCATGGGACTAAACCCACACCTCCAAGTCTAGGCACTAACATACCACTAATAAGCCCAATCATCTCCAACACAGTTTTGTTGCTGTTTTTAGTGTAGTTTTGGTGCTGGTTTGGTGCAGTTTTGTTGCTGTCTTTAGTGCTGATTTGGTACTATTTTTTGTGCTATTTTGGTGTTGTTTTGATGTTATTTTCTAAACAGTTTCGTGTCGCATTTTGTGGGTAGGATTGTGGCTGTATTGTGATGATTGTAGGTGTTTGAGGTAATGTATGTATAGACAAGTAGTGCTGACTTGTTGAGGACACAGTTTCTATAGAAAAGCCTTTGTAGGCACACACACGCTCGCGCGCACACACACACATACACACACAAACAGATATATATATATATATATATATATGGGATAATGCTTCGTGACCGACATTTAAACATTTATATGATCTTACACCATTAAATATAGGGACCGACTCTCTTGACCATCATTTAAACACCAAAAGGGGGTTTAAACCATCTTACACCATCGATGGTTTAAAATGTAGGTGATCCAAATCGTCAAAGTGATAGATCATAGGTTGAAGTGCAACAGGCCCAAAAATGGTGTTTTAGAGAGATTTAAACCATCCGATCCGTGGACTATAATATCAACCATTGTTTTGAATTTTAAAGGCTGATGTTAAAGTTCATCAATTGGATGGTTCACATCTACTTATCAGCATGTTTCATTGGATTGAAACATATTCCAATGATAGATTGCCACTTGGGCAATTTAGATTGATCATAGATGTGTGCTCCATGGCATAATGATAAATCACAGTTTAATGGTGTGAGATAAAAAGTGACATTTTAATGGTGTAAGATCATTTATAGACCATTTGGTGTTTAAATGTCGGTCAAGAGCCATTATCCCTTAAAAATATACTTGTTTTCTCACACCATTGAAGTGTGATTTATCATTATGCCACGTGGCGCACATCTCTGACCAATCTAAGTTGTCCAACTGGCAATAAACAAAAATTCCTTTAAATGGATTTAAACCATCCGATTGATGAACTTTGATACCACCATTTAAATAAAAAAACAATGGTTGATATTATAGTTAATAGATCAGATGGTTTAAATTTCCCTAAAATACCATTTTTGGGCCTACTGCACTGCAATCTATGGTTTATCACTTTGACTGTACGGATCACCCACATCTTAAGCCATTGATGGTGTAAGATCATTTAAACACCATTTTGGTGTTTAGATGACGGTCAGTAGAGTTAGGTCCATATATATATATATATATATATATATATATATATATATATATATATATATATATATATACAGAATACTACATTAGCGATGTAGTGTTCAATGCTACCTTAGTATCATTTGAGTGTCATGTGGGACCTAATCTGAAGATCGGATGCCGAGGCAACGTGCACAAGGTCGATCATGCTGACTCACCAAGCACTTTGAGACGTACTCGACGACATCCTTTTTCAAATCTCTCCACTACAAGCTTTTCTTTAAATCTTGGTACATCTTAGTACCACCAGGATGAATAACATACTTTGACTTGTGGGTCTTGTCTAGAATGGTATGCCGGAGATCGACGTCTGTCGGTATACATAGGCACCCTCTGAACAAAAGCGATCCATCTCCCTGATGGAGAAGTCTGGTTTGGTGCCGTCAGTCACACCTTGTCTGATCTTCACAAGTTTTGCATCTTTCATCTGAAGCTCGTAGATGCCATCATAGATCGTCGGTTGAATAGCGATGTTTGCCAGCTTCGCTGCCTTATGTTCAAATTCTTTTGAGTGAGCAAGTACTTAAGGCTCTTGTGATCGGTGAATATCTCAAAGGTCTCCCCATAAAGATAATGTCTCCATATTTTCAATGCAAATATCACTGCTGTTAATTCAAGATCATGTGTTGGGTAATTCTTTTTGTGATACTTGAGCTGTCTCGAACCGTAGGCAATAACCTTTTGGTTCTGGTTAAGCACACAATCTAACCCACTATGTGAAGCATCATTAAACACAACAAACCCTCCAGTGCCGGTTGGAATGGCAAGCACTGGTGCAGAGGTAAGCCTTTTCTTAAGTTCCTGGAAGCTCTTCTCACACGACTCGATCCATTCAAACTTTGCATTCTTCCTTGTAAGCTGTGTGAGTGGCTCTGATATCTTGGAAAAGCCTTCTACAAATCTCCTATAGTGGCCAACCAATCCTAGGAAACTTCGTACTTATGTTACGGTCTTTGGTTATTCCCATTGCATAACAGCCTCGATCTTTGTCGGATTCACTGTGACACCTACTTTTGAGACAACATGTCCCAAGAAGCTCACCTGTTCTAGCAAAAACTCACACTTGTTGAGTTTTGCATACAGTTGGTGTTTACGCAACGTCTGCAGAGCGATCCTTAGATGCTGCTCATGCTCTCCCTTTGACTTTGAGTAGATGAGGATATCATCTACGAACACAACCACACATTTATCAAGGTGTGGCTTGAACACTCTATTCATGAGATCCATGAATGAAGCTGGCGCATTGGTTAAACTAAAAGGCATCATTATGAATTCATAATACCCATATCTGGTACGAAATGTCGTCTTCTGAATGTCCTCGGCTTTAACTTTCAACTGGTGGTAACCGGATCTTAAATCGATCTTAGAAAAGAACCTTGCTCCTTGCAACTGATAAAAAAGATCATCAATCCTAGGAAGAGGATTACAGTTCTTGATCGTCAACTTATTCAACTGACGATAGTCGATACACAATTTCATCAACTCGTCCTTTTTGACAAATAAGACTGGTGCTCCCCAAGGAGAAACACTTGGTCTTATAAACCCCTTGTCTAAGAGCTCTTGCAATTGGTCCTTCAACTCTTTCAACTCAGCTGGAGTCATCTGATAAGGTGCCTTTGATACTAGCTCCGTTCCTGGGGCTAAGTCAATTGCGAACTCAACTTCCCGATCTGGTGGCAATCCTGATAGCTCTTCAGGGAATACATCTTGAAACTCACAAGCAATCAGAATTTTTAATGACGTTCTTCTCTTCCCGTTGCTCCTATAAAATTGCTAGGTATCCACTACATTTGTTTCTCATCATCCATTCAGCTCGAATCGCGAAGATGAATGGTGCGAAGGTTGGTCGTATGCCATAAAATTTGTATGATCTACTCCCATTGGGGCGAAAAGTGAGTCTTTCTCCGACAATCGACTTTCACGTTATGTGTGGATAATCAGTCCATGCCAAGGATCACATCAAATCCTTGCATATCTAATAGAATCAGATCGGCCACTGATTCATGATCTTCATAATCCGTGATGGCGACGATAACTGATCAATACACTGTGTCGGTGTTGACAAAATTTCCTGTTGGGACTGACACGGCCAAGATAAAATCTAAGGGCTCGGGAATGACTTTCAACCTTACCTCAAACTGAGGAGTTACAAACGAGTGGGTAGATCTGTCAAAACTCGTGCCTCATAACAACAATAGTCACTTTCTTTATACATTTGTTAGGTACGTAGGTTCAATACATACTACCCAATCAAATATTCACAACTAATTTGTGCATTTAAAATTAGCAATGTCAAAACTATTTGAATCTATGCACCTTCTTCATCTAAAATAAAATAAAATAAATTGACATTCTATAGGGTTATACCTTGGATTACGTCATTATTTGTCTGGGCATCCGTGGCGGTAACAGCATAAGCACGACCTTGAATAGTAGGTCGCACGGGTCATGTAGGCCTAGGTGTGGCAGCTGAAGCCGTTCCTTCTTTTCTTATCTCTAGGCAATCTTTAATCATGTGGCCCATCTTACCACACTTAAAACATGTCCCCGTACCACGCCTACATTCCGATGTCTTCTGTGGTTTTCCACAACGAGCACATGTCTCTCCCGGTGTAGACGACGCGGCTCGTGAAAAATCTTGAGTAACAGAAGCCCCCGATATGAATGTAGGGCCCGGTGGACGATAAGATCTTGTAGGTGGAGGCAAAGGCGGCTTTGAGTAACCTATCTGATTCGGTTACCTTGGAGTCAGTACTGCAAACCTTGGCCTCTTGTTTGCCGGTTCATAGTTACTAGACTTCCCTTGAATTGACTTTCCTCTACCTTGCTGATCCCTCCTTTTATACATGTTTTCTATATCTTCCTCGGCCACTAAGGCCTTGCTCACTACTTCTCAATATGTTTCCAGTCCAAACATTGAAACCCTATCATGTATATTTGGCCTTAAGCCGCATTGGAACTTCTTGGCCTTCATTACCTCTGAGGCTACATGTTCTCGAGCAAACCTTGATAGTCTCATAAATTCCGTTCCGTACTCTTGCATGGTCATTCTACCTTGTTCCAACTTTATAAATTTCACTTCCATTTGATTCCTCACTTGTTTGGGAAAGTACTCTTTGTTAAACTTCTCAACAAACTCTTTCCAAGTTCACAAAACACCTGGAGTAACTTGCTCCCTTGTTCTCGATACTGATATCCACCATGGGTTTGCTTCCCCATCTAACTTGAAAGTAGCCCACCTGACTTGTTCATCCTTGGTACATGGAAGTACATTGAATATATTTTCCATTTCGTTGAGCCATTTTTCTGCCTCTAATGGTTCAGTTTGTCCTGAGAAACTTGGAAGACGCATCCTCCTAAACTCTACAAACGCTGAAAGTGGAGGTGGAGGCTGATGATTGTTGGCGTTGTTTGCAACCATCAATTCAGTCTGCTGGCCATCGTATTGGCCACAACCTCTATGGCTTTTGCCATTCTTCCTCTCTCATCTCCTTCTTGGTTTTCCTCTTCTGGAAGATCCCTTTCACCAATCGGAATCCGATTTGAACCCGCGGGGATTTCTTCACCACTCTTTGTATTTCGGACACGACCGCCTCTCAGTCTGCCTCTCCCTCTAGTGGACATACTGATCTGTTAACATGAAACAAAAGTTTCATCAACAAATGGTCCCTATACTCTGACAAAATCTTTAACTAGGAGTCTAAGTCTTGGTCTTGTCAGAAATTTCTAAAGTCATAAGTTTTGATACCAACTGTGACAACTTGGATTTCCCAACTTGGAAATCAGTGCCATCGGACCGCCATTATCGACGATCCCCGAATGAGACACTTGGTATGTCCACAAGGGGGCGGAACTCAAAGCAGATATCTCATGCAAAGTAGATAAAGTCATCATATATGGCAAAAGAAACTCCAATTCTATACATATAACAAGGAAAAATGACGGTTCTGTCCTTATGCAACCATAAGTCTGACAGAACCAAAACGAACCGCCGGTGATGGCCAACCATCACCAAAACAGTGGTTCACAACATTAATTACATTTCATGAATCCAATGTTGTAACTAAAATAAAGGCCGAACGTACCAAGCCCTAGTCACAAAACCTCAAAATAACCCTCAAAGTCCCGTAAGGGAAGTAATCGTCTAGTAGAAGATCAAATTCCTCCTCTGGAATATAATATGGGTCTTCCTCTCGACCAGACTCTTCAATTCCTAAGTCAACATCTGTACCTGTGACGTATAGTCGAAGGGTGAGCTAACAGTCTAAGCTCAGTAGAGAAATATCAATAACATTCATATCATATATCAAGCATAGATTTCATGACTGATTTCCGAAGCATATAACATATCACACAAAACTAAATCTTTAAGATGCATGACTTTATTCAAAACATGATTTCCACACGTGTTTCACACACACTTCATATTTTTAAACCCAACTCGCGTTTTACGCTCATTCAGATTTTACACTCTTTCGGTGTCTCACAATGACTTAAAACATAACTTAAAGTCTACTCCCAAACATATATAGCATTGGAAGCCACATAGATCCGATGGGAATCTCAACCATCGTTGTTCAATGAACACTTGCCAAGATGCCAAGCCCCTTAAGCTATGTTAACAGGGTCACTTGTGCCAAGAAATCAAGCCCCTGAGCTATGTTAACAGGGTCACTTATGCAATTAGAAAATCACCGTTGGCCGGTGCAAATCGTACGGATATCCTGCCGTACGGGTCACAGTTTGAGATTCATTCCATATGAATCTTAAATCATAGTGAAAAATTCTAACATATAGTTTATCACCGTGTAGTTGATCAGTGTGATCTAATTATAGCTAGATTTGAAGTTCTTACATCGTTCGTATTCGGAGTTCACACACACATGCTTATCACGCTTTTGTCATTCGGAGTTCACACACACGCTTATCACAACTCATATTCAGAGTTCACACACACACGCACACACACATGCCTATGGTACTTATCACATCACACTATCTATACAAATCACATCCACTATCAATTCCTAAGTCAACATCTGTACCTGTGACGTATAGTCGAAGGGTGAGCTAACAGTCTAAGCTCAGTAGAGAAATATCAATAACATTCATATCATATATCAAACATAGATTTCATGACTGATTTCCAAAGCATATAACATATCACACAAAACTAAATCTTTAAGATGCATGACTTTATTCAAAACATGATTTCCACACGCGTGTTTCACACACACTTCATATTCTTCAACCCAACTCACGTTTACGCTCATTCAGATTTTACACGCTTTCGGTGTCTCACAATGACTTAAAACATAACTTAAAATCTACTCCCAAGCATATATATAGCATTGGAAGCCACATAGATCCGATGGGAGTCCCAACCATCGTCGTTCAATGAACACTTGCCAAGATGCTAAGCCCCTGAGCTATGTTAACAGGGTCACTTGTGCAATTAGAAAATTACCGTTGGCCGGTGTAAATCGTACGGATATCCTGCCGTACCGGTCACAGTTTGAGATTCGTTCTACATGAATCTTAATCCATAGTGCAAAATTCTAACACATAGTTTATCACCGTGTAGTTAATCAGTGTGATCTAATTATAGCTAGATTTGAAGTTCTTACACCGTTCGTATTCGAAGTTCACACACACATGCTTATCACGCTTTTGTCATTCGGAGTTCACACACACGCATATCACAACTCATATTCGGAGTTCACACACACACACACGCACACACACACATGCTTATGGTACTTATCACATCATACTATCTATACAAATCACATCCACTATCAATTCCTAAGTCAACATCTGTACCTATGACGTATAGTCGAAGGGTGAGCTAATAGTCTAAGTTCAGTAGAGAAATATCAAGAATATTCATATCATATATCAAGCATAGATTTTATGACTGATTTCCGAAGCATATAACATATCACACATAACTAAATCTTTAAGATGCATGACTTTATTCAAAACATGATTTCCGCACATGTTTCTCACACACTTCATATTCTTAAACCCAACTCACGTTTTACGCTCATTCAGATTTTACACGCTTTCAGTGTCTCACAATGACTTAAAACATAACTTAAAATCTAGTCCCAAACATATATAACATTGGAAGCCGCATAGATCCGATGGGAATCCCAACTATCGTCGTTCAATGAACACTTGCCAAGATGCCAAGCCCTTGAGCTATGTTAATAGGGTCACTTGTACCCAGAAATCAAACCCCTGAGCTATGTTAACAGGGTCACTTGTGTAATTAGAAAATCACCGTTGGCCGGTGCAAATCGTACGGATATCCCGCCTTACCGGTCATAGTTTGGGATTCGTTTCACATGAATCTTAATCCATAGTGCAAAATTCTAACACAGTTTATCACCGTGTAGTTAATCAGTGTGATCTAATTATAGCTAGATTTGAAGTTCTTACATCGTTCGTATTCGGAGTTCACACACACATGCTTATCACAACTCATATTCGGAGTTCACACACACACACACACATGCTTATGGTACTTATCACATCATACTATCTATACAAATCACATCCACTATCGATTCCTAAGTCAACATCTGTACCTATGACGTATAGTCGAAGGGTGAGCTAATAGTCTAAGCTCAGTAGAGAAATATTAATAACATTCATATCATATATCAAACATAGATTTCATGACTGATTTCCGAAGCATATAACATATCACACATAACTAAATCTTTAAGATGCATGACTTTATTCAAAACATGATTTCCACACGTGTTTCACACACACTTCATATTCTTAAACCCAACTCACATTTTACGCTCATTCAGATTTTACACGCTTTCGGTGTCTCACAGTGACTTAAAACATAACTTAAAATCTACTCCCAAGCATATATAACATTGGAAGCCACATAGATCCGATGGGAATCCCAACTATCGTCGTTCAATGAACACTTGCCAAGATGCCAAGCCCTTGAGCTATGTTAATAGGGTCACTTGTGCCGAGAAATCAAGCCCCTGAGTTATGTTAACAAGGTCACTTGTGCAATTAGAAAATCACCGTTGGCTGGTGAAAATCGTACGGATATCCCGCCGTACCAGTCATAGTTTGGGATTCGTTCCACATGAATCTTAAATCATAGTACAAAATTCTAACATATAGTTTATCACCGTGTAGTTGATCTGTGTGATCTAATTATAGCTAGAGTTGAAGTTCTTACACCGTTCGTATTCGGAGCTCTCACACACATGCTTATCACGCTTTTGTCATTCAGAGTTCACACATACACGCTTATCACAACTCATATTCGGAGTTCACACACACGGACACACACATGCTTATGGTACTTATCACATAACACTATCTATACAAATCAAATTACATGCAGGGTTATTGAATTTCCCTACCTCATGGTTCATGAAGCACCCCTAATCATGCAAAACGGGATGAATATCCTCACGTACACATCTAATCCATACCTACATTCCAATGTATTGAAAGAACATGTATTAATGCTTAGAAGAACAAATGGATAGGAGTTTCGAAGAATTTATCTAAAAATATCCAAAATAGCTCAAAGTTGCTTAGTCGTGCGTGCGAGTTCCAAGGTCGCACGAGCGAGTCACATGGCACACCTCAGTCGCGCGAGGTCGCTCAAGCGACTGCATTCACTCTCTATTCCTCACTAAAGCTGCCTGAGACAGTCGCGTGCGCAAGGCTAAAGTTGCGCGAGTGGCATCACCAGACACTCCACAGTCGCGCGACCTCGCTCGAGTGACTGTGTTCTTCCTTGTTTCACCAGACATACTCAGTTGCGCGTGTGAGTTTTCAAGTCGCGCGAGCGACTCACATGGCACATCCCAAGTCGCGGGAGCAACTGTTCAAGCCCTATTTTCCAGGCTATTTTGAAGCGCTTCTCCCGCAAGCTACTTAAGGTCGTGCGAGCGAGTTTCGGGATTTTGGGGTTTTTTCTCGAAATCGAATTTTCTTTCTTATCCCCCTTTTACCTAACCCTTATTCACATTAAATGTAACATGTTTGGGGCATTAATTGCCTTCATTTATCACCATTAATTAACAATTAATGCACTCAAAACTACAAGATCTTACCTTATAATTTCACCGAGTTTTTTGTGATCTTTTGATCCAAAATCCAAGATCCACGACGTTCTTATCCTTTGCGTTGTAGGGTTTGAAGACCCGACCTCTCGCGATCATATCGCGACACACACTAGGCTTTATCCTTCTCCCATGGACACAATCAATTCATTGTATATCTTGGCAATCACTCTAGGTCACTCCCTCCCAAGGGTTTCTCACCAATCTTTCACACACGCTCCTACTTCGACAGATCGACGGTTCCAAAGCACGCTCACAGTGCGTGGTCTTGCGCGAAAGATCGAATGCGAACTCGCGTCCTTGGCGACAATGGTTCACACGGAGACAAGAATTCTCTTCTTCTTCCTTTTCTTCAATTGCTAAGGAAACAAAGGAGCAAATGGCTTCTTTGAGAAGTCATTTCTCTTTATACCCTTGGTTTGCTTCCTTGTGAAGCATACACACACCATTGTGTGTTTGTTGATTGGCTTGGATCCCATGTGAACTCAACACATTTAAGTTAGGTGTTATATCCGAGTCCAAAACACTTTCGGAGATCTGAAACAGTACCACGCGCCGTACTGACACGTGTACTCAACTGACTTACATGATTCACGAAATTATGGGTACTACAAGGTTAATGGAGTGGAGGCCAAACTTTGACAATATATTTGAAGGACGAAAATAGTCGTAAAAATGATTTTTTTTTTAGAATCACATGTCACGTGGGTAATGATCCAAAAACAGTTGTTTGTTTTGTGATCACATGCCACGTGGCATGTGATCTCGGTACTAGTGTAGCATTCAAACACTATATATATATATATATATATATATATATATATATATATATATATATATATATATATATATATATGACCCTTGTAAGGTGCCGCAACGTGATATGGTGAACATATTATGACGTCCATGTGGCACCCAAAAGACTCTTTTGGTGTTGGGTGCATTGTTTAGATCAATATTAAAGAAGGAAAAAAAATTCTTAAAAAGGAAAAGTCAAACATTGACTGATTTCTATGGTCTAGATTACAAGGCTAAAAAATACATGGTAAAGATGAATCTTTGAATGTTTTTAGGAAGTTGTTCTAAACACCGCAACCGTGCTCTACGTGGCACCATATCTCGTTGTTATTCATTATACATAACCTTTTTCCACACGCACACATACCCATAAAAACACACACACACACACACACACACACACACACACATATATCTGGCAAAGGGGAGAATGCGCCCAGGCGCACAAGATCACCCATGCACCCGATCGCTAGATCACATTCCACGTGGGATGATCAACCTAAAAAAACTCTTGTTTTGGGTTGATTAACCATGGGGCATTTAATTAAAAAAAAATATTAATTATGTGACTTTTTTATTGATGGATCAAAGATAAGGTAACGCCTCAAAAATTTGGTGTATTGATTTTCCCCAATTTTGGCCACATTTTTAATAGTGGAACAATCATAAAAACAATTTTTTTTATTGAATGGATGATCAACTTTGCCTAAGTTTCCGTGGCACCCGATCCTCATGATGGACGCCACATGATGGCCAACTGACATTCGGTGTAGATATTTCTCTACACCCGGTTGCATAGTCCCGGGCCTATATATATATATATATTGTTAACATTTAAATTCTTCACCTTGTTACCACTTTATTTTTCTTAGTATAGTGTTAACATCTAAGTTCACCATATTGCCATTTTAATTTTCTTAGTTTAGTGTTAACATTTAAGTTCACCTTGTTGCCAATTCTAATTTTCTTAGGGTCTGTGTGGATAGAACCTGGTAAAATGGAGTAAAGTTATTGATTTTTTACTCCATTTTATCACGTATTCCTAACGTGTGAGAAATGCAGGAATATTAAAATCCAGTGTTTGGATATAAGTCTGGAAAACACAGTAAAATGGAGTAAAAATGAGATTCAAGTCACTTTTGGGGATGTGTGCTATGTGGAATCAACTTCTGACCCTCTGATAGGCATGCCATGATCTTAAGATCTATCGTGGGAAGATTGGATAAAAAAAAATCTCCATCCTCTGATTCAAATCAAGCAGAATAGTGTACCCATTTCGAAAACCGGTGAGAATAGTGTACCCATTTCGAAATCACTAGAGAGAGAGAGAATTGTTTTGGGAAGACTCCATCTTTCATATGGATTCTTCATAGCAATGGAAGAAATGATTATTTATAGAGTTCAACCTTGAGATGGACTCTACTAAGGAAAAAAAGAGAAGGTTTTTTTTATTCGCAACCTGCCAAACAGGCTTAGTATGGTATGGTATATAATTTTTTTTTAATGGATATATATATATATATATATATATATATATATATATATATATATATATATAAAGTTGAGTGTAGGGATCTGCCTACACTCGCCCACACCTGGCTACATCCCTGATTATATCCCTCATCTAGAAAAAGTTAGGGTTCTACCAAAAGTGATGAGAGAGAGAGAGATGAACCAGTTGCTGCCCATCTAAAAAAAATAAAATAGCTGAGAGAGAGAGAGAGAGAGAGAGAGAGAGATTTACCACTTCATTCTCGCCTATTCTTGAGAGGGGGGGGGGTTGTAATCTATTTTGGAGTTTTGTGTTAAAGAAGGGTAATCTATTTACACCCTTAAAAAATACCCAAACAACTGAATTTATGGTAAAACTTTTTACCATACCACGTTTTCCTATATCCAAACAGGCTCCTATTATAAAATGATAAGTAAATTTTAAGGAGTTTGGAAGATAAACTAATACAATAGAATTTAGTTCGACAATGTTATTCTAGAAGTACTGGATACCAGGGTCATGATCCTATTGTGTCGATGCCAGTGCACAAAGTATTCGGGATTCATAATTATTAATTCGAAATTTAATCCAATCTTTCTCGAATTAAGTGAGAAACTAAAGTTTGTGATCTGTATTGACAGCCAGAGTATTTAGTTTGGGTCAGCTTGCCATAATAAATAAATTTTATAAACGATTTGCTTGCTATATTGCGCTAGGTGGTTGTTTTTCTTCATTATATCTGATAGATTTACTATGATCTTATATATTCCCGTTGTTTCAGGATTGGACTGACAGCCATTTATCTTTTAGTAATTCAATACTATACGAAGATCAGTGGAAAGGTGTCAGTAGGCCTAATCAAGTATGAAAATAATAAAAGCACAGAATATAGGGCTGATAGTTTGGTCTACAAGGTACTTGGATGAGTTTGGAATGGCACACTTGATTTGGCTATTCTTTTAAATAAAATCTGACTTTGTATTACTTCACCTATCCAGGTTTTTGGTCTTTATTTTATGCAATCGTATATAGGCTTGTTTTATCATGCCCTTTCACACCGTAACTTTACAACCCTTCGCCAAGTCTTGATTCAACGTCTGATTGTATCTCAGGTATCATACTGGTGTGATTTTTTTATTTTTTTTTTGGTTATATTATTTGGTACTTGGTGTTCCAGGGTGAGATCCATCCATGGTTCTCGGGACACTAAGATATTTACACTTGGAAAACATTTTCATTGACCTAAACATTTAAAGTGGTTGATCATAGTATGGGTTGACCAATATGATGATCTTGTGCAATGAATATGGAAATGGTGATTTGTTTGGGTGGATGGAATCTTAGTGTTGGCATAGTTTTTCAATTTGTTAAAGGTACCTGACCTAGGCACCAGTGGTGGTGCTTGGGTCATTTTCTCTCCATCAACCTTGAAAAATGCAATGATATTTTTTAATGCCAAATCAGTGAAATGTTAATAGTGTACTTTCATTGATTTGCCTGCTCCTAAATAGTTGTGTGCCTCCCACGGCTTGATTAGTTGGCAGGAGATTGATCCAAGCACTGCCGCTGGCGTGTGGAATGGGTACCTAATACCAGCCCATCAACTTTTGGGTGGTCCCTTCACACAGTGGCCTGCCACCTTGAAGTTAAAGTTGATGACCAATATATCCAACATGGATAACCCAAGTACCTGATAATACCCTTTTTTTGCTTTATCATGAGGCTGATATTTTTTACTGGAATGTTTTTTCAGGTGTTGGAAAATCTACTGGAGAATTCCATTCCTTACCTTAAATACAGCTATAAAAAATACAGAGCTGTTCAGTAAGCTCCTCAATCTTTTTTTTTTGGCACTTATAATTATGTACAGTATCACATATTTGTTAGTTTATTTTCTACTTAGAAATTCTCTTTAGGAAACCTGTATCTCCGCTAAATAGCAGTGCTAATACTGCCAATCCATGATTGAGAGTTTGAGGATGCGTTGACATTTTTGTCGAATCAAATTGTAAATTAGAAATCTTTTTAATTTTATGGATGAAAAGAAGAAGAAAGGAAAGAAATAATATTAAATAGATTTTAAAATAAGATGAAAAATGAAATAATATTAAATAGATAAAAACTGTCATATATAACCATATATTTTATAATCTATCATGCCACAAAATATTTCTTTCCAAATTATTAAACATTAACATCTATATTCTATACAACAAATTACATATACTTTCTAACTGTAAGAATTAAAATTAAGGAAAGAAGGAAATGATATAATTTGAACAATGAAAGGAGAAAATGACAAGATATTTGAAGAATGGTAATAGTAGTTTAGTGCAAGGTACAAAAAATCGGCCGATACCGATACGTATCGGTTTTTCGGCAAACTGATACGTATCGGTATCCTGTATTGGTATCTGACACCGTATCGGCCAATACGGGCCCGTATCGGCCGATACGTATCAGCCGATACGTATCAGTTTGCCTTGGTTGAGTTCTCTGTTTCTTTTTTTAAAAATAGGCCGATCCGTATCGGTATCGGCCGAGTCGTATCAGTCTCGGGCAAACCGATACCCGAGACCGATATCGATTTTGATACCTTGGTTTAGTGAAGCTAATTAGCGTTGGCAATGAAGATATAGAACTTAGGTTTACGGTTAGATGCACTGTGCACAAACATATATATATATATACAAGGTTGTCAACTTGTGAATCGAATCGTAAATACCAAGATTGAATCGATTTTTTTGAAAAAAATGCTAAAAAATATATAAAAAAATTTGAAAAATTTGCAAGTTGATAACAAAAAGTTTATCCATATCTATAAGATGACTATATGAGTATAGACAGAAAAGCGAGTCTATGTTATGAGAGTGAAAAAAAAACTAACATCATGATTCTTGCATTCATGCTTTTTAAGAGAATGGAAAAAAAGATGAACCATGCATTCATGCTTTTTATGAGAATGAAAAAAAATAGATAATTCATGCATTCATGGTTTGTCAAGCGGAGCCTGACGTATTTGCGCATGAAGCCCGCCCGTTCGCCGGTCCTTTGAAAACGAGATTTCGCTCAATGGACTGCTAGCATCATGCATTCATGCTCTTTATGTGAATGTAAATAAAAAAATATTAAATAGCATTAAATATACCTTTTAGTGGCCAATTGTGATGGAGGCACCAATCCCTTGAGAAATTATACGTGGAAACTCCTATTTAGTGTAGAAGATGAAAAAAACGGATTTCGATTTCGTTGAGGGATGAAGAAGATATTAGGATTTTAAGATTTGCCCTAAAAAAACCCAAAGAGACCAAATCTCTCTTAAAAGAAGTGTTTAGAACACTTATGTGCAATAAAATAACCCTAAAGAGATTTTAAAGTCATTTGATTCAAGGGATTTATGATTTGAGGGCTTGATTCGAATCGGTAAGGGTAGGAGTCGATCTAATCGTACGATTTGAATCGCAAATCTTACCGATTTTACAACACTATATATATATATATATATATATAGAGAGAGAGAGAGAGAGAGAGAGAGAGAGAGAGAGAGAGAGAGAGAGAGAGAGAGAGAGATCACCTTGTTTCGTTAACATATATATATATATATATATATATATATATATATATATATATATACCTGTATATCAATAAATTTGTTTAATCTTAAAAAAAAAAATCATGTATAACAAAATCCATGAAGCACAACTATAAACTTCCTACCACACTTACAAAGCACTCACCTTATTGAAAGTACTAGTGCCACACCAACACTCCCCCTCAAGCTGGAGCGTCTACATTAGGCATGCCTAACAGGACCTATAGCTCTTGAACTTGTGAAGGCCCACAATCATAAGTGAAGAAGTCTACAAGCTAATGAGAGGTATGAGTGGAGGGAATAGAGATGACCCAAAAAGCACTCGGTCGGACAAAAAGGGTAACCACTTTTTTTGTGCTAAGTTCTCTCTTGGAGAATTGAATCCGAGGCAATATGAATGGAAGCTTGATTGTCACAAATAGTGGTATAGCCTGGGTGAGAGTAAAATAAGCTCCTCCAAAAAAAGTCAAAGCCATAACAACTTACAAGCTCCAAAGACTACAGCTTTGTACTCAGCTTTGTACTCAGCTTTGATGCTCTATGATTAGACAACAAATTGGTTCTTACTCTTCCAAGTGATCAAATTGCCCTCCCAAGAATGTGTAGAAATCAGATGTTGATCTACAATCGATCGCAGAACCAGCCCAATCCACTTAGAATAACCAACAACACCAAGATGACCATGTCAAGCATATAAAATCCTTCGACGTGGGTTGGATTTCAAATGGCAAAGAATACTGATGCGGGAACTTACTAAATGCAATGCTAGGGCTGAGATTAGGATTAAAATTAATTTAATCAATTTAAAAATAATAATTTCTCATAACAAATTACTACGAAAATTCTAGAATTTCAATTAGGTGATTTAATTTCAGCCCAAAATAGCGTTACTTTCGTGTACGTTCCCTATCGCAGATCTAGAAGACTAGGGTTCTTATGAACGGCTAGATCTCCGATAGTTTTAAGGCGTCGAATGAACTCGCAAGCGGGTTCTCTCGATACCAAACGAAAACAAAAGGCTAATAAAATTAATGATGAATAAAATATTGATTTAGGGCTTTTATGAGATCAATAAAATAATTAGGATTACGCTACTTACGCAAACCGTAGATCTAAAGAAGATATAGATGGAAGAAGAGTTGGCCTCGCACCAAACCGCAAGCGGGAATCGAAGAATCGCTTTCCGTTTTGAGAGAATCACACCCTCACGAAAGTTTAGAACTCTCAATTTTGTATAAGCAATTTTCATTAACCAAAAAGTTATAATAAAAGTGTTTACAAGCCTTTAAATAGGCCAACGAATGCATAAAATTTGAAATCCTAGTATAACTCTAATTCCTAATTCAAATAAAAGAAATATCCTAATTCTTCTAAAATAATAAAGTCCTAAACAATAAGGAAACTAATCCTATTTTTAATAAAAGAAACAACTCTTACTTTCTAAAATAAAATAATAAAAGAAACTAATCCTAATTCAATTAGGATTCTCGAAATTCGTCACTTTATGTGTAGCCTCCGAAAGCTGACCATAACTTCTTCAATACTTGTCGGAATTGCTCAAATTTTGGCTCGTTGGAAAGCTACTTCGATAAGCTTTCAAATATGATCAATTTCGTATCAATCCGACTTCGTTTGACACTTCAAAATAGGCCAAACATAAAAGTGACGGGATTAAAAGTTAAAGACCCTAATAAATTTTAGATTTTCTTTTTTTTTTAAAAAAAGTCATTATTTCCAATCCGTCTGGCTTTTGTCTAAAAATTTGGTCTGTTTTTTGTCTGAAAATTTATGTTTTCCTTTTTGTCTGCAATTTCTATCTGGATTTTGTCTGAATTTTTGTCTAGCTTTTGTCTGAAATTATTCGTCTAACTTTTTGTCTACATTTTTATTAATATATATTTTAAAAAGCTTTCGTCTAAATTTTTTGTCTAGTATTTGTCTAACTTTTGTCTTGCATCACTTAGTTTTATAATTGCATGTCATTTCAATCTTATTGCATTCTATTTCATTAGTGTGCACGTCTAGTGTTTGACAAAAGTCCTCATCCATTGTTGGTTCATAGTGTTTGTCTTTTCTAGTATTGTGTATGAGTTGTGTTTGTGTCAAGCATCATGTATGAGTCACTTACATGTCATCGCGAATTCCTTACCCGTCATGAAAGGGCACTAGCCAAACAAAGAAACCGCTACACTCCAAATTCTTGGCAAAGTTACAAAAATCGTGATGAAACTAGAGTTAGGAGATACCGTCATCATCGTGAACCCGAGTATGACCCAGCCAAGAAGTTTCTCAAATCTATTCGAGATGAGGTTCCAAGTTTTGAGGGATGGTTAAACCCCAAAACCTTCGTGGAGTGGTTGTCTAGTGTTGAGGAATATTTTGATTGGTATGGTGTACCAAATGAGTACAAAATTAGACTAGCAAAAATAAAGTTGGAGGGTAATGCCAAAATTTTTTGGACTCGCGTAGAATATCGTATTGAATCTCTTCGAAATAAACACATCTCCACATGAGAGGACATGAAGGTGAAACTTATTGAAAAGTATGTTCCTTTAACACATCGTCACCTTCTTCGTAGTTTAAAAACCAAGACGGATAAGTGTCCTGATTGCCTTAAGTGTCAAGGGTTTGGACACTTTGCATACCAATGCCCCACAAAATTTCCCACTCAGAATTTATTGACTAAAAGAGTGAGTCCTAAGGAGCCGGAGAATAGGGAAGTGAAAGAAGTGTACGGCCCTAGTACCATGCTAAGTGAAGAGGAGATAGAAGAAGCTAATGAAAGTCTAATTTGTGTTAAAGAGACTTCTATTGTAAGTAGTGATGTTGAATCACCCACATGTGAACCAATCGAGCCACTTGCCTATGAGTCATTGGTACCCGTAGAGTTGGGCGCACACAACTTGTTAGTGCCCATTGAGTCGAATACATGTGAGTCCATCAAATTGGGTACACAAGAACCATTAGTGTCAATTGAATCGAGTACCCCAGAGTCTTTGGTTTTGGTTGAAGCGAGTACACATGAGTTAATCGAGTCGAGTGTACATGAGCCATTTGTGCCCTTTACATCATTCACACCAGAGTCATCAGAGTGTGCATCCACTTTTGCATATTACATTCATGAGTTGCATGCTGAGATTAAGAAAAGAATTAATTTAAAGAATGAAAATACAAGTTCTTTGCAGATTCTTATAGACGGTTCAAAGAATTTCAAAAGGGTGATTTTGTGATGGTTCGAAATAGACTCGAGCGATTCCCGTAAGGAATTGCAAAGAAGTTACAAGCTCACGGTGCTGGACCCTATCAGATCTTGAAGCGTGCTGGTTCTAATGTTTACATCTTAGATCTTCCGTCGGATTTGGGGATTAGTACGACTTTCAATGTGGAGGACCTTGTTCCATTCCATGGCCCTTCAACCATCCCTGCCAACCCATTTGAGCCTTCTACATCTGATGAAACAATAATTCTCCTACCCACACCACTACCCCCACCTACTTGGCAAACTCGTGAGATCATCAAAGATATACTGGAAGATCAGATTGTGACCACCAACCAAGGGGGACTTCAGAAGTATTTGGTCAAGTGGAAGAACAAGGCCGACACAGAGAACACGTGGATTACACAAGAGTTTCAGCAGATTGACCCGGATCTCTTGGAGCTCTATCACAACCAGTATTCATCGAGAATGCATCCTTTTAACTCGGGGAGAGTTGATGGGGACGTTCGATTCAAGCCGCTTCCGATCGAAGTTCTTTATATATTATCTGTGATCGCGACCGTGAAAATCCATGCCAACCAAAGTTCGAGGTCGAACTTTTTCAAAGTAGAGGGGATTGATGCATATTTTAGATCCGCCTGTTTGAATTGTGGTCGGATAAAGAAGAGACGCCAAAAGAGAAAGTGGGCTCACGAATGGGTTTTTAAAAAAAGGCCCGTTAAAGACCCGTTTGATCAGAAAGAAGAAAATCTAAAATTTATTAGGGTCTTTAACTTTTAATCCCGTCACTTTTATGTTTGGCCTATTTTGAAGTGTCAAACGAAGTTGGATTGATACGAAATTGATCATATTTGAAAGCTTATCGAAGTAGCTTTCCAACGAGCCAAAATTTGAGCAATTCCGACAAGTATTGAAGAAGTTATGGTCAGTTTTCGGAGGCTGCACATAAAGTGACGAATTTCGAGAATCTTAATTGAATTAGGATTAGTTTCTTATATTATTTTATTTTAGAAAGTAAGAGTTGCTTCTTTTATTAGAAATAGGATTAGTTTCCTTATTGTTTAGGACTTTATTATTTTAGAAGAATTAGGATATTTCTTTTATTTGAATTAGGAATTAGAGTTATACTAGGATTTCTAATTTTATGCATTCGTTGGCCTATTTAAAGGCTTGTAAACACTTATATTATAACTTTTTGGTTAATGAAAATTGCTTATGCAAAATTGAGAGTTCTAAACTTTCGTGAGAGTGTGATTCTCTTAAAACGGAGAGCGATTCTTCAATTCTCTCTTGCGGTTTGGTGCGAGGCCAACTCTTCTTCCATCTCTATCTTCTTTAGATCTACGGTTTGCGTAAGTAGCGTAATCCTAATTATTTTATTGATCTCATAAAAGCCCTAAATCAATATTTTGTTCATCATTAATTTTATTAGCCTTTTATTTTCGTTTGGTATCGAGAGAACCCGCTTGCGAGTTCGTTCGACGTCCTAAAACTATCGGAGATCTAGCCGTTTATAAGATCCCTAGTCTTCTAGATCCGCGATAGGGAACGTACACGAAAGTAACGCTATTTTGGGCCGAAATTAAATCACCTAATTGAATTTCTAGAATTTTCGTGGTAATTTGTTATGAGATTTTTTTTTTTTTTTATTGATTAAATTAGTTTTAATCCTAATCTCAGCCCTAGCATTGCATTTAGTAAGTTCCTGCATCAAATACGGTGGACATATTCGAGATGACAAACCCAGGATGAGCCCATAAACTAGTTCGATAAAATTAGGGCTAGGGTTCCAAGGTAGAAGAAGAAAGAGAAGAAGTGACATGGAGGAAATTAGGATTTAGTCAATGTAACTCAAACCCTTCTATTATTAGTATTTATATTGTTACTTACAATCTCATGGATACGGGGGTACAAGAAATAAGCAAAAACAAGCAAACAAACATAAGTGGCTAAACTACCAC
Source organism: Chloranthus sessilifolius (assembly GCA_021018995.1). NCBI lineage: Eukaryota > Viridiplantae > Streptophyta > Magnoliopsida > Chloranthales > Chloranthaceae > Chloranthus > Chloranthus sessilifolius. Next base: position 40,428,367 of record CM037593.1, read on the forward strand.
ACACACCTAAAAAAACTAAGTGCACCCACACTCTGTTAATACATTGCTTAACACTCCCCCTCAAGTTGTTGCAAAGATGTCGATCATACCCAACTTGGATGATATATCTTGCAATATGATTTTCGCGACAGCTTTGGTGAGAATATCGGCTAACTGATCTTCAGAGGGGACTTGTGGAGTGCAAAACTCTTGAGACTAAACTTTCTCCCTCCTAAAGTGGTAATCAACCTCTGTGTTTGGTTCTTTCATGGAAAACCAGATTCTCAGCAATATGAAGAGCGGCCTCGCTATCACCCTACAAGGTCATAGAAAGTCTACTTAGATAACCAAGTCATTTAGAATGAATCTTAGCACACTCCTCTTGCACCTTGAGATATGGCCCTGTACTCAGCCTCGACACTAGAATTTGCTACAACATGCTGCTTCTTGCTCTTCCAAGTGACTAAGTTCCCCCAGGAAGGTAACATAGCCAGTAGTAGACCTTTCTTCCTAAATTACTCAACATATTCCACATTCGTGAGTACTTCTACATCCAAGTGACCATGGTTACAATATAGGAGTCTTCGCCCCGGACTCGACTTCTCATATCTTAGAACCCAATACACAACATCAAGATGAGAAGAGCGTGGAGCATGCATGTGCTGATTGACCACATTGACTGCATAAGTGATATCAGGTCTGGTAATGGTGAGATAAATAAGTTTTCCCACCAAAATTTGATACTTTGTAGCATCCTTGAGAGGTTCTCCTTCTTCAGAATTGGTTGTACGATTTGGATTCATAGGGGTGGCAATTGACTTGCACCTCAACATGCTTACCTGTTTCAAAACATCACTAGCATACTTCCTTTGCAAGAGAGCAATCCCTTTCTTAGATCCAGCCACTTCTATATGAAGGAAGTAGTGTAGCCGGTCCGAGATCTTTGATGTCCAAAGCCTTGCTGAGATAACGTTTCAGCTTAAGGATTTCTTCACTGTCGTCCCCGGTGACAATGTTATCATCACCATTCACGATGAGAGCAGTTGTATTTGCTCTCCTTTTTACAAATAGAGTCGGGTCGTAGTGGCTCCTCTAGTACCCACACTGCATCACAACATCACTGATCTTCTAGAACTGTGCCCTCAGAGATTGCTTTAGGCCATAGATGGTCTTCTTCATTCTACAAACTTTCTCCCCTTGAAGCAGGAATCCCAATGGTAACGCCATATACACCTCTTCCTTGAGTTCTCCATGTAGGAAGGCGTTCTTGACATCAAGTTGATACAATGGCCAATCCTTGTTTGCAACCAGAGACAGGAGAACACAGATGGAGTTGAGCTTAGCAACCAGGAAGAATGTCTCTTGGAAATCAATGCCAGGAATTTGAGTGAACCCTTGGCAACCAGTTTGGCCTTCCATCTCTCACAGACCAATCTAGGCAATACTTCTTAGTATACACATGCTTCCTACACTTTTCTTGCCAGCAGACAACTCTACAACCTCCAATGTCTTGTTTTGCTCAAGGGCACTCATTTCCTGTTCCATGACCTCTTTCCATTTTTGGTTGCATTAAAGCTTCAAAGATAGAAGGTGGAATCCAAGGATGAGATAAAACTAGAAAAATAGGATGACAAGGCATGATAAGACACAAACTTACAAATGGGTGTCTTGTATCTATGCGTATAGGGCTGTCAACGGGCCGGGCCGGGCTCAGCCCGTTTTCAGACTTTTCCTGCTCGAACCCGGCCCGATTAGCTATACGGGATGGGCCAGGCCGGGCCGGTCCGGGTTTTCACCTTTTTTTAAATAAAAAATTAAGTTTTTTTTTTTATTTTTTTAAGGATCTTAGCTATCTGGGCCGGGCCGGGCCTTACACTTTGAAGCCCGAACCCCGGGCCTGTTTCTTATCCGGGCCCGGCCCGGCCCGCTTAATAAATTTATGAAAAAAGCTTGCCCGAACCCGGCCCGTTGACAGCCCTATATGCGTAGAGCAATGGGAAGGCTTAGATCAGAGGCATTCAAGGTAGAGGTTGAGGATTTTCGGTGCTCTCTTCACTACCTGGACACTTCTCCCCTTGAAGAGGGCACTGAGGAGGAGCAAAGAAGGGACTAGACTTGAAAAACGTGACATCTATGGTGACGATGAGTGCCCTAGTGGATTGATCATAACACTTGTACCCTCTCTAAGTGGCAGGGAACTCAACAAATATACACTTCATTGCTTTGCCTGAGAGTTTTATCACATTTATTGGAGGGAATATGGGCAAAGCAAAGGCAGGCAAAGATCCTTGGGGGCACGAGGGAGGGCTTACCATTCGGAGTGAAGAATAGGGAAAACATCCTATTAATGAGATTGGTAGAGGTGAGGACAGCTTCACTCCCACAAGTGTCCAGGTAGCCTTCTTATGTATGGCAGCCAGTTACTCCATAGCTTGTATCAATTCAGGCTACTATGATGCCTCAAGAACTGACGCGTGAATGAAACCAAATAAGATTGCATTTAGATAGGTTAGATAAGATGAAGAACAATCCTAATAAGACACGAATGTGGAACTAGGATGATCAATACAACTTCGCTTGCCATTATGATGGACAACCAGTATATAGTTGTCATCAATAAAAGGGAAAGATGACAAGCAGGAGAACTAGGAGCAAGAGAGGAAAGAGGATTACTTGAGAATGATGGAGCTGATGGACTCTACAGTCAGACCTTAGACCTACGTCAATCAGAATAGGTAAGTAGCTCTCAGACCATCTATAGTTGTAGTAGTAATTGGACCTGCAGAGCAAGCAGGTGTAGGCAATGGCGATATGGATGATAACAGAACATAAGGGGACAAGGAATGGGAAGTGAAGAACAAGGTTCCTAAAAAATGCCACATCTATCAAAATATAAGAGTTCTGTTGATGAGGATCGAAACATTGATTTCCCTTAAAATGTCCAGGATAGCCCACAACTGCACACTTGATGTCCTTATCATCAAGTAGGATTTAAATTCTAGACAAAGCAGGTATAACCAAAAACTTTAGGTCTCAGTAGTAATGACCTGGAGTAGAGATTGGTCCGACATGCAATGGATGAGATGACATGCCATAAGGACAACCATAGACCAATATATCTTAGGAACATCCATACCCATAAACAAAGATCTGGTTACCTCCATCAGATCACAGTTCCTGTGTTCCACAACTCCATTATTCTGTGGATTGTAGGGGGGTGAAAACTGATGAATAATTCCATATTCTTGGAGATAATCAGAGAAAGAATGTGATACATAACCATTCTACTATCAGATCGAGGGCACAACTGTTACAAGCATACTGAGTTTGAACTATCTAATAAAAAAAAGAAGCTCAACACAAAAATATAACAAATATATCTATGTGGCACATGAATAATCATCAACAAAATAATGAAAACCACCAACAAAAACCACAATACCACATCCAGGTGATAGGTACTAAAAAACTGATCAACCCTATTAATTTGAGTGGTAAATGACCATCAATCGAGCCATATGCCCAAAAACTGTGAATCTTGGCAGATTTAGAAAAACAGGAAAATAGGGAAAACATGTCGAAAAGGTGATAAAAAATTAGGGGAAAAACATCAATAAACTTAGAAAAAGGAGCTTCAGCAGATGACATGCTTCATGGAGACATCGGAGTATCTCGCCACTCTAGGATGATGTCAGCTTGGGTTAAGCTAAATGGATGGGTCCACCAGTCAGATGACTTGGATAGAGAGAGAGAGAGAGAGGTCGCCTCTTTTCTTTAATATGTACATGAACAGTAGGATCCTTTGTGAAGCACACTTCCTACGGCACTTTCAAAACATACCATATGCAAAGTATTTTGACACCAATAGTAGTGTATATCTTCCTCCTCCACAGAGAATTGGTAAGACACCATGATTCCTTGAAGAGTGGAGAGATACTTTCCTAATCTGGTACATGAATCAATAAAAATTTTATTATAAAAGTCCCTCACTAAAAAATTGTGAGTTGGTCAGCTGTATTGTCAATTGGCAAGGCTTGGGCCTACATTTTTTTGAGTTCTCGTTAAGCGCAAGGCATTTATAAGAGGTTTCCTATGCCTGTTGCCACTCATATGGTCAACCTATAAGAGTGTCGATGTGTGCACACGCGTGTATGCATGTATGTGATCTACCAAATCCTTTATAAAATCAATTGTCAAATTTGAAGGCATCATAATTTGTGAAAGTTGACATTTCATAAAAAATTGTGGCTAAACGAGTTGTAATCAGGTCTTTGGGAAGAATCACTCTTGTATATATGTGATACATTACATTGTGTGAGCTACCAAATCCTCTATAAAGTTAAATTGTCAGAGTTTGAGGGCTTCATAATTTGTGAAAGTTGTCTTTTCATAGAAATTTGTGGCTACAAGAGTCGTAGAAGAATCACTATTGTATATATGTGATACATCATATGTTGTGAGCTACCAAATCCTTTATAAAATTAACTGTCAGATTTTGACGGCTTCATAATTTGTGAAAGTTGACTTTTCATAGAAATCTGTGGCTAAAAGAGTCGTAGAAGAATCACTCTTGTATATATGTAACACGTTAATATATATATATATATATATATATATATATATATATATATATATATATATATATATATATATATGTGTGTGTGTGTGTGTGTGTGTGTGTGATACATTACATGTATGTGAGCTACCAAATCCTTTATAGAGTGATTTGGTGGAAGAATAATTTTATAAAGGATACAATTACATATATGTGATACATTTTATAGAAATTTGTGGCTAAAAGAGTCGTAGAAGAATCACTCTTGTATATATGTAACATGTTAATATATATGTGATACATTACATGTATGTGAGCTACCAAATCCTTTATAAAGTTTAACTGTCAGATGTTGAGGGCTTCCTAATTTGTGGAAGTAAACTTTTCATAAGCATTTCTGGCTAAAAGATTCATGATCAAGCCTTTGAGAAGCATCACTCTTGTATATATGTGACACGTTGATATATATGTGATACATCATGAGTACCTTGCATTAAAATGAATTTAAGCCAAAATAGAGAAATACACCTTTACAAGTTATAATGATACATGGATATCATGATTATTATATATTAACTTCTATCAAAATCGTGGATTTGTCAGTATCTCACTTAGATGTAAGCTATTTATAACATAACCAAATTCCTTAGTTATTGGAATACAAATTTTGATCTATGTTTCAAATGTTTCATAGTAAGAAAAAGAAAGAGAACGAATCTGGAAAGCCAATGCAGCAGCCTTCTAGAGTAGAGAAAGAGTATTTAAAACCTCCTTATTCTGCAAGTATCAGCGATGATTTTGAAGATGGCCTATTCGATGGTAATATATCCAAATATGAAATTTTGAATTACCCTATGAGAATTAGAATATATTCATTGGACACTGTTTGAAAATTCGAGTTTTTGTGCAGATTTTCTCGAGTTGGCCTTGCAGTTTGGAATGATTATGATGTTTGCATGTGCATTCCCTCTTGCATTCTTTTTTGCTGCCTTGGTAATTTTGTTAACCATTGTATTGTAATTTGGATTAATGGGGCATTACCTATATTGTTAAATGAAACCTCACAAGGGCACTTGTTTTATCAGATGGCACAGATCTTTGATCAATCCAATGCTGCAAAAACAATCTCAAATCCTTATGAGAATGGACGTTAGATTAAAATGGGTTCTCATTAGAGGCTTCAAACTATTAGTTTATGGTGTTTTTATATAGACCTTTTTTTTTATATAGACTGTTTTTTTACATCTAACATAGGATATATATTGATGTCCTTAGATTGGATGGTACTGATCTTCTGATGGGCATTTTTTTGGGCTAAGTAAAGTTCATATGATGTCTAACCACATGGACAAAGAGGATTGGTAAAACGAATACTCCATGTGGCATCATGTGGCCTAAAAGTATGCCAGTGAGGGTGCCATGTAGGTGACAAAAATCAAATCTCTTACAATTTCTAGGCTTGCAAGAAAGATCAAAAGTTAAAGAGTGATATTTTTATCTATTATAAAGTCAACATAATTATTAGTTCAACAAATGCAGAACAATATCACAGAGATTAGAACGGATGCATTAAAGCTTCTCGTCATGTTGCGGAGGCCCGTTCCTCGTGCAGCTGCAACAATTGGAGCTTGGCTAAATATATTTCAGGTATGTCTTCATACCCTTTGGAAATTGGAAAGATCTATGCTCAATTGTTTGGAAATTAGGAATTTTCTTTTAAGTTTTTTTTGTAAACTTGACATGCCCTTTTTTTACGGGTAAAACTGGATATGCCCTTCCAGTACAAATATTAGGTCAATGAAGCATTAGAAACATAAACTAGTTTTCTTCTAAATTGATAATCAATAAAGGAGAAAAAAAAAGATTTCAACTTGAGAATGGTTGTATATTCTATGTAAATTTTTCCAAGATTGGTTCATGTAGTATGTGTGTGTGTGCGGATCCTTTCCCAATCGTTGAACCCTAGGGAAGAGTCGCCGTAAGTCCACGTGGGTACTCGGTGGAAGGGCATTCTTTTCCACCGAGTACCCATCTAAAATATCTCTCATCATTTGGAGGGTTCCATCTGACCGTACAAATTTTGATTTATTGATTTTATCAATTAACATGTTTATGTCAAAGGGAAGTTGAAGCCTATATTATTGATACACACACACACACACACACACACACACACACATATATATATATATATATATATATATAGTTTATGGATTGCTTTGGTTTAAAAGCGATCAAGGTATCTTATAATCGTCCGATAATGTCTTGTGTTGTGTTAGTACTTCTTTACTATATATGTGTGAAAAGGTGATGGGTGGTAGGGGAGTATTATGGTTTTCCACTGATTAAGGAATCTTGAATTGCCTATACAAAAATAAAGTTAAATGGAAATAACCTTTTTCTCATGGTTACATGTTGTGGTACTATTTTAGGGTTGGGCTTATAGCTCAATTTGAAGGTGCACTATGACGAAACCTTGATGTCGTAGTTTCAATCCCAGCTTGACGAAAAAAATTTGTGATGCTATTATACTTCAGTGAAGATGGTGGATTATATAACTGGAGTAGGCATTGACTATGAACCAAATATTAAGAATCCAAATTATGAGTAGAAAAAGTATTTCTTGTGCATTGTTGTAACTTCTCAACAGAAGGAAGCTCGTAGCTATTAAAGTCAACTGTTTCTCATGCTACTCGAAAAACTACATGGTACTGTTCAACAGGCTTACACTTTTTAGATAATAATTTTGCTCATGTATACCAGCTGTATCAAGAGTTAATGAAAATTCGACAAGGGGAATTGATTCTTTTGAATTGCAACTTTTCTAGATAAAGCGTATGGGAAGAGTTAAGAAGGACTATTTGTCAAGGACTGCCAAAGGGATTGAGACAAGTCCAATATATGGGGAATTTCGGAACTATATTATGACTATTGATAATCCATGTTTAGATACTTGGGCTGTGTTTGGGATTGCTTTTTGGAGCCAAAGAGCAGTCCATTTAAAAGAGCAGGCCTAAATTGCTCTTTTAAAGAGAACCAATTCAGCTCTTTCCCTCTCCGAAAGAGCTAAGTGCACTTACAACCAAATATCAGATGCCATACAAGTATCAGATGTCAGAAACAGATTCAAATATCAGGTGCCAGAAACTGACACATATCAAATGCCAAAAACTGATACCGATGTCGAAAATTACCAGATATCATATGCAAAATCAAATATCTTTGAAATCCAACTCTTTTGTAACTTATGCATATGTAGATGGAAAAGTAACTCAATTTTCTTTTGGAAAACATGAGTATATAATTATAAGAGTATTTGAAATCCTCATATTTCTGTATAGAAATCTTACAATTATATTTTAATTTCTGTACAAAAATTTGGATAAAACCGAAAAGTTGCAATTATTTTTAATTTCTCTACAGAAATTTGGATAAAATTGGAAATTATTTCTTAGACTATAATTATTAAACTTTTCAACAACAAATTATGAATATAGATAACAAAATATATATTATATTATAAGCTATATATTTATGAATATACGGTACTTATCCATATTCAATATGGCTAAGTACCATATATTGAATGAGAAAAGGATGATTACTTAGCTTATCATTTGTTACTGCATGGATGCGATGATTATTTAGCTTATTTCATAAACAAGCAGAAATGAAGGTAGTACGATAGTCGTTTTGAATGCCATTAAATTATAACACAGTTCTTACAATTTACACGGGTGCTTGGAGGGGTGGACGGGATACAAATCTAACCTCAAGCATCTTACAATCAAAGTGGATGCTATCTAAACTCGAACCCATGTCCTCATGCTTGATAGCCCAATCTTTTTACCTTTGCACCAAGCAATGGCCACTATAATGATAAATTATAAGAGTTGTATTATTGTAAAATGACTATCGTACTAACATTTATACAATTATTCTAAGGGCCAAGTGCTATATAACCTCCTTGATTGTAACTTGCATCCAAAATTTCATTTACTCATATATGTGTATTAGTGATAGTTCGTAGTATGCAGGTTGATAATTCTTTATCATTATAGAATTATTGCTAATTCTATATTTCTTCCTTAAATTATAACTATCATTATAGTTTTACTTAAAGTACTGTTAAACAAGTTATCGACTTTTATTCTAATTAACTTGTTACCTTTCAATTCAAGGTAGTGGATACTTGTTCGTAGTAATTTGATATTGGCATCATAGCTAAGGATACTGCTTTCCGGTGGGGTTAGGACCCCTGAAGGTGACTAGGTTTTCTCAATATTATATTGAATACCAAATTGTTACGGAAAATTAAATCCATTGGCCAACATCTTAGTTATCTAGTATCTGTTATCAGTTAGGCACCAAGAGAACGACTCCCTGCTGATGGTGATATGACCCCTAAGGTGACTCGGGTTCAGTCCCGCATCGGGTAGTGTGACAGGCCGGATTTCCTAACCCGAAACCCGTGCTGTCATACCTGGGTGGTATCACGAATCGCGATCCGGGATCAGGAACACTTGGTACATCCACAAACACAATTATTCTAAGGGCCAAGTGCTATATAACCTCCTTGATTGTAACTTGCATCCAAAATTTCATTTACTCATATATGAGTATTAGTGGTAGTTCGTAGTATGCAGGTTGATAATTCTTTATCATTATAGAATTATTGCTAATTCTATATTTCTTCCTTAAATTATAACTATCATTATAGTTTTACTTAAAGTACTGTTAAACAAGTTATCGATTTTAATTCTAATTAACTTGTTACCTTTCAATTCAAGGTAGGGGATACTTGTTTATAGTAATTTGATTTTGGCATCATAGCTAAGGATACTGCTTTCCGGTGGGGTTAGGACCCCTGAAGGTGACTAGGTTTTCACAATATTATATTGAATGCCAAATTGTTACGGAAAATTAAATCCATTGGCCAACATCTTAGTTATCTAGTATCTGTTATCAGTCAGGCACCAAGAGAACGACTCCCTGCCGATGGTGATATGACCCCTAAGGTGACTCGGGTTCAGTCCCGCATTGGGTAGTGTGACAACCCGGATTTCCTAACCCAAAACCCTTGCTGTCATACCCGGGTCGTATCGTGAATCGCGATCCGGGATCGGGAACACTTGATACATCCACAAACATAGCGGAAATTAAAGCAGAAATCATTTGTTTAAAACAAATATTACATGGCCAAAGAGATTTCAATTTCTAAATGAGACATGACATAATAACAAAATAGTGGTTCTAATTCCATGAGAATGGATTAACAAAAGAACCAAAATGAACCACCGGTGATAGCTGACTATCACCTAAACAGTGGTTCACTCAATATGAGTCAAAATTTCTATAACAAAAAGGAATGGCTGGACATACCAAGCCTCAATCTCTAAGTTCACAAAACTATTCAAGAGTTTCCTAAGGGAAGAAATCCTCTGGTAGGGGTTCCAATTCCTCCGGAGTGTACTTCAGACTGCTTTTTGTCCCTGTGTCCTTCTTTGCGTTCACACCTGTGACGTATAGTCGGGGTGAGCTAATAGTCTAAGCTCAATAGGGGTCAATCAAACTAAATCTCATTTTTATCATATCAAGCGGGAATCAGATAACGTAATCTAAAACATGTTCAAAAAGTTATTCTGTGATATTGTTCAAGATGAAATTTTTATTTTAACACATGCAATTTTCGTATCAAATAGGAATGCAGAAACCAGTTCGGAGTTTAAATCAAATGGTGCATGACTCACATACAGTTTCTTGTCTAATACTTAACTTAAGTTACAACTTAACTAATCTCCTAAGCATATATAGCATAGGGAGCCAAACCGATGGGAATCCTCCTAACCACCGTCGTTCATTGAACTCTTACAGATTGTCCGTGTCAGACCAGGAATCAGAGGGAATCGTATCGGTTCAGAAATTGTACAGATAAACCGTCGTACCAGTGCAAAGAGCTGGAGGATTCATTTATGTGACCTTAAATCATCGTGCGATTTTAACATATACGTTACCATAGTGTCGTGTGTTTAAATCAACCAAAAGCAGACATTCAAATTCAGAATATCAGATTTCGGATATCAGATACATATACAGAGTTTTATTCCATGCTTATCTTTTTCTAGTTCAAACACAAGCGGAATCGAATTTCGAATGCAAAAATCAAAGATTATTCAAATCAGAGCCAGGCTTATTATCTAGATTCAATCATATCATTCATGCAAAATTCAAGTTAAAATTTGATCAGTGTTGAGTTTTCCCCTACCTTCGATTCGACATGCAAAAATTTCTTAGAACGATGCAGGAGTGCTAACGCACGCTCCCGATCCTCCTATATATCCTAGAATATTCAAGGACCATTAATAAATGATCAAGGGATCATAAAAATCAAAGTTCCGGATGATTTTTCAAAGAAAATCCAAACTAAGCCAAACTTGCTCAATCACGCGCGCGACATACAAAGTCGCGTGAGCGACTTCCCCAGACACACACTCGCAAAAGCAAGGCGCTTTAAAGGGCTCTTTAGCCTGTTTTTAAAGATATCATTCGCGCGAGTGATTTTCACAGCTGAAGCAGCTCGCGTGCGCGAGTTACAAAGTCGCGCGAGCGACTGTCGAAATTCTGAATCTCTCTTCGAATTCAAACTCTCTCTTCTCTCACTTCTTTATCCCCTTTAAACCCACATTAATCATTCATTTTCCAAGACGATAAATATACAAATTAAACCACAATCGAGTTACAAGATCTCACCTTCAAACTGGTAAACTATTCCTGACAACGATCGGAGGAACATGGTTCACCAACGCTTTTCGCCACACACGTCAAGAGGGTTTGTAACCCATCTTCTCGCAACCATATCGGAATGGTTGCGAAGATCAAATCCTTCTTAACGTACACGACCAACCACAATTTTACGAGCTAAGGAAATCATGTGACATGGCTCTCCATAAAAAAGGGGGTTTTCAAACAAAAGAGTTTCATAGGAAAGGGTTTCTTATTCTCTTTACAAATCGTAACTACTGGCACACTTGAGGTCTCTTGCGTCAACGCTCAAAAGAGAGGAACAAAATGCACGGAGGATCGTTGACGGGCCCAAGATTTCGAAGTGCAAGGGTTTCACGTGAGGAGCAACTTCCCTTCTTTCTCTCCTTCAATTCTCATACAAAAATGAAAGCAAAGGTAAGTGGCTTACGTGAGAAGCCACCCCTTATATATATATATAATTGATTTGCTTCCTTGTGAAGCATACACACCAATGTGTGTGAATAGCCCTCATCCAAAGTGAATTGTGGTCTGGTATGAAACTCGCACACTCAACATAGGTATTAGCCTTCCATTCACATAAGGTTGTGGTCCTGTGTGGAACTAGCACACCCAATCCCCGCAGTGGCCTAGGTTCGGTGTGAAGCTATTACATCGTAATTGTGTGTTAGTCTTTGTCTAAAACTCTTTAATGGAGTTTAAACGTGTCCAAACAATTTATCCGGAAAAGAATCTGGGACGGTACCACATGCCTTAATTGACACGAACACCTAGCTGAACGTATACGGTTCGGAAAAATTTTGGGGATATTACAGGTAGTGCCATCTAAAGGGAAGTGATATGTTGAGCGCTTGACATTCGTGCTTTATAGCTACTTTCGTAGCTTTACCTATATGGTAACCCAACCGCTATAAGTCGTTTCAGTATTTTAAGTAAAGAGAATTTAAAGCTTATTTCAATTTGATTTGGGATACTGATTTATTTTTCCATGATCTAAAAAGGATTTTGGAAAATCATCTTCCAATTTTTCATCTGTTTTCAGCATATGCTTAACAAATTTAATCATATTTGATTATTTATTCGCCACTCGTTTTTTCATTATGAAGAATATTGTTTGCATATTTTGTCTAAATCAGATTGTACTAAAATTTGGCGTACGAAGTTATTTTTCAAACGCTCATATATATTTTTATTACCCCAAAGTAGGGATAAAAATAAGAACAACCAAGTATTAGACAAACTGATGGACAAGTTGAAGATAATATTAACAAGATATATTCGTTTGGAAGATATGCAAAAAGAATAATACTCGGAAGTCGTTAATTATCAATGTAAGGAATATTATTTTGACTTCAGTTGCATTAGAAAAGGTTAATGATACAAAAGTGACTTTTTAGTTTTAAATTCTTTGGTATTTGATTATCTGTCTGGTCCTTTTGATCCGACTTATCTTACACCCAAAGTCTACGTATGTGGATTTTTGGGTGTGAAAGTTTTGAGTTCAACCTTGTTATCAATCATATTTGCGTAGGATGAAATTGTAAAAGAATTAAATTACGTAGGATCACTATTATATTTAAGTCCCCTTTTGACGTGAGGCTAATTAGACTTAAATTCCATTAAATCAAAGGTGCAAGTTAAATTTATGTCCCCTTCCGATGTGGTACAGTAACTTAACGAAATTATGTTAAGTGATAGGGCTAACGATTTTCAAAGAATTTAAAACTAAATTTAGTTTAAACAAAATTTGAACTTTTTATCATTTCTTAAAACTAATGACATTTAGACTGAACAAACTTAAACTTACTCTGATAAAATCCACGTACATAGACTCCGGGCATGACCTCAGTCAGATCAAAAGGACCTGACAACATGGGGTTAGGATAGAAACAAAAATACTAAAGAAAGTAAGCTAGAAATCATTTTATGTCAAATGCCAAACTAATCAAGTACAACTTGAGTCAAAATATATTCTTTTGTTTATTTCTAACTGCATATCTGACTAATTATAGTGAACTTGTCTTTCTTTTATCTAGTACTTGATTTCTCTTTATTTTGATCCGTAGTCCATGGTGGTTAAAATAAATGTGAGTGTTTGAACAACAACAAACAAGCTAAATTTCATTATTGTCAAGATGCAGGTAGTAAGGCAACATCAAACTGATTCTGAAGCAAAACTTAGGTCGATAATAGGATTTTTCAGGTGTTAGATATATAAATCCTTTATTTCAAACCATGATCAGGAATCTCAATAAGGATATCAAGTATCTAAATAGATATCTGAAAATCAGGTGTAAAGTGTAAAGAGTGTAACAGAATTAAATCATAAACAATCTTTCTTTATAAAATAATATAACTCAAAATGTCAATGTAAAGCTACCAAGTAGCTTGCACACAAATACCATTCACTCAACAGTTATTACTCATTAATCATATGCTGGTCAGCTAAATGATTTTTCATTAGCAATTCGGTATTCCAGTCGTGATCGAGAAACTATACAATATCGCAATGAGATCCTCAAATATCAAATAAAAGTTATCAGGTGTCAAGTATCAGTCATCAATGTCGAATATTAGTCATTAGGTTTTCGGCATAAGGAATCAGGAGCGGGAGTCGGGTATTTGATATCAGGAATCAGATGTCAAATCTTCGATAATAAAAAATATGCTATGCTTTCATATACAAAAATATAATGGCTTTTAAATCAAGTATTTTACTATCTCTATTAATTATGAAACTATAACGCGCGCGCACACACACGCACAGAAATATATATATATATATATATATATATATATATATATATATATATATATATATATATATATATATATATATAGGAAACAACTTACTATTAACTGGAAATGAAAAAATTCTTTGGAAAGTAAATAAAACTAACTAATTTATGACTAAACATAATTTAGATAATTTAGCGAATTTTAGTGTATCTTAATGTTCAAAAAATATAATACATGATTAGACTAAATGAAATCTACTTGTTTGATTACCGCATATTGAGTCCGAGTTGGACTGGCCTGACTGTGCTGTTGAGCCAAGCCTCTTCTTCTTCCTATTCCTTCTCTCTTGTTTTTCTTTCTCCCCTTAACCTCTTTCTCTCTCTCTCTCTCTCTCTCTATCTCTCTCTTGCTCTCAAAACAAGATGGAGTGGGATGGGATGGAACTCCCCCTTCCCTCGCTCTATTTAAAATGCCCACTCTTCCACCTTAATTTTTTTAATATCCTTCCACCTCATAACTTGTTTTATCTTTTTCCTCATCATTATCCTCATCTTTATCTTTATCCCTACCCTTATCCTTATCTTTATCCTTATCCTTAAGGAAATTATTATTTATCCCTTAACTATTTTAAAATACAAATTATGTCTTTTTTTGTCTCTATCTTTATTTACTTTTGAACTGTGACCTTCGACCATCTTCAAGGATTAAGTCCTGCATTAACTTCTTGATTGTGCCCCTTCATCACCTGTAAGGGCTAAGTCTTGTATCACCTCTTTGACAGTGTCCCTTGACCACTTTGAAGGGCCAGGAGTTAATTGACTTGCTTATTTGTGTCCCTTGGCCACGTCCAAATGCAAAGTATTGCATCACCTCCTTGACTGTGTCCCTTGGCTATCACGAAGGGCCAAATGTTGCATCACCTCTTTGATAGTTATAATAATAAGTATAACTATCATTTTAATGATAACTTCTCACTAGTAGTACTGTCATACTACTATAGTTATAATGATATACTATAACTATCATTCGTTATTGTATAATGAGAGTTGTAACAATTATTATAGATGTAGTTATATGAAATTATCCTACACTGATAGTTATGGTTATAATTGTAACTATCATTAGTTATCTTTATACTATCATTATAACTATCCTTAGTCATAATGATAGTTATCATTAACTATCATTAGTTATAATGATAGTTTATTATAACTCTCATCATTATTTGATATTTATTACCATTATAGTTATAATGATAGTTATAATTGACGTAGTTATTATAAAATTTCCGATAGTTCTAGCAATAATAGTTATAACTATCCTTATAACAACAATGATAATTATAATTAATTTAGTAATTATAGAATTTACGATAATTCTATAATGATAAAGAATTAGCGGCCTGCATATTACAAAGTATCACTACTGGTACATTCATATACATCAATTTGTTGCTTGTAACAAAACTTTTTGGAATATAGGCCGATAAGTATCTTGAACCTGTAAATATGAAGAATTATCTTCCTGAATCATAAACAAGCAGAATTTAAAGCTTCAAGTTATAATTATAGTTATAGCTTATTTATAAATATTTATATCATTATAAATATAGTAAATTTAAAGACAAAATGAGCGTAATTGGTATTTTTAAAATAATTAAGGGAAAAATGATATGTTTTTAAGGTCAAGGATAAGGATAAGGATAAAGATAAAGATAAGGATAAGGATAAAGACAAGAATAAAAATAAGGATAAGGGTAAATATAAGAATAAAAAATGATAAAAGAAAAATTATAAAAGATTATGAGGAGGTTGAAGGATACTATAAAAAAAAATTAAGGAGGTGGAGAGAGAGAGAGAGAGAGAGAGAGAGAGAGAGAGAGAGAAAGAGAGAGAGAGGAAGGAGAAGAGGCTCAGGCTTGGTAGGCTTGGCTCGATGGCGTAGTCAGGTTGGTCCAGCTCAAGCTCAGTTTGCGTTAATCAGGGAAGTTAGATTTCATTTAATCTAACCATGCATTTAGATTATTTGAAAATCAAGGCAACTTAAATTTCGTTTGGTCCATCCTAATTAGCTTAGAGTGATTTTTAAGATTAGTTTAGAATAATTATTATTTAATTAATTATGGTTATATTATCCAAATAATTAGCATGTAAATTAAATAAAATTAGTCTTCAGAATTATAAAAATTAATATGCACGTGTTAAAAAAGAAATTGGCATTCTTTTTATCTTCGCATTTGTTAATGAAATTTATTTTTGAAACATCTTTATTTTGCATTTGTATTCTTTTTTATATCAAATATTTACAGTAAAATGGCTCATATTTTGGACTTGTTATTAGTCCTAATACATATCTAATATTATTGTTTGTATATATTCAGTCGGCATTCAGTTTCTCAATTATAATGGATTTTTTCATTCGAATAAGTATTTGTCTCTAGCATCTAATATTAGTATTAGTATCCGGTTTTTGATTTGAAATGGTTTTGATATATGGAAACCAAATTTTAAGAATTTCATATTGGCATCAGAGTGAGGACAATTGGCTTCTAGTGGAGGTAGGACCCCCTAAGGTGACTGGTGACGCGGGACAATGACCCTAAAATGCGGAATATGATTTAATGAAGATTTTGCTGAAATTAAATAAATTAATTCAAGTTTAATCGCAGAATTATCTTTGATACCTTAGGGTTGGCAGAATTCTGATGGGTAGATCACAAGAGATCCAGATAGGGTCCAGTCCGATGCGCAAGTACTTTAGAGTCGAGGCGTGATCGGCCTAGAGATAGTACTCTAGCTTTTCTAGGATTAGGCGCTCGTCTTCGGTCCGATGTAGATGCGCGAACTCTAAATTGGGTTGTGAAAGGGATTTACGGTTTGTAAAGGCCTATGACTTTTAGATTGGTTTATGATTTTGGAAAAGGTATTGGCTTTGTGTGGTTTAGGGTTTCAAAAGGGTTTAGGGTTTTGGGGATTACAAAGAAGAAATTAGGCTATGATTTAGAGAAGTACGCAGAGATTTAGAGATATCAAATATAAGCAAACCATGCAAATCAACAACAACAATAAGGAAAATATGGGGGAATCACTCCCTTGGTCTCACACCAAACCCATCTCAGGCACAGATTACTCAAGCATAAAAACATTCAATAATCAATCAACTAACTAAAAATCTTTACAAGTCTCTATATATAGGTCACCAATAATTAATTTCAAAATAAAAGAGTTCTACTACTAATAAAATACAAAAAAAAAGTTTTCGCATGAAATCCCGTCTTATGGGCTCGCTCGCGCGATATTTATCATCCCTCGAGCGAGGCTCGCTTGAGCGAGTTTAAGTGATCGCTCGCGCGAGGCTCACTCGAGCGAGTTTAAGTGCTCGCTCGCGCAAGGGTTCTCTGCAGCGTCGCTCTCCTCGCGTGCAGCGTTGCTCTCCTCGTGGTTTGTGTCCGTTCCTCCTCTGAGGCTACGGTACTCGGGCTTCCTCTGCGCTTCTTCCGATACCGATAGAACCGGTGCGGTTCGAATCCAATGTCCATGTAAGTGGCGTCCCCGTCAATTTCCCTGGACCAAAAAGGTTTCATCACCGATGAAACACACTCGTGGTAGATGTCTAACAAGTCGGGGTTCAAACACCGAACTTCATTCTCGTGGACCCACGTGTTTTCAGACTCCGGTTTGTCGACCCATTTGACCAAGTACTTCTGGAATCCCCCATCATGTATAGAGACGGCATGATCGTTGATTATATCCTCTCTATCTCATTTGATCTCTGTCTGCTTGGGGAAGGAAGAGGTATAGGTTGCAAGGGTGGATTGGGGCTGGGGCTGGGGCTAGGGCTAGGGGGTGGCTGGAGTGGGTTTTCAGGAGGTGGGGTAAAACCCAAGTAAGGAACCAAGTCCTCCACATTGAACGTGGAACTAACCCCCGTACCTGGAGGAAGCTCAAGCACGTATGTATTAGGATCACTCTTTGCCAAAATTCTAAAAGGACCAGCGCCTCGAGATTGGAGCTTCTTTGCGGATCCAGATGGGAACCGCTCAGGCCTAACTCGGACCATCACATAATCACCCACGTTAAATTCTTTAGAACGCCTGTGAGCATCTGCAGATAATTTATATTGATTGTTGTTTGAATTAATTTTCTATTTAATTTCGGCATGCAAACTGTGAATGTGTTGTGCAAATGCATCGGCAGACTCTGACACTCTATGGGATGCAGACATGGGGATCAAGTCTAATGGGGTCCTAGGCCTATGACCATGCACAACCTCAAAAGGACTCATGCTTATGGACCTATCGACAAAATTATTATATGCAAACTCAGCTGTGGGTAAAATGGTATCCCAGGTCCTAACATGATCACCGACAAGACTACGAAGGAGATTCCCAAGGCTTCTATTGGTGCTTTCGGTTTGGCCATCCGTTTGAGGGTGGTAAGCTGTTGAGAATTGGAGCAATGTGCCCATCATGTGCCAAAGGGTCTACTAAAAATAACTCGTAAATTTAACATCCCTATCAGATACAATGGTTTTGGGCAACCCATGAAGACGCATTACCTCCGCGAAAAACAGTTTAGCAATATGAGATGCATCGGAGGTTTTGGAACAAGGAATGAAGTGGGCCATCTTGGAAAATCGGTCCACTACGACATAGATGGAATCGTGCTTCAGAGGGGTCTTAGGAAGTCCAAGCACGAAGTCCATAGAGAGGTCTTGCCACAGTGTATGTGGCACGGGTAAAGGAGTGTACAAGCCGTTATTTTGTTTGGTCTGTTTTGACAGTTGGCAAGTAGGACAATGCTTAACGACCCAGGCGACATCTCTCATTAAGCTAGGCCAAAAGAACCTATCATCTACGAGCGCAACAGTTTTATTACGCCTGAAATGTCTGGCCATCCCTCCAGCATTTAACTCCCAAATGAGAAAGTCATGCAATGAAGTGTGAGGGATGCAAAGGCGATTGCCTTTGAATAAGTACCCATCCTGGATGGTGTACACGGAGTGTGTGCTGGTCGGGTTACTAAGGAGAGCAGCGTACTCAACCCCAAAATCTGGGCACTCGGGGTACTCATCCTTTAATTTTTCGAACCCTACGACCTCGGTGCTCATTGTGCGCAAAGTCACCACTCGTCGACTAAGTGCATCAGCGGCCCTATTTTCAGCACCAGCCTTATGCTTTAACACGAATGTGAACCCTTGAAGGTACTTAGCCCACTTCGCGTGCCTTGGGTTCAACTTCTTCTGTGAAGCAAGAAAGCGCACGGCTTCATGGTCAGAGAACAACACAAATTCCTGCGGTCTAAAATAATGTTTCCAATACCAAAGAGATCGAACGACCGCATAGAACTCCTTGTCATAGGTGGAGTATTTTTGCTTCGCCTCGTTAAGTTTTTCACTAAAATAGGCCACGGGGTGACCCTCTTGGCTAAGCACTCCTCCTATGCCTACACCCGATGCGTCGCTTGCGACTTCAAAGACCTTGGAAAAGTCCGGCAATCGCATGACGAGTGCGCTACTCATTCATTGTTTGATCACAGCAAAGGCTTTTGTCGCCGCTTTGCCCTATTTAAAGTCCCCCTTTTTCATGCAATCGGTAATTGGGGCCATAATGGTGCTAAAGCTTCTGATGAAGCGATGATAAAAAGTAGCCAAGCCATGGAAGCTGCGGACATCGTGTATGTTCTTATGTTCGGGCCACTCCACAATGGCTTTAACCTTTTCAGGGTTTGTGACCATTCCATTGACCGAGATAATGAATCCCAAGAAGACAACGGAAGGTTGCATGAAAGTGCACTTCTTGATATTGGCAAACAACTCGCCCTTGAGAGTTTCACAAACCAGCCTAAGGTGGGTCAAGTGTTGATCCTTGTCGTGACTATAGATCAAGATGTCATCGAAATAAACAAGGAATTTGCCTAGAAACAGCCTCAACACTTCGGTCATGAGTCGCATGAAGGTACTCGGGACGTTAGAAAGCCCAAATGGCATGACCATCCACTCATAAAAACCATCCTTAGTCTTAAAGGCGGTTTTCCACTCATCATCGGAGCGGATGCGGACTTGATGGTAGCCACTCTTAAGGTCTATCTTTGAAAAGATCGTGGCACCAACCATCATATCAAGTATGTCATCGAGCCTTGGTATGGGAAACCGATATTTAACAGTAATCTTATTGATCATAAGGCTATCCACACACATGCGCCACGTACCATCTTTCTTAGGAGTGAGGAGGGCAGGTATGGCACACTGGCTCATTGACTTGCTGAATTAACTCAGCAAGTCAATGAGCTCCTTCAGAAGGGGTTCAACCTATAGTGGGGCAGGTTCGGTATGGTAGATCCAGGAACCAAGTCTATTGCGTGTTGGATATCACGCAGGGGAGGGAGTTTGTTTGGTAAGTCTTCAGGGAAGACGTCCGTAAACTCTTTTAAAATCCGCTCAACCTCCTTGGGACACTCACTCACCGACTCGGGAGCACTCTCTACGGTGACAACTACGTACACCACTCTCATCTTTTAATGTTTTCTCGAACTTAGAAGGACTCACAATATTAATGGATTTAGAAGACTCACCCTTCTTTTCAACAGTGTTGGTCGATGGTGTTTTGGGAGGCAAAGGGTGTAAAGTGATCTTTTTGCCCTTACGCATGAACGTGCATATGTTTGTTCGACCAGAAAGAGTCACGTCCATGTCATAGAGCCACGACCTTCCCAAAATGATATGGCCCACATCCATCGGCACCACATCGCACCATAAGGTGTCCGAATAAGAACCTAATTGAATCGGTACACGACACCTTTTCGATAAGGGAATGGATGAAGAATTGACCCATGCGACTTTATAAGGTCTCGGGTGGGCTTCGGGTGTAAGCCCTAAGCGGCGGACTGCATGAGTGGATATGACATTCGTACAACTACCGCTATCCACAATGACCCTACAATTCTTTTCACAAAATCTGGCATAGGTGTGGAAGATGTTCTCCCTACGCCAGTCATCCTTTTCATCCCGTTGAGGCTGTGCAAGGGCACACCTCACAATTAAAGCATGACCAATAGCATCACCCTCTTCATCACTGGGTGTGCTAACCAGTTCAAATACTTCCTCTTCAACCACTACCTCATCATCATCCTCCTCTCCCTCAATGAAGAGTCCTTTGGGGTTCTTTCGTAGGGCATTGGGCGGCAATGTGTCCCATCCCATGACATTTATAGCATTTTACTTGAGAATTAACCCTTGAAGATTCTCCAACTACACCTTTTCCCTTTTCAAACCTAGAATTGGTAGGGGCGGGTTGTGTAGGTTTAGGATGAGGATTGAATCGTCCCTCACCGGATCATTGATTATTATATTGTGGCTCGGTTCTCTTCACCACCGTAGTTTTCAAGTATCATTTAAGATCTTGTACAACGGTATAACATCTTTCAAGAGTTTCTACGGGGTGAGAAATCAACTCTTTTTGCAACTCAAGTCGCAATTCGGTGCGGAATCTAGAGAGAGTGATTTCAGGGTCTTCTGATACTTTTGCCCTCATCATGAACTCTTCAAGTTTGGCAATGTAATCGGTCATGGGCATACCACCTTGGCGTAAATTTTGCCACTGGT
The DNA here is from genome assembly GCA_021018995.1 of Chloranthus sessilifolius. Lineage (NCBI taxonomy): Eukaryota > Viridiplantae > Streptophyta > Magnoliopsida > Chloranthales > Chloranthaceae > Chloranthus > Chloranthus sessilifolius. Next base: position 40,450,004 of record CM037593.1, read on the forward strand.
CGAGAAGGCGTTGGTGGTATGATAAAGGAACATACTTTTCAGTAAGTCGTTCCTTCATGTCATCCCAATGGGTAATGGGAGGACAACCCGCGTTCACCCTAATGCGCTCAACAATGAGCCAAAAAAGTCGAGCTTGACCAACCAACTTCATTTTAGCGAGTCTAACGCAACGGTCGTCATTCATGGCATACCAATCAAAGTGTTGGTCCATGTCAGAAAGCCAATCGAGGAAGACGGTAGGGTCCGTTCTTCTATCGGAAGTCGGAATCTCAACTTGGACGTTCTTAAGGAGTTGAACTTCGGGGTCATAGTCATCTCTACGATAATCCCTACGGTTTCGGTTGTCTTGGCGACCATTACGTTCAAAGTGTGGACATTCACGCTCTTGGTATTAATTTTCCAACCCACCCATCGCTTCCAGTTGGTTGATTCGATCACGTAATCTATCATTACCAACTCCTAGGGATGTTTAGGCTTGCTCAATGGTATTTAGACGTGCACTAATCGCACCCAACTCTTCTCGCATACCATTAAGGGCATTGAGAATCGCACTCGAGTCCATGGTGATCACAAGGTCTATTAGGGTTCTAATATGGAATGCATTATGGACTCACAAAAACAATGCAATAAAATAAATATGACAAGCAAAGATGTCCTAACCTAGAAAACCTAGGGCTTTGATACCAAAACTGACGCGGGACAACGACCCTAAAATGCGGAATATGATTTAATGAAGATTTTGCCGAAATTAAATAAATTAATTCAAGTTTAATCGCAAAATTATCTTTGATACCTTAGGGTTTGCAGAATTCTGATGGGTAGATCACAAGAGATCCAGATGGGGTCCAGTCCGATACGCAAGTACTTTAGAGTCGAGGCGAGATTGGCCTAGAGATAGTACTCTAGCTTTTCTAAGATTAGGCGCTCGTCTTCGGTCCGATGTAGATTCGCGGACTCCAAATTGGATTATGAAAGAGATTTACGGTTTGTAAAGGCCTATGGCTTTTAGATCGGTTTATGATTTTGGAAAAGGTATTGGCTTTGTGTGGTTTAGGGTTTCAAAAGGGTTTAGGGTTTTGGGGATTACAAAGAAGAAATTAGGTTATGATTTAGAGAAGTACACAGAGATTTAGAGATATCAAATATAAGCAAACCACGCAAATCAACAACAACAATAAGGAAAATATAGGGGAATCACTCTCTTGGTCTCACACCAAACCCATCTCAGGCACAGATTACTCAAGCATAAAAGCATTCAATAATCAATCAACTAACTAAAAGCCTTTACAAGCCTCTATATATAGGCCACCAATAATTAATTTCAAAATAAAAGAGTTCTACTACTAATAAAACACAAAAAAGAAATTTTCACATGAAATCCCGTCTTACGGGCTCGCTCGCGCGATATTTATCATCGCTCGAGCGAGTTTAAGTGATCGCTCGCGCGAGGCTCTCTCAAGCAAGTTTAAGTGCTCGCTCGCGCGAGGGTTCTCTGCAGCGTTGCTCTCCTCGCGTGCAGCGTTGCTCTCCTCGCGGTTTGTGTCCGTTCTGCCTCTGAGGCTACGGTACTTGGGCTTCCTCTACGCTTCTTCCGATGCCGATAGAACCGGTGCGGTCCGAATCCAATGTCCATGTAAGTGGCGTCCCCGTCAACTGGTTTTAGTCCCACGTTGGCAAGACCAGTACAAAGTAATTTGCATTTAATTTCATGATATTTCTATGTAGAATACCAATAAGTCGAGCACCAATGGTGCGTAGAAGACTTCGGTAATGGAAAATCAATTAGCTAGCCAACATCTCTCTAATCTGTTATCACTTATGTACTATTTGTTATGGAACAGATGTTCGATATTTGTATCCTAATTACGTTGTATGTGGTATAAGTCAGTTTAAAGATATAATATAATGACTGTACAAAGGAATAGCGTCCATTTCAGTTTGATTTTTGATAGTATTTCAATTTCCCATAATTTGGAAAGGGATTCCTGAAAATCATTTTTGTCTATTAAATTCTACAAGTTATTATCTAATTTCAGCACATGCTTGTCAGATTTGATTCATGTTTGCTTTTATAATCTGAGATTTTCCGCTCAAATGTCTTATCTGCATTTTGAACGAAATCTAACTTGATTCGTACGATAGTTGTTATTATTAGTATAATTATTAAATAAATTTCTACAAGCAATAGTTTATTTAACTCCTAATTTTATTCTACACTTGACACCTGATATATGTTGTGCTTAGTTTTCGCAATCGTTATGTGATGATTGGGGGTTATGAGGTTTGCAATTGCAGTCGTACGATTTAAACCTTAGGGAAGAAAACTATGTGAAGTACAATACGCTGATTAATAGAAACTCTTGATACTCTAGGGAATTTTTTATGACGAAAAGCGGGGAGTCATACATTTTGAGGACAAAATTTTTTGTAAGGGGGATGTAATAACCCAAAATTTACTGATAAGTAATTTTCGCTATTGGTAAGATATAATGGTCATTTCGGAGAAAGATATGGGTAAAAGGGAAATTTTGGTTTGGGATATAATGGTCATTTTAAAGAAAGACAGGAGTAAAAATTGAGGACATAATGAAATTTCTACATGAATTGATACACCTAACCAACGTGTAGTTGCCTCACCCCTAACTCTTGAACAAGTCGGAGAAAGTAGAGACCAATCAAGGAGGTGATGCAACAGTTCGCCTTTAGAAGTGGTCAAGGGTCATTGTCAAAGAGTTGATACACAACTTAGCCCTTGGAGGTGGTCAAGGACGTAATGCAAGACTTAACCCTTGAAGGTGGCCATGGGGTGCAATACGAAAAGAAATAAATAAAGAGGAGATAAAAATTGACATAATTAATATATTCAAAGTCGTTCAAGGACAAATAATAATTTCGTCTTATGACTAAGGAAAAGGATAAAGATAGGAATAAAGATGTGAGAATGATAAGGGTAAGAGGAAATGAAATAAAATAAAATATTATCAGGTGGAATGATATTATTAAGAAGAAAATTTAAGATGGAAGAGTGGGAGCTATAAATAGGGGAGGGGAGGGAGTTCCATCCTGTCCCACTCCCCATCCGGCCTTGAGAGAGAGAGAGAGGGAGGGGGGGGGAAGGAGGAGATGCTCGGGCATGGCTCTTTGGTGCAGTAAGGTCAGTTCAGCTCAGGCTCAGTGATGCGAATTTTAGATCCACCTGTTTGAATCGTGGTCGGATAAAGAGGAGACGTTAAAAGAGAAAGTGGACCCACGAATGGGTTTTTTAAAAAAAAAGGCCTGTTAAAGACCCGTTAGATCAGAAAGAAAAAAATCCAAAATTTATTAGGGTCTTCAACTTTCAATCCAGTCACTTTTATGTTTGGCCTATTTTGAAGTGTTAAACGAAGTCAGATTGCTGCGAAGTTGGTCATATTTGAAAGCTAATCGAAGTAGCTTTCCAACAAGCCAAAAATTCGTGCAATTCCGACAAGTATTGAAGAAGTTATGGTCAGTTTTCGGAAGCTGCACAAAAAGTAACGAATTTCAAAAATCCTAATTGAATTAGGATTAGTCTCTTTTATTATTTTATTTTAGAAAGTAAGAGTTGTTTCTTTTATTAGAAATAGGATTAGTTTCCTTATTGTTTTAGGACTTTATTGTTTTAGAAGAATTATGATATTTCTTTTATTTGAATTAGGAATTAGAGTTATACTAGGATTTCTAATTTATGCATTGGTTAGCCTATTTAAAGGCTTGTAAACACTTTTATTATAAGTTTTTGGTTAATGAAAATTGCTTATGCAAAATTGAGAGTTTTAAGCTTTCATGAGGGTGTAATTCTCTCAAAATGGAGAGCGATTCTTCGATTCCCGCTTGCGGTTTGGTGCGAGGCCAACTCTTCTTCCATCTCTATCTTCTTTAGATTTATGATTTGCGTAAGTAGCGTAATCCTAATTATTTTATTGATCTAAAAAAAGCCCTAAATCAATATTTTGTTCATCATTAATTTTATTAGCCTTTTATTTTCATTTGATATCCGCTTGCGAGTTCGTTCGACACCCTAAAACTATCGAAGATCTAGCCGTTTATAAGAATCCTAGCCTTCTAGATCCGCGATAGGGAATGTACACTAAAGTAATGCTATTTTGGGCCGGAATTAAATCACCTAATAGAATTTCTAGAATTTTCCGTGATAATTTGTTATGAGAAATTGTTATTTTTTTAATTGATTAAATTAATTTTAATCCTAATCTCAGCCTTAACATTGGATTTAGTAAGTTCTCGCATCAAATTGGTATCAGAGAGTCAGTTTAGTGTTAGGTTTGATTTAAAAAAAAAAAAATTCATTATTATTTCCGTCTGTCTTTTGTCTGAATTTTTTTTTCTTCAAATTTAGTCTAGCCTTTGTCTAACTTTTGTCTTGCATCACTTAGTTTCATAATTGCATGTCATTTCAATCTTATTGTATTTTATTTCATTAGTATTCATTAGTGTGCACGTCTAGTGTTTGACAAAAGTCCTCATCCATGGTTGGTTCATAGTGTGTCTTTTTTTAGTATTTTGTCTGAGGTGTGTTTGTGTCAAGTATCATGTATGGGTCACTTACATGTCACCGTAAATTCCTTACCCATCATGAAAGGGTACTAGCCGAACAAGGAAACCGCTACACTCAAAAATCTTGGCAAACTCTCAAAAATCGTGATGAGTCTAGAGTTAGGGGATACCCTCATCATCGTGAACCCAAGTACGACCCTGCCAAGAAGTTTCTCAAATCTATTCAGAATGAGGTTCCAAGTTTTGAGGGATGGTTAAACCCCAAAACCTTCATAGAGTGGTTGTCTAGTGTAGAGGAATATTTTTATTGGTATGGCGTACCAAATGAGTACAAACTTAGGCTAGTAAAAACAAAGTTGGAGGGTAATGCCAAAATTTTTTAGACTCGTGTAGAACGTCATACTGAATCTCTTCGGAATAAATACATCTCCACATGGGAGGACATGACTGTGAAACTTATCGAAAAGTCTGTCCCTTTAACACATCGTCACCTTCTACGGAATTTGAAAACCAAGACAGATAGGTGTCCTGATTGCTTTAAGCGTTAAGGGTTCGGACACTTTGCATATCAATGCCCCACAAAATTTCCCACTCTTAATTTATTGACTAAAAGAGTGAGTCCTAAGAAACCGGAGAAGAGGGAAGTGAAAGAAGTGTACGGCCCTAGTATCGTGCTGGGTGAAGAGGAGATAGAAGAAGCTGATGAAAGTCTAGTTTGTGTTAAAGAAACTTCTATTTCCCTTGTCAGTAGTAATGTTGAGTCACTCACACTTGAACCAATCGAGCCACTTGCCTATGAGTCATTGGTACCCGTAGAGTTGGGCGCACACAACCTGTTGGTGCCCATTGGGTTGAATACATGTGAGTCCATCAAACTGGGTACACAAGAACCATTAGTGTCAATTGAATCGAGTACTCCAGAGTCTTTGGTTTTGGTTGAAGCGAGTACACACGAGTTAATCGAGTCGAGTGTACATGAGCCATTAGTGCCCTTTGCATCATTCACACAAGAGTCGTTAGTGTCAGTAGTGTCACTTACACATGAGCCTATAGACTCTGTAAATGCACGTACACCTTTTTTAGGCCTAACAACAAAACCTTCAGACTCATTCCTTGATGCCCATCCACCTGAGCCCAATCCTATCTACTCATTGATTTTCAAATACCCGCCTGAGCAATATGTGAAGAGGTTAGATGGAAAAGTTTTGGGAGATCCATATTTTGTTACCAAGGTAAAGACACATCAAGCATATCGAGAATATCTTCTTAAGTGGAAAGATAAACCGAGAATTGACAACACTTGGACTGCAAGGAGAATACAATCTGAGAAACATCAGGCATATCTCATCTAGTGGAAGGGTAAGTTGAACACTCGAACACACAGATTTTCTCCCAATGTCGATTCATCAAAGGCCATCAGATTCAGCATCCACTTTTGCATATTGCATTCATGAGTTACATGCTGAGATTAAAAAAAGAATTAATGCAAACAATAAAAAATACAAGTTTTCTGTAGATTCTCATAAACGGTTCAAAGAATTTCAAGAGGGTGATTTTGTGATGGTTCGGAATAAACATGAGCGATTCTCACAAGGAGTTGCAAAGAAGTTACAAGCTTGCGGTGTTAGACTTTATCAGGTCTTGAAGTATGCTGGTTCTAATACTTACATTTTAGGTCTTTCACCGGAATTGGGGATTAGCATGACTTTCAACATGGAGGATCTTGTTCCATTCTATGGCCCTTCAACCATCCCTGCCAACCCCTTTGAGCCTTTTGTATCCGATGACCCAATTATCCCCTTACCCATGCCGTTACCCCCACCTACTCGGCAAATTCGTGAGATCATTGAAGATGTGCTGGAAGATTAGATTGTGTTCACCAACCAAGGGTACTTAAGAAGTATTTGGTCAAGTGAAAGAACAAGGCCGACACAGAGAATACTTGGATTACACAGGAGGAATTTCAGCTGCTTGATCCAGATCTTTGGATCTTTATCACAATCAGTATTCATCGGGAATGCATCCTTCTAACCCGAGGAGAGTTGATGGGGACATCCGATTCAAGCTTATTCCGATCAAGGTTCTCTATATATTGTCTGTGATCGCGACAGTGAAAATCCATGCCAACCAAAGTTTGAGGTCGAACTTTTTCAAAGTAGTGGGAATTGATGCGAATTTTAGATCCACCTATTTGAATCGTGGTCGGACAAAGAGGCGACGTCAAAAGAGAAAGTGGACCCACGAATGAGTTTTAAAAAAAAAGGCTCGCTAAAAACCCGTTTGATCAGAAAGAAGAAAATCCAAAATTTAGTAGGGTCTTCAACTTTCAATCCCGTCACTTTTATGTTTAGCCTATTTTGAAGTGTTAAACGAAGTCAAATTGATGTGAAGTTGGTCATATTTGAAAGCTTATCGAAGTAGCTTTCCAACATGCCAAAAAACGTGCAATTCCGACAAGTATTGAAGAAGTTATGGTCAGTTTTCGAAAGCTGCACAAAAAGTGACGAATTTCAAGAATCCTAATTAAATTTGGATTAGTCTCTTTTATTATTTTATTTTAGAAAGTAAGAGTTGTTTCTTTTATTAGAAATATGATTAGTTTCCTTATTGTTTTAGGACTTTATTGTTTTAGAAGAATTAGGATATTTATTTTATTTGAATTAGGAATTAGAGTTATATTAGGATTTCTAATTTATGCATTCGTTAGCCTATTTAAAGGCTTGTAAACACATTTATTATAATTTTTTGGTTAATGAAAATTGCTTATGCAAAACTGAGAGTTCTAAACTATCATGAGGGTGTGATTCTCTCAAAACGGAGAGCGATTCGTCGATTCCCGCTTGCAGTTTGGTGCGAGGCTAACTTTTCTTCCATCTCTATATTCTTTAGATTTATGGTTTGCGTAAGTAACGTAATCCTAATTATTTTATTGATCTCATAAAAGTCCTAAATCAATATTTTGTTCATCATTAATTTTATTAGCCATTTATTTTCGTTTGGTATTGAGAGAACCCGCTTGCGAGTTCGTTCGACGCCCTAAAACTATTGGAGATCTAGCCGTTCATAAGAACCCTACTCTTCTAGATCCGCGATAGGGAACATACAGTAAAGTAACGCTATTTTGGATCGGAATTAAATCACCTAATTGAATTTCTCGAATTTTCCATGATAATTTGTTATTTTTTTAATTGATTAAATTAATTTTAATCCTAATCTCAGCCCTAACATTGCATTTTATAAGTTCCCGCATCAAATTGGTATCAGAGAGTCAGTTTAGTTTTACGGTTTATTTTTAAAAAAAAAAATTCATTATTATTTCCGTCTAGCTTTGGTCTGAAAATTTTTATCTAGCTTTTGTCTGTAATTTCGGTCTGTCTTTTGTCTATATATATTTTTTTAATTTAGTCTAGCCTTTGTCTAACTTTTGTCTTGCATCACTCGGTTTCATAATTGCATGTCATTTCAATCTTATTGCATTTTATTTTATTAGTGTGCACGTCTAGTGTTTGACAAAAGTCCTCATCCATGGTTGGTTCATAGTGTCTTTTTTTAGTATTGTGTCTGAGTTGTGCTTGTGTCAAGTATTATGTATGGGTCACTTAAACGTCACCGTGAATTCCTTATCGTCATGAAAGGGTACTAGCCGAACAAGGAAACCGCTACACTCAAATTTTTTGGCAAAGTCCCAAAAATCGTGATGAGACTAGAGTTAGGGGATACCCTCATCATCGTGAACTCGAGTACGACCCTGCTGAAAAGTTTCTCAAATCTATTCGGAATGAGGTTCCAAGTTTTGAGGGATGGTTAAACCCCAAAATCTTCGTAGAGTGGTTGTCTAGTGCAGAGGAATATTTTAATTGGTATGGCGTACCAAATGAGTATAAAATTAGGCTAGCAAAAACAAAGTTGGGAGGTAATGCCAAAATTTTTTGGACTCGCGTAGAACGTCGTACTAAATCTCTTCGGAATAAACACATCTTCACATGGGAGGACATGACGGTGAAGCTTATCGAAAAGTATGTCCCTTTAACACACCGTCACCTTCTACGGAATTTGAAAACCAAGACAGATAGGCGTCCTGATTGCCTTAAATGTCCAGGGTTCAGACACTTTGCATACCAATGCCCCACAAAATTTCCCACTTCGAATTTATTGACTAAAAGAGTGAGTCCTAAGAAACTGGAGAATAGGGAAGTGAAAGAAGTGTACAACCCTAGTACCGTGCTGAGTGAAGAGGAGATAGAAGTTGATGAAAGTCTAGTTTGTGTTAAAGAGACTTCTATTTCCCTTGTGAGTAGTGATGTTGAGTCACTCACACTTGAACCAATCGAACCACTTGCCTATGAGTCATTGGTACCCATAGAGTTGGGTGCACACAACTTGTTGGTGCTTATTGGGTTGAATACATGTGAGTCCATCGAACTGGGTACACAAGAACCATTAGTGCCATTTGAGTCTAGTACCTCAGAGTCTTTGGTTTTGGTTGAAGTGAGTACACACGAGTTAATCGAGTCGAGTGTACATGAGTCATTAGTGCCCTTTGCATCATTCACATAAGAGTCGTTAGTGTCAGTAGTGTCACTCACACATGAGCCTATAGAGTCTGTAGATGCACGTACACCTTTTTTAGGCTTAGCAACAAAACTTTCAGACCCATTCCTTGATGCCCATCCACCTGAGCCCAATCCTATCTACTCATTGATTTCCAAATAACCGCCTGAGCAATATGTGAAGAGATTAGATGAAAAAGTTTTGGGAGATCTATATTTTGTTACTAAGGTAAAGACACATCAAGCATATCGAGAGTATCTTCTTAAGTGGAAAGGTAAAGACACATCAAGCATACCTCATCCAGTGGAAGGGTAAACTGAATACTAGAACACACATAGATTTTCTCCCAATGTCCATTCATCAAAGGTCATCAGAGTCTGCATCCACTTTTGCATATTGCAGTCATGAGGTACATTATGAGATTAAGAAAAGAATTAATGCGAACAATGAAAAATACAAATTTTCTGTAGATTCTCATACACGTTCAAAGAATTTCAAGAGGGTGGTTTTGTGATGGTTCGGAATAAACCTGAGCGGTTCCCGCAAGGAGTTGCAAAGAAGTTACAAGCTCGCGGTGTTGGACCCTTTCAGGTCTTGAAGCATGCCGATTCTAATGCTTATATCTTAAATCTTTCGCCCGAATTGGAGATTAGCACGACTTTCAACATGGAGGACCTTGTTCCATTCCATGGCCCTTCAACCATCCCTGCCAACCGCTTTGAGCCTTTTGTATCCGATGACCCAATTATCCCCTTACCCATGCCATTACCCTCACCTACTCGGCAAATCCGTGAAATTATTGAAGATGTGCTGGAAGATTAGATTGTATCCACCAACCAATGGGTACTTAAGAAGTATTTGGTCAAGTGGAAGAACAAGGCCGACACATAGAATACTTGGATTACACAGGAGGAATTTCAACAGCTTGATCCAGATCTTTGGATCTTTATCACAATCAGTATTCATTGGGAATGCATCATTCTAACCCGGGGAGAGCTGATGGGGACATCCGATTCAAGTCGATTCCGATCAAAGTTCTCTATATATTGCCTGTGATCGCGACTGTGAAAATCCATGCCAACCAAAGTTCGAGGTCAAACTTTTTCAAAGTAGAGGGGATTGATGCGAATTTTAGATGCACCTGTTTGAATCGTGGTCGGATAAAGAGGGGACGTCAAAAGAGAAAATGAACCCTCAAATGAGTTTTTAAAAAAAACGGCTCGTTAAAGACCCGTTTGATCAGAAAGAAGAAAATCCAAAATTTATTAGGGTCTTCAACTTTCAATCCCGTTACTTTTATGTTTGGCCTATTTTGAAGTGTTAAACGAAGTCAGATTAATGTGAAATTGGTCATATTTGAAAGCTTATGGAAGTAGCTTTCCAACAAGCCAAAAAACGTGCAATTCCGACAGGTATTGAAGAAGTTATGGGCACTTTTTGAAAGCTGGACAAAAAGTGACGAATTTCAAGAATCTTAATTGAATTAGGATTAGTCTCTTTTATTATTTTATTTTAGAAAGTAAGAGTTGTTTCTTTTATTAGAAATATGATTAGTTTCCTTATTGTTGTAGCACTTTATTGTTTTAGAAGAATTAGGATATTTCTTTTATTTGAATTAGGAATTAGAGTTATACTAGGATTTCTAATTTATGAATTGGTTAAGCCTATTTAAAGGCGGCTTGTAAACACTTTTATTATCAGTTTTTGGTTAATGAAAATTGCTTATGCAAAATTGAGAGTTCTAAACTTTCGTGAGGGTGTGATTCTCTCAAAACGATGAGCGATTCTTCGATTCCCGCTTGCGATTTGGTGCGAGGCCAACTCTTCTTCGATCTCTATCTTCTTTAGATTTACGGTTTGCGTAAATGGCATAATCCTAATTATTTTATTGATCTCATAAAAGTCCTAAATCAATATTTTATTCATCATTAATTTTATTAGCCTTTTATTTTCGTTTGGTATCGAGAGAGCCCGCTTGCGAGTTCGTTCGACGCCCTAAAACTATTGGAGATCTAGCCGGTCATAAGAACCTTAGTCTTCTAGATCCGCGATAGGGAACGTACACTAAAGTAACACTATTTTGGGCCGGAATTAAATCACCTCATTGAATTTCTAGAATTTTCCGTGATAATTTGTTATGAGAAATTGTTATTTTTTTAATTGATTAAATTAATTTTAATCCTAATTTCAGCTCTAACATTGCATTTAGTAAATTCCCGCATCACTCAGTCCTTGTTAAATTTGCAAGTTAGATTTTTTTTAGTTTAGTCATTTATTTAGATCTTTTGAAATTCAAAGCGAATTATTTTTTTATTTTAAATTGTCATTTAGAGTTTTATATATATATATATATATATATATATATATATATATATATATATATATATATATATAGTGTGTGTGTGTGTGTGTGTGTTTTTTTCTAATTAAAGGTTATTTCTTTTCTAGAATTCATGTAAGTTAAATTTTCTTAAGTCTAATCAGTCTTTTAAATTCATTTAAAGATGCATTTATATAAATTGTTTAGTCTAATTAAAATATATTAGTTATTAGTAGTATAAAAACAACAGTTCCCCTCAGATGGGGTTGGGACCCTAAGGTGACTCAGTTTTAGTCCCACATCGAAAGTGGCCGTCTACTTTAAAGTTAGTATAGACTTTTTGTCCTGCAATTAAATAGTTTAGTTCTACTTGGTTTTGAAAAAGCATGGCTTTTTTAATAAAAAATTTCGACAATCCATTATCAGTATTTGTCTCAGTATCTGACTTCCAATTTGAAATACAATCTGATGAGCAATATCCATAACAATCTCTGCTATCAGTGTCTGTATTAGTATATTATTTCTGATTTGAAAAAGGTTTATGATATGTGAAAATTTGAATTTCGGAAGGTGCAAAATTGGGTATTAGAGCACCGAGAGGACGATTCCGTTCCGGTGATATAAGAAAAAGTTTATTTAATACCTATTACTGGATCTTGGCCTAATTTTGATTTTGGATTTAATATTATTATGATTATAATAAAAGTAAACAAAGAAATACAGTTGTTAAGATAGACACAAGAAAAGGGATAATTGATATTTTTAAAATAGTTAAGGACAAAATGACACGTTCTTCTTAAGAATAAGGTTAAAGATAATGATAACAGTATGAATAAGGATAGTATGATGATGATTATAATTCTTAGGTTCCCAGTTGATAATATTTTGGTCAAATTGGTTTTCTTGATTTCAATCCTTACTATGTGGTGATAAAAATATACGTGAGTGTTTGAAAACAACTCAGCAAGCTAAATTTCATTATAGTCTGATGCAGATAAAATATGCGAGAGGAAATTATTGGAATCCGAAAATGAATGACGAGTAAATAATAAATTATAATGCTGATCCGATAAGCTAAAGGGTAATAATTTGCACCTTGTGAAAATGTAATCTCACTCCAACCGAAAAGCTAATCTCACCATTAACTTCTTTGAATGATGGAGATCATTTTCCATCCCAAACTTCCATCTCCTATTTATTTAATATTCTTTTTTCGACCTCTCTTGTTTATTTAATATTATCTTTTCACCTTCTCTTAACTATTTTGAAAATATCAATTATGCCTCTTTTTATCTCTATCTTTGTATCTATCTACTTTATTTTGTTTTGCTATGGCCCCTCGCGATCTTAATGGGGTTAAGTCCTTCATTACCTCATTGATTATGCCCCTTCACCACCTTCAAGGGCTAAGTCCTGTATAACCTTTCTTACAGTGCCCCTTGACCACCTCCAAAGGCTAAGTCCTATACCACCTCTCTAATAGTGTCGCCTGACCACCTCCAAAGGCTAAGTTCTGTAGTACCTCTTTTACAGTGCTCCTTGACCACCTTCAAGAGTCAAGGGCTGTATTACCCCCTTGATTGTGTTACTTGGCCACCTTCGAAGGCCAAGTGTTGCATCTCCTTCTTAACTATGCCCCTTGGCCATCTCCAAAGGGCACGTGTTATATCGCCTCCTTGATTGTGCCCCTTGGCCACCTCCACAGATAAAGTGCTACATAGCCTACATCACCTCCTTGACTATACCCCTTGGCCATATCATGGGCTAAGTGCCGCATCACCTTCTTGATCTTGCCCCTTGGCCATCTCCAATGGCCAAGTGGGCATCACCTCATTAACTATTCTTCACCTCCTTGTACTTTATCTAGACTTAGCGTGTTACGCTGCTACACTTTGGTTAGGTGTATCAAGTCATGTAATTTTTTATTTTAATCCTCGATCTTCCTCAGAAATTACCTGTTTATCCCCTATTCAAACTTACCTTTTACCCCTATCTTTTCTCAAAATGATCATTACCTTTTTACCCCAGCCTTTTTCCAAAATGGCCATTATGTCCTTAAACCAAACTTAGCAGAGTGCCCGAGGCCACCTCATATGTAGTCAATTGTTTGACAAAGGTCAAATAGGCCAAAAGCAGTCGTACTATTCAATAAGCATATTTGTAGATATATAACATAATTTTAATCATTACTTGGCAGGGTTCCAGACCATAGTATCTATTATATGATTTGATCGAGGTCAAATAGGCCAAACAAGTCCTTAGGTGTTATTTGCAGTGCTACCTAGGCACTTCTACTTTTGGAATTTTTGACGTGCCGACACTTGTGGCACTTGGACACTCCTCAACACAACACGATAATTCTGGGCATGTATGAAAATACCACTTAATACCGTCAAAATGTTCCTCATTTTGACACGATAAAATGTGTTAATAATGTTAGTGATGCTAGTAATGTCAGTAATGCTAGTGTGAGTGTTGTCTAGTTGGGTGTGGCATTGTAAATTTTTTCATTTAATATAAACGCTAGTGAGGACCCCTTTCTCACTAAGCCTTCCTCATTATTCTCTCTCTCTCTCTCTCTCTCTCTCTATATATATATATATATATATATATTTCTTCCTATCCCAAACCTAATACCACCTTCTAAAACCCTAATACCACTAACCTAACCCTAATACCCCCTATCACGGTCTTCATCTTGTATCAGAGCTACCCTTGACCTGTGCCTCTTCTGCACAGATCTTGAGACAGAATTGAAGGGCATATCTTGTTGTGAATGGATCGAATCCTTACTTAGAGATTGCTGATGGAAGCTGATGTTTGTGGCAGATTTTCCAGTTATGAGGTTTTTATGGAAAACAGCGTGGGCTCTATGTGTTTTCAGCTACAACTTGCACATATTTCATTCTATGCATTTTCAGCCTGCATATTCTTCTAGCTCCAGCTTGCATATTCGATTCTGTGCATTTGCAACCTGCGATATGGATTTCCATTTACAATTAACCTGCATATTGTGATAGCACCGCAGATCTGGATGGCTCTGTGACATCTTCCTCTCAACCTCTGCTTTCTCTACCATATGGTAAACACTGTGAAGTAACAACCACTGGATCTTGTAAATGTTAGAGAACTGTTTTGTAGTTCAGAGTTTTGAGTGTAGCTGCTCCTGGAAGACTATTTGCTGTGCTTTTTCCAAACTAAAATGTGCTCATCACCTGTTTGTTGAAAATTTTGTGCCAATATGGCTGAGGGATATAAGTCTACACATATGGAAAATTTTGTGCCACAAAAATTTGCAGACAAATCATGGCGCACCTGCTGATCTATTGTCGATGATATTATTTTTTTGAAATATTTGGAGCGAATTTATGTTGCTGCTGAATATTTTATGTTGCTTATTTGGTGCTGATTTATGTTAGCGGAGTTTTGCCCCAAGTTTTTATGGTTATTAGGGATTCTTTTGCGGAAATGTCATGTCGCCTATTGAGTATCATGTGATGTCAGTATTGACTGCCACTTCTACATCTTCCTTGGGTGATTGACTCCGGGGCTACTGATCATATGACAGGTGGTCTCAGGGATATTCATTCTATCCTCCACCATTCTTGTCTTATTAGGTACGCTTGGCTGATGGTTCCACAACCCCTGTGACAGCCCGAATTTCTGCGCCCAGAAATCCGTGCCATCAGGATCATGCTCTGAATGATCCCCAGGACAAATCACAGAGTGTCTGCTCGTTTAGTGGAAATCAGAGTAGACACTGTCTAGTAGTGGTAGATCGAGTCATCATATAAGGCTTTAAAAGAGAGAAGAATTTAACAATGCATATATAAAAATAAATAAAAGAAAATACATCCACAAAAAGAAACCAAGAAGAACCACTGGTGATGGACATCCGTTACACAAAAACAATGGTTCCAAGTAGTGGTTCCTATAAGATGTACACAAAAGAAAATAAAGTATCTACAAAGTTTTAAGTATAAAATCGTGGCCACCAGAACCACTATAATCCAAAACATATACAGATCCCAAAATATCCAGTCTAATCAAATACCCTAGCTACGGGTGGTGCTCGTCAACAGGGGTATTGGCATTCTCCTCCTCAAGCACAGCCTCCGGATCAAGCTCTGTCAGGGTCGCTCTCAGTGCCAGGAGCTCTAGCCTCAGAACCTATTAATGTTATAGAAAATAGGGTGGGCTACATCTAAGCTCAGTAGAAGAATCTCAACTAAAATTGTACTGAAAATGTAAGACATGATTTGCAGGTAGTATCTCAAAGCAGAAAATCAAATCAGAATATGCAGATAGGATAAATCAGATGACATGTACTGAGTTTTCAAACAAGAACAGATGTTATGCATATATATCATTTGTGACTTAAATTATGAATATTTCTAACTTAAGAAACTCCCGTGACTATATAGCACAGAGTAATCAGGAGTAAGCCGATAGGAAACCCCAACCAATCGTCCTTCATATGAACAATTTATTTAAAGTGCAACAATGCCTCATCTATGGAGTGCAATTGTGCAGAGGGATTATCAAAGCAGATGCACGATTATGCCAGGGCACGGATATACCGCCGAGTCGGTGGGGATCATCTGGTTAAATCCTTAAATCACATACACACATATAACCTCAAGAATCAGATAGCAAAAATCAGGAACAGGTTTCAGAATGCAGGAATCAGAGATGACAGAGCTTTATCAATATGCAAACATGCTTTTTAAAACAGAAATCAGGGTACTGATGTGAAAGAATCATGAAATCATAGTCAGATACATTTTAGGTTGGATTTCCCCTACCTTAACGAATCTTTCTAAGCAATCCAACGTTGTTCCAAAGCAATCGGAAAGTTCTTATCCACGGCCTCCACTCTTAGTCTACATCACACACATGATGATGCATAAAAATTGATCCTAATTATTAATAATGTTGACGTATTTAAGTGTTTTCTCAAAACTGAGACAGAAATGGGTAATTTCGTGTTGACTCGAAACTTGACCCAACTTCCCACTTTATTTTGACCCTCAAAACATTTGATTAAAGATTTAGTTAATTCATAAAAAAGTTAGATCTCGTCGTACTCTTTCCAACGCATCAAGAATCGCATCAATCGGAGTTCGGGACAAAGAGTTATGGCCAAAATACCGAAGCTATATCGATACTTCAGTCAAAACGTGCTAACTTAGAACTTGGCCAAACTTTCAGCTCAATTTTGATCATCAAAACTATTTACTCATCAGTTATTTAATTCATAAAAGTTGTAGATTTAGCTGTCCTCTTTCCAATGCCGCAAGAATCGCATCAATCGGAGTTCGGAGTAAAACGTTATGGCCAAAACACTGAAGCAGTGTCGGCATAGTCAAATTGATCGATCAATACATCATGTTGATCGATCAATTCCACATTGATCGATCAATTTCACCATTGATCGATCAACCATCACATTGATCGATCAACCCATCACATTGATCAATCAATCTTCACATTGATCGATCAATGCTGTCGGGAATGAACCTCCAACAAACAAACTTGCTGTTTTTCTAATTGTATATATAATTTGATCGATCAATCACTTAAATTGATCGATCAATACCAAATTTGATCGATCAATCACCTAGATTGATCGATCAATACCCAATTTTGATCGATAAAAACCTTCAGAAATGCACAACCATAAGGTTTTGTCATTTTTTATCTAATTTCATCCAAATCTTCTACGATCTTCATCGAATCACACACACGTCCACACTAAACTAAAACAATGATTTATTCTACAATCTAAACCACTAAAATCAAAGAAAACTAACCTTTCTTCGATCGACTTCGCGGCTTTAAGGATCATTGCCGAAGAGGGTTTCGGAATGAAACTTTCAGATTTCCACGGTGAATCCACAGAGATTGATCACAAGGACTTGAAGATGATGCCGTTCATCCTTACGCGTCGATCTTAACCTCTTCCAAGCGCGAGGGACGATTCCAAAGTGATCGGCTCTTTGAAAATGGGTTTTTTTAAAGAAACAGGGGTTTCTAACGAAAAGGGGCTTGAACGGTCAAAATTATAGACGGCGAAACACCATCGATACTGACGTCACGAGCTTTGCGACGAGTGCGGAGTTTTCTGCGCGATGGCGATCTCGTGATCGAAATCTCACGAGAAGGGGTTTGAAGGGTGACGAGAGCTCTCTCTCTCTCTTTCTCTCTCTCTCTCTCTCTAGAACTCCCAAACTCCAAGTTATGCAACCGATTGAAGCTTCCAAGAGAAGCTTGTCTTTTAATTAGCTAAAGGGCTTAGTTCCCTTGTTAAACATATACATCCAAATGGGTGTTAAGCTTATCCAAGGTCCTGATTCGGCATTGAGCGGCATACGATGCGTCGGTGCATGACTTCACACTAAAGGCCAAAACACGCATTTAAACCTTAATCCATCCGCACAAAGTTATCATAATATTATTTAAATATTCATTATTATATAAAAATCTAAGATGACATCGGTTTTCGCGTCGACCACACACTCGAGGTCAGTCGAGTTCGGGTCTGATTTTTCGGGTTATTACATTCTTCCCACCTTAAAGAATTTTCGTCCTCGAAAATCGACATGCCAGTTTCGAAAGGTATGAGTATAATTCAATATACCCAAAAATTAGGGTCATTACATTTACCCCTCCTTAAGGAATTTTCGCCTTCGAAACTGCAAAACATACCTAAGCAGGTCTACTATCCACATAGGTTTAAACAAAGCAGTGATAATTATGTCACAAAATTTTATTGTATTATAGTAATAGATAAAGATAGAATAGCTAAGTTTTAAATTATTGCCAATAATATTATTATAAATTTTGAATTTATTTCGATTTTCGTGCCAGGCACGCATATCAAAGCAGTCGAGTTTTGTTTAGAATTTTAGGGTCATTACATTATCCCCCCTTTAGGAATTTTTGTCCCCGAAAATGTTTAACAGACACTAACAGTTTGAACCCTAGCAAATGTGCACAGAACATTAGAATGAATATTTGGTTAAAGGGACATCAGATGCATCCCCCTCAAGTGCAACGTCAGTCTATGCCCCCCATCATCTGGTGCGTGCCCGTCAGGCACCTCCTTAACTGGTGCTGGTGGAACAACCCCGTCCTCAAGTAACCTCTTGACCAATCTCTTGGTCCAACCCTTGAGCTTGAAAACTTTATTGTTGTTGGTCAATTGAGGCTCGCCAGGAGCCAGGCTATACTCCTCTCTCAATGCGATATACTGCTCGACCATTCTTGTTATCAATTGAGCATATGGTAGCTCTTTCTCTAAAGCAATCTGCTGCGTCTCAAATAACAAATCTCTGTCATTGATCTCGCGGATTTGTGCAAAAACGGGTTTATGGCGCTCTTGATAAAAGTATCAAGCATCCATAGTCTATCAGGGAGTTGGGCCCAGTAAGAGTTTGACCTGAACTACACTGACCACAAGTCTATCATGGTATGGGACATCGTTGACATATGGTGGCAACAACAAGTCTCCACATACCGTAAAGAACACAGTAAAGCGGCGACAACATAAAATTGGTTAAATTTATAGTCAAAACCGTCAATTTTGGTGACCAATTGGTGATGGGTGTCACCCCGGCAAAGATGCTGATAAAAGAGCCTTACTATACGAGGACAAAAATGGACGTAAAATGACTCATGCAATGTTCTCAACCCTAGCGTAACAATATAGTCGATCGCCCATTCCATTTCGACCAAATCCTTGAATAGCTTAGAGTCGAAAGCACATTCAAGCAACAATGTTATAGAAGCCAACCACTCTTTTGGAAGTTCTTGTTGAATTAGTGGTGGCTGTGGGTTTTGAACGGGTGGCACATCTTGTTCGATTGGTGTTTACCACAATAGCCAAGCAAAATGCGATCCAATGAATCAAAGCAAGAAGTTCCGATAGCCGGAAATATCCCTTGAATGCAAAGGAATCAAACTCTCTTGAATGATTGAAGATCTTAATCGTGCAAGTGAAAAAAATAAAAACCCAGAATATAACTTTGATTAAATTGATCGATCAATGCTCAATTTGATCGATCAGACAATCCTTTTTCACAGAACATAGTATAAATTGGTTTGATCGATCAACCTTCTTATTTGATCGATCAAATGCGCAGTTGATCGATCAATTCCCCAAATTGATCGATCAATCATTACAGTCAAGCTGTTTCTTTAAACACACCTCATTAATTGAGGCATTACCCAGTCCCTATTGCACCACGTGTAGGGTATCAGTATATGCTATCTAGACAACCCCAACTATATGGAATTGTAATTGCCACGTACATAAAGCAATAAGGGGTCGGCTGATTTCTCGGCCCACGAGTTCGACAAGCTCCAGGGTTCCAATGGTTGAACAAATCTCATTCTCTTTCTTCTTAAATTCCACCACTTAACATAAATGCAAGAGTTAAAGCAAAAGGGATAATCCCCATTCCTAGCCAAGCCTTTAAACTCTAACCTCTAGTGTGTAAAGCATACGCACCCCACATAGGTGTGCAAGATCACATCCATGGTCCACACCCTACACACATGTGAACTGTACACCCATACGTAATCTAATGTATCATTACATTTGACTTCCATATAGTCGAACCAGTGACCAGACGAGCACGTCTCCCTAAGTAACAACATGTGGGTAAAGAAGACACATCAAGAGTCCTTCCACCATCCATACGTACGTACATCTATAATCTGCAAATTGGCAATCTACCTGCAGGAAGCCATATAATTTAGAAGTCTCCATCATAATTTCAACATCCTCCAAATTAGGGTTATCATAATCTCCCAATCTTGAAAGAATTTTCGTCCTCAAAAATACCCTAAAGATATCCCGAGTAACACTCAATTGTTCGTAGCGTCAATGCACACATGCAGAGGTATTATGTGTGAAATAGTCACAACCATACAGTCGCTACTTATATATGCACAACCCCTCTCTCTGAGTCCACACATCCACAATGGACTCACACGCATCCAGAGTCGAAATAGTTTCCCCCAAAATCAGTGTATCCACATGACCCCTATAGGTAAAATTGTCGGGTTAATGTACAGGTCACTAAGCTCATCCCAAATCTACTGGAAAAGTGTGACAGTCTTCTCATGCACCGGGTATCTCATATCACACCTCCATAAGCAATTACATACAGTAGTATGTCACCATCACGTTAACCATTAGTCAAAAGAAAACACCCATAATGCCCGTAAAATTCATACGTAGGCAAAAACTAGCTCTTGAGCTTTTCATTAAGGATGCCCCCCCTTATTTACTTGACTGGTGTTCATTCCACAAAGAATTGTATATTGATCGTGAGATTAAGACTATTTAACCAGAATATATCTATAAATAGGATCAACCAAACCTTGAAGAACATACAATGTGTTGTCCATTCAATAGATCTTCACTTCAACGATGTTAATCATTAGGGATCATGCATCATTTCCATTATATTAATCACAGTGACCCCTTACGATTGCAAAAAATACTCATGGAGCACAGTCGACCAATTTTAAAACATACCATTCATCCGAAAAAATCTGATTCACCAAATTGATGCTTTCGTTATCAGAACAAATCAACTCATGACTCGGAATAGGTCTCATCTGTCTACGAATAAATGTTCACACTCACCTACTTTCTGATACGCAACGGTGGTAAGAGATATCACCAAAATGAGATAAAGCCATCACCAAGATGAGATAAAGCCATCACCAACATGAGGTACAGCCATCACCAAAATGAGATAAAGCTATTACCAAAATAAGGTAAAGTCATCAACAAAATGAGATAAAGCTATCGCCAACATGAGGTAAAGTCATCAGTAAAATGAGATAAATCTATCACTAATATGAGAACCTCTAAAATCTACCACAACGATCGTGAAATCTTTAACTTTTATGCCCTTAAACAACTTTCTGATACATGAATATAATTCCGATCATACGGAAGGGCAAAGGAGTGTGACACATCTCAACTTTCAAATCAAGGATATGATTTTAAATGGTTTCTCTCAACATTATACAATTTAAGTGCACCAGGGTAAGGTTGTACATTGTTATCCAGTCATGATTAATCATCTCTCATATGCATAACTCCCAATACAATCCTCATACTAACGAAATCTCCATACAGGTCCTTGAGAATCCATAGCCATTCATCATGGCTTAGGTGAAAACAGCACAATCCACCGTAGCAACATCCAATTTTTTTGCTCTCCCATGATATCCGTAATTAACTTTTCTTATCCTCTATCAATTACCAACATGATTATCTTAGACTTTTCCAATTCTCGGAAAACTTCCAGAATAAACTACAGCGATTAACAACCGAACTCACGTTTAGAAGGAATGTATTTAAATACACCATAATCATGACTCATTAGTCAAAAAGAAGAATACTAGGATTAAGTCCGCTAATTCAACTTCATTTCTCATAAGTATTAAGGAAATTTCAAATTCACTAAACAATTGTCCTTAAAAAAATTTATTGTAACTGTCAAGATTTATTAAGTCTGCCAATATAACTATCACTTACGTAGTTAATCTTCTGAATTTAGAATTCGTTTATGTCATACAAGTGATTTAAGTTGATACACAAGTGATAATGTTATGATATTCCGCATGTGTCAAAACCAACAAAATTCCTAAATCATCTTAACATTAAAACAAAATATTGACAATTGATATTGAACTTATACCTTGGGCATCTTGAGTCGCAGGAAGAATCGGCTTGGAAGTAGACGTCGAGGTTTCCTGCTTCTGTCGCTTATCTGGGCAGTTCTTGACTCGGTGTCTTGCTCACCACATCTAAAACAAGCACCCGATATTAATCTACATGCCTCCGTTTTATGAGGTTTTCCACACCACGCACGTATTACAAATGGTGTAGATGAGGAGACAGGTAAGGCCTGCTGTACCGGAGTAACTCTAGTCGTCGCCGGATGTAAAGAGCGAGAACTACCTTGAGTGGTTATCGAGGCCATCGCTTCCTTTTTTAAAGCAGGACAATGTCTTATCAAGTGTCCCATTCGTCCACACCTAAAACAAGCCCCAGTAGATCTTCTACAGTCTCTCGCTAGGTGTCACCCGTCACACCTAGAACATGGTTCATTTAATGTCGATGGAGAGGTGTGAGTCGTCCTTCTCAACATTGCCGTAAGTAACGCAGCCTGCTGAGTCATAGTGCTAAGCATCGCCTCAAGCAACTGCCTATTCGACTCACCTCCTCCAGTGTGTACAATTTTAGCCTTCTTGCGTGGCGCCATTTCGATCTGTTAACATGACACAAAACTCCAATCAATAATTGTCATGGTCACAATGGCCGAAAGTTCTAATAAAATCTTAAAACATATTTTATCTAATAGTTGTACATTTATCAAATCATCCAATATTCTCCTTTAAAGTGAGTATGAGATCCAGAATTTAAGTCCTAAATCAAATCCCAAGTTCTAAATCTCCAGCCACAGCAGCGAGTTCCTTATAGAAGCTAAAACCAAAACTCCACTAACTTTGCTAAAGTCTTAATTGGGTCATAGAAAACTCACGTCCCGACCATACCTACATCCATAGCCTAGTCTGAAGTCCTAACATGACCTAAAGCCTAGGCTCTGATACCAACTGTGACAGCCCGAATTTCTGCGCCCAGAAATCCATGCCATCAGGATCATGCTATGGATGATCCTCAGGACAAATCACAGAGTGTCTACTCGTTTAGCGGAAATCAGAGTAGACACTGTCCAGTAGTGGCAGATCGAGTCATCATATAAGACTTTAAAAGAGAGAAGAATTTAACAATGCATATATAAAAATAAATAAAAGAAAATACATCCACAAAAAGAAACCAAGAAGAACCACTGGTGATGGACATCCGTCACACAAAAACAATGGTTCCAAGTAGTGGTTCCTATAAGATGTACATAAAAGAAAATAAAGTATCTACAACATATACAGAACCACTATAATCCAAAACATATACAGATCCCAAAATATCCAGTCTAATCAAATACCCTAGCTACGAGTGGTGCTTGTCAGTAGGGGTATTGGTATTCTCCTCCTCAAGCTCAGCCTCCGGATCAGGCTCTGTCAGGGTCGCTCTCAGTGCCGGGAGCTCTAGCCTCAGAACCTATTAATGTTATAGAAAATAGGGTGGGCTACATCTAAGCTCAGTAGAAGAATCTCAACTAAAATTGTACTGAAAATGTAAGACATGATTTGCAGGTAGTATCTCAAAGCAGAAAATCAAATCAGAATATGCAGACAGGATAAATCAGATGACATGTACTGAGTTTTCAAACAAGAACAGATGTTATGCATATATATCATTTGTGACTTAAATTGTGAATATTTCTAATTTAAGAAACTCCCGTGACTATATAGCACAGAGTAATCAGGAGTAAGCCGATAGGAAACCCCAACCAATCGTCGTTCATATGAACAACTTATTTAAAGTGCAACAATGCCTCATCTATGGAGTGCAATTGTGCAGAGGGATTATCAAAGCAGATGCACGATTGTGCCAGGGCACGGATATACCGCCGAGTCGGTGGGGATCATCTGGTTAAATCCTTAAATCACATACACACATATAACCTCAAGAATCAGATAGCAAAAATCAGGAACAGGTTTCAGAATGCAGAAATCAGAGATGACAGAGCTTTATCAATATGCAAACATGCTTTTTAAAACAGAAATCAGGGTACTTATGTGAAAGAATCATGAAATCATAGTCAGATGCATTTTAGGTTGGATTTCCCCTACCTTAACGGATCTTTCTAAGCAATCCAACGTTGTTCCAAAGCAATCGGAAAGTTCTTATCCACGGCCTCCACTCTTAGTCTACATCACACACATGATGATGCATAAAAATTGATCCTAATTATTAATAATGTTGACGTATTTAAGTGTTTTCTCAAAACTGAGACAGAAATGGGTAATTTCGTGTTGACTCGAAACTTGACCCAACTTCCCACTTTATTTTGACCCTCAAAACATTTGATTAAAGATTTGGTTAATTCATAAAAAAGTTAGATCTCGTCGTACTCTTTCCAACGCATCAAGAATCGCATCAATCGGAGTTTGGGACAAAGAGTTATGGCTAAAATACTGAAGCTATATCGATACTTCAGTCAAAACGTGCTAACTTAGAACTTGGCCAAACTTCCAGCTCAATTTTGATCTGCAAAACAATTTACTCATCAGTTAGTTAATTCATAAAAGTTGTAGATTTAGCTGTCCTCTTTCCAATGCCGCAAGAATCGCATCAATCGGAGTTCGGAGTAAAAAGTTATGGCCAAAACACTGAAGCAGTGTCGGCACAGTCAAATTGATCGATCAATTTCACCATTGATCGATCAACCCATCACATTGATCGATCAATCTTCACATTGATCGATCAATGCTGTCAGGAATGAACCTCCAGCAAACAAACTTGCTGTTTTTCTAATTGTATATATAATTTGATCGATCAATCACTTAAATTGATTGATCAATACCAAATTTGATCGATCAATCACCTAGATTGATCGATCAATACCCAATTTTGATCTATCAATCACCCAATTGATCGATCAAAACCTTCAGAAATGCACAGCCATAAGGTTTTGTCATTTTTGATCTATTTTCATCCAAATCTTCTACGATCTTCATCGAATCACACACACATCCACACTAAACTAAAACAATGATTTATTCTACAATCTAAACCATTAAAATCAAAGAAAACTAACCTTTCTTCGATCCACTTCGCGGCTTTAAGGATCGTTGCCGAAGAGGGTTTCGGAATGAAACTTTCGGATTTCCACGGTGAATCCACAGAGATTGATCACAAGGACTTGAAGATGATGCCGTTCATCCTTACGCGTCGATCTTAACCTCTTCCAAGCGCAGGGGACGATTCCAAAGTGATCGGCTCTTTGAAAATGGGGTTTTTTAAAGAAACAGGGGTTTCTAACGAAAAGGGGCTTGAACGGTCAAAATTATACATGGCGGAACACCATCGATACCGACGTCACGAGCTTTGCGACGAGTGCGGAGTTTTCTGCGCGATGGCGATCTCGTGATCGAAATCTCACGAGAAGGGGTTTGAAGGGTGACGGGAGCTCTCTCTCTCTCTCTCTCTAGAACTCCCAAACTCCAATTTATGCAACCGGTTGAAGCTTCCAAGAGAAGCTTGTCTTTTAATTAGCTAAAGGGCTTAGTTCCCTTATTAAACATATACATCCAAATGGGTGTTAACCTTATCCAAGGTCCTGATTCGGCGTTGAGCGGCATACGATGCGTCGGTGCACGGCTTCCACACTAAAGGCCATAACACACATTTAAACCTTAATCCATCCGCACAAAGTTATCATAATATTATTTAAATATTCATTATTATATAAAAATCTAAGATGACATCGGTTTTCGCGTCGACTACACATTCGAGGTCAGTCGAGTTCGGGTCTGATTTTTCGGGTTATTACAAGCCCAGTTAGTGGAGTTGGAACCATTCCGGTATCATCTTCCCTTATTTTGTCAAATGTTCTTCATGTTCCTCATATATCCACACAATTGCTATTTGTGAGTAGTCTTACAAAAACTTTATATTGCTCCATTACTTTTTATCCTTATTGTCTGGTTCAGGATCTTTCAATAAGAGGACTTTTGGTAAGGGCACTGAGAGGGGAGGTCTATATTATCTGGATGTTGATTATAAGTGTTTATTTTCAACTGTTGCTACTAATTCTTCTCTTGACCTTTTATCTATCTTATCTTTCCTTGTCACTGCTACCCTTGATACTGTTTCTCTTTGCATGCCAAATTGGGACATGTCGGATATAATATCTATTGTTCTTTGAATTCTTCTTTTAAATCCGTTTGTGTGACTTTAAAATTTTCAATGTGAAGTGTGTGCCCTTTGTAAGCAATTAAGAAGTACTTATCCTTCCCACATGCATAGGTGCAATGCTCTTTTTGAGTTGACTCACTCTGATGTGTGGGTTCAATCCCCTGTCACTTCTCTTGGGGGTTTTCGCTACTATGTTTTGTTTATTGATGATTACAGTCCTGTCACCTGGGTGTATATCATGAAGTCTAAGGATGAAGTATTATCTAAGTTTCAGGAGTTTCATGCCATGGTAAAAAATCAATATGGTGTCTCTATGAAGTATCTTAGTTCTGATAATGGGGGAGAATGCACTTCCAATTCCTTTACTCAATTCCTTCAGAACCATGGGACTCTTCATTAGTTTTCTTGTCCATACACTCCGCAACAAAATGGAGTTGTTAAGCACAAACACAAACATCTCATTGAGTCACAAGATCTTTATTGCGGGTATGCATGTGCCTAAGTCCTATTGGTTAATGGGTCTACTCACTGCTTGTTTTTTAATTAATCAAACATCTTCGAGAATTCTTAAAGGTCATACCCCTTTATCCATTCTGCGTCAAAATGAATCCATGTTTATATTGAACCTTGAGTATTTGGGTGCACATGTTTTGTATAGGACCTTCATCCTAATCGGGATAAATTAGATGATCAGTCTGTAAAGTGTGTCTTTATTGGCTGCTTCAGTGTCTCTAAATGCTACAAATTCTATGATCCCAAATATAATTTTTTTTTTACCTTTGTGATGTATAGGACCTTCGTCCTAATCAGGATAAATTAGATGATCGGTCTGTAAAGTGTTTTTATTGGCTGCTCCAGTGTCTCTAAATGCTACAAATTCTATGATCCAAAATCTAAAATATTATGTACCTTTATGAATGTTACTTTTTTTTTAGCATGTTGTGACGGGGCCAAGACTTGAGCTTGCAGCATGGTGCATGTGGCACGACATGTGGTGCCAGGAGGGCACGCGACATGGGGCCATGTTGGCCTTGCGACGTGCACGTGGACGTGTGCTGAGGAGCCGACGCAGTGCATGAGGGTATGTGTGGGCGTCACATGAGGCGTTGCGGTTTGTCAAACCAATAGGTTTGAGGTTCTCCTGCCATTCTGGCTGAATGACTGTTTTACCCTTATATAGGGGAAGGGAGCTTGAGAGCAATTCCCCCGCACACGGGGCCTTGCGTTGCCAGAGGGGGCGCAGGTGTCTCCTAGGCCTGAAAGGGTGGGCCTAGGACGTCGACGCAGCGATGCCGTGTGGAACCCGAGAGAGCATCGCGGTGCATACGGCTGGGCAACCTCGCGAGACAACACCAAGGCGCTGCGTGGGACTCAGTTGAGCACGACAGCATGTGGGCTAAAGATGAACGTGTGCTAGTAATTCGGAACGCACACGAAGGCAAGCTGCGTGGGACTCAGTTGGGCACGCGAGCGCGAGGCACAAGGTTGTGGGCTTGGTTCGGCAGGTGAGCGAGGTACTAGTGCAGTGCACAGGGTGAAGCTTGAGCAGGCCAAGTTAGCGCAGCGGTGCAGATTGGCGTGTCGTAAGGGACACGATGAGCTGAATGGTAGGCCGTGAAACAGAGGCAACCATGTTGGGAGGAGTTCCCGTCCTCTAGGCGGGAGGTATCAGAGCTGATGTGCAGAAAGGGTTGGCTTCGTTGCACGCGGTAGCGAAGCACCGCGCGGGTTGAAAACGCGTCGAAGGACGCCCTCGCGACGATTGTTATCAGAAGTAGGCTGACCTAGCGAAGCGTGCGTTAGGTGCCACACGGGACTGAGGTTGCGGAAGTGCGACCCCGTGACAATGTGCCTTATTTTTCCTCTCATCAGTCTGGGTCTACTTGCATGCCTACACCTTTCACTGCTGCTCCTCCCATCCCTCAACTCAGTATTTGTATTTCTCCATTAGCCCATATTCCTCCTTCAGCACCTCTTATAGACCAGCCTATTGATTCCTCAACCTCACTTCCCACTCAAACTCCTGTGCAGCAATAGAAGCAGAAACATGTTTATGTTCGCAAACACCTATATGGAACCTCCTCGAACTCCTCGGTCATTCCTCCACCTTAATCCTCTTTTCAGGTAGATCCGGTTGAGACTTCTATTTCTATTCTGTCAAGCACAATCTAGATGACAACGTTTTGCAGTATAAGGCATGTTTAGTGGCCTGTGGATATACTCAGACATATGGTATTGACTATGATGCTACTTCTTCCCCTGTGGCAAAGCTTACGTCTGTCCCTGTCCTCATTTCTATTGCGGCCAATAGGAATTGGTCCCTTCATCAGCTGGATATAAAAAATGCATTTCTTCTTTGTGATCTCACTGAAGAGATTTACACGGATCCTACACTTGGCTTCCTACTTCAAGGGGAAACTGAGAAAGTATGCAGACTTAGAAAGTCCATATACAGTTTGGAGCAGTTGCCTTGTGTCTGGTTTAAGCACTTTAGTGATGTTGTCATCATTATCGAACTTCGGAGATGCCACTCAGAACATACTATTTTTTATCACTCTATCCCATCTAGTTGCACACTTTTATTAGTCTATGTTTATGATGTAGTTGCACAATTTTATTTGTCTATGTTTATGATCTAGTTGCACAATTTTACTGGAGATGATTCTTTATTTATATCTCATGTGAAAGTGGAGCTTGGTCGATTATTTAAAGTGAAGGACTTAGGCAACCTGAAATACTTTCTTGGCTTGGAGGTTGCTAGATCAAAGAAATGGATTTTTATTTTTCACAGGAAATACGCTCTAGATTTGTTATATGATACTGGTATGCTTGGATGCAAACTGGCTTTATCCCTATGGATTATAAGCACTCTCAACATGAGCAGGAGGGGGAGTTGATATCTGACCCTAAGGAGTATTAGCATTTGGTGGGCTGATTGATTTATCTTAGCCTGACGAGGCCAGACCTTGCTTTTGCTGTGAGCAGCCAGTTTATGATGTTCATCGGATATATATATATATATATATATATATATATATATATATATATATATAAAGGCCAGCCGTGGTATATATATATATATATATATATATATAAAGGCCAGCCGTGGTCGAGGACTTGTGTATCATTCTCATGGTCATCGCCATATATCTGGATATACTGATTCTTATTGGGCAAGATCACTTATAGACTGTCATTCCACTTTTGGGTATTGTGCCTTCCTTGGAGGCAACCATGTATCTTGGAAAAGTAAGAAATGACCACTGGTATCTAAGTCTAGTGTTGAAGCTAGGTATCACGTGATAGCTTCTGGAGCGTACGAGTTGTTATGGCTTCAATCTCTTATGTTTGAGCTTGGATTTTATGTGACTACTCTCATGCCTATTGATTGCGATAATGAGGCGGATGAGAAGATCGCGTTTGATTTTGTGCTATAGGAAATTACAAAGCATATGGAAGTCGACATTCCCTTTGTGAGGGAAAAAGTCTAGAATAACACATTTGAACTTGTTGATGCATCCTCTTCACAACAACTCGCTGATATTTTTAACAATGCAGTTGGGCATGTTGTGACAGCCTCATTAATCTGGGCGCCAGCATGAAGGCATGGCGACCTTGGAGCTGGGCAATTGCTAGCAAGAAGGCGAGCGGACCTTGTAGCTAGCTGCGTACCGCGTGGGTGCAAAGGCACGTGGCCCTGCAACGCGTGCATGCGTCCCTTATACATGATGCGGCGGAGATTAGATGCACGTGGGGCATGAAATGTGGTGCTCTGCGTAGGGGCACGCGACGTGGTGCCAAGAGGGCACGCGACATCCTGGTGCTATGAGGCACGTGACATGGTGCCAAGGCGGCACGCGATGTGGTGTTAAGAGGACACGCGACATCCTAGTGCCATGAGGCACGTGAGGCGGTGCCATGACGGCACGCGACATCTAGCTTGTTCGGCAAGGGATGTGGGGCTAATAGGGCACGCAGTATCCGGGTACAATAACGGACCCAACATAGTGCCGAGTGGGCACGAGAACAATCACGACTCGGACGTGATGCGGTGCCATGAGGGTATGCCATGTGGTGCCATGAGGTCACGCGACATGAGGCCATAAGGGCCTCGCGACATGATCGCGACACGGATGCGACATGGTCGCGACACAGTGCTCTATGTGGGCATGAGGCCATGAGGGCCTCGCTACATGGTCGGGATGCGGACGCGACGCGGATGCAACACGGTCGCATGTGACGCTGATGCATGACTTCACAAGGCACGTGGGCTTGGAGGATGGCACTGTGTGCCACGGGCAGAGGTTCGCGTGCCACAATTAATGCTAAGACACTACCTTTGCAGGTGTGTGCCACAGGCAGAGGGTCGTATGCCATAGTGGTATGTCAAACCAAGGGGTTTGAGGTTATTCTGCTGGATAGCTCAAATTGGTGTTTAGACCATACTTGGGGGAAGGGAGCTGTAGAGCTATTCTCCTACACATGGGGCCTTGCATTGCTGGAGGGGCACATAGGTCTTCTAGGTTAGGGTGGGCCTAGAATGTCGCTGCGGTGATGCCATGTGTCACCCAGGGTGAGGTTACCATGTGGCCCCGGGCCGGCGTCGCAGTGCACATGGGTCGATGACCTCACGAGGGCACTCAAGGGCTACGTGGGACGTAGTGATGCGCACTAGTTGAGGGTCTGATGTGGACTTGTGCTGGTCGCATGGGCCACACATGATGCTTGGTTTGGATAACATGAAGAGCTGCATGCTACTCCAAGTGTGCTGGTCGCGTGGGCCACACACGATGCTTAGTTTGAATAGTATGAAGAGCTGTATGCTACTCCCAGTGTGTTGGTTGCATGGGCCACACACGATGGTTGGCTTGTATGACATGAAGAGACGCATGCCACTGTCACAAGCGAGGAACTAGTGCAGTGCACAGGGTGAAGCTAGGCAGGCCAAGTGGCACGGAGGTGCTGGCATGTGTGTCACAAGTAGGCACGATGCGTTGAGATGGTTTGCCTCGGGTGAAAGCACCCATGAGCGAGTTCTCGTCCTCTAGGCAGGTGGTATCAGAGTGATGGTTAGATAAGTTGGTCTCGCTGTGCGCGACAGTGAGATGTTGCACAAGTGTGATGGCCAGTGTCAGGTTGTGCCTCGTGAAAACTGGTATTTGAGTTAGGCTGGCCTCACTGTTACGACAGTGAGGTGCCTCATGGGCGTCGAAAAAAGTTACCCCGTGACAATGTGCTTTGCCATAATGTATCAGTTAAGCTGAGCTATATGATGTTTATGCCCCAGTTTGAGGGGGAGGGTTAGTAATGTTAGTGATGTTAGTAATGTTAGTATTGTTGGTGTGAGTGTAGTATAGTTGGGTGTGCAATTTAAAATTTTTTCACCTAATATAAATGCTAGTGAGGACTCCTTTCTCACTAAGCCTTTCTCATTATTCTCTTCACTCTCTCTGTCTCTCTCTCTTTCTCTCTCTCTCTCTCTCTCTATATATATATATATATATATATATGTTTTCCTATATATATATATATATATATATATATATATATATATATATGTTTTCCTATCCTACACCTAACACCACCTACCCCACCCTAGTACCACCAGCCTAACTCTAATACCACTTATCATGGTTTTCATCTAAATGAACTGTTTATTTTCTTTTAAAAAGAAAATTATGTAACGTTTAGTAACTTAAAAATAATAGGCTTGGGTCCTTTGAAACAATTGTATAACAGAGTATACTTTTAGTTTGGTTGATGACATATATTATGTATCTTTTCATTACATATTTCAATTGTCTCTCTAAGATTTACCTTCAATATACGTTCTATTTTTAAGTTTTTTTTTTTCTTATGGCTGTGCCATCATATTGGAATCTTTATAAATTGGCGTGTCAAATATCTATGGCACCTTGACACTTGGCACCCGTGCCACGTGTCTAGGTAAGGACTGGTTATTTGTATAGTATATATATATATATATATGTGTGTGTGTGTGTGTGTGTGTGTAAAGATAACATTATGTTGTTTACTAAATAAGCTAATCTATAAACGTGTGTATATATAGATACCCCTTGCATGGAAGCCAGCACCATCCAAAAAATGCTCAAGGTTACTTCTATGCAGCCAAGGGTTTGACTGAGGTTAAACCAGTCAACTAAGGTCAAAACCCAAACTTTCGAAAAGGTCAAGAAGTTGCTCCATAAAGGGCTATGATGTAACTCGTGAATATCAAGTAATACAAAATGTAGTCTCTTGGGCACTGGCTTATCTTCTCTCTCCCTCCTCTTCTTCCTATTTTTCTCCTTTGCTTCTTTTTCTTCTTCATTTTTTTGTACGATAATACTTCGTTTACGTGAGTTCATTATTATGCCAGTCCACCTACCTCCCCTGTGTGGTAACCGTTTCTTTAGCCGTCTTGAAAGAAAATTTCCTGCTAGGATTAGGAGCCCAAATGATTCCATCTGCAAGCATTGCATTCCGAGGCCCATAATTACAAATTTCCTGCCATGCTTGTTGAAAGTGCTAAGTAGTTAAATGAGGAAGATGTCATTCCCCATCTCGAATAACACTACCGCCAAAAGCATTTTCGTCACTTTGTAAAAAACTTGAGATCTCTAAAAACTCCAAGGGGAAGAGTTAAAAAGATATATAAATAAACACAATTGAAACTGTGTTGGATGCCAAATTGGTGAGAATAATCAGATTAGGTCAATTAGGGTTGAGCATTGATCATAATCGGATTAACATTTGGGTAAAGAGTGTACCCTAATCTTTTATGTATTCAACAGGGTACTTACATGTTACATTTTCCTTTTGCTTAGTAGATTCAGGGTCCACCAATCATGTGGCCAATTAGTCTTCAACTTTTTTCCTCACCATTTGAAAGGGTCTACTGATCATATGACTAATAACTCTTCCAACTTTTTTCTGAACCATCTCATAATTCTAAAGATGGTGAGGTAAAAATTTCTGATGGCTCTAACGTCAATGGTCTAGGAGTAGTTCCTAACATTGCCTTCCGTTATAAAATCATTTGATTTTTTTTGAAGGATGAGTAAGTGAAAACAAATTGAGAGTAATGTGCAACGAGTAGAAGAAAAAGAACTAGAGGATACCATATCTTTTTAACCTGTTTCTGAGCCAAATCAGGAGTATATACTATTACTTCTATCCCTACAACACAAATTAGGATATTGTAAGTATCTTGTTCCCCATTACAAAGCTAATTTTTTTAATCATGCTTCATTTCAATGTAATATTAGATAAATTTGTGAACAAAACTAACACATCGAAGCACACTACGTCGAAGAGAAAACAATGAAATATTGGGAACAAAATTGAAGAGGGAATCTTACCATTAAGCACCAACGAAGGCATACATTTAATCAAGAGACATGAGGTTAAATCAGCATCACCCAAAACTGTTCTGGAACATTCATATTTGACAAAATTGCACGAGCAGCTTCAAAAAAATGTAAATTTTTCCTTCTAGTAAAATCCCATTTTGTTCAAGGAAAGATTGAAACACATAAGATATGAACTTTTTACCATTATCAGCTCTAAGAGTTTCCACATTCTAACCAACTTAAAATTTTCTCTGTATGGAAACTTAAAAAAAAATGGAGTTAAGTGCAGATCGATCTAGTGGTTGCAACGGGCGGGGCTTGAGTGCAACCCAGCTTGGCCCCCCATGGGCCAGGTATCGGATAAGTTACGCAGGCCCAATAATAAACAGGTTAGCCTGGTTCGATTAGTAATCAGGTTGGGTATGGACTAGTTCCAAGAGTCCCAGTTATAATCAAGCCATTTGAGGCCCAACCTGATCCGATCAATTTAGACCATTTAGTAACCAGGTCGTGTATGGACTTAAGTAGGCCCGATTAATAAACGGACATGCCCGACTATAAAGGAGGGCCCGATCTAATTAGTGATCAGTCCGGGTATGGGCGGGTTCCAAGAGGCCCGATTAAGGCCAAGCCAGGCCCGACTCGACCCATTGAGACCCCTAGTTCACTCTTTCATAGGTATCATCATGTCATCTTAGAGAAATAAATAACCAAAGTGACTAAATATCTAAAGCAATGTTCTGAAAATCGCCCGGGGAGGACCGGATTTGGGGCGGCTGCCCTGGACCCGCCCCGAACTGCCCCTGACCAGCCCAGGTCGCCCCAGTCCTCAATTTTTTTTAAATTTTTTTATCTCCTTTGTTTTTCTTCTTTTTCCTCAGTTTTTTTTTTTTTATTCTTAGTTTTTTTCTTCTTCTTCCTCAGTTTTTCTTCTTCTTCATCAGTTTTTTATGATCTTGCACAACACCTTTTTTCAGCAACTGAGCAGTGAGCACAACTCTTTTTTTGTTCTTCTTTTCTTTTTTTTCTTCCTCCTATTCTAGCAAGTGGTATAATATATATATATATATATATATAGCGGCAGCCCGGATCTTGCAGCGCCCGCCCGGGCGCCGCCCAACGATTTTAAGAACACTGATCTAAAGCGTAACGAACTTGGGAAATAAATAACCAAAGTGACTAAATATCTAAAACGTAACAAGCTTGTCCCAAGCTTGCCCTACACTTCAGAATGACCTAATGAACTAAACGTCAGTTAACCACACAAGGTGGGAGTGAAACCCTATTATGGTTACTGATCCAACACACTTCACAATCCAAAGAGTACAAGAAAGAGAAGGATAGAACAAGACACTGTAAATTTTATAAGAATGAATGACCTAACTAACAATGCCATTGATGAGGAAAACTGTGAAGTGAGATAGGTTCATGGCCAAAGTAATACACGCCTCTCAACCCATGCCCTAGACCAATCACATTGTCCTCAAATCCTGAAGTACACAGTGAAATGGGTAAAAACTAAAAAGTTGCATAGTATTGCAACAATTTGGTGATTTTGCTTATTAAGAAAGATAACATGGAATTTAGGAACTTATAAAAAGGATGAGAAAGAGAGAGAGGAACTAGTTACAACCATACCACATTCGTGTAGCTTAGAAATATTATCAGCAATAAGACTAACATGACTGTTAGTATCATAATTGGTACGAGTAGACTTATAGGAGGAGGTAAATACACTGGACCAGTCATGCGATCAGAGGCAAGGGAGTCAATGACCTAAGGATTTGATTGTTGTGACATGAAACATGTGTTGAAGATGTTGGAGATAAAATCAATGTGTCTGTATATGAGTCCATATATGTTTGTGTAAATTGTGGCATCTAAGAGGTAATAGATAGTGTGTGTTCAGTTGTGGATTTAGGTCTACTATCACATTCGTCTATTGATGACTTTCATATGTGGTTGCTCCTCTATATATATAGTCATTGTAAACCATCTAATAGAAGCAATGTAGTGTTTTACATATATGTACTCTCTCTTCTTTTTCCTTTTTCCCTCTTTTCCATCTGTTTATAATAAGCCCCTTATTAGAGTACCATTATTTGTAGTTATTTCACTTCTATATACGTAA
Source organism: Chloranthus sessilifolius (assembly GCA_021018995.1). Lineage (NCBI taxonomy): Eukaryota > Viridiplantae > Streptophyta > Magnoliopsida > Chloranthales > Chloranthaceae > Chloranthus > Chloranthus sessilifolius. Next base: position 40,485,742 of record CM037593.1, read on the forward strand.
TTTTAAATTTTAACTTCATGTAACATTGAAATTTCTAAACATGGTTTTAGGAAACAAAGGAACACCTTTGCTTTCAGAAACTTGAAATAATCTTTCCCTAGATAATGTAAGAGTTATCATAATTTTCTTAGAGTTGATTAGCCCAGACAAGTTTCCCATGAATATCCCAACAGGTGTCAGCATATAGGACCTGAAAGGCCACATTGACTATAGTTATGCACTTCATATTTTCCACCTCTGGCATGGCCGCTAAGGACGTAAATCTGGGTATGAATTAGTTCATATCAATTAGGAAGACCAAACAACTTAGCAAAGGTGATTGAAGAGGGGAGGGGGTTACAACCGTTGTTGACCTCTAGCCCTTCTTATTTTAGCTGGGCATCGGAACTGTAATGCTCAGTACGAGGGTTGGCATTAGCAGCATTCATACTGCAAGGTATCCATAGGAGCCATCCACAGGCCATCATCAGAACCATCAGTGGCGAAACCAGGGTTCTCATCTAGGCGGGGCGCAAGATGAATTAGAGATAAATTTTGAATAAATATAAATTTAAACTAATTCTAATTTATATTATAAAATATAATTTTCATTAAAATTACATTTAAAAAAAAGAAATTTTTAACAATAAGGCATTGACAATTGTATATCATTCATCTACAAAAAAATCAAAGTTTGAATCCATTGACAACTGTAAAAAAAATTTCTTTTAACTTTTTTAAGTAAAGGGACCAACTCTCCTGACAGTCATGTAAGCACCAAATGGTGTTTAAATGATCTTACCTTGTCAATGGTTTAAGATGTGGGTGACCCGAACCATTAGGCATTTAACACGTGAAATCTAGGTCATAGTATCCTAGAGACATCTAGTCATCTAAAATAATTCCTATATTATTGCAACTCAAAGACAAAATCGAAACTAGACCAAAAAAATTGGTGCACTTTAGCTTTAACCATTGAAAAAAGAACAATGGTTTAAGATGTGGGTGATCCGCATCAAAGTGATAGATCATAGAATGAAGTACAGCAGACCCAAAAATGATGATTTATGGATGTACACAACAAATTTGCATAGGATATAAATCTAACACAAATCAATCATAACAAATTTCCCTTCGCTAGGAGAGGGTTTTATTAAAATGACAGACCTTACACTTCCAGGTATCGCAATCGATTCCTCGTTAATTACATCAAAATTGAATACCTCTGATTAAAAGCTATAAAATAAAAATAACGTAATTACATCTCTGAAATAAATAAAACTGAAATTCTAACTCTAAGTCTTCATCGACATCTTCAATTTGTCATGAGATAGATGCATAGCAGACTATCTTCATCGGAGATTTGAGAAATATGACTAGGAAACGATGGATAGGAGAACTCCTCATCTAAAAGTTGATTCCATTTGATCGAAAAGACAAGTCATTACTAGAGCAAGAAACTCGTGGACGAGTCTTAAAACGAATTCTTGTTCTCTGATCTCAAAGATGAGTTCAAATATCAAATTCATTCTTCGGGCAACTGATTATCAAAGGAGTTATTACTTTCAGTGATAAAGTGTCTAATTATGAGTTAGATATCGCCAAATTTATTAAAATTTGATGGTCATAAATGATTTTATAAAGATTTTATGGTTGGATTTGACCAATATCCTAAGATTTAATCAATCTATGGTAAATCCACCGTTGGATCTCATTACGATCTTGCAGTATGATCGTTTCACCAAAAATCAACGATTCCACCGTTAGATTTGACCAGAATCATAAGAATTGTTTAATATGCAATAAATTTAACGTTGGATCTCGTTACAATCTCACATTATGATCGTTTGACCAAAAGTCAACGAGTCCATTGTTAGATTTGACGAGAATCAGAAGATCTGATCAATATGTAATAAATCTACCGTTGGATCTCGTTACGATCTCACATTATGATCGTTTGACCAAAAGTCAATGAGTCCACCGTTAGATCTGACCAAAATCACAAGATCTAGTCAATATGCAATAAATCCACCATTACGATCTCGCATTATGGTCGTTTGACCAAAAGTCAACAAGTACACTGTGAAAGAATTTTCGATCTCGAGGTTGAGGTCCAAACCCTCATTCGATCTCATGGGAAACTCTAATTTCGGGACACAATTCAGATTCGGTAAATGAGTCGTCATAGATGAATATTTCGGGTGTCATAGTTCGGAATCGTTCTTTGAGTTAGTAGTTGCAACCCGTATAAATATCAAATTTGTGGTTGCAATCCGATTGTACTAGGAGTTATGCCTGGGGTCGTACCCACATAGCTTAACTATTTCAAAGTACACATGAAATTAGGAACGAGTCGTAACGCGTAATCTCAAATTTTAACCATAAATTCTACTTAGATAAGAGTCGTAGCTCTTGTCCTAAGCGTATCACTTTTTGGTAAGGGCCGTAGCCCTTATCCTAAATGTCTTAACCCCAACTTATTCCTCCCGTCAACTTTTAAAAATAAAAAATAAAAAAAGAAGAAAGTAATAATCAGAATCTCGGAGATACCCTAAAGTCTTTTGTCAGAAGAGTCGGAGATATTTTCGGTAGAGGTCCCGTGTCAGAATTTTCGGATGGTAATGAGGAAGGATCTCCTATTTATAGATTTATGGTAGCGATTATAGAAGTTATGATCCTACGATTCCCGTAAAGTTTCACGAAATGAACGGCTGTAAGAGATGCATAAGTTTTCGCTTTCACGCAGATTGAGAAAAGATTATTCTTGCGTACGCAAGTCTTTTCTCATAACCACCTAGGCATGCAGGTGGATAAGTATATTTTCTAGCCACCTAGGTGGATAAGTATTTTTTCTATCCACCTAGGTGGATAAGTACGTTTTCTAGCCACCTAGGTGGCTAACTATATTTTCTAGCCACCTAGGTGGCTAAGTACGTTTTCTAGCCACCTAGGTGGCGAACTATATTTTTCTAGCCACCTAGGTGGCTAAGTAGGTTTTCTAGCCACCTATGTGGCTAACATAACTTACGACTTTAAATCATATTTAGAGTAGGTTTGTTAAACGGAAAAACTATAAATAGAGCCTCATTTCCTAATTCCTTCCATTAATTTATTCTATTTGATTTTTGAGGTTAAGTAGAAGAAGAAAGAGTTTTCGATTCCAAAATTTCTGGGTCAATAGGTGCCTCCTCGATTTTTTTTATTATTATTATTTTTTTTTTAATGAAAAAAACGAAAACCAAAAAAAAAATTAATAAAAATCAACATAAATTTTATTTCTCATGAGAGTTTTACTACTGACTAATGATCGTATTCTCTACAGAGATTCGATTCATCGAAATCTGACTAGTGATCCTATTCTCTACAGAGATTTGATCATTGAATTTTTTTTTTTTTTTTTTTTGGGGTCCATCGGATGATCTTATTTCAATCTGAGAGATTTCGGGGGACGAATTTTAGATTTCGAGATTAATCAGACTGTAATTCCTACGGGAATACTGTATACTGATTTATGGTTATAGGATTTGTGATTCTTACAAGGACGCTTTCTGATTATCAAGATGAATCTCTTAAATTGGATTTGCGATTCTTACGAGAACACTCTCCAACTATTAAGATGAATCTTCTAAATCTCTTAGAAGATCCGATTAAAATTTATGAACCTTACTAAATCGATAACAATTATGAAATTTATTTTCTATTAACCATTGATCTTAATATAGATCGGGTGGTCAAAATTAACTTTGAAAGATCTATTTTGGCTATCCGGGCAAGTCTGACTGATTTTGGGACGTTTACAGAGATTAAAACATCTTTAAAATTTTTTTATAAAAATCAACAAAAATTATGAGGTTGATTTTATATTGACCATTGATCTCGATGTAGATCGGATGGTCAAAATTAAATCCGAAAGATCTACTTTGGCTACTCAGGCATATCTGACTAATTTAGGGTGTCTAAAGAGATCAAAACGTCTTTAAAAATATTTTTTAAAAATCAACAAAAATTATGAAGTTGATTTTATATTGACCATCGATCTCAATGTAGATCGGGTGGTCGAAATAAAATTCGAAAGATCTACTTTGGCTACCCGAGCAGATCTGACTGATTTTAGGACGTTTAAAGAGATCGAAAAGTTCTTCAAAATATTTTCTAAAAATTAACAAAAATCATGAGGTTGATTTTATATTGACCATCGGTCTTGATATAGATCGGGTGGTAATAGAAATTCTACTAAAGTATGTAGGTTGAGTTTCGATCGGGCTTCGAGTTTAAAACTCGTTGGATGGCCCAATAAAATTTAACATGAGATCTGATCGGCTGCCTGAATCAAGATTTGAGACGGTCTTCGATGATAAAATCGATAAAGGATCAAATTAATATTTAAAAAAAAAAAATTCAACTAAAATATGTACGTTGAATTTTGATCAAGCTTCGAGTTTAAAACTCATTGGATGACCCAATTAAATTTAGATGAGATCTGACCAGCTATCCGAATGAAGATCTGAGATGGTCTCCAATGATAAAATCGATCGGAGGATCAAATTAATATTTAAAAAAAAAATTCAACTAAAATATGTACGTTGAATTTTGATCGGGCTTCGAGTTTAAGACTCATCGGATGACCCGATTAAATGTACATGAGATCTGATCGGCTATCCGAATGAAGATCTGAGAGGGTCTCTGATGATAAAATCAATTGGAAGACCAAATTAACATTTTAGAAATTCAAGTAAAAATATGTAGGTTGAATTTTGATTGGGCTTCAAGTTCAAAACTTGTTGGATGACCCGATTAAATATATAAAATTCGATCAGGCTATTTGATATAGAATTTTAACAGGTATCAAGTCGGAGACTTATCGGACGACCCAATATGTAGTTTTTGTAAAGTTTGAATAAAATAATTAAGTCAAAATTTGACAGCTCTGTAAGTTTAGCAAAATCTGATTAGGATATCTAACTCAGAATTTTGACGGACTCTGTATTAGGTAGCCCGATTTATTTTAACATATTAGGATGGTCAGAATGGCTGACTAGAAATGTGACAACTGCGCTATGTAGACTTTTGTTGAGTCACTTGATTCTTAAATATAAAGTTTGATCGAAATAATTGATTCAAGATTTTGACAGGTATCAAGTTACCCAATTTATTTGACAAGTTGCAATCACATATTTCTCACACTTCATTCTTGTGTGAATAATCGAGATTAGATATGGCATCCCTGCATATGCTCTTTCACAATTTATTCTTGTATGAGTAGAGGAATACATACAACATAACTACCTAGATATCCTATGCAGTTTAACCTTGTGCACATAAGAGGCTACACAATGATGTACCTATGTACATACCTTACACAGTTTATCCTCATGCCAGTAGGAGGTAATATATAAACGTACCTACGCTGTTTACATTAACAATGCACCTAAGTACAAGCCTTACACAGTTTATCCTCATGTGAGTAGGAGGTTACATGATGAAGATTTACCTATGTACATTTCTTATACAGTTTAGCCTCATGCGAGTAGGAGGTTACATATAACATACCTACATATGTTTGCATTAACAATGCACTTACGTACAAGCTTTACACAATTTATCCTCATGTGAGTAGGAGATTACATATAACATACCTACATATGTTCTCACATAGTTTATTCTCATACGAAGGGGAGAAAATGTATGTTTCTGAACGAAGCAACCATCGATAAGTGGTAACTCATTTTCTTCTACAGATGTGAACCATTTGAATGGAATGCACATATAGCCTTTTCCACTCGGGTTTGAGCTCCTGGGCATTTTCGAGTGACGATCATAGAGTGTTAAACAATGAAGATAAGATCGTTCTTGAACAATCAATGTTTAACTTTCATTTTGAAGACCTACGATATTCAAATTCGATATGCCTCCAAACTTTTTGTATTGCGCTCAATAAGTGATTTTGAGGATCATAGTGCCATATTATCCTTTGCCTCGTGGTCCGTTGGAAACTTTAGCTGATGAGTGCATTAGATAAGAAACCTTTCAATATCCGTAGCTCGTGAAAATAATTCTAAAGTGTTTTCAGAGCCTTTCCATGAAGAGGTATACTTATATCCTTCTTCAAACCACTGAGGCACATTTGAACTGTCTCTGATTCTGAAATCTTTGATGAGCAAAGAAGACTAGCATCTCTCCATCTCATGATATAATCAGCAACCCTTTCGCGTGGTTGTTGCTCCATTTGTGAGAACTCTGCGATCCCTACAAATCTCTAAATACTGAAAAATCTTTGTAGGAACTATTTCTGCATTTGATCCCAACTAGTTATCAAATTGGGTAATAACTTCGTATACCAAGTGAAAGTTGGTCCTTCCAAGGTTTGCACGAATTGCCTTAGCAGCAACGGACTATTCTTGGCGGTGTCTCCACATGCTATGACGAAATGTGCCAAATGCTCTTGAGCGGAACTACTTCCATTGAAACGGGTGAATTTTTGTTGTTGATAGTCGGTCGGAAATGGAACATCGTCGATTTCTGGTAGGTAAGGCTTTCTGTAAGACATAGAAGTTCTTTGAAAGTCTTTCAGATTTTCGGTTATCATATGCTGAACTTGATCCATTGATAAGATATCATTCATTTCTTTCCTTTGCTTTTCTCTCTCAAGAAGTGCAGCTATTTCAATGTCCTGAATACTGATAGCGCGATGCAACTCTTGAATTTGCTCTAAAAGAGATACATTGTCTTCACTAGAAACCATCATGACTGACATGACAGTAGGAGTTGTCATCATAGCTTCTGCTGAGATGTAACAGGTTTCGTGGTGAAGGGAGTTTGAAGAACGAGTTTTGTTTGAAGAAGACTTATCATCAAGTTTCAAAGATGAAATGATCATCTTGTTTGCCTCCAGACGAGGTGAGTTGAATGATGATGAGTCATCAATTGCCTCCAGATGAGACGAAACGATCATCTTGTTTGCCTCCAGACGAGACAAGTTGAATGACGATGAGTCATTGATTGCCTTTGGATGAGGCGAAGTCCCAATATCAGATGAAACGATCATTTTGTTTGCCTCTGAACGAGGTGAGTTAAATGACGATGAGTCATCAATTGCCTCCAGATGAGGCGAAACGATCATCTTGTTTGCCTCCAGACGAGACAAGTTGAATGATGATGAGTCATCGATTGCCTCCAGATGAGGCGAAGCCCCAATATCAGATGAAACGATCATCTTGTTTGCGTCCGAACGAGGTGAGTTAAATGATGAGTCATCAATTGCCTCCAAATGAGGAGAAGCAAGTGCACTAATAATTCTTAGTATTCCTATAGGGCTCGCTGAGTTTGATCAGGGTGATTTTGCTGATAGAGTTTCAGCAGATTCATCCTTCGAGAAGAGGGAGTCGAAATCTCCATATAGTGGGGTCTCAGTCGAAGTGAATGAGTTAGGAGACACTGGTTCCTCCATATGAGAACATTCTTTTGCTAATGTGGCGTGAGCCATGGAGCTGGTTAAGTATCGAAGTGCTGCCTCCTCAATTTGAGGGCATGCCCTCTCCACATGTTGATTGTTAGCGGAAGAGGATGCAATGCTCTTTCCATAACCCATTGAGTTGATTGGTAAGTTGAATAAATCTACTGCATGGAATAACCAACAATTAATCATTCATCATATTCAACTCATTTTCAGAGAATTCGTTTCATTTTGTAGCTTAAAGATGAGAGGAGAAGTGGGTGTCACCGGGCGAGCCAGAAATTTGTAAACAACAAATTTGCGTAGGATATAAATCTAACACAAATCAATTATAACAAATTTCCCCTCGCTAGGAGAGGATTTTGTTAAAATGGTGGACCTTACAATTCTGGGTATCGCAATCGATTCCCCGTTAATTACATTAAAATTGAATACCTCTGATTAAAAGCTATAAAATAAAAATAATACAATTACATCTCTGAAATAAACAAAACTAAAATTCTAATTCTAAGTCTTCATCGACATCTTCAATCCGTCATGAGATAGATGCATATTAGACTATCTTCATCGGAGATTTGAGAAATATGAAATAGGGGACGACGGATGGGAGAACCCCTCCTCCAAAAGCCGGTTCCATTTGATCGAAAAACACGAGCCATTACTGGAGCAAGAAACTCGTGGGCGAGTCTTAAAACGAATTTTTGTTCTCTAGTCTCAAAGATGAGTTCGAATACCAAATCCATTCTTCGTGCAACTGATTATTAAAGGAGTTATCACTTTTAGTGATAGAGTGTCTAATCATAAGTTAGATATCGCCAAATTCCTTAAAATTTGATGATCATAGATGATTTTATAATAATTTTACCATTGGATTTGACCAATATCCTAAGATTGGGCCAATGTATGGTAAATCCACAGTTGGATCGCATTACGATCTCGCAGTATGATCGTTTGACCAAAAGTCAATGATTTCACCATTGGATTTGGCCAAATTCATAAGATCTGATCAATACGTAATAAATTCACCGTTGAATCTCGTTACGATCTCGTATTATGATTATTTGATCAAAAGTCAACGATTCCACCGTTAGATTTGACCAGAATCACAAGATTTGATTAATATGCAATAAATTTACTATTGGATCTTGTTACGATCTCACATTATGATCATTTTACCAAAAGTCAACGAGTCCACCGTTAGATTTGACCAGAATCACAAGATCTGGTCAATATGCAATAAATCCATCGTTGGATCTCGTTACGATCTCACAATATGATCGTTTGACTAAAAGTCAACAAGTCCACCATTAGATATGACCAGAATCATAAGATCTAGTCAATATGTAATAAATCCACTGTTTGATCTCGTTACGATCTCACATTATGATCGTTTGACCAAAAGTCAATGAGTCCACTGTTAGATTTGACCAAAATCACAAGATCTAGTCAATATGCAATAAATCTACCGTTACGATCTCGCATTACGATCTCGCATTATGATCATTGGATCTTGTTACGATCTCGTTACGATCTCACAATATGATCATTTTCGATCCCGAGGTTGAGGTCCAAACCCTCATTTGAGGGAGTGATAATCCGAACCGCGAGAGAAACTCTAATTTTAGGGCACAATTCAGATTCGGTAAATGAGTTGTCGTTGATGAATATTTCGGGTGTCATAGTCCGGAATCGTTCTTTGGGTTAGTGATTGCAATTCTAATGAACTAAGAGTTATGCTTAGGGTCGTACCCACATGGCTTAACTATTTCTAAGTACAGAAGAAATTGGGTACGAGTCGTAACGCGTAATCCCAAATTTCAACCATAAATTCTACTTAGATAAGAGTCGTAGCTCTTATCCTAAGCATATCACTTTTATGTAAGGGTCATAGCCCTTATTCTAAATGTCTTAACCCCAACTTATTCCTTCCGTCAACTTAAAAAAAAATTAAAAAGAAAGAAAGGAATAGCCAGAATCTCCGTGATATTTATCAGAAGAGTCGGAGATATTTTCGGCAAAGGTCTCGTGTCAGAATTTTCGGATGGTAATGAGGAAGGATCTCTTATTTATAGATTTATGGTAGCGGTTATAGAAGTTATGATCCTACGGTTCCTGTAAAGTTTTCATGAAATGAACGGCTGTGAGAGATGCGTAAGTTTTTCCCTTCATACAGATTGAGAAAAGATTATTCTTGCGTATGCAAGCCTTTTTTCATAACAACCTAGGCACGTAGGTAGCTAAGTATGTTTTTCTAGTTATCTAGGTGGATAAGTATGTTTTTCTAGCCACCTAGATGGATAAGTATGTTTTTCTAGCCACCTAGGTGACTAACTATATTTTTCTAGCCACCTAGGTGGCTAAGTACGTTTTTTAGCCACCTAGGTGGCTAACAGAACTTAAGACTTTAAATCCTACTTAGAGTAGGTTTGTTAAAAGGAAAAACTATAAATAGAGCCTCCTTTCCTAATTCCTTCCATTCATTTCTTCTATCTAATTTTTGAGGTTAAGTGGAAGAAGAAAGAGTTTCCGATTCCAAAATTTCTGAGTCAACAAGGGAGAGATTTAGACCATCGGATCTGTGGACTATAACATTCACAAATCCGATGGTCAAAATGCAATTAATCTACAGAATCACATAAAAAGAAACCCAGTTACCAAAATGACTAAGTCAACAAAATAGAGAGATTTAGACCATCGGATCTGTGGACTATAACATTCACAAATCCGATGGTCAAAATGCAATTAATCTACAGAATCACATAAAAAGAAACCCAATTACCAAAATGACTAAGTCAACAAAATAGAGAGAAGGTTTGAGGAAAATAAAATGAAATTGTGCAAAGAACCTATGAATAAAATCCAATAAGAAAACATATACCCAACTTCATAAATGACAACACATTACACATACCATCAACATCAAGAACCTATCAATCAAAAACTAACAAAAACAGAAAAGCAAATGAAACAAAAAATTATACACAAATGCCAGAAAACTAAAACAAATATCCAAAATTGAAGAAAACCCAGATACCAGAAACAAAAAAGGACCATAAAAAACTTCTTAAATCATCAAATGAAGAAAATAAAGCACACCCAATAAGTCAGAAACTAAAAAACCCATTTACAGATTTAGATTACTCGGTTACTCCAAATAGATTACAAAACTAAAAAACTCCAAAAAGATTAAAAAAAAAAGAGTACATATATCTCCAGTTATACCAAACCCGAAACCAATAACCAACAACAAATTAAGCCATTAGCAGTTGAAGTAGAGAAGAAACCAAAGGCATTGAATGAAAAAAATAATAATAATTAGGAAAAGAGAAAGAGGACATACTTGCAAATGGCTTGGAGACTTGAAGTCTTGCAGAGGATGCCTGGTTTGGAGCGAGGAAGAAAACGAAGGCGAGGATATGGGCCAGAGAGAAAAGAGGGAGGGTGTAGGTTTAGAGAGGGCGACGAAGGGTTTAGAGAGAGAGAAAAGAGGGAAGGTGTGGGTGTGGGTGTGGATTTAGGTTTAGAGAAGGCATGGGTTTAGGTTTAGAGAGGGTGACGTTTTGGGAAGTTAAATTTTATAATATTAAAAAAAAATTTAAAAATTGGGTTTCAGTGCGGGCGCTCGCCCGCATTCCTGTCTACGTGGTTCCGCCACTGAGGACCATCCACAGGGACCAACCACGGTACTCTCATGTCATCCTAGTGGAATGAGTTTTGTCACTGCCATAATCGAACTGATTTTTATCCATTCATGGACATTACTAATAAAGATGTTGCAATGAATATGGACGTGAAAATGGTCAAATCAATTGACGATAATGTCACTTCACTATATTAAATGAAATGACTAAAATATCCTTAATGATCATATTTATTTTTTGTGATTAGATTTTGTATCTATGCACGTTATCATTACTTATGTATAAAAACACTTCCTTAACTATGTAATATAATTTTATTTGATTGGATATTTTCCTTTCTTTTTGTTTGGAACAAGTTTCATCCAACCTAATTCAACTGGATTTGACCGGACTGGTTTCCTCGCCAGTTTGGTGGCTGGTCCAGTTTATAAAACATTGCCACTAAGAAAGCTATACACATAGTGACAAGGTTGAGCACGTATTACCTCTTGAGATAAATTGTGGATATCATTCCATATGGAACTTGTGAATTGGAAGCTGGAATTATAGATCCTTGTTGAGAATATCAGCTACTTGGTCCTTTCTTTCTATACCTTGGCTTGCTTGTTTATAGACATGAAGACCTTGTTATTTTACCTGTAAACTTGAGTTGAATTTTGTGTTTCAGTTTCTGATCGTGATGTCGATATGCACCAATTGTGCGCTTTTGGTCTGCTTATACGACCAGGAGGGAAAATGGAGGATAGAGCCTGGACTCGCAGCAATCCTCATCATGGAACATGTTCTCCTGCTGATCAAGTTTGGATTCTCTCACTTCGTACCTGAGGTGATTCTGTTCTCTGTGATGCTCACGTCCTGTCTGCCATTTTTTTTTTGATGAATCTTTCAGAGATTGACTAAGATTGCCTATATCAGTAGATGGACATCCGCAATGGCATACTTTTATGCCACGTGGTGCATATTTTTTACTGATTCACTTTATTGAAGTGGTTGGATATCATTTGTATTTCCCTTAGGCCAAAGAACATATCCATTAGCAGATCTATACCATCCAATGTGAGCACTTCAATATGGACCCCTGCATTAAATATGAACAACGGACTATATTAAATTGCATGGATCAAATGGTTCAAATATTCTGATGGGCATCCTTGTCAGGCCAACATGAATTCACAGGGTGTTCTGCTTGTGGACGGCTTGGATTGATCAAAGATGTGTGCCCCATTGCATAAAAAGCACACTTTTGAAGTATATCTACTGATGTGGCTGAGGTCCCATTAATCATCTCTTTTATAGATGATGGTTTGATTGTTTGACCATGACCCTAAAGTCAGTTTTACCGCTGTACTTGATGAAGGATCAGTGGTGATATGATGGTCAGCACTACAGTGATGGCTGCAGACTTTTCAGTGGTGGGACCCACCTTTGTATGGATGTGGGATCTACATATGATGTTAACCCAAATGGGTCACTTCTGATGAATCATTAAGTAGAGAGATGGCATAGGGTACCAGACCTATTTACTTTCAAATGTGTACAGGTCAATATCCGTATGCTAACATGGTCAAACCTTGGAAAGTGCACAACTACTTGTGAGCATGAAAATGAGGGAAAGTACAGATTGATCATTTTAGAATTAGGAGATTGACCCGTTCGCGCGACAGTGATCAGGTCAGTGACCCTATGCCAACTCTTACCAGGTGTATGCTAACATGGTCAAACCTTGGAAAGTGCACAACTACTTGTGAGCATGAAAATGAGGGAAAGTACAGATTGATCATTTTAGAATTAGGAGATTGACCCGCTCGCGCGACAGTGATCAGGTCAGTGACCCTATGCCAACTCTTACCAGGTGTCTTGGTGCCATTTTCAAAATGACACTCTGACGGTATGCGGAAGAAAGGGTCATTAAGCCTTTACAACATGCTAAAGATCATGAGATCTAACATTACCAGAATTGAATTAAAGATTTATAGATTGGGGTGTGGTCCCCCCATTTGAAGGCCACGTGGCAAAAATCTGTGATGGTGATTTAAACCATTCGATCTATGCATTCTAATATGGTCAGTTGCTTCTTCTTTTTTAAATTTTTTATATTGTGTTGATTGGATGGTTCCAATCCTCCGAGGCGTGATTTTTTGCTTGATATATGTGCCAATGATGAGCTACTTGGCTGACTGCTTAGATTGATCAAAGATGTGCACCACATGGAGTATAAGTGGGCCGTCATACTGTTAACCGCTTTAGCTGCATTTTAACTAAGTCGATCTCCTTAATTAACTGTTTCCTAATGAACAGGAACCTGCTTGGGTGAAAGCGAACCGAGTGAAAAATGTGGCACAGGCGCAGGACATGTGTTCAAAACAGCTACTGAGAAGTATTTACAGCCCAAAAAACAGCCCAAAAAAGAAGGATGATTAACTGTGAGATCTTACTCGGCATTTGGTTACGGTTTCACATAATTTGAAGATTATGGGGAGATTGATTTGTTGGAAACTTTCTGAGCACGAAGGAGGTATCAATTTCTCCAAAGAATTTGCAACAAATTTTGGAATTTGGTGAGGTGGGTCTTTTTTTTGTTAGAGGAGTCATGCGTGACTGCTAATTATTCTGTTTGTTTAATCATAAGCTGATGATTTAGAGATTTTGGTCGATCAGCTTTTCTTAATGGTTGTAGATTATACAAATGAAGGGGGTTGATCCGAGACTTTAGAAGGTTACGAAACGCCTTTTAACCACTGAATCTTATCGAGAGCTGACTTCCATTGCTTTCATGCCTTCGTGAATTCTGTTGGTAAAACGCATTTCTTTTCACAATCGAAAGCTTCTCATATTTTTACATAACATGATGGTTAACCACTGTAAAGGCTCCTCCAGTTCATGGTAATCTCTTCTCATGTAAAATTCACTTTCCAAGAAAAAAAACATACACTTTCTTCTAAAAAAGTATAAATTTTGTTTGAAATGGGTTTTTAGCTTCGAGTAAAATCAAGCGTAAAGTCTATTTTGTTTGTTATTTTACTTTCAAGTAAACGAGTCTTCTAAAATCTACTTTATAGGAATTTTTATTGTACTTCCCATCCTCATCTTGAATTTGTTAAGTGTTGCCTTTTTACCTGCATTTTGAAGTTTGACAAGGCTAGATCCCCTTAAGTCAAAATATTGTGGGTAAAATTTATTGGGTAGAGGTTACACTACGTTTTTCTTTACTTTCAATTTTATTTATTTACTAATTGATAACAAAGAAATTCATTAGTGTGTATCTGCGGGATTTTCGACAGTCCCGCCATGACAATGCGTACTCTTGAAAAGATATAGAGTCACTACCCGGAGCTTTTGGTATTCCGAGAAACTTAAATCAATTTTATAAGCACCGAAGTGTAAAAAATGTGACTCTAATTCACCGGTCTACGCCAAAGGCTCTTGGGTAGGGGCTTCGATTATCGATCGGGAAGGTGTTAGGCACCCGACCAATTTGCTTAAAAGCGGCCTTTACTTGTGGCTAAAATAAACTAGAAAAAATAAGAAAGAAAAGAGCATTTCCTCTTGCCCTAAGGCACTTTGACTCTATTTGTGCCCTTCCACCACTATCGAGATTTCGACGGCGCAACGGCACAAATTCAAGGGTAAAGCAAAAGCTGAGAAGGTAGAGGAATATAGGGGAGAGCCGGAGCTCTCGGGCCCTTGTAACACGCGTATGGACCTTCGCGTAGGTGCACTTGATGAGCTTCTGATAGCTTGAATGGTTGGAGAATGGGTTCTAGCTCCTACGGCTTGATGGCTAAGAGGTAGGAGAAGAGAGCTAGGGAGTAGTTCTCACCTAAACTAAGAGATCTTTGATAGAAGATGGGATCGGGGGTTTTAGAATTCTGAAATTTGTATGGGAAGGGTGCACCAAATAGAGGAAGAGCTTCTCTCTTAATCCTTCTCTCTTGAAAAAATTTTCAAGCCTTTGTAAAGGGAGGGGTGCCTCTCTATTTATAGGAAATGGGGAGGTTAGGAGGGTGCTTAAGTGCTACTTAGGGTTAACAATTAAGTAATCTCCTAATCTAAGGTTTCCTAGAATTTTAAAAGCTTGGAAATGTGGGCAAGGGGCTTCAACCGTGGATGATAAAGTGGGGTTTCAAATAACTAAAGGGTTACAAATACGGTAATCAGAGGTGCAATAGTCCTAATGAAACCCATCTTAAATATTGAGATGGTCAACAAGTCAAACCCCAAAAGTGGATTTCGAGCAAAAAATATAGTTATTGTAGCTAAGTCTGGCGCATGTATTACACACGCCAAGTATAGCTACAGTGCTCGGAAGTTCAGAGTCTGAGGTGGGTCCCACCTATACTTGGGGTGTGAATTAGATGCACTAAGTCATTTTTGGGAAACAATGGCGTGGCGCATGTAATACATGCACCATGTATGCCCCATCTAAGTGCAACTCCTGGGCACTGCTCGGGTAGCCGTAACTTTTGACATACAACTGGGATTGAGGTGATTCTTGGCTTGTTGGAAAGTTGAGAACCTCTATTTTTCAATGATATAAGATTCAGTCTTAGTAGAAGTTTTTGCCAGCCCTGGTCTATCTCTCACTAGCCATTGCTCGGGAGGGTTAACTACGGGTCTGGAGAGGTCGGGGGTAATTCCTAAGGGTATGGGCAAGTTCCTAAAGGTTTGGAAAGATTCCTAAGAGTTTTGGGCAAGTTTCTAGGGGTTTGGGAAGATTCCTAAGAGTTTGGGAAGATTCTTAAGGGTATGGGAGAAGCTATCGGAAGCTTGGGGTGCGCCTCTCTTGAAGTATGTTTCGATCGGGCTTTGGACCAATTTTGGGTGTTTACAATTAGAAATAATCGAAAGAAATGCAAGCCGACCACAAGGGTGACAAGTGATCAAAACCAGGCAACGGGCGACAAGGGTAGTGAGCAGCTACCTCCCACACTCGAGGCAAGTAGGATCCCAAGGAGAAATAGAAAATTAAGAGAGCACATGATACAACGACCCAAAACACTCCACTCTAGTCAACCCAGCAGGGGGCAAAATCTCTAGATGTTTTGTTCACCAGCTCAGGAGATTTGGGCTGTGTTTGACATTGCTCTTTGGTAGAGTAGAAAAGAGTAGTTGTTGTTTGTTGTTGAAAATGAATATGAAAGGAAGGATTAAAGACTGAAACAAGGGGAGGCTACTCTTTGAAACATAAAGAACATTTCTCTTTAAAAGAGCATGAAAAATGATATTCTTTTTAGAGAGATGTTTTTCCTATTTCAAAGAGTAGCCTCCCTTTTTATCTTCGTCCAATCCTTCTTTGCCCCATTTTCTTTGCAATAACGAAGAGCAGCTATTTCTCTTTTCTACTCTCCCAAAGATTATTGTCAAACACAGCCTTGATGACCTTCTAGAAAACCTGATTATTCCTTTCCAACCAAATGCGAAAACGAGGACCCCCCATATACGAGCCTTGTAGCCTGTGAAGGTCAAAAGTACATGTCGCAATTGACAGGTAAAGCCCAACCCATGTTGAAGATGGTCTATTATAGGGCTGTGCAGAAACCGATCCGAACTGACCAAACCGACCGAAATCGACCCAAATTTTGGTTAGGTTTCGATTTTGGGACATATCGGTTCGGTTTCGATTTTGAAAAATAAAAATCGATAGTTGTCGGTTCGGTTTCGGTTTTAACGTTAAAAAATCGAAACCGAACCGATAAGAAACCGATAGTGGTGCTGCATGGCAGTATAAGTGCATAGTGCATACAAAACTTAGGTTGCAAACAAATAAGTCTGTTTTTCTCCATTGAAATCTTATATTCTCATGTGTTTTTTTGTTATTGGAAGAACCATTTAAGTTAAAAGCTTTGGGGAGTGGTAATGGGTTTAAAGGATGTGTATTTATAGGGATTTAAGATCCCATTTTGTTTAATTGTGATTTCTGTATAATGTATTTGAATGTGTGATTTTGGGTTTTCTTTCGACTCCCTTTGTAGTTTGTATTTGTGTTGATTTGAGTTTTGGGGTTTTGCATTTGGGATTTTGGTTTCCTGAATTGTTCTCATATATTTGTCATTTTTTATTTAAAATAAAATTATATAGAAAATACCCATCGATCTGGACTTTCCGATTGGTGCATTAATTTATGGGAAATGTTCTTAGCCATCTGATCAATCACCTACTTTTGGATGGTTAATAGCGAATTAGCGATATAGGCAACAATCTACAGAGTCTTCAATGGTCTAACCCTTATGAATTGACAATGACTTCCTAATAAAAATAAATAAAAAATTGAGGTTCAGAAACCAAAAACCGACCGAACCGATAGTTATCGGTTCGGTTTCGGTTTTGAATCTTATCAGTTTGGTTTCGATTTCATAAAATTGAAACCGATAGTTATCGATTCGGTTTCAATTTTGCCCCAAAACCGACCCGAACCGAGCCGATAACACCCCTAGTCTATTACATTGGGATTGTAAGCTATAAAATTAAAAGCTGTTAGATTGGACTTGCAGATCAAGTGAAAAGTACTACACGATGGCACAACCTTGAGCTCACAAGTTTAATCTCAGCTTACCTAAAAATAAGCAATTTTAGATTTGAAAAGACCGAATTCTTCCGAGATTCAGGATGGAGAAATAGGCCTTGTTTGGAAAAATCTTTTCGAGAGCCAAGAAAAATCACTTTTTACGAGGAAGAAGAGAGTAATCTGGTTGTAACGAAAGCAACTTTTCCTTGATCATCAAACTGAGTTTGTTTTAAGAAGAACTTCTCCTTCATTGATTTTTTAAAGAAACAGCGTGGGGCCGATTTTCTCATGCCCTGTTTGGCAACTCTTTTCCAAATGGTACTTTTTCAAGATAAAACAGTAAGGTGACATCACAGTTCATCCAAGGATATAACCACCTTTAGCTGAAAATGGGTATTGTAATGAGAAGTTGTCTATGGATGCTTCTCGGCCAACACCATTTTCAACAAGTGTGGACTTTTTTTATAAGCAACATTTAAATAGCGGCATGTAGTAAAACTTTATAGGCCCTGTTTGACAATCCCATGTTTTCAGAAGGTACTTCTCAAAGAAAAATGTTAGGTCAAAAACACATTTCACCCAATGACCTAGTCACCTCTAGCTAAAAATGTTGTTGTCTTGAGAAGCTGTCTCATGCTACTTCGCACATGAGAAAAATGTTAGGTCATAATCACATTTCACCCAAGGACCTCGTCACCTCTAAACTAAAAAAAGTGTTATCTTGAGAAGTTGTTTCATACTACTTTGCACAGAACACCATTTTCAGCAATGTGATGACGTTTTTAAGAAGCAACATTTGAGAAGCTAACCTCTTTAAAAGGGCCTTAACATCACCTTGAAAGTGCTCTTTTGAAAACAGTTGCCAAACAGGGCCTCCAATTATCGAAAACATGATAATTTCGGTTGTATGCCAAACAGGCTACTCTTGATGATTTCGGTTGGCTTAAACTGAATTCACCCCTTTAGATTCTAAGGATGGATGCAAGCAGTGGAGGTTTCCTCTCTAGCCTCTACCATCCATCATTTAATTTAATTCTCGAACATTAAAAACAATAATAATACATGTAATGTCAATTTGTCACATTAATAATTTAACTTTCACAAATATTTTTTTTATTTAATAAAAATCTTAAATTTTATTTAGGCAAGTTTTTGTATTTTGAATTTTACTAATATTGCTAACTTTACGTGAAAAAAGAATCTTAATTTTTGTAAAGTTTCTATTCAGGACTAGGTCGGATCGGGTTCGGGACTAAACTTCAAAGAACCAGACGCAACCCATATATAACTTGGGTGGGTCGGGTATTCATTGATAATACCACACCCATCCCAAACTCTATTAGGTCCAATTTTTTGGGTCTGAGTTGGGTCAAATCAGGTTTGAGATGACCCGACACATTTGCACCCTAACCACGACCACCGCAACTTCCTCACCACCACAACTTCCTCCACCTACCCACCAATACCACGACTACCTTCCATCACCACCAACTCCACCACGAGCCCCATCGCCAGAAGCTCCATCACCATTACCACCAAAACCTCCACCTCACCACCCCCACCACCACCTCACCACGACTATTGCCACCGCAACCTCCTCCATTTCACCACCACCACAACCTCCTCCTCATGACCACCACCATGACTGTCACATCCTCCACCTAACTATCACCACCACTACCAATGAAACCACAACCTCCACCCTACACCATCACAATGTAATGACTCGAATTTTCACGTATTTGATACACCTAAATTACTTATATGTGTTTAATAAGGTATATATCACATGCCTTGACTTTTCAAAATGTTTTAACTAAAAGTGCATGTTTTGATTTTTAAAGCTCTTATATTTATTCATGTCATTATTTGGCACAAGTTATGTGATAGCCTATTGGTTAAAGGTTTGAGTTATAAATAAAAGGTCAGAGGTTTGAGCCTTGGTAAGTAGGTCTTAGACGAACAATAGAGTGGAACGTCTATCTCCTCAACCTTAATCATTATAGATTTACAGTTTACGCTTCAAGAGGTGAATAATCGTCTTTTCTTATTCTCGGATCTTGTTTGCGAACCCTAGAGACGCACATAAATTTTGAAATCGATTGACTCCCTATTTCAATTGTATCAATTTCGGGTTGAGCAAAAAGGGTCTTAGTTTCATACTTAGTCGATCAATCGATTTCATTTCCGATCAATCGATCTTGTTCAGAGACCCATCTGCGCAATATTAATGTTAGTT
This sequence comes from Chloranthus sessilifolius, assembly GCA_021018995.1. Taxonomy (NCBI): domain Eukaryota; kingdom Viridiplantae; phylum Streptophyta; class Magnoliopsida; order Chloranthales; family Chloranthaceae; genus Chloranthus; species Chloranthus sessilifolius. The sequence continues at coordinate 40,505,559 of CM037593.1, forward strand.
CTATTAATGAGTGATCGATCAATTTAGTGTTCGATTGATCAATTCTACACTGAAATCAAGGTCATATATGTATATATATATATAGAGAGAGAGAGAGAGAGAGGGAAAGGGAAAATGCACTCGGGGTCGTAGAGATATCTCTACGCAATTGATATGGGCGTGACACGTAGCACCCTTTTGTGAAGTAATGGGTGATATTGGAACTACTTTTTTTCTTTTTATAATACATTGGAACTATTTTACTAATTAGGGTTACACTTTTAAAATATTTTAAAAGTTAAATATCCTTTCAGCCGTCATTCTTAACATTTTTAGAAGTCTTTTTCTTTTCTCTCTCTTCTCTCTCTTTTTCTAACAAAATGTCAGATTTACTTTTTTAAGTATATTTTACTCAAAAAATATGAGTTCTTGATAGCGAAGCGTTAGCACCTCTGCAGTGAAGCGCTGACGCCCCATTTTAGGGGTGTTGGCGCTTTGTTTAGGGGCGTCGGCAATTTGAATATATATATATATATTTGTTTTTATAATGGAAGCGCCAGTGCCCCAAAACGAAGTGTCGCGGCTTCATTTAGGGCCGTCGGCACTTCATATATATATTTTTTTGGTGAAGTACCAGTACCCCAAAACGAAGCATCGATGCTTCAATAATTTATATATATTTTTATTTTTTTCGAAGTGCCGGCGCCCCAAAACGAAGAGTCCGCGCCTCGTTTAGGGGCGTCGACTCTTCGTTTTAGGACCATCGGCGCTTCGCTTCTGAAATGTTAGTGCTTCGCTACCGAGCGCCACATTTTCTGTGTAAAATATGTATGAAAAAATAAGTCTGACACTTTCTTGAAAAAATAGAGAAAAGAAAGAGACTTTTAAAAAGTCAAGAATGACGACTTGAGTGGTATTTAAGCGTAACCCTAGTCAGTAAAGTGGGCTCCATGCCACCCATCACTTCACAAAAAAGACGCTACGTGTTGCGCTCATATCAATTGGTATAGAGATATCTCTACACCCGAACGCATATCCCCAGGCCTCTATATATATATATATTCGTTTTCATTTCTGATTAATCGACATCGAGTTCGATCGATCGACTATGCACCAAGACCAATGTTGTTTATATATACATATTTGCCTTTTGTTTCAATTAATCGAGCATAACTCCCGATCAATCGATTTTGAACATAGACATTTTATATATGTATATATTCGCTTTCATTCCGATTGATCAACCCCTAGTTTGATCGATCGATTTTGAATCTAATAGAACTCATATGTATTACTTTATATTACTGATTAACCTGGTTACTTTACATTCGTTTTGATTTCGGTCAATCAACTTCCAACTCCAATCGATGAATTGGAACCCGAATTGAATGACGTATATCACATTTTGATTAATTGATTGATATACAAATTCATAGATGTGGATAGGCTTGTGTATGTATTATAGAGGAGGAAATTGGGCACATCTTCAAGGAATCCTAGCACGACACCCACATATTTATCATCAACTACCAATCGATAGGAAATCGTCTCACCTTTTTCGGTGCGACATTGGGTAACGAGGTAGGGGGATTTCAACAACCAATTTGTGTATTACTCTTCGGATTCGTAGGTAGTCAATGATTTTAAATGAATTGAACCTTTTGAATAATCATGTATGTGGGTAAGTTTCATGGTCATTCTACTTTTATGAACTGTTGAACACCTGAATATGAAATTAGAAACATTAGATTTTGTGCACATTAATGTATGAAAATTGATTCTCTTGACACTCTTAAAGACAGAACAAAGGAAGAAGATATAGATCTCATTGAACCTTGGAAACACATTTTGAATTCTAAATTAATTAGAAGAAGGCATATGATATAGATCTAATTGAATCTTATAAACTAGTTTCGAATTCTGAAATTTGTATAAGTACGAATATAATATTATACTTTAGAATATTGCTTGTGATTTGAAGGTTTAAATTTGAATGGATCATGTACTATGACACACTTTGAACCATTACGATGGTACTTTGAACTTTGAACCGTGACGACGATGGTCAGGATCCCTATCAGTACTTTGACATTGACTATAGCACTATATTTGCGATAGAGAGTACTTAAGTTATATTTTTAAGTCATGAACATAAGAAGTAATATATGAAATGAAATGCAAAGAAAAGCATCATGATTGGACACTTATACGAAATTACCTTTTAGATTTCTTGAATATGACATCAAGACTCCACTGTAGGATATATTTCTCAAACTCAAATTTACACTTGAAATTAGTCATCTTAGAATATAAATGTTTGGTAATTTCTTATGTTGATAGTATCTCAGTCATTAATATTGAAATGATCATTAAAACTATGTGTTGGAAGGTTAAAATGTTGGGTTTTTGTGACCCACACACTAACCTCTCTTGATTTTCTTGTTAAAACTTGAATTGGTCAGACTTTCTATACTTGGCACAATAGGAATCACCATGCAATCTTGGTGGAATTCCTTAATTATTTTAAAGGGTTGTGGTGATCCCTTTATGGAAGTGAGACATCCTCTAGATTTAATTTCATTGATGGGCTAGAAAACAATTCAATGTCTATATAAGAAAGACAACGTCCCCTCTTTGTCTATTCTTAGTACTATTCCCATCGATAAAGATGGAAAGGAAGAGAGGTGATTTGTCTTAGGAGTTTGGTCTTACACGGAGGAATTGTCGACTAAACTCGTCTTCACGAACATCTACTTAAGTAAGTAAGATTTGTTTTAATAGATAATTATCGTTTTTCATGTGTTGATCAAATGACTCAAGCCTAGATCATGGTGACTTTTTCTTTAGTATCTCAACATTTGGTATCAAAGCCATGGTGGCCTGATTTCATTTGATCCACATTTAAAAATAAATAAATAAATTCTCTTGTTGGCTTGCCGACGCCATGAGTTCGCCGGCGGCGTGGATGGGTTCATGATATTTTTCCCATCGCCGGTACGCCTTCTCAGCTTACCGGACGGCTACCGGACTTGTATCGGTTGACTCATAGTGTCGGGGGCAGTTGGCCGGTATGTTGGACCGGCGTTATTGCGACTGCTTACTCCATTAGGATTTCACCTTACTGTCGGTAAAGGCGCCTACCCTATGCAACGCGTTCCTTAGGCGCTACTGCTATTTCTCTTGTATTGAACTGATCCACTCAACTTTATCTTATAATATATATATATATATATATATATATATATATATATATAGTGCAGTATATTATAATATAATATTATAATAAATTACTATATATTATACCCAAAAGCATAACCAATAGTTGCAACCGACTTTAATGGGTGGTTATCCCATGTAATGATAAAGCACCAAAGCTGATGCTTTGCAAACTAAATTAAATACAGCCTGGTCTATATTTTGTTTCTGCTGACTGCAACTATCAGTTTAATCTTATAAATTTGTTTTCACCACCATGCTGAGTGAAATTTAGGCTCAACCTTTGGAACGCAATATCTGGAGATACACAACTCCAATTTATATATATGACCTATCGTTTTTTGTCTACTCGATGAGTTCTACCTGTTGAACTCTTTGTTTGGATTTTTTAAGACAATTTTGAACTTGAAAATTCCACTCAAGTTCACTAAATTTATTTTATACAATTGGCCTATTAGCACAACGCTCTAACCAACTGAGCTAATAAATTTTACTAAATTTGGTATGTGAACATACCTAAGTTATGCAACCTTGTACTAATGATATGATAGAATGCCTTGAGATAGGTCTTACCTATAAAGGGGTTTAAGAAGACCGGTAAAGCGATCGTTCAGGGAGATGTTGCCAAAGTAGGTGTGTAGTCTGCCCAAAGGTGACCGGTCTATGGAGGTTACATTATCTTTGAATTTTGAGACAATTGTCTCATTAAGATTGCGAGAGCATTCACTTGCGTGAGCTACTACTTTTGGCCAAAGCTGACTTAGAAATCTCACGAAAGGGGAATGGATAGAATGGTTATGCGTGTTTAGGTGAGAAAAGAGCGACACTTCTGGATTAAGCTAATGACTAGCTTGGATCAAACCAAAACACAAATGACTAGGTCTATGTGTGTCTACAGACACGAACTAGGGAGACATGCAATAAGTCAAAGTTTCTATCCTAAGGTGATGCTGAAATAATGAGTCACGTCTGTCCCTCAGAGTGGATGGTTTTACACATGGTTAATACACTCTGATTGTTTCGACCTTAATCCCAGGCATGAATTCAAATTATGTAAAGTTCTTTATGAACGTGTGCTGACAATGATCTGTGTCATTGCAGCTATGAACAGATCAATGTTGCACCAACAGATGGTGAGCATTGAAAAGCTCACTAGCACCAATTATGATTATTCGCGCTTGGTTATCTAAATTATGATTTTATTCTCTTAGAGAACAGACCAGCGACCCTTTCTGATAACTCTTCAGAGTTTGAAAAGCTTTGCATGCCAAGTGAGAGAAGAAAAATCATATATCTATCATGATTATTCGTGCTTCTATGTGTGAGGTCATCCGTTGTGGTATTAAGACCACTGTGACAGCAAGTGAGTTGTTGAAAAACATCGAGGATTAGTTTATTGGGCCTACTAAATCTCTACAATATGATTATCTTGTGGAGTTTGTTAACATGCACTATGATGGAAAGGGTTCTATTAGGGAGTTCATTCTTAAGATGTCTATATTAGCAATGAAGCTCAAGGAGCAAGGTGTTCCTATTGAGGAAGCTGCCATAGTACATTTGGTTGTTGCATTCCTTCCCAATTAGTTTGATACCTTTAAGGTGAATTATAATGCCCAGAAGGAAAAATGGGACTTGAACCAATTGATCTCAATGTGTGTAACGGAAGAAGAATGGTTGCGAGGCAACAAGATCGAGTCTGCTCATTTTGTCTATAACCCTGCTCATATCTTTGCTTATAAAAAAAAAATTTAATAGAAAGGGTCAAAGAAAGGATCACGTCACAAATAAAGGGAACAAGGACTTCAAGAAGAAAGCCATAGTGAATGATAACGATGATTGCTGTCATTTCTGTAAAAAGAAAAGACACTTCAAGAAGGATTGTTATTTATGGAAAAGTATTATGAAGAAGAAACATCAAGGTACTCACTTCCATCATGTTTGCTCTGAATCAAATCTGGTCAATGTTTCCGAAAATTCTTAGTGGGTTGATTCCGGTGCTACTATACATGTTGCTCATTCCTTGCAGGAGCTGGTAAGTAGGAGAAGCCTACGACTGGATGAAAGGTTTTTCCTTGGAAACGAGCAAGTGGTCAAAGTCGAGGCTGTTGGAACTTACCAGCTTGTTTCAGACTCGGGACATATTTTAATACTTGAAAATATTTATTTCATTCCTTCCTTCAGACGAAATCTCATCTCTGTCTCCAGATTAATTACTTTTAGATATAATTTTACTTTTGCTAGAGACTCCTTGATTATTTCTAAGGACGCTGTTATTGTAGGGCATGGTTTATTAGTAGATGGATTATTTTGGTTATCCCTTGATGATATTTCTGCTGCATCATTTGCATGTGTTTCTATCACCTCCTACGGATCAAAGCGCTCTCTTTTGACAGAAAACTCCTCTATGCTTTGGCATAAACGTTTGTGTCACATCTCGAGGAAATGGTTAGAGGTTATGGTCAAGGATGGTATTCTTAATCCTCTCAATTTTAACGACTATACCACATGTCTTGAATGTATAAAAAGAAAGTCCACGAAACAACGAAAGTTTGAGGCCATTAGATCATCCATTTTGTTACAATTGATCCACACAGATATATGTGGACCTTTTCCCACACTCTCACGAGGTGGAAAACATTACTTCATCAATTTTATAGATGATTTTTCTCATTATGTCTATGTATATCTGATTCATCAGAAGTCTAAGGCACTCGATACGTTCAAGATCTTTAAAACAGAAGTTGAGAAACAGACTGATAAGAAAATTAAAGCCGTTAGATCATATCGTGGAGGAATATACTATGGGAAGATGGATTCTGATGGTGTTAATCATGGAAACTTCGTTCAGTACTTAAGGGAACATGGGATTATTCCTCAGTACACTTCGCCTGATACCCCGCAACAGAATAGTGTCTCTGAGAGAAAAAATCATACTTATCAGGAGGTTGTTCATAACATGATGAGCAACTCGAACCTCCCTAAAAGTTTTTGGGGAGAAGCTCTCAAAACCGCAGTTTATATTTTTAACCGAGTGCCATGCAAAGCTGTTTCGAAAATACCTTACAAACTTTGGACTAGTTGTAGACCAAATCTAAAACATCTGCATGTGTGGGGGTGCTTGACAGAAGCAAGACTTTATGATCTAAACTTAAAGAAGCTTGATCCACGCACCGTCACATGTTACTTCATCGGTTATCCTGAGCGTACTTGATCTTATAGGTTCTATTGTCCATCACGACCGTTGGAGATCGTAGAGACCTCCAATGCCAAGTTTCTTGAAGATAATGTCTTCAATGGGAGTCAAAAACATAGAAAGATTGTTTTTAAAAATATTCTCGTTCCTATTGAAACAACTATACGTGTTCATATTCCTATGCCTAATCATTTCATTCACCCCGAGGGATCTATTATCCCTGTTTCCGATTCTCCCAATGCCGGAACTTTCAGTGCTCCATCACCTCTTTCTCTTGAGGGGCGATCGATTACTTTAAAGAGATCCAATCGAGATCGTAGATCTGCGCTATCCAATGATTATGAAATCTATCTGCAAGAAAATGATGATGTTGACCTAGACACCGATGATCCTTCCTCTTTTTTTCAAGCCATGGAAAGCGACAAATCTCAACACTGGCAGGAGGTCATGAGAGAATAGTTGCAGTCTATAGAAACGGATGATGTCTGGGACCTTGTGATCCTTTCAGAAGGTTGCAAGGCGATCAAATGCAGATGGGTTTACAAAGTTAAAAGGGACATTGAAGGCAATGTTGAAAAATTTTAAGCCAGATTAGTAGCCAAAGGGTTTACTCAGAGGCGGGGAATTGATTTCAATGAGGCATACTCTCCTGTCTCATCCAAGGACTCTCTTCGAGTAATTCTAAGAATTGCGGCACACTATAACTTAGAATTACATCAGATGGATGTAAAGACGGCTTTCCTCAACGGTAATTTGGAAGAAGAGATCTATATGTCTCAACTTGAGGGTTTTGAGACGCAGGGTCAAGAGAATCATGTGTGCAAGCTGAAAAAGTCTATTTATGGACTGAAGCAAGCTTTGGGACAGTGAAACTTGAAGTTTGATCAAGTTGTTACGGAATATAATTTTCAAGAAAATGCCATGGATAGGTGCATCTACATAAAGAAGTCAAAAGGTCGTTTCATCATCCTAGTGCTATATGTTGATGACATACTCTTAACGAGTAATGACATTCATCTTCTACACGATATAAAATATTTCATATCCAAACTTTTCAATATGAAGGATATGGGGAAATCGCAATACATTATGAAAATTAAGATCCACAGGCAACAGGGTGTTGGGCTCTTAGGACTATCTCAGAGAGCCTACATCGATAAGGTCCTCAAACAATTCAAAATGAAAAATTATAATCCTTCCACTGCTCTAATTGTTAAGGGTGATCTCTTAAGCAAAGATCAATGCTTTAAAAATGATATGGAGAGAAAGCGAGTGGATCTGACTATGTATGCTTCTGCTATAGGGAGCCTTATGTATACTATGACCTGTATGCGACCGGACATCAGTTTTATCGTTGGGATGCTCGGGAGGTTTCAGCAAAATCCTAGTTTTGCTCATTGGATAGTTGTCAAGAAAGTATTGCGATATTTGCAAGGAACCAAGGATCACATGCTTGTATATAGAAGATCAAATGAACTTGAAGTCGTTGGCTATAGTGATTCTAGCTATGCAGGTTGTGATCGATCTCACAAATTCACTTCGAGTTTCATTTTTCTGCTCGCCCATGGAGCTATTACTTAGAGAAGCTCCAAACAGACTATAACGTCGGATTCCACTATGTTCGCAGAGTTCATTGGATGCTATGAGGCCACCAAGCATGTAATTTGGTTAAAGAGCTTCATTGGTGAGTTGGGTGTTGTAGATTCTGTTCATAAGCCCTTGATCATTTATTGCGATAACAGAGCTACCAGTGATTTCATCGAGAGCGGGAGACGAACCAAAAGCAATAGACATATCGAGGTCAAGTATATGATGGTGCTGGAAAAGGTTCATGAAGGAGTCATTAGGATCCCTCATCTGTCATATGAGGAAATGATTGCTGACCACTCACAAAGAGACTTCAACCAAAAGATTTTAAAGCACACGTGATCGAGATGGGAGTGTTAGAAGCACTCGAGTATATTAATTGAGAGGGAGTTCCTTTCACAATGATTATTCTATTCTATTTTATTATCGGCATTCTTTATATCTTTAATTATTATTTGATGCATGTTTTTTCATTTGACTCCATGGTTATCACTATTATCATTATTAGCATATGCAATATTAGCCTAAAGTATAAGTGCTAAAATAAGAAAGTTTGGGCTATTGTGATTAGGCATCACTGTTGTATAGCCTCTATCCTGATAGTTGGGTGATGATTTTCACATGACATATGTCGTAAGATATCAAGATAACATACTTTAAAATATGAAGTTGGACAAATGTAGGTTTTCACACAAGTGATTATATTAAAGTGTGCATATACTAATATCACAAAACTACAAGTAATACTCTTTGGTTCATTAACGATAATAATTTTTGTGACCATGAAATTACCTTACTGTCAATTATAAAACATTGGTACATTATAGACATCCATGATCCATTATTAAAGTTGTTTCTTGAACTTGAGAGGATGTTGTATTGTTCCAAGTTTTTGAAAGTCAATGATTTTATAAAATTATAAGAATGGTCATCCGCTTTTCAAAAGAACCAATTCATGACATTATTTTTAAAAAATAATAATAATAATAATATTTTGGTAGTGTGTGGATCAAGTGAGAAATTGTTGGATTTTTGTGACCCATACACTAATCTCTCTTGATTTTCTTGCTAAAACTTGAATTGGTAAGACTTTCTGTACTTGGCACAATAGGAGTCACAATAGGAATCACCATGCAATCTTGGTGGAATTCCTTAATTATTTTAAAGGGTTGTGGTGATCCCTTTATGGAAGTGATACATCCTCTAGATTTAGTTTCCTTTATGGGCTAGGAAATAAATCAATGTCTATATAAGGAGGACAGCGTCCCCTTTTTGTCTATTCTCAGTGTTATTCCCATCGATAGAGATAGAAAGGAAGAGAGGCGGCTTATCCTAGGAGTTTTGTCTTACACGGAAGAATTGCTGACTAAACTCGTCTTCACGAACATCTACTTAAGTAAGATTTGTTTTACTAGATAATTATCGTTTTTCATGTGTTAAGCAAATGACTCAAGCCTAGATCATGGTGACTTTTTCTTTAGTATCTCAACATAAAATACAAATAGTATTTGGGATTGCCCTATTGAGCATGTGAATTTTTAGTTCACCTCGATACTGTGTCACAGGTACCGACGTTGACAGAGATCATAAGTTTGAATAGGATCCTGATTTCGTGCCAGAAGACAAGGAAAATCTTTCACCTGAAGATTTCTACCCTTAGTAAAAATTTTGTGATTTGAACTTTGTACGATTCAATGAATTTTCTTTAAAATATTTACTGATTGTTTTCTACGTACCTTGATGTAAGTACCACTGTTTGTGTAACGTACGGCCGTCACCAGTAATATGGTATTTTTTGATTAGTAATTTTATTATGGATGTTGAAATATTTATTTCAGTTTTATAGACTATTTGGTTTTCGTAACTATACCATTATTTTAAGAAAAATAAAAGAAATTATGCTTATGAGTTAAATTTAATGACCAGATATTCCACGTTGTTCTTGTGCGGGATATTTGGGTCGTTACACACAACCTCCTTCACATGACCACCACCATGACCGTCACATCCTCCTCCACCTCTCCACCACCACTAGAATCTCCTCCTCAACCAGTGTCACATCACTACCTTCTCCGCCACTACCTTCTCCTCTATCACTACCAAAGAACCACATCATTATACCATCAAAAATTACCACCACTGCCGCACAACTACATCATCACCGCACCTCCTCCATTATGACCCCACTCCACTTTACCACCATCAAATAATAGATACATGAGTTACTAGAAAATCTCATATATGATCCAAACAATAAAATTATTAGTCAATGAAAATCACAAATGTTATCTAAACGATAAACAATTATTCCCAGACAAAATTATTTACCAACAAATGTCTCTGAATTAAAAAGACACGGATTCAAATGGGCCCTTAGAGATTCCACACCCTACTAACGATCCTTCATTATTCTCACATGAACAAGTGGGTAATTCTTTGAGAGATCCAATGGTCGATTACATTGGGATGTTAAACTATAAAATCAAATAACTTGTTAAAGATGTGCTCTTAGATTGGACTTGTAGATTAATTGCAAGGTACACCATGACACAACCTTGAGCTCACAAGAGTTTGAACAAGGCCTTCATTTCTTAGAAAAACTTCTCCTTATTTCACTTTGTAAAGAAACAGCATGGGGCCGGCTCTCTCACGCCTTCTTTGTCAACCCTTTTCTAAAATTCATTTTTTAAGAAAAAAAAGTTGGGTGAAAAGCACACTTCATTCAAGGATCTAACCACCTTACCTTTAGCTTAAATTAGTTTTTGTGTTGAGAAGTTGTGTGGCTTCTCACTCAACACCATTTTTAATATGTGTCTATAAAATTTCATGGGCCTAACTCAGTCTCACAAAACGGGCTTATAAAGTGAGGAGTGCCCAGATTATATATAACCCAAGACCTCCAAGTCCACAGACAATGTGAGACTATTCTAACAGTGTAAACCCTTTTGAGAAGCAAAATTTGGAAAGGAACATATTTTGAAAACAGTTGCCAAACAGGGGCCTCAAATTATGGAAAACATGCTTGTATGCCAAACAGGGGCCTCAAATTACGGAAAACATGCTTGTATGCCAAACAGGCTTAGACAGCTTCTTCCTCGTCAAAGGTTGGCTTTATAAATTGGCATTCACAGGTAATTGAATTCTCCCTACGAGGCTCTAAGGATGGATGCAAGCAGTGGCGGTTTCCTCTCTAGCATCTCATCATTTATTTTAATTCTACAACAACAATAATACTTTTTTATATTTTTTTATGGAAAATAACAATAATACTGTAATCTCAGCTTGTCACATTAATATTTTATTTTTCACAAATATTTATGCATTTTTATTTAATAGAAAGAATAAACAACAAATAAGACTCACAAACCAAACCTAAATGGATGCGATGATGAATGAATGAATGAAATAATAAATAAAATTCTCTCTCTCTCTCTCTCTCTCAATGAGCTCCACTGTTAGGCGATTGTGTCAGGCATTGGCGCCCACTAAGTGGGAGCTTAGACCTGACATTCGGATTGTACATTGGCCAATTTATTTTAAGATTTGACATTTTTGACCATCGCAAATAGATGGGGTAACTCTATGATGATGGCGACGACCACAACAAATTGACGACATTTTAGCCTTCCCGAGCCCATCACGCTCAGCCCATTTGTGCCATTTTCAGGCCTGACTTTGAACATATTTTTTCTATGCGGGATCAATAAACAGTTCAGTTTTAACCCAGTTTTTAGGCCTCTCTAATCCCGCCCTCACCCGTTCACGCACCAAAAACCAATTGCAATATATGAGGAGTTGATGGAATCTAAGTCCAAAATCCCTCCTTGTTACCATTTATGGTGTTTTGCATCGCCGCTCACTTTTCAATTTCTGTTTCGACTGCGGTCAGTGGCACGAACTTTCTCTCTCCAAATTTTCATCTCTTGGAAAAGAAGCCGACCGGTCACCCGAGACAAAGTAGCCGCTCACCTGCCGAGCATAAGCGACAACGGCTTTCGCCCATCTCTTTATCTCCTCCTTCAGTTTCTCTGAGTCCAAATTCTTTAACGACCCCGCTTCGATTGAAATCTCTAGGCTAGGGATGCACCGCCCGACGCATTCATGCTTCGTAGGATCGTCGCCGTCGGTTTCTTGGCCACTCTGAGCCATAGCTTTAAGAGGCATGGTAGGGGACCATGGTTTCTCAAGTTCCATTGTTTTTGTTTGGAGTTTGGAGAATTTATAGGGGTTGGAGGATACACGGAAACACGTTTCATTGAATTGACTTGTAATTTGTAAAACTAAAAGTAAGTGATGTGGTTTCCTTGCACGCATGGATTGGAGGAGTTTCGGGGCAAGTTGAGCATTATTAAGTCATAACAAACTTGGCCTATAAGTAATTAGATAATTTGATTTAGTCTGTGGCTTAATTAAATTAAGGTGGCAATGAGCCTGGTAGACTTAGAGACCCAGCCCAGTCTTTTCTGGGCTTGGGTTTAATTTTCGCTCCCACAAAAAATGTAATGGCACCAATGCCGATAATAAAATAATCAATGGGCTAGGATGGCCCATAGGGACAGAGCCAGAAACCTTTATGGGAGGGGAACAAAGCAAGGATCAAAATTTCGGTCGAAATGACGGAAATTTTGGCCGAAATGACAGAAATTTCGGTTTCAGTGCCACCGAAACTAAATTCCAAAATTTTGGATATTTTATATGGAGTTAGAGATTTCGACCGAAATTTCGGTCCAAAATTTCGGTTTCGGTGGAGCGAAATCCGGAATTTTGATCATTGGGCCGAAGTATGAACAAGAAATTTATAATGTTATAAAAAATAAAAATAGCATTAATTTACTAGTAACAAAATTAAAAAAAAAATAAAAAATATTTTGTTTATATATATTTGTGTGCCTATCAATATGCATTAGAGACAATCTGTCATAGTTGGGGGCATATTAATTGGGCTAAGCCTCATTTTTAACTTTCAAGGTATGTTTAGATAAAATAGGAGGAAAATGACGAATTTGGATTTATAAATATAAAAGATTCACATGATTTTTTACGATTTCAATGGCCTAATCAGGATATGATTTAAGAAAAGAAGTTTTAGGAGGTAGGTTGAACTATTGCTCCTAAAATATAAGAGAGAGTGAAGTAAGGTATTTGGTTGAGACGCTTAAAAGATAGGAGAGAGAGAGAGAGAGAGAGAGAGAGAGAGAGAGCTCAATTGTGAATTTATTTTAGACGGGGCCAATCATTTTGGCTTCTAACAAACATAGTGACAAATTTCGTTTTCGGTAATTTTTTGGTAGGGGGTCCTTTCGGTACATTTCGGATTAATTTCGATATATTTAGGAAAATTTTCGAGAAAGTTTCAGGGATTAAAAATATATTTAATATTAAAAAAAAAAATAGCAATTGATTCAAGTGACCAAACAACACAGAGCTCAAGCATAGAACTATAGACGACAAAGACAAAGGGTACAGTTATACTCACCTAAAAGCTGCTTTTTCACCCCACCTCATCCACCAAGCATGCATTGACCGCATTTAATCATATGGTGGTCATTTTTCGTCCCCATCTTTTGCATAGTGGATCTATAGATTATGAGCGTGCCATCAGACGGTTGATTTTTTATTACACATGGTACACATCTCAAAAAGTGACGCTAAAATCATGTTTGAGCGTGATGGGAGTCATATGATTTTAGGGTCACTTTTGAGATCTGCGTCACATGTAATAAAAAATCGACCATCTGATGGGACCTCCACGATCCATAGATCCATTTTGCAGAAGATGGGGACGAAAATAGACCTCCACCATCTAATTCAAGGGTGATCAATGATTTCCAATTGAATAAGGTGGGGTGAGAAAGCAGTTGGTGAAGTGAATGGTACTTATTTACCGTTTTTACCTAAACTTTAGTCCCACATCCGTGAGGGAAGAAACCTCCCCACTCTAGCTACCTATATTAGGTGTCATTCTCTTGCACATGCCATATCTACAGTCATGTGGTGAGCGAGATTCCCGCGCCGCTTGCCACTAAATTGCCACTATATTACTTTGAAAGTAAGTAAGATAGATTAAAGAAAAAGATAAAAAACTAAATAAGCGGGGGTGGTTGTGGCCCCTGTTAGCCCCCCTTTGGCTCTGTCCCTGATGGGTAGGTCCGGCTCAGCCATGTTTGGGCCGGTTCAGGCTTAGGTGTTGGCCCAACTAGTAATCAGGCCCTTCAGTCCAATTATTGGACGTGTCAGGAAGCTGTGACTGATTTTTAGGCTTGATTTAGAAACGGGCCATTCAAGCTCTCTAACCTGTCCCGTTCCGATCCGGATCCCATTCGGGCTAGATTCAGACTAAGGCATTAGGCTAGATTAATAATCAGCCCCAAGCGTGACAGCACCAAATTATTAAATCAGCCGGGTCAATGAAGCCCATTGACACCCTAGCCGAAAACAATTTACTAGTTTGAATTAGAATATAGAAATATTTTGGGTTTTTTTGCACATACCCCCCGGTGTGATGCTAATATTATATGAAACTCTCTGAGTTATAAGTATTTATTCTACAGCCCCTATTTTTGTGTTTTTGTTTCATATAACCTCCTGCCGTGAACTAGCCGTGAGTTTATGGACAGAAAGCCTATTTTGTCCTTAATGAAACCAATATTTTAAAAATACCATCATTCTAAAAGGCCCTTCATATATCTATATTTACAAGTCATGCCATTAAAGTTTATCACCATTCTAAAAGGCCCTCCATTCACCTTTATTTACAAATCATATCATTATAATTTACTACTATTCTAAAAGGAATACCTTTAAATCCACCCATAAAATCTTTGAGTTCACCCATACTGAAACACATCGACTGCATTGAATCAAACGATAGAGATTTTTTATCGCCCCAATCTTTCATTAGATCGATCTTTAGATCATGGGTGTACCATCAGACGGCCAACTTTTTATTTCATGTGGTACACACCCTTAAAAGTGACCTTAATATCAATTTTAAGCATGCACGTGATGTTAAGGTCACTTTCCTGAGATGTGTGCCACGTGAAATAAAACACTGACCGTCTGATGGTACGATCATGATCTCAAGATCCATCATGTGAAAGATTGGGAGGATAAATGATCTCCATCGTTCGATTCAATTCAATCAACGTGTTTCAGCGTGGTTGAACTTAAAGATTCAGTAGGTGGATTTAAAGGTACTCTTCTAAAAGGCCCTTCATTCACCCATCAGATTCAAGACTCATCAGATGGGTGATTCCTCCATTAAAGCATGCCAACGTTTGGACGAATACTCAACCAATTGAGGATTTGTGGCAAACGATGCAATTATTCTTGAAAAGAAAACCTTCAATCTACGTGTTCCACTCAAAATTCTCGTCCCTCCAATTTCCTATATGATTCAAGACCCATTTTTAGGAATTGGATTGCGCCTGCTTCCATCCACCGAATCTTTGAGCTCACCCACGCTAAAACACATTGATTGCATTGAATAAAATGATGGAGATCGTTTAGGCATACCATTAGACGATCAGTGTTTTATTTCGTGGCACACATCTCAGAAAAGTGACCTTAACATCACGTATACGGTTAAAATTATTTTTAAGGTCATTTTTTTGGGTGTGTATCACATGAAATAAAAAATCAAACATCTGATGGTGCCACCATGATCTCAAGATCCATTGTGTGAAAGCTTGGGACGATAAACAATCTCCATCGTCCGATTCAGTGCAATCAACCGTCTGATGGTGCCACCATGATCTCAAGATCCATCGTGTGAATGGTTGGGACGATAAACGACCTCCATCGTCCAATTCAATGCAATCAACTATCTGATGGTGCCACCATGATCTCAAGATACATCGTGTGAAAGGTTGGGACGATAAATGATCTCCATCGTCCGATTCAATGCAGTCAACCGCCTAATAGTGCTATTGTGATCTCAAGATCCATCGTGTGAAAGGTTGGGACGATAAACGATCTCCATCGTCCGATTCAATGCAGTTAATGTTTTTTAGCATGGATGAAATCAAATATTTGGTAGGTGGATTTAAAACTATTCTTTTTTGTAAGTGGAGGGGTGGATTTAAAATTACTCTTACCACGTGTAGAGGGTGACAATTTAGTAATTTAATTTTAAAAATGATAAATATGGTATTTAGGCTATTCTTTAACGAGTGATTAAGCATTTAAATTAGCATCCGTTAAAGAGAGTGTTTTATAAACACCAAAATGCTAACTCAGGGGTTTAAAGCAAATAGCTATAATTGAGGGGGTTATTTGTAATATCAACATAACTCAGGGGGGTATTTGTAAAAGACTCAAATATTTTTTATCGCAATCTTCCACATAACAAATCTTAATATCATAGGCGTACATTAAAATGACCAGTTTTGATTTCATATTGCACACATCCCAAAAAGTGAATGTGGTCATGATGTACATGAAATGTGGTTCTCTAATACAATATGAGTGTTACATGGAAGCAAAACTTGCCGTCTGTCTCATTGTATGGCGTCTCATTGTATGCCTATGACTCAAAATTCCTAGTGTGAAAGATTAGGATAAAAAATAATTTTTATCATCAGACTCAAAACAGTCAACGATATTGGGCATTAGTGGCCTTTTGAGTTTTTAGTGGGCACACCACATTTGGTTCAGCTCAAGCCATTGAATTCTAATCAGTCAACGATATTGGGCATTAGTGGCCTTTTGAGTTTTAGTGGGCACACCCACATTTGGCTCAGCTCAAGCCTCAAGCCATTGAATTCTAATTTTGACCGGGCACCTATCAATCAACTCTTCCAGTTTTATGTTGGTTTTTTCCACCCATAAATTTGGATACACCACCAGTTCCAGCCCCTTTTTAGCTTTGACACATAGTTTTTTAGGGTGAGATGGCAACTGCAGTCACCAGTAAGAGTTGCGTGTATATATAATAATAGTTTGTTGGACGACTAGGGCACAATGGAAAAAATCACAGTGCTGGATATTCCTAACCGTCTGATCAATAGTTTCAAAGAACCGACAAATTTGCAATTGAGGTGCCGTATGAGCAACATCCTATATGGCTAACCCCGTGGAATCTTAGGCCACTAATCAGCACCATGGTTTCCAATATTTGCCTATAGGTTTGATTTAGTCAGCTTCAATAATTTAAGGGTGGCAATGAGCCTGGTAGCCTAAGAGACCCAGCCCAGTTTTTTCCGGGCTTGGGTTTAATTTCTGGGCTACAATAATAGGATATTAATACATGGTGGACCGCAAACAGCATACCATTCAGCGGACCACTTGTAACACTTTCCCCTCAAATTCGGTGTCAGTCCACTAGTTGACTGAGGCCTAATAAGACATGACTGTATCAGGTGACTATCCAAGGCAAGGTCCATCCAAAAATGTTAAGCACCTACCTGTAGATTGATGGGATAGTATCATTTCTAGTTGCACTCATAGGGCACCCCTTTTATTCAATATGGTGTGTTAGTAATTAAGTAAAATATACGCACATCTCACATCACATGAGAAACCCGTAATTGCTACTGATTGACCATGACTCGAAAATTGGTCCGAATTAGGACTGAATCTTGGTGATGATGCGGAGATCATCATCAATGGTTTAGATTTTGATGATCATACCGATGATGATCGATATTTTAGGTCAAACATAGACCATTAAATTCAAAAAGACTAGATGAATTAACACTTTAAACATCATGTGTATGCCTCATATGGAATAGTGACAATTCTTATAAATAGTTATAAAGCCCAAGGGCTATTCTAGTTAATTTTTCTAATTTCTTTAATTAGAAATTAGAATTTTATAAAGTTCTAGCACATCCTAGCCACATATCTACTTGACCAACTTTAACCCTTTAAACCATTGAAAAACTTTAGAACAATCTAAGGTGTTAGATTGGGGTGAGTACATGCACCACAAGATTGGTTGAAAGATGTACACATAATTTGAAGGCATAGAAGAAATCAAATGACAAGATGAGACAAATGGAGTGGTGAAAAATGGAACCAAAGTGGGTCCCATATATTCCATGCGCATGTGATAAGGAGAAAAAGATGCTTGGAATGAAAAAAGGGGACGCTTGGCAAGATTCTAGAAAGCCTTGTCTCCCCACTCCTTGCAAGAATTGAATTTCTCTAGTCCCTCATCATTCCATCTCCTTCTTCTTCCATTTTATTCATTAGAGCTCATATTTCTTCTCTAGTATTTGCTCACCCAATCTAGCCATTAAAACTATGATCCAACAGTACCATCAATCCACTCCTCATCACTCCTAGAACCACATATATAAGATTGAACATCATCCCAGTCATTTTCACTACAAAAATTTGATCAAACCAACAAGGGATAACTTGGAGATCAATGTAAAGTATTAGTTCAGAATTATTTTTGCAAATCCTAGTGAATTTTTGTAAATAGTCTCATTCTTTGATTTCTTTTTCAATATTCTTTTGAAATATATGAGTATAATTTTTGTATGAGTTAGATGTCATTTAAAATCTGTAAATCATAGTGTATTTGATGTTATTTTGATGATTGATTTGAATGATGATAGATGTTACATGATGAATATAGTCACTGTTTTAAAAATACAAAATTTGTACTTTTGACATATTTAATGGTGACGATTTGATCAATTTCTAGGCTTAGAAAAATTCATTGACGTGCATACAAAAATATAGATCATCTCTATAAAATTTTAGGCTTTGATGCACTGTAGTTTGATCGTCACAAATTCCGAGGTGGAACTGTACAGATTTGTCTGGTATAGTGTACCAGAACTCTGGATGAAATTGAGCCTGTGAATCTCTTGATATAAAATTGTCTACAAATTCTACAAAAAATTGAGGATGGAGCTTTATCAGTGTATCATAATTATATAAAATTTCAGATATTGATTATTTCGTTTGACCGATAGAAAATCTGGAATCCGAGAACGCATAAATCCGTTCTATGTGACACATCTAGGGACCACTATCGGACAGTCGATTGGATGAATCTGTTCCCATCATGATCCTAATAAATTTATCATTTCTAATACATAGAAACATCGTAGAGAAATTTGAGAGCTTTCCAATAAGCTCTCAACCACCCGATTCGGACATCGGAAATAAAAGTTATGACCCGATTATCAGTAGCCTTAAAATCTGGTCTGATGGCCAGTTGAATTAAAAACCAGTTCTGTAAATCAATGGCCCTGATCAATTATGATCTAAATTTTGAGTGTCATCACCTATGAAAGATGAGTCTATCCGTCATCTTTCACTGGGTTTTGGAATCACTCTGAAATTCAATTGGGATTGAAAATGGTAGCCTGATTACCGACAAGGGTTTCCTTACGTGAAATTTATAAAATGAACGGAGTAAGTCAAAATCTTGACTTTCTCCTTAAATCCAGTGATATTGTGACTAATAATGATCACAAATAAGGTCACTAATGACCTATAATCAAAATAGTTGACCTTAGTTGACCGAGTCAAAGATTGACTCTTAGAAGGCCCAAAGGTTGAGATGGTCGAAAACATTCAGGGGGTTCGAACTACAAGACAGATGAGCAAGTGTGGAAACATGCTCAACTTTCCTGCTCAGGGCATCGGTAACTAAATTCGCTTTCCCCTCGTAATATCAGATCACACAATCAAAATCCTTAAAGATTTTCATCCAACATCTTTGCTGCAATTAAACTCATTCTAAGTGAAAAGGTATTTTAGACTCTTATGGTCAATAAAGATGACCAATTTCTCATCATACAGGTAGTGTCGCCATATATTTAAAGCAAACACGACCACAGCCAATTCTAAGTCATGCGTTGGATAGTTTCTCTCATGGTCCTTCACCTGACGTGACGCATAAACAATCACTCTACCCTTTTACATCAACATGCAATCCAATCCCAAATGGGATGCATCGCAGTAGACTTCATAACCATCACTTCCGGACAGCTTCTTCAGCTCTTGAAAACTATATTCACGAGCAGGAGTCCATTCAAAATTGGTCTTCTTCTTGGTTAGTTCAGTCAGGGGTTTCGCCAACTTAGAGAATCCTTCTACGAACCGATAGCCTGTCAGTCCGAGGAAACTACGTACCTCAGTTACATTGGTCGGCCTCTTCCAACTCATCACGGCTTCAATCTTAGCGGGATCAACAGAAACTCCATCTCAGGACACTACATGTCCTAGGAAAGCAACTTTCGTCAGCTAGAACTCACATTTTGAGAATTTCGCATACAACTGAAGCTCTCGAAGGGTTGTAAGGGTAATTCTCAAGTGACTCTCATGTTCTTCCAAATTCAGTGAGTATATCAGGACATCGTCGATGAAGACCACGATGAACTTATCAAGGTAACGCTTGAAAATTCGGTTCATAAGGTCCATAAATGTTATCCGGGCATTTGTCAGACCAAAGACAACGGTAAACTCATAGTGACCGTGTCGGATTCGAAAAGCAATCTTTGGAATATCTTCTTCACGAACTCGCAATTGATGGTAGCCGGTACTCAAGCCAATATTTGAAAAGACTCGAGCGGCTTGCAGTTGATCGAACAGGTCATTAATCCTAGGCTAGGGGTACTTGTTCTTTATCGTAACTTGGCTTAGTTTACGATAATCTATGCACATACATAGGGTACCCTCATTCTTCTTGACGAATAAGACTGGAGCTCCCCAAGTTGAAGAACTCTGTCTAATGTATCCTTTGTCTTCAAGTTCTTGCAACTGCTTCTTCAACTATTCCATTTCCTTCAGTGACATTTGATAAGGTGGTTAAGATACTAGGTTCGTTTCAGGTATCAAGTTAATTCCAAACTCGATCTCTCGGGATGGCGGTAAGCCAGACAATTCTTCAGGGAACACGTCTAAAAACTCTCTAATTATAAGGACTCTATCAAGGGTAAGTTTGGATTCCTTATGTACAAGGTTAAAAGCAACAACAAAGACATGTTGCAACGATCAGGGTTCTTGAATCAATGACAGAAATGTTTTAGGTCAACCAGGGATTTTCAAGGTTAGAGTTTTATCATGACAATTAAGACATGCATGATAAAAGCCAATCCATTTCAAGGATGACATCGAAATCTCTCATGTTTTACAAAAAGAGGTTGGTTTCTAGGGAGTAGTATTTAATATCTAAGATACACGATGGGTACACTGTTTGAATTTTTTAACTTATTCACCAGTAGGGGTAATCACATACCATTTGTCAACAAGTTTCACGGGTTCTACCATTATCTTACTAGTAAAAGATGGTGATATAAATGAATGAGACGATCTAGGGTCTACCAAAACTTGAGCTAATTGTTGGGAAACAAAGATCGTACATGCAATGATGATAGGGGATGCTTTCGTCTCTCCTTTGGTCAAAGCATAGCCTCGTTCTTGAGTTATCGATTTCTTCCCTTCATCTACTTCTTGCTTCACTTGGTGAATCAGATAGTCCCTCATCATATGTCCTTTCTTTCTACAGCTGAAGCACACGACTAGTGCCATATGGCAAGTCATTGAGGTATGGCCGACCTTTCCACAGTGCTGGCAGGGTCCTGCCGTGGGTTTCAATTTCTCAACAAGAGTTACTTCCTCAACCTTCTATCTCTTGTCCTTGGGTTTCTCTCCCTTCCTAACTTAGGAGTTAGGTAGGGGTTTTCCAATCTAAATATTTCGGTTGTTCTGATTCCTCATCTCATGGCTTACAAGGAATTCCACATTCTCGGACTCAATTAGGAGGGCTTTCTCAAGCATTATCGCATAGGTTTCCAACTGGTAAGGAGACACAAAATGGCAGATATTGGGTTTCAATCCTCTCTCAAGTCTTCTCGCCTTCCATTCCTCGCCTTAAACCAGTCGGGTCATGTAACGAGCAAGCTCATTAAAGTGGACGATGTACTGCTTCATGTCCAAAGTACCTTGCTTTAGCTTGAGGAACTCAGTTTCCTTCTTCTGTCGTTGAGCCTTGGTGCAATAAGCTCAATGGAAAAATTTCACGAATCGCAGTCACAAGATAGGGAATTCGTCTTTCGAGATTCCTTTTTCAATCGTCGCCCACCAGTTCTTAGCTTCTCCTTCGACAAGAAAGGTTGCCAGTTTGACCCATTCAATTTCAGGACATCGAAGAACCGTCAGCAATCTTTCAACTCTCTTTAGCCAACTATTGGCTGCCATCGGTTCACAAGTCCTCATGAATGTTGGTGGCTTCATTTGCTGAAATCGCTCTACCGTTGAATGTCCTCGGTCTTGATTTGCAGCCATCACAGTCGTCATCTGCTCCACATGCTGATACAAACCGCCAGGGTTCAAGAGCATCCTCTTCGCGATTACTCTCTTGAGTCAATGGATCAGGAGAAGGTTGTCTGATTCTTCTAGTGTTCACCATCCTAAGGGATAAGTGGAACACATAAGGGTTTCTTCTTAATGAAATAATATCACTACTAGAGGTGTTTTAATTTTCTTCTTATTTAGGTTATACACATGACAATCAGTCAAAAGGATTATTACATGTCTTTGATTTAGTTCAAGTTGTAATGCTTCACCAGGTCTTCCAATCTTATAGAGAGAGATCCATCAGCGAAGCCTCCAGTCGCATCAGATTCCAATGAGGGGTGTCAATTAGACTTGATTGACATATTTTCTAAGTCTGGGTGAGCGGGTGTAGGAGATAGTGATCTGGCCACCTAAAGTGCCATGTGAAAATTTCAAAATTCTTTGGACACTATTCAAATCCAAGTAAAACATAAAAAGTTTCACAAATTCAGATCTTCGGAAAACTGTTTTAGAAAACAAACACGAAATCCAAAAGAAGTTTTACAACTTTCATCTTTGAGACCATTCTCCGGTGTGTCACGCCCCTACACCCCTCCCCGGCCTCACGATCCGTCCGCAGCACCTTGGCGGCGGCGGCTTGGGCGCACGCACACCTTCTTCCTATTATATTCGGGCGTTTGAAACTCTTAAGTCATTTCCCAATTCGCGATTCTATTTATTTAAATTTATCATATTTTTTTTTTCTAAAATATCATGGGAAATGTTTTTGATTTTTACATAAGTGCGAAAAGGTTTTTATTTCATTTAGTTGCGGAAGTAATAAATAAATTCTCCTCATTTATTATCACAATCTCGTTAACCTGATCGGGGCAAGTTTAGGTTTACGATTTTACCGTAAATAAATTTTATTTAATACGGAATCATAAATAAGATAATTTGAAAGAATTTTCAAAAGTTAAATCTTGAAAGTTCGAATAAATTAAATTTCAATACAAAGATACATCATTAATTTTCAAAAGTACTGAACTTATAACAAAAACCCAAAAGAAAGGAAAGGATCCTAACAAAACCAAGAGCATAGTCACCAAATTGAGGTTCAGCAATAGTTCAGCGAGGTTAAAATTCGAAAAAATCCAATAAATTCGGAAAGTTTGGGAAAATATTTGGAGAAAAAATCGATGAGAAATTTAAAAAATAAAAAATTTTAAAATTTTAAAATTATAAAAAAAATATAAAAATATTTAAAAATTAGTAAGTCACAGTTTTTTTGAAAAATTCAGGAATTATTCAAAAATAATTCGCAAATTAATCACGAATTTTCAAAAAATTTGCGAATAATTCAGGATTAATTCGAGGGACCTTAAATTCACGAATTTTTAAAAAATTCGACGATTTTTGTGACTATGACCAAGAGTGCAAGTGTTGGTAACTTTTTAGGTAAAATGAGTTTAAACTATCAGCTCGATGTTCGCTCCTGGATCTTTCCTCATTCAGTTCCTCTAACTTTGGCTAGGTGGCTGACTGGTCTCTGAAATTTTTGGGTCATGAAATGACCATAAGCGATAAAACTTAATAAAGTCTTAGTTAATTTTTTTAATGAGTTTTCAATACAAATAGTATAAGAAAATTTCATAGGTGCAAGTGCAAGTGGGGTTTCCAACAATTGTGATAACCTAACAATAAGCAATATTAGATTAACTTTAAATAGAAATTCTAAGTATGATAATATTTAGCAAATTCTATCTAACATGAAGATAAGCATCCACAGTAAGAATAACAATTCATTATGTGTAAAAATAAGGAAATATTAAGATTCACAACTAAAGAATAAAAATATTATTTCACAGATTATCACTACAATATTGACTGGTAAAAGATTTACATTTATAACAATAGCAAGCACAAAGTTTACAAGGTACATTAAGATTTTCTGAATTGATTAAGTGTAAGTTCTGATTATTTTGATATCATGTGCATATCATTAAATTTATAATTTATGAGTTAATTATTAGTGTCTTTTAATTAATTCAGTGTCGATACCAGAACACCAACCATGGTCCAAGATTCAAGATTCAAGATGTCAATGTTTACGCGAACAAAGATTGGCAGTTTCTGCCATTTAGTCAATCAAGACAATGATCACTGACTCTATTGGTCTAACTAGACCCAATCCTCAGCTAATATTTTAATAACCCTTTCAAGTACGAGATTCTCATACGAGCCTGTTCGTGAGAACATCGATCAGCTATGTGAGATTTCAAGTTCAAGATAGTATCATCTTTTCACTTTTGAGATTTTAAAATTTGTTATCAAGTAATTAATATTCAAGATTAAATATATTCAGGATTTCCATATTCAAGTATGCTTATTTCTAGAAGTTCAAGTTCAAGTTTCCATTTCGGGTTCAAGATTCAAGCATTCAAGTATTCAAGTTCCCATTTCGGGTTCAAGATTCAAGTATTCAAGTTCAAATACAAGTTCCAATTCAAGTTCCAATTCAATTTCAAGTTTAAGTTCAAATACAAGTTCAAGTTAATGTTCAAATTCGAGTTTAAATACAAGTTCAAGTTCAAGTACAAATTCAAACATAATTTCAAGTACAACTATGTCACTAACTTATATATATCAATGTAATATCCCCAAATTTCCGTACTATGTACGCCCATTAGGTGCACGTGTCTGTTACGGCGCATTGTGCCATTTCAGATTTTTTAAACCAATTAGTTGGAATTGTTTTGGGCTCATTTGGACCTGTTAGACGAAAGGCTAACACGTCGTGACGGTGTATTAGCCTAACATCAGATCTTACTGATGCGTGGGTTGAGTGTGCTAGATGCACTTCGCGCTGAACCTCCGCTTTAATAGGATAACACCTTGCTTAGGTGTATTGGTTTAACAACCAACTCAAGCCCTTGGATGTCAAGTGTTAACACACAAGATAGGTATATGTGCTTCACAAGGAAGCAATGAACAAAGATATTAAGCTTAATGGCTTCTCACGTAAGTCATTGCATTCCCTTGCATGAAATTGACGAGGAAGAAGAGAGAAAAGGATTTTTGCCACCCGTGAGCCTCATTGCACACTGAAACCTCGAATGAGTTGTTGATCTCCCTCCATGAATCAAAATGCTGGAAAATCAATACGTATCGTTCGAGCCCAAAACAGATATGTATCAAACGATACGTATCGGTATTGGACAATACCGGACGACACATTGAATGTATCGTCCGGGTAAATACATATATATGACCGATACGGTACGTTGAATGTACCGTATCGGTATCGGACAAAATTTTGATCCATGTCTCCTTCCCAATCCCTCTTTTTCTTCGATTGGTTACCGTAGGAGAGCTTGGATTTCTGATGTGGTCGTGATCTGCGAGCTCCATGCCTATCAAACCCTCTTTTGCTTCATTAGAAACTCTCTCATAGGGAGTTTTGTATCGGGATCGCCTCCGCGCGTGATGTGTGCTTAATCAGGTGTGGCGAGAAAGATTGGAACCTTGCTTGCGTGTTTGTTACAATCAAGAGAAAGTGGTTTCAAAACCCATTTCATGTGCAAGAGGGTTCAATTTTTCAATTGATTGTGCATGTAACCTCACGAGCTTGAAAGGTTAGATTCCTTTGATTTTTAGTAATTTAATTCAGTGAATTAGTGGTCTTGAAATTTGTATAAATGGTATGGGTTGAATGGGAGAAGAGAAAAGAAAAAGGAACAGGGAGAAATTTCTTAAAACTGACAACTCTAAAGAGTTTTCGATAGTACCTCGTGCGACCTTGGAAACTCGCGTGCGTGAGTTGCTTCAGCTGTGAATGTCGCTCGCATGACTGATACCTTTAAAAAATAGGCTAAAAGGCCATTTGGGATTTTCGCCCGGGCGAGTGTGTGTCTGGTGATGTTGCTCGCGCAACTTTGGTTCTCGCGCGCGTGACTGTGCAAGTTTGGCTCATTTTGGGTTTTCTTCGGAAATTCTTCTGAAACTTCAATTCTTATGATTTCTCGATCATTTATAAATGGTCTTTAAATGTTCTAGGATATTTAGTGAGGATCGGAATTATGCATTAAGATCTGCATCATTTAAGCGTATCTTTGCGTGTCTTAAACCTAAGGTAGGGGAAAACTCAACACTGATCGAGTTTTAACTTGAATTTGCATGAATGATATGATTGAATATAGATGATAAGCTTGGCTATGATTTGAATAATATTTGATTTTTGCATTCAAAATTCGATTCTACTTGTGTTTGAACTAGAAAAAGATAAGCATGTAATAAAACTCTGTATATGCATCTAATATCTAAAATTTGATATTCTGAATCTGAATCCGCCTTATTTTGATTGATTTAAACACACGACATTATGGTAACTTATATGTTAAAATCGCACGATGATTTAAGGCTACATAAATGAATTCTTCAGCTCTTTACACCGGTACAACGGTTTATCTGTACAATTTCTGAACCGATAAGGTTTCCTCTTATTCCTGGTCCGACACGGACAATCTGTAAGAGTTCAATGAATGACGATGGTTAGGAGGATTCCTATCGGTAAAACTTTGGCTCCCTATACTATATATGCTTGAGAGATTAGTTAAGTTATGACTTAAGTTAAGGATTAGACAATAAACTGTATGTGATTCATGCACCATCTGATTTAAAGTCCGAACTTGTTTTTGCATTCCCATTTGATATGAAAATTGCATATGTGTTATAATAAATAAGAAAGGCTCATCAAGCTCCTCGCTACGATGCAAAGTGCAAAGTGCTTCTTAAAAGCGCCAATTGCACACACGCACGTGCATGTGCGCGTGCGCGGCGGCAAACCGCCGCTATGAGCAATATTTTCACTTTCAAGTTTTCATATATATGGCAAGAAACTTTCTTATAAATTAGAGAGGTGAGACTAACTTTTATAATACTTTCAAGTTTTGGTGGGAATAGTTTCCCTCCCATACTTTTCAAAATTCAAATAACTTTTGACTTGAAGGTTGTAAGCTCAAGTATTGGCAAAAGTATCTTTTTCATATGGAACCCATTTAAAGTTAATCAAAAAAATTTAAATCATAGTATATAATAAATAAATATTATTAATTTAATAATAATAAATATTTATTTGATTAAATACTCAACATTCCTCCCCTATTTACAAAATAAAAATAATTAGAATCAATCTTAAATCTGATAACCAAAGACATTATATATATATATACCAAATATTTCTTGAGCACTTCTTGACTACTGTATGCATAAATGAAGGTGTCCGAAAGAATTGAACTTCACTTGGTGATAATACATCAAGGTTGATAAAGAACATTAGTGATTTAACTTCTTGAACTAATTTTCTTATATAATCAACCGAATATATCACAAACATAAGCAATCTTAGTTTCATTTCATTCCTACAGTCAGCACATTTTATAGCCTTGTGCTTATACCCTGGTATTCATGAGTTTTATTCAAGAAAAACCTTTATTTATCTTGAGAGCGGCCACACTTCTAAACTCATATAGGTTAGTTCTATCAGAAATGCCCTTGTAACTTAGACATTTCAACATTATATGTTATAGACTGATTAAGAGAATTAACTCAACATCTTCCTTACATTATAAGTACCACATTATTACTTGAGATGGTTTGAGATGTTGATATGTGCCGAAATATGACTATATTTCGCACCCTAAATACTAATATTTAGTCATCCGATGAAGGCATTCTAACGGCTGCTGTATAGTTTTAGTGGTTTCAGGTGTTATGGATCGTGGGATGTTGAAAGAGATTAAGTGAACATAATTAAGGGACTATATGAACTTTGGACCATGGAGCTAGCGGAAGCACTGAAATTCATGAAAAAGATTGATTGGTCTAGCCATAGTTTCGAGAGTTAAATATGTCACATGCCCAGTTCAATCGATTGAGATTTGAAACTCAATCGATTGAGTTTAAAAAGCTGCCCAAAATCAATAGATTGGTTTCCAAAATCAATAGATTGAATTTGGAATTCAATAGATTGATTTTTGAAAATCAATCGATTGAATTCCTTAAATTCAATAGATTGATTTTGGGAATGCAAATGAGCCACCAAAATTTGAATTTTGAATTCAATCGATTGAATTCAAAATTCAATCTATTGATTCGGATATGGAATAATTCTAGCCCTGGGACCTATTTAAACAACAGGATGTTTAGGATTCAGGGGGTCTTCTGCTCGGTAGATTTTCTTAGGACCTTTAGCAATTTTTTCTTTTATATTTTTAGTTTTGTACTTGTCACAACCGCAGATTTTTGAGATGAGTGCAGGGCACGCATACACACATAGGTATATGTGTTTCACAAGGAGACCAAAACGACCCAAATACATTAAGTGTGTACGTGGGAAACACACTAGTATATCCCTAAAATTATAGATATAAAAGTGAACGAGAGAGAGGAGCCCTTACGTAACTCTATTCTAACCTAAATAGAGAGAAGGAGAATATAAAGAGAAAGAAGAAAAGAGCCTAGTAGAGAACTAGGGTTCGTCGAGACTTAGGTCGGCAAAGGGGATCAGAGGAAATGACGGGAGGAAGAACCTGGGAGGCCAGATAGCCTAGTTGATATTCAAGTCATAAATCGGGCCTGTGCGGGTTTTCATCGTCAGAGGTACGTTAAAAACATGATAGATACCTAGGAATGTTTTGAATAGTAGGAAGGATGTTGGCTAAATGTTGCTTTGTATAAGATTAAGGTTAAATGAAGGATGGACACCTGTTCTCGATCTGATCGAGGGACAAATCATTGTTCCTCGCTCGAGCGGTTGAAAAAGGCTCGCTCGAGCGAGGATGTACAGAGAAAAGAACGACTCTGGGCTCGCTCGAGCGGTCCCTTAAACTAAAGGGGAGCTCGCTCGAGCGAGGGTCCACAGTCATATTTTGAAAGCTTGATTTAACCGCTCGAGCGAGGTCAAGAGACCGCTCGAGCGAGGTCAAGAGACCACTCGAGCGAGGTCAAGTGACCGTGCGAGCGAGGATAAATGGCCGCGCGAGCGAGGGCTGGTGACCACTCGGATCTTGGTTTTCTAATATAAGAAACTTGGGTGTCATACACCCCAATGACCTTAGATCATTCTAAAACTTTTTCTTTTTCAAGTGTAGGTTGATGCATTATAACCCTCTAAGGGCAGGCGTGCCTTGAGATTCGTCGAGGTAGGGAATATTCTCGAAACATGTGCATTATTCTGAACTCATATGTAGTATAGTCTATGTAAATAGTGTATATTCCATAAACCCTCATGATAAGGGTGTGTGTGTGTGTTACAATGTGGAAAATCCTGAGGTCCCCAGGGGACGAGAAATAAAATAGAAGCAAGTGGCATCCCAGGGATGCGTAAGAAAACAAACAGAGAAACAAAGGTAATGTGATACGGCCTAATGTAATATATTTAGCACAATCACGGTGAATAACTATATGTAAAGCACATTGATATTTTTATTATTTAAGGTTGATTAGAATACCCCACCGACGTGGCGGGATACCCACGACTGACTCGGCAGGATATCCGTGACCGCCAATCCGTACATTTATAACACATCCCAGGGATGTAGATTGAGAATAGACCCCGCCGCCTATGAGAAAGGGGCTCGGGCAGTATTCCCAGGGAATACACACAACAACTGTCTAGTTAGACGACGATGGCGGGTATTCCATCGGGGCTCGATGCTATATTGCTCGAGGACTACTTAAGTTAAGATTTAAGTGATTAGGCCAAATTCACAACCAAACTTATAAGGAGAATAAACAAAAATATGCTAAGTATTGGTCGGAACCATTGGGTTATTCCTGTTACTCAAATCGTTTTACATAAGTGATTTCTTGAAAATTTTATGCTGGTTAGGTTACTGACATATGTGTGAAGGATGATCTATATGTTCTTTTGTTTTCCCTACGGAGCTAGGATGTAGCTCACCCCTTAGACTATACGTCGCAGGTCCAGGACTAGCGGCAGCAAAGACTTCGGGAGAAGTTAATCCAGGGGCCTCGGTGTTCGTGGCCACAGAAGAGTCAGAACCTCCTCCTGAGGAATTCTTCTAGGAAACCCGCTGCATACTCTGAGAGTGAGTTGAGAGAGTACTATGTATGGCTTGGTATATCGAGCCTCTTTATGTCGAATGCTTTAATTTCTGTCTCTTGATAAAACATCTAGGATGAATAATTACCATTTAACTATTGGGTATGTCCTTATGTCCATGAATTGGCATGGGACAAGGACAGCCCTGCGAGACCAAATATATTGTTGAGATTTCGATTTAGGGTAGCTACGTGTGCTTCAATTTCAGTTTTGGCTTGTGTATACAATGTGTGGTAAATAGCTCAGGGCACGGCCTTGAAGGTCGTGCTGATGGCACGGATTTCGGGATGCCAAAATTCGGGCTATCACAGTTGGTATCAGAGCATTTCTTTCCGGGATTCTGACTATCATATCGTCAGAATATAGGGACTTCTGCTAACGAAATTATGAATTCTCATGCAGACCGTTATGTTTCTTAGAGGGAGAGGCCGACCCAGGGGTAGTCATGATAGAAATTTGCGCAGTAGAGATGGGTTTGTCTCTCCTACAAACAGAGTGCCATTGGGAAACAGGGAGATTCCCGAGAGCAGTGGCCAGGGAGGAAACCAAAATTAAGCAGAGGAGCAAGATCTAAATAGACAGGATCGAGATCAGAGGGAACAAGATAGGGTGAGAGAACGAAATGAAGAAAGAGAAGAGCGTTAGAGAATGATGCATACAATGGAGACCATGGCAACTACCATGGCACAACAAGCAGCGTCCTTGGTAGCGCATACCGTACCAGAACCACAACGAACACCTACCCCTCCAGTAGGACTTACACCTTTAGTGGCTTCAGCATTCACCGAGTTCAGAAGAATGAGACCTCCCAACTTTTCAGGACAGGCAGACACGATGGCCGCCGAAAACTGGTTGGGAGAAATGGAGAAGGTGTTCAGCGTACTGACATGCACGGAGGATGAGAGCGTCTGCTGGGCATATATGTTAGATGGAGAAGCTGGACCGTGGTGGAAATCAGTTTCGCGAACGAGAGCACAAGAAACTCCAGATGTACCGTGGACTTGGGACGAATTTGTAGAAGAATTCAATAAACAATATTTCCCTGAAGTTGTGAGAAATCAGATGGAGACCCAATTTTTACAACTAGCACAGGGAAGAATGACCGTGAGAGAGTATGGAGTGGAGTTCATGAGACTGGCTCGCTTCGCCCCAGACTACGTAATCTCAGACGTGATGAAAGCGAAGAGGTTCCAACATGGCTTAAGGTCAGACATCCGAGGAGGGGTTGCGCCCTTCCAGCTGAAACTTATGGAGAAGTAATGAGTAAGGCATTGGTAGTTGAGGAAGAAAACAATAACAATCGTCGGAGGGAACATCAAGGTAGAGAAAGCATTGATCCGAAAGCGGACGGGAGTTATGAATCGGTATATAAGAAACCGAGGTTTGTAGCACCAAATCAGAAATAGTCATTCCAGACAGGGTATGGGAGAGCTGCACAACAACCTACTCATCAAAATTATCCGTTGCTGGCATTAGGGAGACCGATGAGGTATTAAGGACCTACTTTTTCCAACAGGGCTACAACTCCACAAGGTTTTTCGAGTCGCTACTTCATCACCAAGGAAACTTGTGCAAAATGTGGCAAGTCCCACAAAACAATCATTGTGGCGGGAATGCGCAAGATAGGCCACATGATTAGAGATTGCCCCGAGACTCAAAGAAAAGACGGCTCCAACTTCCATGCCACAACCTATTCAATCTCGAAAGCCCGTTATTCGAGGGAGAGCCTACGTGCTACCAGAAGGTGGAGTGTACATGACATTATCCAAGGTGAGATCTCCTTTAAAATAGAGAATTTTGGTTGCAGTACAATTCTAGATAAAGAATGGGTTTCCGTTGGGACATATATATATATACCGTTAATAAACTTAAGAGTGGAAATTTGTTTTATGTTTATGTATATGTACGTATATGCATGCATTGTAGGTACGTTACAGATTTATGAGAAAGGGTGCTACGTAGCACATGACGCGCGAGTGCTGATAGACCCAGGGTCTACCCACTCTTTCATTACCCCTAGATTTGCAAAAAGGATGAAGATTATTCCGGAAATGCTGGACTTTGTGTTATCAGTGTCCATCCCAACAGGAGAATTAGTGGACACGGAGTTAGTCTGCAAATCAGTAGTAGTAAGCATTCGGGATCACGCTGTCCACGAATTAGACGCAAATTTAATATGGTTGGACATGCAAGGATTCGATGTAATCCTTGGCATGGATTCATCCCACCATTGCGCAACGGTGGACTGCAAGGATAAAGTGGTTGTTTTCCGTCCTAACACGAGGAGATCGTTTCGATTTCAAGGGGAGAGGTCGACTCAGGTACCACTCATATCGGCAGTCAGAGCAGAAGGTTTGATCCGAAAGGGGTGTAGTGGTTATTTGGCATTTTTGAAGGAAGATAAAGAAGAAAAGAATATTATCTCTGAGATAGCAAGAGGCGAGAATTCCTGTGTATTCCCAGAAGAATTGTCAGGATTACCTCCAGAAAGAGAAGTAGAATTTGCAATCGACTTAGCACCAGGAACGGAACCTGTTTCAAAGGCACCCTATAGGATGGCCCCTGCAGAGTTGAAAGAATTGAAAGAACAATTACAAGAGCTCATGGACAAGGGATTCATACGACCAAGCGTGTCCCCGTGGGGAGCACCAGTGTTGTTTGTGAAAAAGAAAGATGGGTCAATGCGGTTGTGCATCGACTACCGCCAATTAAACAAAGTCACGGTGAAGAATCGATATCCGTTGCCAAGAATAGATGACTTATTCGACCAATTGCAGGGTGCAAAACATTTTTCCAAGATTGATCTAAGATCCGTTACCATCGCTAAGAGTCGCGGACATTGTAAAACGGCTTTAACACGGTATGGACACTATGAATTTTTAGTGATGCCATTGATCGACGAATGCACCAAATACGTTTATGGACTTGATGAATCGAGTGTTTAAACCACACTTAGACTCCTGCGTGGTAGTATTTGTTGATGACATCCTAATCTACTCAAAATCGAAAACGGAGCATGAAGAACACTTACGTGTCGCTCTACGAACCTTGCGTGAACACCAGCTGTACGCCAAGCTCAGCAAATGTGAGTTTTGGCTAGAAAAGGTTAGCTTTCTGGGACATGTCGTCTCCAAGCATGGTGTCACCGAGATCCCGCTAAGATCGAGGCAAGAGGAATCGGGAACACCAAAAACCGTGATGACATCCAAGTTTCTCGACCGGCAGGTTATTATCGACGTTTCGTAGAGGGGTTTTCAAAAATATCAGGACCTCTTACGAGACTTATAAGAAAGGACTCAAGATTTGAGTGGAGCGAGGCGGTGAGAGAAGAGTTTTCAAGAACTCAAGAAGAGACTCACCTCGGCTCCAAAGATAGCCATTCCATCGAGCGTGGAGGATTCGCAGTTTATAGTGATGCTTCGTATAGCGGGTTGGGTTGTGTATTAAATCAATATAAAAAGGTGATAGCTTCCGGCTCCAGACAGTTGAGAGAGCACGAAAGGGACTACCCAACACACGATCTCGAACTAGCAGTATATTCGCATTAAAGATATGGCGACATTATTTATACGGAGAAACATTTGAAATTTTCATCGACCATAAAAGCCTCGGATACTGCATTTACGTAAGGAACCGAATATGAGGCGTGAAGGTGGATGGAATTCCTCAAGGATTACGATCGTTCTATCTGATACCATCCAGCAAAGCTAACGTAGTGGGACGCCTTGAGTCGAAAGAGTTCGGGACTAATTTCGTATACATCGATGGAAGTTGTTGGAAGATCTAGCGTTGTGTGGCGCGGACATACAACCACAAGCCATGTGAGCCTTCTTAGCCAACATCTCAGTGAAGCCAGTGATATTCGAACACATACGAGAACTACAGATGAAAGACCCGATTCTAACAAGGATACATCAAAATGTAACTGAAGGTACTACCTCTGAGTTTTCAATCAAGAAAGACGGTTCCTTAATATTCAAGGGGCGACTTTGCATTCCGGACAATGCCGAATTACGACGAACGATTCTTGATGAATCTCACAGGTCAAGTTATGCGATCCACCCGGGAAGCACGAAGATGTATCAGGATCTGAAAAAGAGCTACTGGTGGAGAGGTTTGAAACAAGATGTGGCAGAGTACGTGTCACGATGTTTGACGTGCCAACAAGTGAAAATCGATCATAGACACCCCGCAGGCCTATTACAGCCCTTGCCCATACCGGAATGGAAATGGGAGTCTATCTCCATGGATTTCATAGTCGGTTTACCGCGAACTGCAAGGAGTCATAATGCCATTTGGGTAGTAGTTGATCGATTGACTAAGTCGGCACATTTCTTGCCGTACAATACAATGTACACAGTGGGAAGATTAGCAGAACTTTACATGAAGGAGATCGTCCGGTTACATGGGATTCCAAGTAGCATTGTTTCAGACCGAGACCCATTATATACATCAAAGTTTTGGAGGAAATTCTAAGAAGGAATGGGAACCAGGTTGGATTTTAGTACGGCGTTTCACCCACAAACAGACGGACAGACTGAGAGGGTCAACCAAGTCATTGAAGACATGCTTAGGGCATGTATGTTAGAATTGCAAGGATCATGGGATCAACATCTACCATTGATTGAGTTCGCTTATAATAATAGTTTTCAGACGAGCATCGGGATGGCACCGTATGAAGCCTTGTACGGAAGACGATGTAAGTCGCCAATCAACTGGGAGGGAATTGGCGAGAAATTCGTTTTGGGACCCGAGCTACTTGAAGATAACGCTGCTATTGTCCGCATGATCAGAGAAAGACTAAAGGCGGCTCAGAGCAGACAGAAAAGTTATGCTGATATCAAGCGGACTAGCGTAGACTTTAAAGTGGTGAACATGTGTTCGTGAAAGTATCACCGATGAAGGGAGTGATGAGATTTGGGAAGAGAGGGAAACTAAGTCCCCGCTATCTTGGACCGTTTGAAGTTTTGGGTCGAGTGGGAGTAGCCTACCGCATTGTTTTGCCACCATTGTTTGATCAGGTACACAATGTATTCCACGTGTCGATGCTTAGAAAATATCTCAATGACCCTGATCACGTGCTGAGCGGCCAATCATTCGAAATGCATGAAGATATGACCATGATTGAAGAGCCGGTAGAAATTTTAGATCGAAAGGAACAGGTGTTGCGAACAAAAGTAATTCCCTTAGTGCTTGTCCGATGGAAGAACCATCCGGCCGAAGAGGCAACATGGGAACGTGAGGCGGATGTTAGAGAGCAATATCCCAAATTGTTCGAAATTACCAACTGAATGGGTTCATTCCTTGAGAGTACGCGATTACGAGAACCACAAAAGCTATGTATATTTTCTTTTAATGATATGTTGACTCCAAACTAAGATTGCACCGCATTGTCATTGAATTTTTATTTAATGGGACTAATGATTAAAAAAAAAAAAAAAAAAAAAGTGTTTCTAGTCTCGCTCGAGCGACTACTTATGACCGCTCGAGCGAACTACATAAAATCACACTTCCTCTCGCTCGAGCGATAACAAATCCTCGCTCGAGCGAGGTATTTTGACCGCTCGAGCGATGCATTATAACCGCCGGCGGCTACATATATAATACGATTTATTTCGCTCGCCGGCGAGAACTAATGACCGCTCGAGCGAGGCGGAACTATAAATATGGCAGAGGCCAGAGCGCCTGTTCATCTTCAAGCGAAAGGGAGAAGAGACGAGCGAGGGGTTAGGGCAAGCGATTTCCAATATTTTCCATCCGATTCCAGCCGGATTTGGACAATCCGATCCGTTAAGACTACTCTCCTAGGTAAAATCTACCGAATCCTAAACTCTTTCGATTATTTTTCAGCCTTATTTATACTAAATGGCCTCAAGCCCGAACCCCCAACCAAAGAAACGGATGGCGACTTGCATGCCAACGGGCGCAACAAAAGGCCTCAAACCTCTCAACCATCATCAAACCCGCCCTGCTCCAATCACACTAGATGATTGGTGGGAGCAAAATTTTGAGGCGAATGGGAAATACACCCTCATGTTTGGAGATCCGGCGTCCACCCAAGGACATCGACTTTCTCACCAACAACCAGCTCAAGACCACCTTCGCCTTTCGGGGATCGGTATTACCCGAGGCTAGTGAAATTGTTTTACCAGACCCTACAATTGAGCGTCGATGAGGATGCCATACTCGTTACCATCGATGGTAATGAGTTAATTTTCAGATGTGCCGACATTTCCTCAATCATGAAATGTCCTCACATCTACACCCCTAGCCCACTCATCCTACCACCTTTTTCTGGGAACGTAGATTTCCCAACGATCATTTCCGACATCACTGGCGGTATGTCCGCATCGGGACAATCTATTACCCGATCACAACTACCGCCGCGCATGTGGCTTTTAGATATTATCTTTAAAAAGAATCTACACCCAACCGGCCATGATCAAGAACGCCGAGATGCGTTTCTGCGAGCCCTACACAATACACAATAGGTGGATCAACGCACCTATGGTCATCATAAAAGGCATGGCATGCCTACAAAAGAAATGTAAGGTCTTTGTCCTCCACCAATCAACCGATTACCATATGCTCGGTTGATTTCCCGACTCTTAGACTCACGGAATGGGAAGGGAGGATTTAGGATCTGGGAGGACGAGTTGTTCCTCACCGATAACGTCGTCCCATACCTCGCCCAAGACTGGAGCCGGAACCTTAAAAGCCTGCAAACTAGTGTCAACAAGAAGAGAGGCCGAGGTCTCGATCACCACACCATCAAGCACCGGGGACCGACTACTCCCTCTACCTCGGTTCCACGGCCCATACCCACCACCAGCGGGCATGATGAGGAGATCCTTGACAAGGAGGAGAAGATCAGGTTGCATCAGAGGTTCCAGGAAGCGCTACTTATCGACCTCATGGGCCAGGCATACCCGCAGTCTTACATGCAGCGCGTAGGTGCCATGTGGGACGCTATTTTTGGCACATCTAGCTCTGGCCCGGCTACGAGGAGCGCCACAATGGGTACCACAGCCGTCACGGTGGACGATGACGACGAGGATGGCGAGGACTACGATGACGACGACGACTATGAAGAGGATGAGGATTAGATAGTAAAAAAAAAAAAAGTATATATATAAAACCTTGAACACTTTACATGTAATATTTTGAAACATTTTGTATGGAGGTCAAAATTTTCTTCAAACTATCGTGACATGAATGTCACAAAATTTTGTTTGTGTAAATGATAAACATGTATGGAATAAAATAACGATAATGTTTTGTTGCTTGTTTTGTATTTAAGTGGAAATTTGTTGGCATGACCAACACTGGTTGCTGCAAAAATGCGGCAAAATGTTTAAATTACTGATTGGATATGCAGTCGTATGACAGAAGTGGTACCTGGTAGAGAGAATAATATCGATTTTCGAGGGCGAAAATCTTATAAGTTGGGGTGATTGTCACAACCGCAGATTTTTGAGATGAGTGCAGGGCACACATACACACATAGGTATATGTGTTTCACAAGGAGACCAAAACGACCCAAATACATTAAGTGTGTACATGGGAAACACACTAGTATATCCCTAAAATTATAGATATAAAAGTGAAGGAGAGAGAGGAGCCCTTACGTAACTCTATTCTAACCTAAATAGAGAGAAGGAGAATATAAAGATAAAGAAGAAAAGAGCCTAGTAGAGAACTAGGGTTCGTCGAGACTTAGGTCGGCAAAGGGGATCAGAGGAAATGACGGGAGGAAGAACCAGGGAGGCCAGATAGCCTAGTAGATATTCAAGTCATAAATCGGGCCTGTGCGGGTTTTCATCGTCAGAGGTACGTTAAAAACATGATAGATACCTAGGAATGTTTTGAATAGTAGGAAGGATGTTGGCTAAATGTTGCTTTGTATAAGATTAAGGTTAAATGAAGGATGGACACCTGTTCTCGATCTGATCGAGGGACAAATCATTGTTCCTCGCTCGAGCGGTTGAAAAAGGCTCGCTCGAGCGAGGATGTACAGAGAAAAGAACGACTCTGGGCTCGCTCGAGCGGTCCCTTAAACTAAAGGGGAGCTCGCTCGAGCGAGGGTCCACAGTCATATTTTGAAAGCTCGATTTAACCGCTCGAGCGAGGTCAAGAGACCGCTCGAGCGAGGTCAAGAGACCGCTCGAGCGAGGTCAAGTGACCGTGAAATGGCGAGGATAAATGGTCATGAAAAGGGCCGTGACCACTCGGATCTTGGTTTTCTAATATAAGAAACTTGGGTGTCATACACCCCAATGACCTTAGATCATTCACTTTTTCTTTTTCAAGTGTAGGTTGATGCATTATAACCCTCTAAGGGCAGGCGTGCCTTGAGATTCGTCGAGGTAGGGAATATTCTCGAAACATGTGCATTATTCTCGTGAACTCATATGAGTATAGTCTATGTAAATAGTGTATATTCCATAAACCCTCATGATAAGGGTGTGTGTGTGTTACAATGTGGAAAATCCCAGGTCCCTGTGACGAGAAATAAAATAGAAGCAAGTGGCATCCTGTGGATGCGTAAGAAAACAAACAGAGAAACAAAGGTAACGTGATACGGCCTAATGTAATATATTTAGCACAATCACGGTGAATAACTATATGTAAAGCACATTGATATTTTTATTATTTAAGGTTGATTAGAATACCCCACCGACGTGGCGGGATACCCACGACTGACTCGGCAGGATATCCGTGACCGGTACGGCGGCCAATCCGTACATTTATAACACATCCCAAGGATGTAGATTGGGAATAGACCCCGCCGCCTATGAGAAAGGGGCTCAAGATTCTGTGGGATACACAACAACTGTCTAGTTAGACGACGATGGCGGGTATTCCATCGGGGCTCGATGCTATATTGCTCGAGGACTACTTAAGTTAAGATTTAAGTGATTAGGCCAAATTCACAACCGAACTTATAAGGAGAATAAACAAAAATATGCTAAGTATTGGTCGGAACCATTGGGTTATTCCTGTTACTCAAATCGTTTTACATAAGTGATTTCTTGAAAATTTTATACTGGTTAGGTTACTGACATATGTGTGAAGGATGATCTATATGTTCTTTTGTTTTCCCTACGGAGCTAGGATGTAGCTCACCCCTTAGACTATACGTCGCAGGTCCAGGACTAGCGGCTGAAAGACTTCGGAGAAGTTAATCCAGGGCCTCGGTGTTCGTGGTAAGAGTCGTAACCTCCTCCCGAGGAATTCTTCTAGAAACCCACGCATACTCTGAGAGTGAGTTGAGAGAGTACTATGTATGGCTTGGTATATCGAGCCTCTTTATGTCGAATGCTTTAATTTCTGTCTCTTGATAAAACATCTAGGATGAATAATTACCATTTAACTATTGGGTATGTCCTTATGTCCATGAATTGGCATGGGACAAGGACAGCCCTGCGAGACCAAATATATTGTTGAGATTTCGATTTAGGGTAGCTACGTGTGCTTCAATTTCAGTTTTGGCTTGTGTATACAATGTGTGGTAAATAGCTCAGGGCACGGCCTTGAAGGTCGTGCTGATGGCACGGATTTCGGGATGCCGAAATTCAGGCTGTCACAGTACTTAGATTAAAGCTTTGTAAGGTTGTGATCTTCTCCAAAAAGATCAAATGGCTGATAAATAAAAGAACAATTTTTGTGATGGCTTTCGATTTACATTGTGTGTGTGGATCAAGGATGAGCGGCTAAACCCCTCGTTCAAGGAGGAAGCGGCCCCTAGATGAGTAGCTAACTCACTTTTAAGCTTACAATTTCTTGTTAAAATTATTGAATCGTACGGCTTTTAGTGTGTGCTTCATCGTGTTATCATCGAATACTTGTTTATAGCCGTTGACCGTGTGATCGACGAAAATAAATGAATTATTCTACCTAGATCGATATAGGATGCCGTGCGATTGATTTTTATTATTGTGATTTCGAATTTGAGATACTCTATGCCTTTCGCATGATACATGCCGTGATTGGATGCGTCATAGTGTTAGGATAGGGTATGATGCCGAATCAATAATTACATTTTCATCGATTCGTTTTTCTTGTAGTTAAATGATGGTATAATGATTTAACATAAAATTGTGTGGTTGATTGTGGATAAGTTACAAATCTAGGGTTAGCAAACTCCTTGATCATTTCATCATTGTTAATTTCTTAATCATAGTTCATTCGTGCATAGCTTGATTTAGTTCTTTTGATTATTACATTGTGTAGTGGTAAATCTTGACAATGAAATCTCTCGCCCTTGGTACTTCCTTGGGTCTTTGAAATCTCTTTAAAATTAATTTAATTTCGCGCTTCCTTGTGAGTTCAACACCCTTGATTTTGCCGTGCTACAATCAAACTTGTGCACTTGCAAGGGTACACTTTAAAACCGATCAAGTGTTTGGCGTCGCTGCCGGGGACTACGACGAAATTTTATTGTTTTTTAGGAGATTTTTGTTCTCTGGTTGCCAGTCAATCGATTGATTTTTCATATTCAATCGATTGACTGAGAAGCGGAGATTGCATCTCATTAAATTCTTTGTTGCTAATCAATCGATTGATTTGTAAAAATCAATCGATCGATTTTAAACTGTGCACATTTCCATGTTTCATTTTTTATTATAAAAATAAATAAATAAAATAAAATAAAAAAAAGTTTTTCTGTTCCGAGTTGATTGCAAAATTTCTAGTGGAAATATAAAATACATCACTGTTTGTTAGTCAATCGATTGACTTTTCAAATTCAATCGATTGGATTGCTTGTCATCGATTTTTTGCATTTGATTGTCCTGTCAATTAATTGAACTGATAAGCTCAATCGATTGAGTACTTAAATCTCAATCGACTGAAATTATTGGTTGTTCCCATTCTCAATTGATTGAATTGATATATTCAATCCATTGATTTCCGGAATTCAATCTATTGATTTTGGGAGTTCAATCGATTGAATTTATAAAATCAATTTATTGAATTTGGAAATTCATTCTATTGAATTTGGAAATTCAATCTATTGAATTGATAAAATCAACCTATTGATTTTAGGAATTCAATCTATTGAATTATCTGATTTTTCCCACTTTGTTTCAATCGATTGATTTTCAAAAGTCAATCGATTGATTCTGAACTGTGGCATTTTGAGTCTATTTTGTTTTGGTTCATTGGTGTATAAGCTTTACCCGATCTCATCGCCCGACTCTTCAACCGTTAGATCGATAAATCGAGCGAGCTTGTAAAACAAATCGAAGAAACAATCGGATCCAACACAATAACTCCGAAGTTATGGCCGATCAAAGACAAAGAGAAGGAGAAAGGAATGTGAACAACAACAATAATGGTGAAAACCATCGTGAACCACCAGAAGGCTCACGAACGTTGGAACAATACTATGATCCTGGTCCTTACAAGGATCAAGATAGTATCGTTCATGCTCCCATTCCAGGGAATCACTTTGAATTCAAATCGGCAATGATTCAAATGTTGCCCATCTTTAACGGATTGAGTAATGAGAATCCATATGCTCATCGGACCGAATTCGTTGGGGTATGCAAAATGTTTAGAGTTCATAATGTGACTGACGAGATAGCTAAATTGCGACTTTTTCCTTTCTCTTTGCGAGATAAGGCAAGATCGTGGTTTAATTCGTTAGAACTAAGATCCATCACGAGTTGGACTGAGCTGCAACGCGAATTCTTTAAAAAATATTTTCCCACGAGTAAAACCAACGAGTTACGTCAGAAAATTCTGATTTATGCTCAGCAACCTGCTGAAATATTTCACGAATGTTGAGAGCGTTTTAAGGAATTGCTTAGAAGCTGCCCTAATTATCATATTCCAAGATGGCAACAAGTTCAGAGTTTTTACAATGGACTGATCCTAGAAGAAAGACGTATGGTCAATGCATCATGTGAAGAATCCTATTCCATAAAAGAGCATGACGAAATATGGACTCTATTCGAAAGGTTGAGTCAAGCCTCAATGCAAAGCGAAACTTTGGGACGTGTTAATCTTGATTTATCAACAAAGTCTCATGTGTTGACAAAAGAGGAGTTGTTTGACGTTAACAACAATACCTCTGAGTTGTCAACAAAAGTGGATATGTTGTCAAAACAAATGAATATGTTGCTTGCCGCAACTCAGCAAGCTAAAACCCTCAATGCCCCTACTGTTTGCGCAGTTTGTGAGAATCAAGGTCACACATCTAACGAGTGTCCAACCACTCTGATGATTTTTCTCGAAGAATCAAATCCCCAGGAGCAAGTTAATGTGACTCAGTCATATCAACGACAAGATAGGAATCCTTATTCAAACACCTACAATCCCGAGTGAAAAAACCATCCTAACCTAGGGTGGGGAGGATCAAGTCAAACTGGACAAGGAAACCAGCAGTATAAAGCAAATACATCAAGTGGACAACAAGGTCTTCATCCACACCAGAATTCTAACTTCCAATAGAATTTGAATTTCCAACAAAATTTGAATTATCAGCACCCAAATTCTGAGTACCGTCAACATCAGAATTTCAACCAAACCAATGCTTCAAGTTCAAGGAATTCTGATTTTGAAGAAAAATTGATGCAGACGCTGCAAGCTCAACAACAAACTATGCAAGCTTACATGCAGTCCATGGCCAAAATGCAAAATCAGATCGATCAATTGGCTAACCAAATGAGTCAATGAGAAGAGGGAAGGCTTTGTAGTCAACCTATCAACCAGCCATCAGCTGAAGGCTATAACGGTCTTGAGAAGTGGTCGAGTGATCGACAACCAGGTCGAAATTCCATCTAAAGTTGAAGAAATAGAAAAAGAATCTGAAAAGGAAGAAGAACCAGAAAAAGAGAAGAAGAACGAAAATCCCAAAAATGTTTGACAGGAACTTGAAGTGGACCCAGCAATGGAAATAAATCCCCATACACCTAAAGCACCATTCCCTGAGTGCCTTACACCTCCATCCAGATTGGGGAACGGTCCTTCAAAAATGGACGACATTCTCGAAACGTTTAAGCAAGTAAAGATTAATCTTCCTTTGCTCGATGCCATTAACCAAGTTCCTGCATACGCCAAATTCTTCAAGGACTTATGCACCCAAAAGAGGAAGGCACGCACACATGTATCCAAGAAAGTGTTCCTGACTAATCAAGTCAGTTCTATCCTGAAGTTGAATGCGCCACCAAAGCTTAAGGACCCTGGAGTCCCAACTGTTGCATGTGTTATTGGTGGACAAATAATTGAAAGAGCACTCTTAGATCTGGGAGCAAGTGTGAACTTGATCCCATTCTCGGTGTACGAAAAATTAGGTCTTGGTGAATTGCAACCAACTGCGGTAATACTTTAATTAGCAGATAGGTCTGAAAGACGACCTAGGGGTATCATCAAGGACGTCTTGGTAGGAATCGATAAATTTGCCTTTCCTGTGGACTTTGTTGTTTTGGATATGGAACGAGTCAAATCAGAAAACCAAATCCCCATTATCCTTGGACATCCCTTCCTTGCAACTGCAAATGCCTGTATTAATTGTCGTACAGGAGTGATGGATGTCTCCTTTGGAAATATGAAAGTGAGATTGAATGTGTTCAATTCTATGAACCATTTTTCCAACGAAGAAGAGGTTGATTGCTTTTATATTGATCAGGTTGATGAAGTGGTCGAAAAAGCGCTTCCCTCGAAGCTCACTAAGGAGGAATTTGAAACCACCTTGCTGGGAATCTATGATGAGGGAGGAAGTGTTGAGCAAAATTTTGAGGAAATGAACACCATTTCAATTCCTCAAGAGAAGAAGCCATGGAAGGCACGGATTGAACCATTACCCGTGGTGGAAAAACCCAAATTGATGCCATCAATTGCGCAACCACCAAATCTTGAGTTGAAATAGTTACCTGATTCACTTAAGTATGTTTTCTGGGACCATCTAAAACACTTCCGGTGATAATCTCTGCAACTTTGTCAGAAAAGCAAGAAGGAGAACTAATTGGAGTACTCAAGAACTACAAAAGAGCAATCAAATGGACATTAGCAGATCTAAAAGGGATAGATCTGTCGGTGTGTATGCACAAGATCCACCTTGAAGAAGGTAGCACACCGTCAAGAGAGGCACAAAGACGACTGAATCCCAACATGAAAGAAGTTGTTTTGAAAGAGATTATCAAATTACTTGATGCAAGAATCATTTATGCAATTTCAGATAGTGAATGGGTAAGTCCAGTTAAGATTGTTTCAAAGAA
This sequence comes from Chloranthus sessilifolius, assembly GCA_021018995.1. NCBI lineage: Eukaryota > Viridiplantae > Streptophyta > Magnoliopsida > Chloranthales > Chloranthaceae > Chloranthus > Chloranthus sessilifolius. Next base: position 40,550,122 of record CM037593.1, read on the forward strand.
ATCGGGAATAACAGTGAAGGAGACCACCGACGGGGAATTGGTGCCTACACGTGGGACCACTGGATGACGTGTATATATCGATTATCGGAAATTGAACACTGCCACGAGAAAGGATCATATTCCTCTGCCATTTATTGACCAGATTCTAGAAAAGTTGGCAAGACAAGAATATTATTGTTTTCTTGATGGTTACTCGGGATACAATCAAGTGCATGTATTTCCATCAGACCAAGAAAAGATAACATTTACTTGCCCTTATGGAACCTTTGCATATCGAAGGATGCCTTTCGGACTTTGTAATGCACCAGCCACTTTTCAGCGTTGTATGTTAGCAATATTCTCGGATATGGTTGACAAATTCATCGAAGTATTCATGGACGACTTCTCGGTTTTTAGGAGGACCTTTGAAATGTGTCTGAACCATTTGACACAGGTATTACAACGTTGCGTGGAATCTAATCTTGTTTTAAGCTGGGAAAAGAGCCATTTTATGGTTCAACAGGAAATTGTCTTAGGGCATATCGTTTCCAAGAAAGGAATTGAAGTCGACAAGGCAAAAGTCGACTTAATTGCTAATTTGCCACCACCAAGGAGTGTTCGACAAATTCAATCATTTTTGGGGCATGCGGGGTTTTACAGAGGATTTATCAAAGATTTCAGCAAGGTGGCTAAACCATTATGTACCTTGCTTGGGAAGGATGTTCCTTTCATCTTTGATGATGATTGCATGAAGGCATTTTTGAAAGTAAGAGAACTGTTATCCAATGCTCCCATAATTCAACCTCCAGATTACTCGCTTTCCTTTGAACTAATGTGCAATGCATCAGATTATGCAATTGGAGCGATTTTAGGCCAAAGAGTAGATAAATTACCTCATGTAATTTACTATGCAAGTAAAATACTGATCGACGCACAAATAAACTACACCACCACAAAGAAAGAATTATTGGCTATAGTTTATGCGTTGGACAAGTTTCAGTCATGCTTGCTCGGGTCTAAGATCGTAGTTTTTTCTGATCATTCCGCACTTAAGTACTTATTGAAAAAGAAGGATACAAAGCCAAGACTGATCCAATGGATTCTGCTGTTGCAAGAATTCAATTTTGAGATATGAGACAAAAAGGGAGTTGAAAATGTGGTTGCAGACCACCTATCTCGTATACTTCCTGAAGCAACATCTTATGCAGAACCTATTCGGGATACCTTTCCCGATGAAAAATTGATGGTTATCCATGCAGCTCTAAATGAAACTCCTTGGTATGCACACATCGTCAATTACCTGGTTACGGGTCAAATCCTGTAGCAGTGGGATAAAAATGATAAAAATTTGTTCTTCTCCCAAGTGAAGTACTACTTCTAGGATGAACCACACTTGTTTAAATTCTGCTCTGATCAGGTGATCCGACGATGTGTGCCCAAAGAAGAACAATCAAGCGTGATGAATTTTTGTCATAATGGAGCTTGTGGAGGTCACTTTGGGGGACGAAAGACCGCATTCAAAATTTTGCAAAGTGGATTCTACTGGCCCACTATCTTTCGCGATACAATGAATTATTGCAAGGGGTGTGTAAAATGTCAAAAATTGGGAAATATCTCTAAATGAGACATGATGCCATTGAACCCGATTTTGGTTGTTGAAATTTTTGACGTGTGGGGAATCGACTTCATGGGACCATTTCCCCCATTATTTGAATTTCTCTACATTTTGGTGGCTGTAGACTATGTCATAAAATGGGTAGAAGTTGTAGCCACTCGATCGAATGACCATAAGGTGGTAGTAAAGTTTCTTAAGGAGAATGTGTTCAATCGATTCGGAATACCCCGAGCTATCGTCAGTGATGGTGGTTCACACTTTTGCAATCGCCAGTATGCAACTTTAATGAAGAAATATAGAGTCACTTACAAAGTGGCAACACCTTACCATTCACAAACTAGTGGTCAAGTTCAGGTGTCGAATCGTGAAATCAAGCGGATTTTAGAAAAAACTGTCAGAACTGACAGAAAGGATTGGTCTCTTTGCCTATAGGATGCTCTTTGGGCATACAGGACGGCATTCAAGACACCAATTAGAATGTCTCCATTTTGGCTTGTGTTTGGGAAGGCATGCCACCTTCTAGTTGAAATTAAACACAAAGCCTTTTGGGCAATCAAATGGTTTAATTTTGACATGCAATCTGCTGGATCAAACTGTCGTCTGCAACTAAACGAACTCTATGAGTTACATTATGATGCATATGAGAATGCTAGAATTTACAAGGAAAGATCCAAAAGGCTTCACGATAAGTTAATCTCTAGAAAGGAATTTCATCCAGGGCAAAAAGTTTGGCTGTTCAATTCAAAGTTAAAATTTCATCCGGGAAAATTGCGATCAACATGGGAGGGACCTTTTCAGGTCATTTCCACATTCGAATTTGGTGCCGTCGAGATTAGAGACATCAAAGATAATTAAATTCTGAAAGTAAATGGTCAACGGCTTAAACCGCTGTTTGAGTCGAAGTTTCAAATGATGATTGAAGAAACAGATCTCATTGAGCCGCCAATGTGATGAAGAATCGGTCGAGCTGTCGACACGTAAACTCAACGCTTTCTAGGAGGCAACCCAGTGGGATAGATTTTAGTTTGTATGGTCCTTGATTGTTGTGTTAGAAGATCTGAGTCAATTGATTGACTCGGGATATTTTTAGCATAATGGTGAAATTCTGCTCAATTGATTGAATTAAAATAAAATTCATTCGATTGAGAGGATCTCAAAGTACTCTTGCTGCCACACATTAATTCAGAGTCATATCACATGACTTTTCAAAACATTCACATCAACTTTGGTTTCAATTGATTGAATTCTCTTCTTAAGAATTCAATCGATTGAGATAAGGGGCAATTAGTCAAATCCCATGTCCAATCCATTAAAGTGTTGCGGTGTATCAGTATCAATTGATGCAGAATCAATGCAATTTTCCTTTTCATCGATTGAAAACTATTTTTCAATCGATTGACCTGATTGGGCAATTGAATAAAAGGAAATTTTATTTCAATCGATTGAAATTGTCTTTTTCAATTGATTGGCCCATTTGGCATTTGAATTCAACCTGCAAATTCCCAACCGCCTGACTGCATGTCTCTTCATGAGACTCATTGGAAATAGGCGTCCATTAATTGATGAAGGAATTAATCACCTCACTTCTTGTTCAATCGATTGAAAATTTGTTGCAAACTAAATTTCCAAATGCTTTGTGTCTTATCAACTAACTCCTCATTGGAAAACGGTGACACATTTATGCATGGGTCTCTCTCTTTGTGCCACAATTACTTCAATCGATTGAACTTTCATGTTCAACTGATTGAATTCATTTTTTTTGTAACCAACCCCACTCCGAAATTATCTTTTTAAGGGATTTCGGTTAGCCCTTCTATGCAGCCTTCCAAAAGCTTCACCATTCTTGTTCTCTCCATCAAAGCCATTGAATGGATGATCAGGCAGGGCCCGTGTACCAGTGCCCTCCACGCCCAACTAATGTTCCAAAAGATGTACCATCTAAAGAATATGTTGATCGTGAAATTTTGATTGAAATTTTTTTCGATCTCACGGAGTTCCGACGTATCCCTGAGGCTGCACATTCCATTGCCTACATCAAAGCGGTTCGTCTTGAAATGTTATTAGCACCGCCTCCCATCGATGTATCAACTCACATCGGCCGATTATTTTACCAAAACATAGAATGGATTCCAGCAGGACGATCTCCATCAGGAGTTGATTGCATTAAAGTAAGGATCGATAACTGGAATTATCGGATTCAAGCATCAGATCTTGCCTAGGCCTTTCACTTCCTTATGAACTGACCTCCAAATCATCAAATCGGGCCTCAATTAAACCTCAGTCAAGACGAGATGATTGCAAACATGTGTGGGGGTAGGTGAGGGTTGGGCCAAGCTACAAATCGTTCGTCTTTGCCTCGTGATGTCCTATTCTAGGATATTGTAATGTCCACAAATTTATTGCCTCACGGGACTAAGAGCGAGAGAACCGGTGACCGGGTGGCGGCATTGTATGCCGTTTACACAAATACCTGGTTAAATGCCCCGAAATTGATGCTTGAGGCAATGTATTGATGCCATAATGACATCAGAATGTTGATACGTCGACGTGAGTCCCTCTTGTTGTACTTTCCCCACTTCGTGATGCATCTTCTCGACCACCTGCAATGCCTGATCTACCGTGATGAAGATATTGGTGACATGCAATTTTATCAATATGGAAGAAACGTATGGACTAAGAGTATGAATGCTCTTTTTGGGCGAAACGTCCCAGTCGAGGTTCCACCTCAAGCTCCAAACCTGCGCAACGCCAGCATGTCAGTATTCATAGACCTCGCCCTGATGAAGCTCCTGAGTTCAATGCCGAGGCAACAATCACAAGCCTTGAGGCGCACATGGATAGGTTCTATTTTACTGTCGATGGCATGGATCGGAAGTTGCAATATCAAGGCTCTCTTTTAACCCAAATCGCTCAGGAATCATTCTCGAGAGAAGCGGATGACTTCATTGCACAAGCGCGAGTGGCAATGGAAAGAGAGGGTAACGGCGACAACAATGATGAAGATTGATCCGTTGGATTTGATCTATGTGGATTTTGTGATGTTGTGTGAATGAGGGTGATGATGTTTCTTTTTTGGATTTCTAATTTGTGGTGACAGTAGTAAGGTAATTTTGTGATGTATTTTGGGTGATTGTAGGATTTTAGTTCCTTTGGTTTGATCAATGCAGGATAATATAATCGTGGTTTTAGGATAGTTTGAAAGATCGTGTGGGTGTAATTATCTGTTCTAACTTAATGGAAAATCATGACTTTTTGGCAAGTTGTTGATGAAGTGCACAAGCCTTTTTGGTAAATTTTTAGTTAATTGATAAATCAATCAATTGAAAATTTTGAAATTCAAAAAGGCTGGTCTTTTAGGAAATTTTCAATCGATTGAGTTTGAAGTGTTGTGGCAACTCAATTGGAAAGTGACTGTGGTCCAGTTTCAAAAATCGGTTTTAATCAATTTGATTATTCAAGGTTTCCTCAGATTTGATGATTTGCCCCAAATTTCGGTACGATCTTTAAAAGGAAATTTCTTTTCAAATCCAGGCAAATTTCCTTCTGCACTCAGTCAATCGATTGACTGATGCTATTTTTGAACCATTCTAAAATCACTCCCAAAATTTCCAATCTTAGCTTAGTTTATTTTTAGGATAGTTTTTGTTTTTCACTTATTTAATAAGTACGTAGCTCTAGTTTTTGAAAACAATCCCTTGATTTCTTAGAATTTGTCATCCCTAGCTTTGATCAATGGCCTCGATCTGATACCCCACCCGTTCCGCAACCAAACGCCTTGCGGAACTAGCAAGGAAAAGGTTGCGTTGAGATTTGCCACAACAACCTCTCGATTTATCAAATCGGGAAATCATTGATCTTGACTTGGTATCTCCACACTCGAATTCACTGATTTCAGCATTGGAATACATGATCATAGACTCATCGCATCCACTATCGCTCCCCGCTCCCACGAACCCGTCCACATTTTACTCGCTCCATCGAAGCTGAAAATGACCCAGCAATGAATTTGATTCCGACCTATTTATGGGCGAAATTGAATCCGTAGCCAGCACTCGTACCGCCGCCTCCTACCCCACCAACATCACCGCCTCAAGCCCCAATACCACCACCCGGCGAGGTCGGACTCACTGAGGAGATGTGGCGTTATGCATTTCCGAAATCGAAGCCCGGGATGACAAGCAACGAGGAATGAGGGATTGATTTCTATTTTAACTTTAGGATTTTAGTTTCTTCTCTAGAAGTGTGTTAGGATTTAACTTTGTTTGCTCTCGTAACTTTATTTTTATTTTTCGTTAATTGTTGCATTAGGTTAGTTTTCAAAAAAAAAAAAAAAGAATAAGTGTATGAACACATTGCAATTAATATAAGTTTATTTTAGTAATTACTCCATTTAAATTTTTTTTTTTTATATCAATTCACCTTATTTTGCCTTGAGAACCGTGATTAGTTTAAAACAAGTTTGGGGGTCCTGCAATAATCCAATGAGGATATTGGAAACATCAGGGTTGGGGGTGGTGTGCTCAAATGCGTGGTTCATAATTTTGCAGTATACATTTAACCACATTTTATATGCACCTTCAATACCATGTTTTAAAAAAATATATCATGATTTATTTTTGGCGTAGTTTTCAAACTTTAATCATTGATGCATATAAAATTTTAATTTTTAAATATTTATGTCATGATAAAACTGTTATTGTTTAGGATAATTAACTCCATTGTGAACATTTAAAGATTAATTTGAATTTTATGCCTAAATTTTTTTTTACACTTCGCCATGCTTGAATCTGGAAATCAAAAGATTAGTTCAAATTTGGAATTCTAGGATCCTAAGAAAGACTCAACCCGTGAGCTTTAAAACTTTTTCCTTGTTCTTGATGAGTGCTAAAATAAATTCGGAGTATCTTTGAAATTCGTGCATAATTGTTGAAATCTCATACATTTTATCTCGGTTTGTTTATTTCGCATGCTTTATAGTATTGCGCTAGAACTCATTGCGTTTAAACTCAAGACAAATAGACATCAGTACCATCGTGAAAGGAAATGATCAAAGGCCATCATTGGCTCGTTTCTGCCTAAAATGCCCCACCTTATATTGATTTTCCTTGTTGCACCCCCTTTGAGCCTTGATTGAAAATTTTTGTCATAAATATTCCTTGTTAAGCTATATTAATCATACCCCACACTAGTTTGAAAAAAAGAATACAAAACTTCACCTTTCAATCTCTGAGAAATTACGAAAGAGGGATGAGAACAAAAGAGAAAGTGGAGAGTCATGGCGATAATACTTACATGGAGCATATGGCAGAAAACTATGTGCAAGAGGTAAAGAAATGAGAAATATGTGAAAAACATAAGGTGGTATTAAAAAAAAAAAAAAAGGAATGAAAAGAAGGAGAAAAGTTGAAAAGAAAGAGAAATTCTGAAAAATCCAAGAAAAGAAGAGTGGAAAGTTAGAAAATTAAATTGTATTTCTTTTTCTAGTTTCTCAGATAAATTTGAATCAAATTTCTCCTTTCTTTCATAACTCTCACCCGAGCCCCATTACAATCATAGAAAAGACATTCGTGATCTGATCTCTGTTGGTAAATGCCTTGTTGAGAGTGATGATGCAATGACTATGGTGGTTGGTATAACGTGCTTAGGATACAAATATTTTTCACCATGAGATTTCTTTTAATTCTTTGATGCACCGTCTTTCTTATATCATGTGAGACCTTTTTGTTTGTATTGTAACTCTCTCTCACATGTGTGCAAAAAGTAAATTATTTATCGGAGTAATTTTGTTTTAAGTGTATACCTAAGATGAGGATTGAGTCGAAACTTTGGATCCGATGATTCCCGATTTGGATTAATCAAGCAATGAAATAATTTAAGCATTGGCACATGTGCACACGACATTCTAGGTATAAATGGAAAATTAGTCTAAGAATCGGAGAATTGGGTTAATTGGAATAAACAACAGTGAAATTATCATACCATCGGTATTTGAGAATGAACTTTTGCATGCTGAAATGATTACTGATTTTTTATTTTAAAGGTATATATATTATATAAATCGATTTTTGAAAACTCTTCTATTGATGATTTTGAAAACTGTTTTTTTTTAAGTTTGTAGGTATCTTCACTGAAAACCTTCAGGAGACATAACTCCTCCCCTAGGGATCACCTAGGGGTTTAAAGGCTTATTGCATATGCTAAATGCAATCGTGCTCTCTACGAAAGTGGCATTTAATTTTTTTTAGGATGTTAGTTTAATTTGCTATGACATATTTATCATTCTCTTTGCTCGAGGACTAGTAAAGTGTAGGTTTGGGGGTGTGATCTGTGCCGAAATATGACTATATTTCGCACCCTAAATACAAACATTTAGCCATCCGATGAAGACATTCTAACGGCTGCTGTGTAGCTTTAGTGGTTTCATGTGTTATGGACCATGGGATGTTGAAAGAGCTTAAGTGAACATAATTAAGGGACTATATAAACTTTGGACCATGGAGCTAGCGAAAGCACTAAAATCCGTAAAAAATACTGATTGGTCTAACCACAATTTCGAGAGTTAAATATGTCACATGCCCAGTTCCATCGATTGAGATTTGAAACTCAATCGATTGTGTTTAAAAAGCTGCCCAAAATCAATAGATTGATTTCGAAAATCAATAGATTGAATTTGGAATTCAATAGATTGATTTTGGGAATGCAAATGAGCCACCAAAATTCGAATTTTGAATTCAATCGATTGAATTCAAAATTCAATCTATTGATTCGGATATGGGATAATTCTAGCCCGGGGCCCTATTTAAACAACAGGATGTTTAGGGTTCAGGGGGTCTTCTGCTCGGTAGATTTTCTTAGGACCTTTAGCAATTTTTTCTTTTATATTTTTAGTTTTGTACTTAGATAAAAGCTTTGTAAGGTTGTGATCTTCTCCAAAAAGATCAAACGGTTGATAAATAAAAGAGCAATTTTTGTGATGGCTTTCGATTTATATTGTGCTTGTGGATCAAGGATGAGCGGCTAAACTCCTCGTTCAAAGAGGAAGCGACCCCTAGATGAGTAACTAACTCACTTTTAAGCTTACAATTTCTTGTTAGAATTATTAAATCGTATGGCTTTTAGTGTGTGCTTCATTGTGTTATCATCGAATACTCGTTTATAGCCGTTGATTGTGTGATCGGCGACAATAAACGAATTATTCCACCTAGATCGATCTTGTAGATCGATATAGGATGCCGTGCGATTAATTCTTATTGTTGTGATTTCGAATTTGAGATACTCTATGCCTTTCACATGATGCATGACGTGATTGGATGCGTCCTAGTGTTAGGATAGGGTATGCCGAATCAATAATTACATTTTCATCGATTCGTTTTTCTTGTAGTTAAATGATGGTATAATGATTTAACATAAAATTGTGTGGTTGATTGTAAATAAGTTACAAATCTAGGGTTAGCAAACTTCTTGCTCATTTCATCATTGTTAATTTCTTAATCATAGTTCATCCGTGCATAGCTTGATTTAGTTCTTTTGATTATTACATTGTGTAGTGGTAAATCTTGACAATGAAATCTCTCGCCCTTGGTACTTCCTTGGGTCTTTGAAATCTCTTTAAAATTAATTTAATTTCACACTTCCCTGTGGGTTCGACACCCTTGATTACACCGTGTTACAATCGAACTTGTGCACTTGCAAGGGTACACTTTAAAATCGATCAGTTGTATACTCACACTTTTAATAATGTGCAATCACTTCTTATGATTTGTTTTTCCCATTGAATATTTATTTTCTGGATTACAGAAAATAGGTCGGGTTATCATTATAGGTGATGTAATATCCCCAAATTTTTCGAACCGTGTAAGTCAGTTGAATTGTGTTAGACTGATTTGACCTTGTTGGACGAAAGCCTAACACTTGACTTCGGTGTGTTGGGTTCACAAATGAACCAAACTAGTTGACTAACACACTAGTGTTGTGTGGGTGCTTCACAAGGAAACAACCCAACCCTATATAGATGAATGGCTTCCCACATAAGCCACTCCTTTGCTTTTGTTTGGAAATAGAGAGAAGATGAAGTGAGAGAGTTCTTCTCACGTGAAAACCTTGCAACACGACCGAGATCGTGGGTGATCTACTGTGCAAATTGTTCTTCCATCACATTCGTTGATGCAAGAGGTAACCATTGAAGTGTCTAATTTTGATTTGTAAAGAGAGTGAGAGTCGTTTCTATGAAACCCTTTTATAGAGAATCCGTCTTGAAATCACCGTAGAGCGTGAAGAAATTTGGGTGCGTGCATTGGAAGGAATTAATCCTCGCATGCGATACGATCCGACCTTAAGAAGTGGGGTTTTCAAACCTATGGTATGAATGTGGCGAGAGCGCCGTTAGTTCCGGATCAAGAGGTAAGATCTCGTCGATCATTTATGATTAGATTGTTGGAGGTTTTACCTTGAATGCTAGGATTAATTGTGGTTTCAATTTAGCAATTATTGCCCTCAAGGTTAGGCATTTAATGTGGGTTTAAGAAGGGAAAAAGGAAAAGAGAAAGAAAATAAGATTTCGGGAAAAAATGCTGAAATTTCGAAAGTCGCTCGCACAACTTTGGATCTCGTGTGCGCAACATGGAGTTACTCGCGCGAGATAAGCTTCAAAATAGGCATGAAATTAGAGAGGAACAGTTGCTCGCGCGACTAAGAGTATGCTAGGAGAAGTCGCTCGCGCGACTGTCTCAGACTGTTTGATAAGAATTAAGAGAGCACAGTTGCCCGCGTGAGGCCGTGCGATTGGGGTGTGCCACTAGGACTTGCTCACACGACTTTGGAACTCGTGTGCGTGACTGAGCCAGTTTTGGCTATTTTTGAAAAAATTCTCTGAAACTTCGATAAGTATGTTTCTTTAGGCATTGACTCATGTCTTTTGGATGTATTGAAATGTCAATTATAAATTGGATGTTTGCATGAGGATCTTCGCCTTGTTTTGCATGATTTCGTGAGCCGTGAGGTAGGGAAAATGTAATAACATTATATTCGATGCAATTTGTATAGATAGTGTGATGTAATAAGGCAATTGTGAAGTTAAATAAGGATTTGAACCTTTGACTTATGAATCTTTTAATTGAGTTTTATACATAAATTCTAAATTTGTGATTCAAAATGTGAACGTGTTTTACATATGTGTGTATGACTTCGAATAAGAACTTCATGTTTGAACCTTGAAGTATAAGTTTTCGAAACTAGTTATAAAATAAGTATATTACACGGTGTTAAACTATAAGTTAGAATTTGCACAATGATTTAAGGTTCACGTGGAACGAATCCCCATCATGTACTAGTACGGCGGGCCGCACAAGTGCTCTCATAGTGTAGGAACTTGCACACTCCGAAAATGGTTCATTAAACGACAATGGTTCGGGGATTCCTATCAGTATATGTGTCTCTCAATGTTATATTTTACTTGAGAAATTATTTAAGTTATGACGAGATATAAAGAGGCATGTAAAATCTGAAAATGATAAAGAGATTAGAAATAAAGAAACAAACTCCGAACTTATGTTTAGATTATGTTTTTATTTGATTCAAGCATCATTAAAAAGAAATCAGCTTTATGTGAGATTTATTTCCGAATTCAGTCATGAAATTTATGCTTTGAAATATGATTTCAATGTTGTTGATGTTCCCCTTATTGAGCTTAGACTGTTAGCTCACCTCTCGACTACACGTCACACGCACAAGTGTAGATACGGCTATTGAAGACTCAGGGCGTGAGGAAGACCCTGATTACATTCCAGAAGAAGATTCAGATCTTCCGCTAGACGAGTACTTTCCTTAGGGGAAGCCTGATTATTTTGGAATCTTGTGACTAGGGCTTAGTACGCCCAGCCATTATTTTATTGTAGAACTTTGGATACATGAAATATTGTACAAATATTTTTGTGTGAACTACTGTTTAGGTGATGGTCGGCTATCACCGATGATTTATTTTGATTCTATCAGACTTGTGCTCTGTACAAGGATAGAACCATTATTTTGTCTCTAATCATATAAACATATAGAATTGGAGATTTTTTTTACCGTAAGAGTATATATGCTTTGAATTCTGTTGTGCATGTGAATGTGTCAAGTGTTCCATTCAGGGATCATCCTTATCGGCAGTCCGACGGTCCAGATTTCGGGGTTAGGAAATTCGGCTGTCATAGGTGATGTAATTTATGAGGCTTTAAATTCATCCATTCCGATGTTTTAATTACCATATCTCTTGCAAGACCTTTTGTAAAAAGATCTGCTAAATTTACAAAGGTTCTTCACGAAGTAATTGACTAACATAACTGTGTTTTAGATTTATATGTTTAGACTTTTCATTATAAATTTTGTTATAAGCATTAGAAAGTGCAACTTTATTATTATAGAATAAAGATATTAGTGGCATAGGCTTAGGCCAAATAAGAATTTCTAATAATAAATTCCTTAACCACTCTGCTTCATTGCTCCCTGCTGAAAGAACAATAAATTATGATTCCATAGTTACATGTATAATGCATGTTTGTTTTTTTGATCCCCAAGAAATCGCGGCACCTCCAAGAGTAAATACTCATCCACTCGTAGACCTTAATTCAACTGAATCATTATTCCAACTAGCGCCTGTGTATCCTTCAAGTACTGTAGGATAACTAACATAATGTAATGCATAATCTTTAAATTTATTAAGATAATTTAATACTCTACCAATTGCTTTCTAATATTCATGACTAGGATTATTAGTATATCTACTTAATTTTCCTACTGCATAAGCAATATCGAGTCTAGTGCAATGAGTAGCTTATATCAAACTACCAATTACTCTAGAATATTCTAATTGAGATACAGTTTTGCTATTGTTGAGTTTTAATTTTACACTCGAATAAAAAAGTGTTGGTGCTAATTTGTCATTATGTTTAAATTTTGTTAACACTTTTTCTATATAAGTTTTGCTATTGTTGAGTTTTAATTTTACACTCGGATAAAAAAGTGTTGTTGCTAATTTGTCATTATGTTTAAATTTCTTCAACACTTTTTTTATATGATCGAGATAAAATAATATTATTATCTTATTTAAATAATTTTATTCCAAGAATTAAATCGGCATTACCCATATCTTTCATATTAAATTTTGAAGCCAAAAAACTTTTTATATTTTTAATACTTTCTAAATTAATACAAAAAATTAAGAGGTCATTCACATATAGGTAAACTATCACACTTTTACCGTTTGATATCTTACTATAAATATATTTATTTGATTTATTAATCTTAAATCCATATGATAAAATAATATTATCAAATTTTTTCATGCCATTATTTGGGAGCCTGTTTTAGACCATATAGGGACCTAATGAGTTCACAAACTTTATTTTCATGTCCCCACATTATAAACCCTTCTAATTGTTCCATATATACTTTCTCTTCAAGTTCACCATTTAAAAAGGTTATCTTCACATTCATTTGATGAACCTTGAGATTATATATGGGAGCAATTACAAATAATATCCTGAATGAAGAAATCCTATTCTTTGGAGCATCGGTATCAAAATAATCAATACCATGCTTTTATCTAAAACCTTTGGCAACAACTCTAGCCTTAAAATTATTTATAGTATCATTAGGATTAAGTTTTCTTTTGAATATCTACTTACAACTTATAGGTTTAAATCTTTGTGGTAAGTCTACCAATTCTCATGTATTATTAGACATGATAGAATCTATATCATCATTTATGGCTTCTTTCCAAAATGCAAAATCAATAGACCTAATAGTTTCATCAAATATTTTAGGATCTTCTTCGATATTCAAAATAAATTTTATTTTCTTAATTTTCTCATTTTTAATTCCTTCTACAAGATAAATATAGAAATATGAACCAAAATTAGTGATTTTTCTAGGTCTCTTACTTCTTCTAGGTTTTATCTCTTCAACTTCACTATTAGAGATTTGAGGAGAATTAGAAGATTCTTCTAAATCAGAGGATATAAGAGGTTTAGAAATACTAGAGAATTTATTCTTATAAAATATTGTATCTCTTAATTAAAAAATTGAATCATTTTCAATAATATTATTATGCTCACATACCAAAAATCTGTATGTAGGATTAAGAGAATATCCCGTAAAAATATAGTTTATGGCTTTAGGACCCAATTTTATACGTTTATAATCGGGTACCCTAACAAACGCTCTACAATATCATACTTTTAAATAATGTAATTTGGGAGGTTTGTTCTTTCAAACTTTATATGAAGTCTTAGAGGACTTTTTATGTGGCATCTGATTTAAAATATAACATGCAATTAGTAATGATTAGATTTGAATTTAAATTAGAATTTATTAACATAGAATTACTATTTCTACTAGAGTCCAATTTTTCCTTTCAGCAATTCCATTGGATTGAGAAGAAAATGGAGCGGTGACCTCATGAATAACTTCATACTTGTCAAAAAAATCTGAAAATTCATATGACATGTATTCACTTCCCCTATCTAATCTCAATGCCTTAATTTTAAAATCTAATTGATTGTCCACTACGGCCTTATAAGCGATAAATTTATTAATTATTTTCTCATTTAATTTAAGTAGGTAGTAAACATATGTAAATCTAGGACAATCATCAATGAAATTTATGAAATATCTTTTTTCGCCTCTAGTAATAATGTTATTCAAACTACACAAATCCGTATGAATTAAATCTAATAATTTAGATTATCTTTTTACACTCTTAAATGACTTCTTAGTCATTTTAGATTGTACACAAATACTACATCTATCTTTATCATAATCTATATTTATTTTAAGAATAAGTTCTCATTTAACCATACTTTTCATAGAACGTAAATTTAAATGTCCTAATCTATTATGTCATAAATTTAAATGTCCTAATCTATTATGTCATAAATATATTGAGTCACACATATAAACCAAAGAAGCAAATTTTTTATTGATATTGAACTTAAATATTCTATAATATGCATATCCATTGCCTACAAGCATCTCTTTCTTAGAAAGTGCAATAAAATTGGATTCGATCACGATCTTGAATCCATGTTTGTTACAAATACAAGTTGATACAAGATTTTTTCGGATTTCAGGGACATGGAGTACATCATTAAGGGTGATAGATTTTCAGAAGAAAAGTTTAGAATAATCTTCCTTGTCTTACAACTTTGGCAATAGTAGAATTTCCTATGAACAATTCATGTCCATCATGTGTCTTCTCATAAAATACAAAATTATTCATATTAGAGGTCACATACCTAGTAGCCCCAGAATTGAACCACCATTCATTTTCACCATCTACCATGTTGACCTTGGAGATCACTGCAAGGAGATCTTCTTCACCTACAATGTTTGCCTAATTTTTAAAAATTCTTGGTAATCACGTTTGAAGTGGTCAGGTTTCTTACAATAAAAATAAGTACCCTTTTTTATCTTTTCCTCTCTTAAAATCCTTCTTATTTGACTTTAGTTTGAAGTTAATCCCTTTGTTCTTCTTCTTCGATGTGAATGCATCTTCAATAATATGAGCCTTGGAGACGAATTCTGATTTTGCTTCCTCTTTGTCACATAGACGAACCTTTTTTTCTATGCGAAAATCAGTAAAGAGTTCCTCCATAGTTCGATCTTCTTTAGTATGTTTCAAACTCTTACAGTAATCTTTTCATCCCAACGGTAATTTTGCAATAATCGCAAAGACTTGAAATCCTTCGTCTATTATGCTTACTTACGCCACAAGATTGTTAAAGATAATCTGTATTTTGTGCACTTACTCTATAATAGATTTAGAATCAAACATCTTAAAATTAAATAACTCACTTACTAAATATGTGCGCACGCCAGCTTCGTCTACTTTATATTTTCGTTTCAGAGTTTCCCATATCTCCTTTGCAGTCTTGTAAGATTGATAAACATCAAAGAGAGAATCGACAAGATAGTTGAGAATATAGTCTTTGTATGTATATTTCACTTTTATATTTTGTATGGATTCTACCTTCTTCAAATATTTCATCTTCATACTCCGATAATGGTAAGTCTATAGTGAGAACGCATGCGACTTTCAAATTTGTAAGTAAGAAGTTTACTTTTGATTTCATCATTTGAAATTTGTGTCATTAAAGAATTCGAGTTTAGTGATCTTCGTGTTGGAGAGGTTCATCACTTTTTGTACCATGAAAATAGTTTTAAAATTGTTGGTGGGTTATACAATAAATGATAGAAATAGACCGAAACAGGCTTCAAGGCACGATTAGTCTCTCTATACAACGAGATAACGACAAATTCGCCAAGTCTCAATGATGCACCGATCAATCACACACTATGTTGTACTGTAGTGTGTGACCCAACGAAACGAATACACAAAATTGCTCTGGTAGGCACACGAATTTCAAGGACACAGATGTAGGATTTTGAGATTTGTAAGTACATTAAAACACCTCCTCTGGCCTCTATTTATAATGTTCGATGCACCTTTTTAGGGGCAGTTGTGTCTGTTGGTTCCTTGGAATTGAGGGTCATGATCGATCCGATCAACGATTTCAAGGATCCAACAGTGCACACCGAACAATTACATCTTTTGGTTGTTCAACAGTCAGTAATTGCTTTGTCCGAACCGTTTTCATGAAAGGTCGAAAACCGCCCAATGCACACATGTGGTGTACCTGTGTGAAGGTAATCAGTGCCCGATCAACAAGTCAACCGATCGGACTATCCTAGATAAAAAAAAAGGCTCCTCAAGACGATGCGCACGTGCGAAGTGCGCCTTAAAAGCACCAATTGCGCTATTTTCACATCGCACATGCGCACGTGAATGTGCGCGTGCACGGCAACAAACCACCGCTAAAAAATGAGCAATATTTCCACTTTCAAACCAAATAATATAGAAGGTAAGTTTCCACATATATGATAAGAAACTTTCTTGTAAATTAGAGAGGTGTGACTAACTTTTACAATACTTTCAAGTTTTAGAGGGAATAATTTCCCTCCAATATTTTTCAAAATTCAAATCACTCTTGACTTGAAGGTTGTAGATTAAAATATTGGCAAAAGTATTTTTCCCACATAGAACCCATTTAAAGTTAAACAAAAAACTTTAAACCATAGTGTATAATAAATAAATATTATTAATTTAATAATAATAAATATTTAGTTCGTTTAATATCCAACACTAACACCTATTGCTTGGCCAATTTTCTGCAAGTGGCAATAGATAAGTACAACACCACCTAATTTATAGAGTTATGGAGTTGCAAAGTACAAGATGGAATAAAATCCTACAGTTACTCCAGTCAAGCCCACTTTAATGGCTACCTACCTCTCAGCAGGGCTATTCCTTTAAAAGCATTCCCCATCTGATTTTATGGGTGCACTATCGCCCATGTGAAGATGGTCTTTTCTTGGGGCCTTGTAGAAGACAACACATCACCAGGTGTTATTGTCACGACTCAGAATCCTTACCCGATATCGAGGGCCTAGAATTCCGTGTTATGACACCGCACACTGGTTAAGGCGATAAGCGGACATACACATAATATATAAATTGACTTAGCATATGGATTGAGGCATTTAAGATAGCATTAAACGATAAATGACTCATAAATTAATAACGGAACCGTAGACAATAATAATGAAGTACTTAATCCTAACCATGCATCTAGGATATCAAATCAAAATCAGTTTTAGGTAGGGTAAAACGGTCTCAAACGTAAACTCACACAATATATCAAGGGTAAAACAAGTTTCTCAAGAAATAAGGAAAAATTAGAGTAAAAGGGTTCTCAATGCTGGTAAAAATCTGTCGGGTCTACGTTCTCATCAAGGTGGTAGCCGACATCCTCGTTTATATAAGCCGTCTCCGGATCAGCAGCTTCCGTATCATCAAGGACGGGATAAGCAGAATCTTCACCTGAAACTGTTAGATTTTGGGAGGGGGGTGAGTTTACTCAGTCATGTAAACTCAGTAGGTTATACAATCTATCCACCATAACTTACCCAGGTGATCGTGTGTGCAATCGCTTGAGTTGCAATGTATTTTGAAACTAAAATTAGCATTTAAATAAAATGACTAAATCATCTATAACTCATAACATATCATAATCCAATTGAAAAGCATATTATAACATAAAGGGTATATGATGCTTCTAATTTTCTTATCTCTTTTCCTATTTGTCTCATCAACTTAGCATATGTGACATATCGTAAGTCTTATTAATTACTTCATACGCCTACACAACATACTTCACATCTTATCTTATTTAAATGATCTATGCGAGGATAGCTGCTCGAGCCTACCACGCGAGGTCCACGTGTGGATAACCACCTAACCTCCATATCATAACATAAACCACCATCCAGCCAGATGAGGTTGCCGGTATAGTAACCATGATGTCCCCTTAGTTCGAGATAAGGTTATAATGTCCTTAAGACCCGTCTTGACTACAGACGTTAGACCCTTACGGTGGCTCGTAAGGTATGACATTTGTAGAAACTTAATTAATGTTTAGCTGACCTTCACAGCGTATCTTAACATATCATAATATTTTATTCGGTTCTGGGCTTAGGTCCCCGCTTCGATTTCATATTTGCGTGGGCTTAGGTCCCCACTTTCTTAACATACATGTATCTTAACATATCCCTTTCTCTTTTTTTTAAACTTAGTTAGAATGGGCCACGGTGCGATAGGCTTCACTAAACCACGCTTTCCAAGGGACGAGTTCCGTAGTAACCTGGATGTACTTCGTGTGGTATCCCATACTACCATAGAGGAGTTACATCCGTACATGGATGCCTACATTCTAAGTTCCACGTGACCGTAAAAGAAACCTCATCGTAACGAAGGCTTATGTCATGTGTCATATCTTATTATTAACTTATATGCGTATGCCCTATCATGATTTTCTATATGGTGAATACCATATGATAATGGTGAACATATATAAGAATGAACTGTAACATAAACCTTAAGCATTTCATATTTTTGAAGAAAATTAATAAATAGCATAACACACGAAATATTAAAGTAAAACAAAAAATAAGAAATATTTAACTACATTTATTTTACAATAGAGTTGAAAATATAATTCATTAGGGTTAATTGTATCTATGAAATTTGGTGATTGACTAGTACAACAATCTGACATATTTTAAAATTCTAAAGGAGCACATGTGTCCATTCAAAGATTGTATGAGGCTTAAAAGAGGCAATAGAATGGTAAATATTGAAAAACATTAATATTTTACCCCTTAAACTTATAGATTGTTATTCGATGCAAGCTATATTTTATATAATTTTAGCGATTTATAAGTCTGGAGATTAGTTGAGCATAAAGTAGCCCAAGAGTTTAAAAAATAATGTCAAACCCATGCACCCTTGAATCATTTAAAGCGTATCCCGACTTACAGCTCAATTTTGACCCTTAAAATATTAAATTCATAAAATTTCTATTTCAGACAAAGTTGTAGATCTCGTTATTTTCTTTCCAATGCCGCAAGAATTATATCAATCTGAGTTTGGAGTAAAAGGTTATGGCTAAAATACCGAGGCTGTGTATGTTGGAGAGTTTAGCCGAATTTTACGAAAATCTGGGAAAAATGATCCTATTGATTTTGGGCTGAATTTTTATGTTTTTAAGACCCGAAATTTAATAAAATTTAGGGTTTTCTTTTTAAGAAATAACTGAATAATTTAAGATGGATTTAGAGGCACTCACCTGTTGAAGCGTGATTCGAATCCTGCAATGATTTGGGTTGATGGAGATCGGATTCGAGAGACGATATGCTCGAGTTTTTTCGCGAGAATTCCTTTCTTATGATAGATCGGTCGCGATGATGAGGAACTTTGATAGAGGAAGATTCTCTGATAAGATAAAAAAATCGATGGAGATCCGACGAGGAGTTGTGAAAAATGACACTGCCGGAGCTTTTGCAGAAAAGAGAGAATAGAGAGAGACAACTAAGAGAAAAAGTGAATATATATCTAATTCCCTTTCTAGGTTAACTCTAATTAAGACTTTTCGTATAAGATTTAATAAAATAGTAGTTTTTTCATGCAAGTAGAATTCATACGTGACTTGAATAGCTTGAGAAGAGGTTTTGTTCCACTTTGTGTAAGCATCAAGGTAAATGGTGATTCTCTCCCAAAATTACAGTTGTGCCCTTTAACCTGCTTCACTCTGCAAACAGACATAACTTTTTATATTCTTATCGAAAATCGACAAATTATATATCGTTGGAATCGTATCGGCGAGTACTTTGCAATGAGTCTAATATTGATATAAAAAATATCAGACTATTTTTAAAGTGGGTAGATTCTAGTGTGGAGCGTTAGCACTACGCACTGTGTGGTACATCATCTAATACCGTTAAATAAAGTTAAAAAATCTGGGTTATTACAGTTATAAAGGCTGCATTGTGTTGTCTCCTCAACACCAACCGGGTAGCCACCATTTTCTTTTCAATGACTTACTAACACCTGCCTGCTAAAAATTCAATATCTACCTATTTTTAAAATGATGGTTAGCCACAACATAGGGATAATTAGAGAAACATGCCTCAAAAACAAATTTTTTAACAAAAAAGACCCGACCTCATAATTAGAGGCAAAAGCATGCCTTAAACTAAATAGCCTCATAATTAGTTTTCTCAGTTTAAGTTTTCTAGGAACAGCAGCTTTTAATATAATTAGTTTAATTAGCTCGGAAATTTAGTTTAAAGCTCAGAGTTTCTTCCAAAGTGAATCTTTTATATATAAATTAAACTAAATACCCGAGCTTTAAACTGATTTTCTAAATTAAAGCTGAGACCATCTCAAATTTAGAAACTAACAATCTCCATATTTTAATTAGGCCATTTCTTAAAAAATCTCCAAAATGTGGGAAGAAAAAACTAATGTTTTACTAAAATGGAGATTAAAGTATTAGTTTTTTATTTTTCCAGATTTTAATCACTGATTTAAGAAACTAATATTACAGATTAATGGTAGTAAACTCGGTCATAGCATTCACTATTTACAAACAGAAGAAGCTATATTCTAACTAATTCCAGAGATTACTTACCGTTAATCCCATCACTTAATTACAGAATAATGGATTAGATGTAATATTTCTCTAATTTAATCCGTCAACTAATCCATGAGAAGGTCATTCAGATTCATTTTTCCTCGGCCTACCTCGGCCTTTCAATTTAACTATACAGAGAACAGAGACAGTTGGGCCAGTGGCTTATCCGGTGCTCATCCCAGGCGATGTATACACATCCCTCCTCAAAACTAGCTTAGATTCCAATACTTTCCAAGAGAAAATCTCCAAGGAAGAACTATAGCTTTCGCTCGGAAAGTCTCAGAAAGCGTTGCTCCCAAGAGTAACTCTCGAATGGCTGATTCAGGCAGAAAACCTCAGATTCTACCTGCTTTCTAAGTAAAAACTCAGATTCTGATTATTTTTTTGTCTCTCGAATGAGGCCTTAAAGATTAGGGAGAATGTGTCTTCTCCCATAGGTCACTCTTTAAATTTAGTTCTGATCCTTTATCGAGACTTGACACAATTATTTAGTGGGTAGCATTTTTGCATTGAAAGATTCTTTCAGCGCAATTGATGGTTCAATTACTCACACCGTTAATTGCCTTAAATCGGATGCCAGACGTAGATTTTCATCGTAATCTTGCACACATTAGATCTTGAGATCATGTCTGACATATCGGGCGGTCAGATGTTTATTCCACATAGTACACATCTACAAAGCACTCTTCTTTTTTTAAGGCTGATGTTACTATCACGCAACTTTATGTTACATCCACCTTACTAAAACAAAGGAAAAATTTGTTGGCTGCTTTGAATAATATGTTTTAGTCTCTTTTTCATCTCAATTTTCCACATAATAGATTTTGATATGATGGGCTTACCATCAAACGATCAAATGTTGATTCCATGTGGCACACATCCCAAAAAGTGAACTTGAACCACGTTTGATGGTATATCGTGATTACCTTCACTTTTGAGATGTGGGTCGTCTAGAATCAACATGTTATCGTCTGATGGTAGGCCATGACCTAAAGATCTATTTTGTGAAGGATTGAGATGAAAAATGATCTCTCAAATTCAAAACAGTTAATGGATTTTTCCATTATTTAAGTAAGGTGGCTGTAACATAAAATGATTCAGTTGTAACCATGGGTCAAAATATCGTCCGATACTGATACGTATCGGACGATACGTATCGGTATTGGACTAGGACGATACAATACATTCAATGTATTGTATCGTCCTGTTTGTATGGGAAGCCCCGGACGATACATTCAATGTATCATCCGGTACATTGAATTTCCGATACGTATCGTTCGATACGTATCGTTTTGGAGCTCGGACGATACGTATGGGTAGAGCGAAATTTTAACTCATGGTTGTAACACCAGCCTTTTTTATGGGTGGTAGTAAATTTGATCAAATAGATGGTTCACGTACACTTATATACATGACTTTTTTAGATGAGTCATGTTTTCGTTTTGGATTGAGAGTTCAACAATTTAGATTGCTCTCACGGATGTGGGCGACGTGGATAATAATATACTATACTGTCCTACAAGAATGGTGTAAGATCATCTAGGCTTTGTTTGGCAAAGTTTCATCAGAAAAAACACTTTTTAGCAGAAAATGTTGGGTCACGCTTAGCTGAAAATAGTGTTGTGTTGCAAAGTAAGAATTCCTCATGTCCTTATGTGAAAACGTGTTTTCCACTAGGGCTGTCAACGAGCTGGGCCAGGCTCAGCCCGATTCTTAAATGTTGTAGCCCGAGACCGGCCCGATTAGCTATCGGCTGGATTTCTAATATTTTTTAAGAGATTTTTTTATGAGTTTTTTTTTTTAATGAGGGCCTCATTTTACCGGGCTAGGCAGGGTTCAGGCTTACACTTTACAGCCCGAATCCAAACCCGTTTCTTATCCGGGTTTAGCTCAGTCCGGCCCGTTTATTAAATTACTTAAAATATTGGGTCCGAACCCGACCCATTCGGCCCGGGCCCGGGCTGAAACCCAGCCCGTTGACAGCCCTATTTTCACCTAACATTTTCCTCTAAAAAAGTGCTTTTCTAATGCAACTTTACCTTAGAAGGCCTTAAACATCATTTTGGTGCCATTATCCCTTCCGAAACCATCTCGACTCATAAAAATAGACATTCACTTATTTTTGGACCTAACTGTCCTAATCATCATATAAAAACTAAATAAGTGTTAAATGATCTTACACCATTACTAGCTTATGGTGTAGATAAATCATACCATAAAAATGATTGATCATACATTGAAGGGTAATGTGCCCAAAAATCACTCATTGGGAGAATTTAACCATTCGATGTACTCACTGTAATAGTAGCCGTTGCTCTTATTTTTTCTAATGGTTGATCAGAAAGATCAGAATACAGGTCGCTAACATCAACTTATAGAGGCTTGAGCTTTTGGCCGGATAATTTAGATTGATCACACGTGCGTCACACGTGATATAATAATATAGGATACTATAACGGGTGTAAGATCAAAAGTTTAGAATAAGAGTGTAAGATCATTTAAATACCATTTTAGTGTCAAGCAAGTATCCCACTCTGAATCCCGACGGTCAATTCAACGAGAGCCACCTATGGATCGACCATCAGGACCCAAAATTGCTCGGAAAAAATTATGTCCAATCAAACTACTTGTTGTAACCAAGTCAATAAACATTGGGTTTTTTTGCATATACCACCCCTGAGATATGCCGATATTGCATCAAACTCTTTGAGTTATGGGTATTTATTCTGCAGCCCTTATTTTTATATTTCTATTTCATATGCCTCTTCTCCCATTAATTAGCGGTGAGTTTCTGGACTGAAACGACTATTTTGCCCTTAATAAAACCAATATTCTAAAAATATAAGCATTTTAAAAGGCCCTTCATTCATTTATATTTACAAGTCATGCCATTATAGTTTACCACCATTCTAAAAGGCCCTTCATTCACCTTTATTTACAAGTCATGCCATTATAGCTTACCACCATCATTCTAAAAAGAGTACCTTTAAATCCACCCACAAAATCTTTGAGTTCACCCACGTTGAAACTCGTCGATTGTATTGAATCAGACGATGGAGATTGTTTATCGTCCCAATATTTTATGAGATCGATCTTTAGATCATGGGTGTGCCATTAGACGGTGGGGATCAAGGATCATGATAGTGCCCTCAATCTCTACTAGAAATTAGTGCATGTTCACTTAGATCTAGTCCATAGATTTTATGCCTATAGTCAATAAAATATATGCAATAGTACTCCATACAAAAGTAGTTGATGAACGGTTATGATGTCTAATACATGCAATTTTCAATATATGGTTCATAAAATAATTGGTCAATTGATTGGACAGTTGAGATCAAAGATCAAAATATCGGTTTCGTTTTCGATTTCGGGCATGTCGAAACCAAAAATTTGAATGAAATTTTCGGCCATAATTTTGAATTTCGGACGAAATTTCAGCCGAAAATTTTATTGCCATACATAATTTGACCAAAATTTCAGGAATTGTTTTCGTTTCGGTGAGGACTGAAACCGATAAACTTTTGACCGACAGTATGAATTATCGGCCGAAAGTTTGAAAGATGGTTGGGATGGTCCTACTTGTATAATCATTGGAGATTAATGATGACACCAGCACAAGAGGGTTTCAACCCATCGGGTCAACTCGATGGATCAATGTCAAACGACCCGACCCACCATAGGTTTGCACTTGGGTTCAGATTTTCAAGTCCCAACAACATTACTCATATACCCAATATAAAAAAACCCCATAATTTTATATACCCAAAATTAAAAACCATCCCAAAATAATAAAAAACACCTACCAAAACTTTTAGATACCCAAAATTAAAAATCATTTCAAATTTTGATTATTAATCTAAGAGCATATAGATTGAAGGTTTTCTTTACAAGAATAATTGCATGGTTTTCAACAAATCCTCCATTGGTTGAGTATTTGTCTAAATGTTGACATGCTTTAATGGGGGAATCACCCATCTGGTGGGTCTTGAATTTGATGGGTGAATGTAATGATTCTAAAATTCAGAACAGAACTCGACTGTATCGATAAGCGTGCTCAACATGAAAATCGGGATAAATTTAAAATTTTAAATTAATATTATTGAGAATAATATTAATTCGTGGATAGATGAAGTCATGTGTAACTTCTTGTGTAGGTCCGAGTATAGTAAGCCCTTGATGAGGTGTGACACGCTGGAGAAATTGTGTAAGTGCTCCACACCGGAGCTTAAGTCAGGAGAAAACTGAAATATTAAGGATATTTCATTTTGTTAGCTTATAAGGGAAGGAAGAGAGCTAGAATCCTTCCTTACTCTTCTTCTTCCTGATTGTTAGTGAGCGGTGGCTAGAGGAATGGATTTTTGGAATTTATCCGTTGTAAAATCAAGCTCGAGAATCCCCCATATAATGAATTCTCGGAAATAGAGTGTGAAGGGTCGATCTAAACTGTCAATGTCTAGTCTGAGAATGTGTGCTATTGTTGCGTGTTGAAGCGGAGCCACAAATTCGCTCTTTCGAGTTGTAACGGCGACAAATTTCTGATTTCGGATCCGAAACCCTCTCCGGATCGCATTCGCCGAGAACCCAAAAGAGACATTAAAGAGGTGAGTTATTAGGTTAAAATTGTAGAGGTTAAGACCTCATAAATGTGTGTGAGTGTTGGTTAGGATCATTAAAGGTTAAAGATAAAAGTAGGTCAAGAACAGAGATCGGCATTGATGACAGAAACTGTCATCCTTGATCGATCAAATTGAGTATTTGATCGATCAAGCCTGAGATTGATCGATCAATATGAAAGATTGATCGATCAAATCTTATATTTCAATTAATGAAACAGTAGGTGTATTTTCTAAAAGTTAATGCCCGACGGGCATTGATCGATCAAATTAGGATTTGATCGATCAAATTTGAAGGTTGATCGATCAATTTGAACAATGATAGATCAATATGAGAGGTTGATAGATCGCAGGGAAGTGATCGATCAAGGGTGTGAATGATCGATCAATGTGGACATTGATTGACCAATGAGAAGGATTGATCGATCAATTTGAAAATTGATCGATCAAATTTTATAATTAAGTGTGCAAACAGGAGATTGGAATTTTTAGGAAATTGGAGTCTGACTTGATTGATCGATTAATGAGGGAATTGACCGATCAAATTTGAGGATTGATCAATCAAACAAGGATGTTGATCGATCAAATTTCCTTTATTCCATGTGAATTATTTGGGAGATTGATCGATCAAATGAGGTATTTGATTGATCAAATTGGATGATTGATCGATCAAACAAGGACATTGATCGATCAATCACACTTGTTTCTGCTGTTTTAGTTTTATGAGTAAAACACTACTGGACACTGTACCAGTTGATGTCTTGACATCTTTGACACTAAGTATCCATGTCTATGGTCTAGGATAAGGCCGTAATGCATTAAAAAACTTTGGATTTGTTTAGAAAGGTCTAATCTGAGGTAGGAGAAATTCAACTGAACTTGCATTTATTTTTTAAGTCATGGGTTCATTGCTTCTGTGTTTTGCCATATTTTCTGATTTTGTCTTTCAAAT
This sequence comes from Chloranthus sessilifolius, assembly GCA_021018995.1. NCBI lineage: Eukaryota > Viridiplantae > Streptophyta > Magnoliopsida > Chloranthales > Chloranthaceae > Chloranthus > Chloranthus sessilifolius. The sequence goes on from CM037593.1 coordinate 40,576,354, forward strand.
CATGTCTTGCATATGTATGAAAGTTCCATCACATTTGATTCTTGTTATCTGCTATCTGTCATCTGATTCCTTTTATTATGATATGTATGCATGCGATTTTAAATTTAATAATCTGACGAATCCCACCGACTCGGTGGTATATCTGTGACTGGCACATTCGTGCATCTGCTTTGAAAATTCCTCGACACAATTGCGCTCCTTAGATAAGGGATTGTTGCATTCTTGAAATTGTTCATTGAACGACGATGGTCGGGATTACCCATCGGCACACATCTAGTTACCACGTGTTATACTCACGGGAGTTGTTTAAGTATATTATTTTAAGTCATTAAATACTGTATGCATAGCATCCTTATAACTCTGAGTTATGTTTGTTCTCACTAGTTCTGCATATCTAATTATCTGCCTGCATCTGTCCAATTCTATTTATACTCTGCATTGCTTATCCGTCTGAGTTATATTCTGCAACCATGTTTTACAATTAAGATATAAATTTAACTGAATTTCTTCTATTGAGCTTAGATGGTTAGCTCACTCCTGACTCTGTATTATAGGTTCTAAGGCTCGGGGACCGGCCACAGAGATTGACTCAGACTATCAGCCAGAGACAGAGGCTGAGGCTGAGGCTGAGGATGAGGAGACTGATATCCAGGCCTATGAGTTTTATCCCTAGCTTGGGTATATTAGTCTTGTATTTTGGATTTTCTGTATTTTCTTTTAGATTATTTGTGCACCTGGTGGCCACCGTCTGTATTATTTACTATAGATACTTATATTATTATACATTCTATAGGAACTGATGTGATATTTTAATTGTAATGTTTTACTCGCAAGCGCACGAATCAGATTGTATATAGTGGGTGCAGAGTACGAGATCATTCCCACGAGGACTATTTTTGAAAGATCTAAAAAGACAAGACAGTAATTCAAGAAATCCACCAAGAACTAACAGTATTCTACCAGTCTTATGATTTAGGTGGTTTGATGAGATGATAACTACTGACTATAAACTAAAATTTAATTAATGATTCAAAAATAAAGGAAAAGATGAAGATACTAAATCCTCCCATCTTTGGTCTGTTCTTCCCATAATACAAATCTAAGGATTAAGCTATGAGATATACTATTAAAAATAAACATCTTTTATGGAAGATAAATGGTCAAAACCCTAATAGGTTCCACGTTGCATCCCTGCAATCAGGACTTAACTTTAGAGATGATTTTCAATATAGATCTGGGATCAAGGGCATGGCTCGGCTCACATGATCTCAGGTTCAAATAAAAAAATTCCAATAAGAATACCACCATAGATCTGAAATTAAAGGCATGGCTAGGCACACTTGATTTTAGATTAGGGAGTACTTAAGATAAAATTACCATTATAGATCCAAGATCCAGGGCATGGCTCAACACACTCGATCCCGGATCATAATCGTAATTAGATCCACACGATGAAAGCAAAAAGACCATATAACAATGATTGAGGTAAAATTACAGTCACAGATCTGAGATCCCGGGCACGGCTCGGCACACGCGATCCCAGTTAGTGGCGGGGATTTCATCCGTTCATGATAGTACAACAACCATAAAATAAGATCTCATATTTTAATCCTAAATTTATATTATTAAAAGTGCATCCCTCGGATGGGAATCATTAGATCCCCATCCCTATGAATTTAGCCGCACATATTGTAATTAAATAACATAAATAAATAAGGAAGGGAAAATAACATTAATTTAATGAATTAAAAATATCTCAAACTTCAATAGAAATTACTTTGATCCAAAAGTACGATGATCTTCAGAAACGAAATTAATGCAGAAATCACTTGAACAAAAATAATAAACTGAAGGAATGAATACTGAAAATTAAAGGAACAAAGCTCTAAAAAAGGAAAAAGAATAATAAAAACTCTCTCTATCTCTACCTCTATTCTAAAAAAAATAAAAACTCTTCTAAACTAATAATCCTTAAACTAGAATTCCCCTTTTTCACAACTCGTAGCATCCTTTTTATAAGGTCGGCCAAACCCTATCCCTAATACCTCAATCGATTGAGAATTAAATCTCAATCGATTGACTCTTAAGTTGGAAAAAAGTTGTCTTCTCATGTTAATCGAATGAGACTTAATTCTCAATCGCTTGAGGTCTAAAAGCTATTTCCGTGAACTCCCGCCAAACTTTGCATTAGACACTATCTCGGTATTTTGGCCATAACATTCTGTCTCAAACTCGGATTGAGGCGATTCTTAAGGCGTTGGAAAGCTAACGACGAGCTCTACAACGTTTGTGTTTTAGTAATTTCCTGAATCTGACGTCTTGAAAGTCCAAATTGAGTTGCAAGTAACACCAAGCTCCCGTTGTTGCAGTGTTTTGACATTATTTTCGGAATTCTTGGGCTGTTTTCTGCACTTGGATTATATTTACCTGAAACACTTCAAATCTAGTAATTCTCATTAGATAGCCTTCATCGGATAGCTAAATATAGGTATTTAGGGGCGAAATATCATCATATTTCGCTACTCATCAGGAACCACTATGGGAACTATTGTTTTGGGTGATGAATGTCCATCACCAGTGGTTCTTCTTGGTTCCTTTTTTAGGATGTATATTCTTTTATCTTTATATATATGCATTATTTTATTTCTTCTTTCTTTTAAAAGCCTTATATGATGACTCGATCTACCACTATTAGAACATGTCTGCTCTGATTTCTCCTAGACGAGCAGACACTCAGTGATTTGTCCCAGGGATCATCCAGAGCATGATCCTGATGGTACGGGTTTCCAAGTGCAAAAATTCGGGCTGTCACAATTGGTATTAGAGCTTAGGCTTTAGGTTGAACTACGGGTTCATGTTGGATTATTTTTACAATCTATGTACTGATCAATGTTATTATTTTTACAATGATAGATCGGTACTATGTGCCCAAAGTTTAGAGGAGGACGTAGTGGCGGAAGAGAAGGATAGAGAGAGGTTCCTTTTCAAGAGATTCCCGATGTTATTGGTACATCTAGGTGATTGGGGTTCCTATCGGATAAGAATGTCATTCTGATAGGACTTAGGTGTTGGAAGCTTTGGCTGCCAATGTCCCTCAGCAGACAGCTGCTTTGAATCAACAAGCAGCTAGGCCACCTCACCAGCCCGGCGGTTTTGTCGAGTTTAGGAGAATGAGACCTCCTAATTTCTCGAGTCAAAAGGATCCTATTGAGGCTGAGGGTTGGATAGAAGAAATGGAGAAGGTTTTTGAGGCGCTTCAATGCACTGAGGTAGAGAAGGTGCGCTGGGCAACCTTCAAATTTGATGGGGAAGCGGGGCCTTGGTGAAAATCGGTATCGAGGCATCGTGAACAAGAGCTTCCCAATGTCCCTTGGACATGGGCCGAATTCGTTGAAACTTTCAACGACAAGTACTTCCTCAAGATAGTGAGGCATCAGTGGGAAGTCAAGTTTATCAAATTGGAACAAGGAGCTATGACGGTGCGAGAGTATAGCGCGGAGTTCGATAGATTATCAAGGTTTGCTCCACAACATGTAGCCACCGAGTTGATGCGAGCTCGGAAGTTTCAACTTGGCTTAAGGCCAAACATTTAGAGGGAAGTGGCCATATGGGAGCTGGAGACATATGCAGCAATCATGTCCAAAGCTCTCATTTCAGAGGAGGAAAGCCAGGAGAAGTTTGCTTGGAGAGACAAGTAAAACAGAGAGAGGTCATTTCAGGGGCAATCTCAAGACCCTGAGCAAAACAAGAGGGCTAGATTCTCCAGACCTCCGATATATCCTACTCACTCCCGACCGGTGATATCTTCAGGAACGAGTTCATATCAGAGGCCCGCAGTGCCTACATCGTCCAGACCATTTTGACCGTCTGGTTCTTCTGGCAGCAGAGCTTCTATAGTGCAAGGATCTTCTAGGGTGTCATCCCGGCCCTGTCATGTGCAAAGTGTGGGAAGCGACACAAGACAAAGGACTGCAGGAGAGAGATGGGGGCATGCTTCAGGTGTGGCAAGAGGAGAGCAGGGAGAGCAAGGAGCGGGCTGGATCAGTGTCTACTCAGAGATCATCTCGACCTGTTGTTCTAGGTCGAGCACATGCCGTTACTGCGACTGATGCTCTGACATCGAACGATGTCATCCAAGGTATCATTACACTTTGAGAGTTCAATATGTCATTAATTTTAAATATTTTTGAATGTGTTAGTAAATGTTAAATATATTGGAATATTAGTGACTGCTGTGTATTAGATATTATGCATGACCGTGTATGTTGGATATATAAACTAAGGTACTCTTCCTATACGTCAAGAGCAAGAAATATGTGAGACTGAAGCGAGAGTACTAATTGACCCTGGATCTACACATTCCTTCATTATGCCGATGTTCTCAGCACGTATAGGGATTACGTCGGAAAAGTTAGATTTCGTTTTGGCAGTAACAATCCCTATGGGTAATTCAATGAGAACGAATACAGTGAACAAGGCGGTGGTCATTAGAGTTGAAAGGGAGGAAACTTGAGCAGACCTGATATTGTTAAATATGGTAGGCTTTGATGTTATATTAGGGATGAACTGGTTATCCTCTTACCATGCTAGCATTGATTGCCTGCAGAAAATTGTAGTTTCCCGCCCTCCAAAGAGGAAGTCATTTAGATTCTTCGGGGTGAAGTCTAAGGTAGCACCGTTGATATCAGCTATTCAGGCTGAGAAGATGATGAAGAATGGGTGCAGTGGCTATATGGCTTTTCTGCAAGAGCAATGAGAAGAGAAGAATGTTATTTCTGACATTCATGTTGCTTGCGAGTATCCCAACGTGTTTCCTGAGGATTTATCAGGATTACCACCAGCTCGGGAGATTAAATTTGCTATCAATCTAGTTCCTGGTACTGAGCCAGTATCTAAAGCTCCATATTGCATGGATCCTGCGAAATTGTAAGGGTTGAAGGAGCAGCTGTAAGAATTACTTGACAAGGGGTTTATCTGACCTAGTGTGCCTCCTTGAGGAGCACTAGTACTATTTGTTAGAAAGAAGGATGGTTCGATGCGACTGTGCATTGATTATCGTTAGTTGAACAAGCTTACGATTAAGAATCATTACCCGCTTCCAAGAATAGATGATCTTTTTGATCAGTTACAAGGAGTGAGATTCTTTTCGAAGATTGACTTACGATCGGATTATCACCAGCTAAGAGTCAAAGCAGAGGATATTCAGAAGACGACATTCAAAACCATATATGGGCACTATAAATTTTTGGTTATGCCATTTGGATTGACGAACACACCGCCGCCTTTTATGGATCTAATGAACCGAGTGTTTAAACTACACTTGGATAAATCTGTGGTCGTCTTTATGGATGACATTCTCATATATTCAAGGACGAAAGAGGAGCATGAATGGAATTTGCACACGGCTCTACAAACTCTCAGAGATCACAAACTATATGCAAAGCTAGTAAGTATGAGTTTTGGCTTGACTAATTCAGTTTCTTAGGTCATGTTGTCTCTGAGAAACAGTGGATATGACTAAGATTGAAGCGGTAGTGAATTGGGAGCAATCAAGGATGGTAACTGAAGTCCATAGTTTCCTTGGATTGGCGGGATACTATAGACGACTTGTGGAAGAGTTCTCTAAACTTTCAAGTTCGCTTACTCAGCTCACAAAGAAGAATGCTAAATTTGATTGGACGGATTAATGTGAGAAGAGTTTTCAAGAACTCAAGACGCGTCTAACTATAACTCCAGTGTTAGCTATAGCTTCTGGTAGAGGAGGTTTTGCTATATATAGTGACACATCTTACAGTGGTTTGGGTTGTGTCCTCAATCAGTATAAGAAAGTCATCGCGTACGGCTCTAGATAGCTCAAGGAACACGAGAAGAACTATCCGACTCACGATCTGGAGTTAGCAGCGGTGATCTTTGCCTTAAAGATTTGGAGGCACTACTTATATGGTGAGACGTTTAATATCTTCACCGACCACAAGAGACTCAAGTATCTGTTTACCCAGAAGGATTTGAACATGCGATAGCGCAGGTCAATGGAGTTCTTAAAGGATTATAACTGTTCCATTCAGTATCATCCTAGAAAGGCCAATGTTGTGGCGGATGCTTTGAGCAGGAAATCTTCGGTTCAGTTGTCACATCTCATCACCAGAATACAGAGGTGGCTTCTACTTGAGGACCTGGCATTTTGTGATACATGGATTGATGTCAGAGGTTTAGGGGCACTGATAGCTACCATTGTGATACGGCCCACATTGTTTGATAACATACATAAGCTCCAGATGATTGATGATGAGCTTATGGCCATTAGAAAGGATGTGATCAATAGAATTAGGACAAACTTCTCTATCAAAGATGATGGTACTTTACTATTCAGAGATCGGATGTGCATACCTGCTAATAAGGGTCTTAAAGATACTACTTTGGAAGAAGCACACAAGTCAACGTATGCTATACATCCTGGGAATAGCAAGATATATCAAGATTTGAAGCGAAGCTTCTAGTGGAGAGAATTGAAGAAATATGTTGCAGAATACGTGTCTCGATGTTTGGTCTGTCAACAAGTAAAAGTAGACCACCGAAATCCAGCAGGATTATTACAACCATTACCAGTGCCTGAATGGAAATAGGAAGCCATTTCTATGGATTTCATATTAGGATTGTCGAGTACATTAAGGAAAAATAATGCCATCTGGGTCATTGTAATTAGACTGACTAAGTCTGTACACTTTCTGTCATACCGTACTACATATACAGCTAACAAGTTAGCAGAACTGTACATGAAAGAGATAGTTCGGCTATATGATATACCAGTCAGTATTGTGTGTGATCGAGATCCGCTTTATATATCGCAATTCTGGCGACGATTTCAAGAAGGCATGGGATCTAAACAGGAGCTCAGCTCAGCTTTTCATCCTCAGACAGATGGGCAGACTGAGAGAGTGAACCAGATCATAGAGGACATATTGCATGCATGTTGAACTTTCATAGGTCATGGGATCAGCATTTGCCTCTGATTGAGTTCACTTACAACAACAGTTATCAGTCCAGTATTGGGATGGCGCCTTACGAAGCCTTATATGGATGATGGTACAGATCTCCTTTGAGCTGGGAAGAAGTCAGTGAAAAGCTTATTTTGAGACTTGATATCGTGGATAGTGCAACTGAGACAATTTAGTTGATCCGCGAGAGATTACATGTTACTCAAAGTCGTCAAAAGAGTTATGCCGATCTTCATCGGACGCACGTGGAGTTCCAGGTATACTTAGTTGCGTTCAGAATATTAGGTTTCTCTATTGATCAAATTGGTATGAAACTAATACTTGTTTTCAGGTAGGAGGCAAGGTATTCATGAAAATCTTGCCGACTAAGGGCGTGATACGCTTTGGAAAATGTGGAAAGCTCAGTCCACGTTATATTGGGCCTTTTGAGGTACTCAGACGGGTTGGCGAAGTCGCGTATAGGATTGCTTTGCCACCACAGTTGACAAGTATGCATAACGTCTTCCATGTTTCCATGCTACGAAAATACGTGAGAGACCCAACTCATATATTGGATTTTCAGCCGATTGACCTTCAAGAGGATCTAACTTTGATTGAGGAACCTGTAGAGGTCTTGGACCATAGAGATTGGGTTTTGTGGACCAAGTTGATTCCACTTGTGCTGATAAAGTAGCGTAATCATTCAGCTTCAGAAGCTACTTGAGAGCGCGAAGCCAAGATTCGCGAGCAATACCCGCATTTGTTTATTTGATGTGGAAGGTAATTTTCACGATTTTTAGTCTAAATATATTATCGTGATTGTATGCGTATCATATGTAAGCAAAAATATTTTAGATTGTATCATCTACATATATGGATGCGGTATACAAGGTACAATAGGTCCTCATTCTCGAAATGAGGTTCATTGGAGTTAAAGACATGTATATGTTAAGTAATAGCTTTACTGTCAGGATTGATCGATCAATTAGTGAATTGATCGATCAACTGAGGCTTTGATCGATCAATTACGTTTGAACCTTGTTCTGCAATTGAGTGGTTGATCGATCAAATTTTGAGATTGATCGATCAAATTCATAGTTTGATCGATCAACATAAGGACATTTGTCATAGCCATACCTTCCCCAAGTCGCAAAAACCCGCACAATATTTTTTTTTCTTACATCATAAACGAAAGAAAAATCGGTCTATCGGATCACACTTCATAATTCGAATATAGAAATTACTTGGTATACCTACCAGAGTAGAGTCAAGCAAAAATATATATGGCAACCAAAAGGTTTATTCTATATAAAATCATTTAAATAAAAAGGTCCCAAAAGAAAGCCACTGACGATGGTCAACCATCACCCAATTAGTGGCCTATAAACATACTTACAAAAACTACTCTTAACATTGTATTTAGTTATAGGACGAAGTCTAAAACTAGGGTCCTCAAAAATATCCACCACACAAACCCAAAACCTGCTTAGCCCAAGCCTCACCTAAGGTAAAATTCCCCAAACGGGAGATCCTAAGTCTTTTCTCGAGGTCCGCTCCTGATCCTCACTTGAACCTGTGACGTATAGTCGAGGGATGAGCTACATCTAAGCTCAGTAAGGAAACATCAATAACATGCATATTATCACATCACACATATATCTCATGGCATAATCGAACATGCTTTTCAAATAAAAGCTCACAATTTAAGGATATGTGACTTGAAACAGAACTGATATCTAATGCAAATTTCAAAGCCTAACATATGATTTCCAAAACTTATTCTCATAACAAAAGAAAAACTTAAATTGATCACTTAAATAATCCCTCGAGCATTTATAGCATCGAGGCCCCCGATGGGAATACCCACCATCGTCGTTTAATTAAACCATTTTTATGTTGCCCAAGTACTTTTGCATGAGGAAAACTTGTGCCAAGGAAATTTATCGCAATCGGTAAGGAAGTGAACGGACGCTAACCGTCACCATCACGAAGCACAATTGTATGGATTGGCCGTCGTACCGGTCACGAATATCCCACCGAGTAGGTCGTGGTTATACCACCGCGTCGATTGGGTATCGCCATAACCTTAAATCAAAGTGTACAAATAACTTATAGTTTATCACCGTAAAATGTAGTAATGTATAATTAGGTTTGAAGTTTCAAAGTTTTCACACACAATATTTCACATCTCTTTAATGTCACACACATAATTTTCTGAACTCTCACACATAATGTACGCACACAATTCTTCTCTTAGTGATCATATATGCTAAATTCACATGTTTCAAAAGCTATGAACGAACTTATGTTATTACGAAAACGAAAATCGGAAAATACACATATTCTTATCATATCACTATACGCATGTGCTAGCTGAAATAAAATATGCATATTAAAGAGTTTTCCCACTACGTCAAAAAGATAAGAAAACCACTTTTGTAATGTCCAAAAGAACCACTGCCATAGCAGTATTATAATAATCAATAGTCAAAAATAGTAGTTTAATACATTAACACCGTGGTTTACTTTATTAACCCTAATCCCACACTATAAGATATCGTGCCCAGCCAAAAACAGATTAATTTTTTTTATTATTATTCTGAAACTAGCTCCGCCTCTCTCTCTCTCTCTCTCTCTCTCTCTCTTTCTTCAAAACCCTAGCCTCCATCTCCCTCTTCTTCTCTCTAATTAAATCCGAAAATGAAATCTTCAAATACTCAGTGTTTCGAAGAAGCCGATCTGGAGAGCGGCGTGATTCCGGTGACAACGAGAGTCTTGTCGAGGTCGTTGGAGGTTCTGTTTTCGCCGGAAAAGGGGCTGAAAATGAAATCTGCGTATGATGGGGAATCTATGAAGGAATTTTATGGCAAGTTGGGGTTTTGAGTTCGAAGTGGCAAGGGCAGAGAAAGCAAGGGATCGGTGTTGGAGATCGGCGGAGAGAGTAGGTGATAGGTTTTAGAGAGCGTTGATATCATGCTCCGGTAATCGGAAAACGAAGATTTGTGGTTTTTCGGCTCGTCGAGAATCAGATTTGTGGTTTTCCGGTTTGATTCCTCATTTTTTTGGTGCCAAATCCTTAGTAAGCTCTCTTCTTATAAAATCTCCCTCCCTATCTCTCTCTCTCTCTCTCTTTGCTTGATTGATTAGGGCTTTTTTTATGGGGGTTTTTTGATGATCCAATTTTTTCTTATGATCGATTCACATGCAAATGCAGAATCTACCATTTTTTTTCTCAAAAATTAGATGATTGGATGAGGATATTGAACCCGATATGAATCGAACACCCATTCTTCGATTCGATTTTGGGCTCGAAATCTGACCGTCCGTATTCGGATCTTCAATCAAAGTGAATCGGTGGCCCTAATTTTTTCACCATAAGGTCAGTTTTCATTGGCGATCTGTTTTTATCTTTTTTTTTTTTTTTTTTTTTTTCCTTTTTTATTTATTTATAGATTTTGCATCTGCTTCAACGGAATTCGTGTTTCTTATGCTTGAATTCACAGAATTTGACGATAATCGGACGATCATAGCAGATTTCGACACTCAAAATAAACTTCCCAAGGTAACGAATGTGTTCTTCTTTCCTTCTATTTCAAATGTTGAGGTTGTTTAGATCTGTGGATTGTGCATTCTGATTGAGATTTTTTGCTTAAATTTTCTTTAAAAATCCCTTTTAATATATTTATGTGAATATTTTTTCTTTTTGGAAAATTTGAGTCCATTTATGTTGTTTAGTAAGGTATTGATTTTTTTTTTGTTTATTTGATTGCAATTTTTATGCTTTTATACATTTATTTTGTCTCTTTGTGTAACTTAAATCTTGTTTCTCTATCATAATATTTTGAGATTGAAGTGGTTTATCCTGTTTTGCTGAACATTAATATTCTTAGTGTTTATTTAAATTTGCTACTTTCAAATATATCACTGATGCTGCTTTCAAATGGGTCTTCAACAGAATTAATACCCAAAAAAGAATATTATGACCCACAAGTATGGTTACAAGGCCTACTATGTACTCATTAATTGTGTTAAAAAAAAAAAAGATTTCCAAATCAATCTACTAAAACTTCAATTCATCACACTAGGATTACTAAAGCTCTAAGGTTCAAAGTTACTCATCTTTTATTTCTTACAAAAAAATTGTAGTAGCTAGATGTAAGCTATCTGGAGTCTAAACTAGTGTCCATCAGATTGACATTGAATGATGATCGAATCTGTAGCCCAACGCCTGCTAAAAATTTCAAGATTGAACAGAGCATTTTCCCTAGGATACAAATTCTGTACACTAAAAAAGTTGATTTATGTGTCATTCTTCATTTATGAATAGAAACGTAATTCTTTCTTTCACCTGAAAATCCCAATCAATCTTCCTATAATTTTGAGGAATAGTATGAGAGGTCATTTCTTAAAACTTACACTTGTAATAAACGAATTATTCTCCTCTATAGTAAAATCTCTCTATTTGGAAATAGAGATACACTTATATCTTTTGTTTTACATTATTTTTCGTACAGAGGTCACTTCATTATATAGCTTCAACATGCTTTTTTTATCTGGATGATTTATGTAGTTTATACATATATGTAGAACAGTAGATGATAAATTGTACAGACTGTAGTTGCCACATTTACTTGAACTGACCATCTTACAAATTGAATGCATGCGTACCGACTTCTTCAAGATTTATTATTTGAAGTGTATTGTTTTGAGTTTTTTACGTTGGGCTAGAAATAATGTTGTCCCAGTATATTGGATTCTTCAGGCAGGTATGATACTACCATTGCTGTAACCTGATCACTTTACCAAGTTCTTCAGCTTTCCTAGCAGCCACGGACTAGATGTATTATTCTGGCTATTCATTAGACATGTGGCATATTTATGTTTTATATTTTCTATTGACTGGAATCTCAGATATATAGAAGTCCATAAGATTTTGTATCCTGTGAGAGAAGGCTACAAACTAGAAGTGTAGAAGGCAGAAACACTTCTCGAGTTCTAGTGTGGTAGTCTAGAAGACTAGAACCACATTAGTTTTGTATTATATTCTAAAATCCTTGGTGTTTATACCTTTTGCAGGCCTGTGGCATGAAGATGTTGAAGAAGCTGGATAAGGGCGATGAAAACTTGTCTGGAGTTGACATATACTTATGGTGTGACGGAGTATTCTAAAGGAAATGCATATGCACAGGTGTTCACTCATTTTCCTCACTCCTAATATAGTAAATATATGTGTGTTTCCAGCTATTTATTTGTCTGTTATCTGTAAAATTAATGTCTAGGTTGCTATTAGCACTGAAGATGTATACAAAAGTGTTGAGGTCATAAACTTGGTCACACAAGAGCTAGGAGGTAATTTTACTATCATACTGTGCCAATACATCTACTTTAGTCTTTTACTTGATCGGTGTTTTCAATACAATTTGTCTTTTCCGAATGAGCCTACAAACTGCTACTGCTACAGAAACTAAAATTGTGATTTTTCTCTCTAGGTGTTGTTCCATTTCTTATTATACTTCTTTTTTGTTTTAAATAGATCAAAGGCATGCTCTTCTGGTGAAGATTGCTTCTGTGAGAGAAGTGGTACTGGGAGCACCATTAAGAGTTGTCCTAAAACATCTTGCTTTGAGGAAAGTTGCCCCATATGTAGATCGGTTTGTTGCTCTTGTTCACCGACCTAAGGAACCATTTTTTCTTGTACCTCAGGTACAATTACTTAATTCTTATCTGTGATATAATCTTCTTTGAAAAAAAGCCCTCTTTTAAAATTGAAAGAAATCTTTCATAAACTTCCTTTGTATTAGAGACAGAAAATAATTTGCAGCTGGTATTTGGCTGAACAAAATTATTTATGCACTCAGTACTCTAATTTATCTTATCTGGCCAATTCTTCTTGGCTCAATGTTAGCTGTCTCAGAAGTCTGTTACCTAATCTCTTTCAGCTATGCAGCCCTATATTGTGGTTCCAAATTCAGCTTTTAAGTTTACTATCTTTCCCCTAGGTTATGAAAAGTGCATAACTGAAGTTGAGTAATCCTTAGCAAAGTATATGATTTGGTTGTATCCTTGCTAATAAAAAAGAAATAGTTGTTGTCACGACCCGAAATTCTACCCCATCCCGAGGGCCTAGAATTCCGAGTTATGACCCGCACATATCCCAGTATGCTAAGCGGACATACACTTAATCAGAGTTCTCGCGCATATCCGATTCCACGTAATTCGTGAAAGTCAACTTATAATATAACAGTGGAATACAAAGCACTCATAAATGTTGGATAATTCTAATAAAATGCGATAGGATACCATGAATCCACAAATAATATGTAAGTCAAGTCGGAGACAAATCTGATAAAATAAAATCATAGAGTCAGTGATAATAACATAAGACAAAATCTAATACCGAGTCTATAAAATCAGTATCCGGTGCTCAGATCAAAATCAACACTGTAGTCCTCCTGATAATCGGCAACGTCACCCTCCAAAGGCACCTGATAATCAACGTCCATTGGGTCGACGTTCTCAGCACCAATCGAATCAGAGAAACCCACGTTTACACTGTCAGTATAGTCACCTGCAGTTGTTAATTTATCGTGGGATGAGTTTACTCAGTCACGTAAACTCAGTGGATACACCACCAATCCACCCCATACTACTCAGGTGCATTGTGGGTGCATCAAGTGAGTGATAATATAGTATATCAAAGGAATCATAACAGAATAATAAAATCAAGTGCATATCGTAAGCTCATATCTTAATCCTTAATACGAGATTATGATCTAGACACTTACATCCTAACGTACCTTACCATATCTCATATCATATCATACCTCATATTATACCGTATTTTATTATTCTCGCACATACGTCTGTACATCGCATGAGCGTAACTAACATACTCGTAAAATCCTAAACGACCAGTGCCAGAGTCGCTGCTCGAGCTACCATGTGAGGGTCACCATAGTATCATACTACCATATCATAACGCCCTCCATATCATATCATATCATACACCCCATCCAGTCACAGGGGCGATCGGTGACTCATAACTCATAATGCCTCCCAGAGATATCCGTCTTGACTGAAAGACGTTGTTGCCCTTACGGTGGCTACGCAAGGAACGGCATGTACAGAGACTTAAATTATTAATCTTTTGCTGGCCTATACAGCGGTGTCTTATTATCGTAACATATTTTATCATACTGACTCATATCTTATCCTACCAACTCATATCTTATCCTATCATATTAGAACTCGAGGTGATAGGGTCACCATTTATGCCACCGTATACGAGGTTACACTGAATTCGCACTCACCTTACTAGTCATGGTGTCCCATACCACCATAAGTTGTAAGGCATGTGAATACGATGCATTCCCCGCTTCGATACCATCTCAGTAAATCACCACGCCCAAGCATAGGCATGATCTCATACACTCTCACGTCATCTGACTTAACATGACCTTAACTCATATCATGATCAAAGTAGAGATACAGAATCATCACACACACAAAAGGTTTTCATTTATATTATTGTTATATTTATACATATATTTATTTACATACACACCACTAAATATAGAGTAGGAGAGTAATTAAGTGTTTTCGATAACTCGAAGGTCAGAGTTCGATTTTCATGAGGTATCGAAGTTCTAACATTTCGTGTTATCGAAGAGGTCGCATCGAAGCGATAGAATGATACATATATAGTGTACTATAATTAAATGCTTAAATAAAATGACAGTATAATTTAAAGTGGAGTGCATCACGACCATTGATTGAAAAGTGCAAGTGATTAAAGTGCACTAAGTTTTTCTTTTTTTGGTCGTGCAAATGCGGAGTTTATAGTGTTTTTAAGGTCGTCTATTCAGACGAGGCTCGATTGATTATTTTTGGAATCGATCACTCGATCTTAATTGTGTTATATAAACTATTTAATTTAGGTACAGATCGATTGATCAATTTTATTATTATTATTATTATTATTTTATTTTATTTTTGTATCAATCGGTCAAGTTTAAAGGGATTTAACATACACAAAGACCCGATTCCGTATAACGTCGATCGATCGAAAGTGAAATCGATCTATCTAAAACATTAAAGAATTTAAGGGACGCAGTAGATCGGTTCTATTCATGATTGATGGATCGAATCTGAAGTTGAGTTCTACCATACTTGTGTATTATAGGGTAATTTTATATTAATAAAGTAATATAATACTAAGTATAGTAATAATATATATATATATATATATATAAAATAATAGTTGCACAAGTAAAAAAATTTGGCAATACTTTAATATATTAACATTGTACAATCCATAACCGTTATATTATTATATTAATATAACAATTGGTTTTATAAGAATGTAATATATATATATATATTTATAAGCTACTTGGCATATTTGGCATTTATTTAATATTATAAGCCAAAAGGAGTCCCTGGAATATGATACAATCTAATATAATAATATAATCATTTATATAATTTTAAAATAGCATATGTAATCATTGCTAATATACTTTCCATGTAGTGTGATGTGCTCCTTCAATGAAAAGTAGTGCACGATTAATGTGATGCTAGCTGCAAGTATAATTCCCTTTGGTTTAAGGAATTATAACCAACGACTTTTGTTTGTTAGGTACAACAGGGAATCGGCCATGCCTTATATGGATGCGCGGGAGATCGTTTATTTGCACAAAGAGAAACCCCCTCCTTTGGCCTCGATTTTGATGCAGGCACAAAATAAAATAATAAGAGTGAAAAATAAAAGAAAAACAAAACCGAAGATGTAGCGAGATTATTACACGGACCGATTAGTATAAAGGGGCTTTATATTTAATCCAACGATGCGATCGATTGGTTTTCATCAAATTAATCAGAGTCGAATTTAGCTATTTATTTAATTCTAAAGCAAGATTATTTAGAAACAAAATTAGGGTTTATTTTATAGCCCGTCGATACGCGACCAAATCGTATCCTACGCGATGGGATCTGAGAAGAACGAGATGGATGGATGGGTACCCACCTCTTGAAGCGTGATCGACGGATCGACGACAATTAGGGCGATAGAGATCGGCGTCCACACGATGGTCCGTCCACGATTACGCCGCCTTCTTCCACCCCGATTTGATCGGTAGAAAAAATACCACGGTGTTCTTGTGGAAGAACACACCAGAGATTTAAAAGAGATCTGGTGTTTTTAGAAAATGGTGGCCAGAGAAGAAGATGGAGTGACGGCTAGGGTTCTTAAGAAGAATTCTCGTAATAATGATTTAGGGTTCTCATAAATCGATCATTGGCCTCCAGCTCCTCTGGAATTAAAAGGAGCCCGTTCTCATGCTTTAGCTGCAAATGCAGGATTTGTAACATTTGGTAATGTCAAAATATTGAGCCAGAGTTCCTTCTGTTTCCTCCCTTATAGGCTCTATTCTAATCCTGTTTGTACTCCTTTTTTGGCAGTGATTTTCCCACGCCATGTTGAAGGAGGAAACTGGACAGAACTGTTTGGAGTCTGTCAACATTTCATGCCTATGTTAGTTATCATGTGAAGGTCAAATTTCTTGGCACCACCAACTACTTTTTCCCATGCAATTTGTATCTTTCTCTAGTTATGATTTATGTTGGGATGGAGACACAAATAATTGTTCGACATGATAATTTGTTAACTATATAATCCAAAATTTTCCAACAAAAGAATGGAAAATATAATTTAATCAGAGGGAAGAGATGCCCTAATATATAAAAGAAAACCTTTCAATGCCCTTTTATCCAACATGTTAGCAATCACATCATCGTCTCCTGCAATCTAAATTTAAATTCCAACTGGTTGGACTTATGATATTGGCTTCTCCCCACCATACCTGGCATTTCTGATTTCTTAATGCAATAAGAGATCTTTTATTTTCTTGATTCACAGTTCAGTTGTTTATCACCTCTCATAGTTCACAATTTGTTACCCAACAAGTGAAATGAAGAGCAATTGGCTGAATTGCCATAATTTTCAAGATAGCTCACTTGAATTAGTGATTCAATTAAGTCACAATCAATTCTGCATTGTCATCCAGACTAGAAATTGGAGATTGAAGGTTAAAAACATCTGATTACTGCAATTCAGGCAAGAGGTCCTTCATTTGGATGGGGCGCATCAGTTTGTATGTGACTGATTATGGACACTGAATTAAGCTTATATTTTTGTAGAAGACACGGAATGCATGGTTTGGAGAATGAAATTAGCTTTCTGGCAAACCATGGAATTGATAGTTCAGGAGAAAAGGTTTCAGAGATCTGATATCCCTACCTATAGTTACATAGTTGAAGGAAAAAAAACCAAACTTTCTCTATCTCAACTGCTCTCGATCGCACCACCCATTGCGCCACAGCTCATGGTTGGTTACTTCTGTGTTCATTGTTTGTTGTAGTCAATAAACTGTGTCAATAAATTGCGTATTACATAAAATATTCTTGCATAGTTTGTTTGAAAATATAATTTGATTACTATTGTTCCGAGGTCTTTTTACTACTTAAGACCAGTAAATAACATACTACTTAATTATTCTGTGGGTTGATTGGACAGTCGAGTCGTTGAGTGAAAAAATGTAATTTCACAGGTCTCAAGGCAGGTATGCATAACTTTTTCAATTTTGATATCTGTGGAGCCTGCTTCCCATGGATCCGGTACCCAAGAGGCCTAAGAAGAAGGAACCCAAGTCTGAGGAATGTCTATATTTTGATTTGATTTTATTATTTTTATCTGTTGCTCATCATTTATTACAGAAGAACACGATAATTGTATTTTAATATGTATCCATTTTAGCTGGTGAGTAATGATTGATGAGTAGCGGAGTGGTAGGGTGGATCTGGATCCTTAAAGTGGGTTAATCAAGCTTAATTTTTTCTTATATAAAAAGAAGGCTAAATCATGTGTTCTGAATGGGTTGTTTTAGTCAGGCTGATGGCTACTCGATTCTTTGCTCTGTGGATTCCCTGGGTGCTTTTAACTAGACAGTGTGTGCTTCCATCTGATAGTTGTTTCAAGGATCCACTTTTAGTTAAGGCTTTTATTGGTTGTCAATTGGAATTATATTTCTGTCCTAATAATCCATTAACAGCCCATGCCCAACTTGACCCAATTAAGAAATTGGGCCGGGTCAGGCAATACCCAAAATAACAGCCCTTGTCCTATTGGAGGAAAACATAAGTAAAATGAAAAAAATCTGCTGTGTTGTGGGCAGGTGGATTATTTGCTAGGGAAGCAAGCTTACTTTGGCAAAACCCAGGCTGAGGTATGCTTTAAATCACTGTTTAAAACGCGGGTTGACTTACTCGAAATTCGGCTGGGTGGACTCGACTGACTTTCGAGTAAACTCGAAGGAGAACTCAAATAATCTGAGTTTATTAGAGTTTCTTGAGTAACTCGATCAAGTTAACTCAAACAGCTCATATGAGCTAAAAAAATTAGGTTCAGATTTCAAGGTCAATTACTGTCAGAGTGTAGGTCTTATTGATTTTGGTTAATAGAAGCAAAAAATTACAAAAGGTAAACCACTGAAACCACTGCTGCAGCAAGGGGATGGAACAGGGGCAGAATACAACAAACGACTTCCCTAACACCCAGAAACAATGAGACACCCGAAACGAAACCTAGGAGAACCCTCCATCAACGGAAGATAGAGTTAGGTAATGTGCGGATTTTCCCACTCATCTAAATAATCTTTGCCCTCCTTCTCATATTCATTCGGAGCCAGCCGTACCGAATTAATAGCAGCTTTCATGATCATGTCTACAGTAGGCCTTCAAATTGTTTTGAAGACCCTGTCATTTCTCTCCAACCAAATCACCCATATCACAACAAAGGCCGAGATATTCTAAAACCCCTTTAATACCTTCAATCTTAACTCCGTCCCAGGCAACAATCAAATTACCACACCCAATTGTGGGTCAAGCCTTTTCTTCTACTGTTTTTTCCTTTTTTTTTTGAAGCTTTTATAGAAGTGCATGTCTAGAAGACACCAGTATATTATTAGGGAGCCCGTGGTTGCTATGCAATTCTTTCCCTTGGTAAGTCTCTTCTCTACTTCCTTCTTTCCCTTGATAGCTAACAATGGCTCGGTAAAATGCCGAATCGAAGCCGAAACACGCTTCAAGTCTCCGATCTACCACTTGTTACTTGCTACTTGCTTAAACTTAATGTTTTATTTGATCTATTTACATAGGAAAAATGTGCAAAAAATATATAAAAAAAAATAGGTTCATATCTTAAAATTTTTGAAAATATTCTAAATAATTAATTTGTATTTTTAAAGAAATTTTCTGACTTTTCCAAATTTTTTTGAAAGCAAAAAATAAAAAATGTACTGGTCGATTCTTTCATACAATGTATCGGTGATACAATCACTATATTGGCTGGTGCAACGGTACATATCGTCCGGAGGCTGGCAGACGTATCGGATTTCCGGTATTTTGATCCATGATGATGACTTCATGCATCCACCTCAGCATATGCATCTCAGCCTCGTGAGCTTTGACTTCGTGCACTTAATGAGTTTCCTCTAGGTTCTCATGTTTACTGAACTTGCAGTGTGTTCTTTCTTTGTTTTGTTAATGTTTAAACTATAGAAACTCATTTCTAACAAGAATGAGTTGAAATTATCATGCTTTTATGTTGGCAACAAGGTCATCTAAGGAGCAGAACTTGCCCTCAAATATTCTCTCATTCATTAGGAGCCTAAGGCTGATTGTTAAAATAGGACCAGAAATGATTTAGTCTCCGCATTCCTGAGGCGGTTACCTGGCCAGCTCGCCAAACACCACCCCTTGAGGTTTATTTATTCTTCTTATATTAGATATTAGTTACAAACACATGCACTATATTTTATAATTGATGACATCATTGGCATCTCCACAGGTTTCATTTACCCGTTCGTGCCACTCCTGCCCATTTCTTGCATTCTCATAAATGCATACTTGTTAGTTAACCTTGGGTGAGTACCCAAAACATTTTTCTGGTTCTTTCTATATGTTTGGGTGGTATAGCATATTTTTTGGCATTTGTCGATTTCTTAATTTTGGGGAATGCTGGGATGGAACCCATGATCTTAAAGACCTTATAGGGTACCTGACCGGAGTGCCAGCAGTGCAATGGGTCAATGTAGATAAATGCACTGACAATTTTGAGCACTAAATCAGTGAAAGGTCAAAGAACTTTCACTGATTTGTGTTCTCATAGATAGCAATGTGGCTCCCGAGGCTTGACCATTTAGAATATAGGAGAATGACCGGAGTGCCATTGTTGGAACTCGTTCGGGTGCCTATTACCAGCTCAATCTTAAAATATTACCACTTTACATTTCTCTCTGCTGATCACAATGTTTGTGTCCTATCACTTGCTTAAATACTCAGCACCGGCACTCGGATCCGTGTTTCCCTATGGCTCATAATTGGTGTGTTTGTATACAGATTCTATGGATGGAACCACAGCTCGTTGTTTGATGCTGTTTATGTGCCCACAACTCGTTGCTTGATGCTGACAACA
Organism: Chloranthus sessilifolius; assembly: GCA_021018995.1. NCBI lineage: Eukaryota > Viridiplantae > Streptophyta > Magnoliopsida > Chloranthales > Chloranthaceae > Chloranthus > Chloranthus sessilifolius. Next base: position 40,596,859 of record CM037593.1, read on the forward strand.
CATTATTTTATAGGATGTTATGAGGAGTGCAACAGTCAAAAAATAAATATGGCCAAGTCTATAATTGTTGCTGCCTTTCTTGTTCTGGCATATCTAATTATGCAGCTGCCTTAATCTTTTGTAGTATGATGCATTTGATATTGGTTTTATAACCACAGACGATTTTACAAATGCGGACATTTTGGAAGAAACTTATCATGTTGTTGCAAAGAGGTTACATGAAGATTGGACAAGTGATCCTGCAATCTCGTTGTTATCGGCTTCCTTGGAAAGGTCTTTTACAGTTGAACTGCTTTCTCATAGAAATGATTTGACTTTATAGTTAATATATACAGCTGAAATTGAACTTCTTTTAGTACACTATCAAATCTCCGAATTTGATCTTCTAACTGCAAGGTTGGAAATCTTGTGTTGTAACTACCTTGGGTAGGGGTGGTAGTGACTTGACAACTATGACTATTGGTAAAGCCTTGGGCTTCCGAGAGATTCAGGTCAAGTACATGCAAAGTCCCAGTTCATTTCATGCATGCATTGACTCGTACACATAATCATTGTGCTAATGTGGAAATTACCAGATCCTCTTTTTCTAGTTACATTAATTCCATGTTATGAGCTTTTTCAGTATTAAGCTGTCCAAACAGAGTTTCATTTCTTTACCTTTTTATTAATCTATTATTGATGATGCTTTCTTTACTCTTTTTATTTTATTTTTTCTAATAACCTGGGTATCCTGGCGCGCCTCTTAGAGCACCCGCTTAAACCCAGGGGCACACTGTTATTGTGTTTAGCAACAAATAAAAGGTGTGACATAGTTTTCTTTTTAATTCAAAACAGGTATGGAAGGATATGGATGGTGTTTTGATGTGTGATCCTAAATATTTATCCATGTGCACAGTCTGTGCCATTTTTGACATTTGATGAAGCAGCAGAACTTGCCTATTTTGGTACTCAGGTATGTTCATCAGAAAGTTTGTGAGAACCTCTTTTTCTTTTTTGATAGGTAAGTTGAAATTAACCTGTGACCTCAAGGTTGTGCCAACATGCACGACCTTCTAGTTGAGAACCTTCCATTTGTGAGGTTCTCTTCTCAATATATTTGGGACTGGAACAATAGTAAAAAATGTTAGGGTCATAAGTTTCATTGATTATAATTAAAAATGTAAGGAATTAGATAAAAGTTTCTTAAACCTCTTGCCTTTCTAGTTGGGTAGTAATGACAAAATGTTCAACTTGTTTTTGAGCCCCTGCAGTGCTCTATAGAGAAAGCCTTGAGGCTCATCTAGTTAAGTTGAAGACATAAGCATTTAAATCAAATTCCTTCACGTAGGGAACTTTTTTTACGCGCAAAATGATAGTCGATCTCTATGTTTATGTTGTGAACTAGAAAATTTATCTGTCTAATCTTTCTTTTTTTATCTTGTGAACAAAGGTCATTTTGGAAAATAGTATGCAATGATTAGTTTCCAATTTTTATTATTTGATTAATGATATTCTCCTTTTGATTTCAGGAGAAACTTTCCGATTTGAAGCTCACCTCAAACAAATAACCAGGGGAGACACTTGGCAGGAGAGGCGAAGCAAATTTTTTTTTTTTCTTTTATATTGAAAATGGATCATGGGGTCCTTGGATTGTTAATTCTCTTTCTTTTCTTTTTCTTTTTGTTTGAATAAAAGGATTGGGCATGTAGAGTTTAAAATGTTTAGCTGATTTGAAAGGTTGGATCAAAGGTTGAGATACAACCTTTTATTTGAATAAAAGAATTGAGCATCTATTTTTTTTTATTAATGACATTGAATGATTTGCATTTGTCTTGAATGGATGTGTTTAAATATGAGATTAATAGTTTTTTTTCTTTATATAATTTTTTTTTAAAGCATTAAAAAAATTATATTAAAAAAAAAACATTAAAAAAATTGTATTAAAAAAAATATAAAAAAATTGCGTTAAAAAAAAAGCATTAAAAAGAGCATAAAAAAAATTTATTTTTAAAAAAATTGCATAAAAAATCATTGACGTAATTTTTTCTTTTTTTTTTTAAAATAGTATTTTTTTTTTTTTAAATTTGCATAAAAAAACTACTGTAAAAAACAGTGGTTTTTTCAATGACTGTTAAGAGCAGTGGTTGTTGAAGTTCATAAACCACTGTCTTGTATAGTGGTAAAAAAAAATCACTGCCTTTTTTACAACTGTTTAAGGTAGTGATTTTTTGAAAAAAAACTACTGTCAAAGACAGTGATTTTTAAAAAAAATCACTGTTTAAGCGATGATTTTTTGGTTTTTTCACGTAGTGTCCCTACCTCAAGTCAAGCTTAAACCGTTCCACAAATAGCACCTACGAGAGTCCGATAAGTATCCTCAACACGTTAATCCTACATTCAAAATATCTAAACTTTCCCTTAGGAATGCTTAAAAGAACTTATGGTATACATTTATAAAGAATTCAGAGCAAAAGAACAAACTTAAGTACTCTGTTCCTCACGCGAACGAGCTCTGAAGCTCGGGTGCGTGAGCACAAAACTGGTCATTTGTTACGCGACCGATCTAACATTTAGTTATCTGGAGAGTGTCACGCGAGGCCTCGCGCAAGTGAGACATATTTCACTTAAGCCCTCATACGAGCGAGGGTCAAAACATCAAATACTACATATGCCTTCTAAAGGCCTCATGTGAGCTTAGAAAACTTGCTCGAAAGCGAGCTCATAGCTAACTTAAACTTGACCTATCTTCCTGCTAAATTTTGACCTTTAAATATTTGGATTCAAGCATTGATTAATTCACAAAATTTGTAGATATCGTTGTTCTCTTTCCAGCGTCATAATAATCATATCACTGAGTTCGAGTGAAAAGTTATGGCAAAATAAAAAGCTATATCGGTACTTTAGTCAAAACGTGTCAACTTAGAACTTAGCCTAACTTCCAACTCAGTTTTGACCCTCAAAACATTTGATTCATAAGTTGGTTAATTCATAAGAGTTGTAGAGTTAGTTGTCCTCTCTCTAACGCCTTAAAAATTATATTAATCGAAATTCGAAGTAGAAAGTTACGGCCAAAATATTGAGATAGATTCTGCCACTCGCGCGAGCGAGTTTCAAATCTCGCACTAGCGAGCTTTAGACAAGCGACTGTACGTGATTTTGCACGTTTTAGACTTTTTAAAAACTCATTTTATATCAAAACTCAACCATACACCTCACACATCACAATGAACACTAAATGACACATTTTAAACACAATGAGCATTGATTTCTTACCTTAAACTCGGCGATCTACCCATAGATCGGATCTTCTTCCTCGTTGCACAAAAAGGGGTTTCCAAAACCCACTTTGATCACACCGAGCATCCTGCACACGATCAAGCCAACGCAATCGTAGGCAGTCCTTCATGAAATCATTCACTTCACATAAACGTCACCATGATCAAGTGAACTAACCCTATGGATTCAAGAAAAACCCTTTCTCTTTTCTCAAACCCTTCTCTTTTCTTTCTCTCTTTCTAACTCACAAAACCCACAAATATTTGCAACCGGGTATGGCTTCCAAATGAAGCCTTTTTTCCTTTTTAAGTTAAATGGGTTGGTTCCCATACAAAACACAAACATTCTTTTGTGTATTAGTTCATATTCACTTGACCCTTTTGTGTGAAGAATATACACACACTTAGTGTGTTATCATTTTCACTTAAGATCTAACCTGAAATAACTCACTTAACTAATTTCACAAAAATCAGGCACATGACCAGTCGGTCACGCACACCGAGCTACACTATTCAAAATCAAAATTTCCAGGATGTTACATTCTTCCCTCCTTATAAAATTTTCATCTTCGAAAATTGCTCTAAGTAACCAGGTCTTACCATGCACTTCAAGTTGAACACTCACGTCCAGATATGAATTCGGGGTTGTTACATTCTCTCCTCCATAAGAATTTTTGTCCTCAAAAATTGGCGACGACACAAGAACTTACCCACAATGATGAACGACTCACGCACCCTGAACGAAAGAAACAAATTTCTCATAAGCATTCAATTAACTATCCACGTTGAGTTGACAACGAAAGACCTAATTTATCCCCAACCAAATTATCCATCATTCTGGAAAATAAGCATACCCCTAGCAATGTATCTATCACACATTCCCTAATTCGCCACAGTTAGGTTAACCGCCATGTATCGTATACATAGAACCTTACCTTGCGTACCGATTACTATTTCACAGTTCTAAACAACTAATTTATCAAAAGGGTTTTAAGAAAGTCATTCGCAGACACACCCGTAATTTATTTACCAATGTGAATAATAAAGTTTAATCGACCTACAACACATATCTCATTATCCGTGTGATGTGCCACAACTACACAGCCACAACAAATACGGACTCATCCTTTGTAGTACACACCTGGACACAAGTCACATTGACACAATCACACACGTACTTGTATGAAGGCACTCACATAATCTACACATACATATTCATAGTCTTATCAGCTACACCCAAAAAAATATGCATATCCACAGAACTACCTGCACTAAAAATGTATCTCTCCTTCTACACATTCACCACGCCCCAAATCCATTCCAATCCAATCAAAAAGTATACAAGGCATCCCATGTACAAAGTATTCCATATTACACCCCCATAAAATAATTAGAATACAATAGGACTTCATAATAGTTGCTATAGTTGGTTAAATAGGACCATTTGGCCCACACTGGTACCTGCATCGAAAGTCCACACCTCTTCACATTGGAAATTCACTCATCAAAATCTACTTAAATGAGTACAAGGTTCTTGACTACACAATTCCCGATGTGTAGATTATTCAATATAGTAATCATTTGTTAAATTCAAATTACACACAGCGAATGTTACGACGAATTACAATTATACACAGTCAAAATCTCATAATGTAATGGAGGTTGGATACTACACAATGGTTGAAGATCGACCACGCACTGGTAATAATCTATTTGTTGAGCTTTACAATAAGATGTTCATCTCTCACTAACCAAACTGGTGCTTACTCAGGGATCGAAGGAATAGATCAGTGAACTCTCCCATGGGTAATTACAAACACCATTTCCACCACTTAACGAAGTATCTCTATAAATAGTTGGTAAAAATATACCCACAAAGAAAGAGATACTGACCTTGAGATTTAAACCATAAATCCTGAACGGTAACCATAAACAGGATTACCTAGACCATCAAGCACTTACAAATTTTACTACCAACTCATTATGTGATCACTGCAACGATGTTAACCATTAGCGATCCTGCATTATTTTCATAACCAAATTTGGATCGTTAATAGTGCCCCTCTAGATTTCAAATAATACTTGTCGAGTACAATTGACCACCTATGAAACTTACACTATCCATCCGAGAAAACTTGTCGAGCACAATAACCAAATTTTTTGCATTGGATTAATGCTATCTCCCTCAAAGTATAAATCTAATCATAATATAGGACAAGTCCAATCTATCTACTAATAAAATTTCTTACCACCCAATTAGTATATACCATAGATAAACTTAAAACCATTAACTAGCATCCATATAACAATGCATCCCTGAGGCTGAATAAACACGCACATTAAAGTGGGGATGTCCAACAGCCATATACTAACACAGTTTATGCAGCGGTACCATCAATATAATCATCAAGATTTTTTACCACAAAACTATGACTCGTAACCATTAGTCTAAAGGTGTGACGTCCACTAAAATTCAAAAGTATGGATTGGATACATGATGGCCATAATAAGGATTTACGTTCGCCATCACCTACTTCCGTAGAGGTATGCAGTCATTACTAAAATGAGATTATTTGAATGCAAGATTCTAAAAGAAAAATCAAGGCTTTACCTTTTTGGTGAGGTTTGAATGAAGTGTCTCGGAGAATCGAAGGTTGAACGGTTGTCTCTTCGATCTCCAAGAAGAAGCACACGAAAACCATAAGAGAAAGCCCTAAAATTTCTGAAAATTTTGAACCTAAAAGGTTCAATTTATTTAAATACTGTGCGATTCGGTCGATTGAATTAAATTTTGATCGATCGAATTTGACTTAGACAAAATAGCACAACGATGTCGATCGAATGAATTTCTCAGGCTACCCTGGCCTTTACTAGTTTTGATCGAATGAATTTAATATGCTTTAATTTACTATAAAAAATCATTTTCTGTTTGGTGGTTTCGATCGATCGGTTTGCACTTTGATCGATCGAATTAATAGAAACACTTAGAATTCTTGTGTTTTTTAATTTCCTTTTTGATTATTGACTCCTACACTTTCAAATTCTTGTATGTTAGCTAATAGCGTTATTTTACATGCACTAAGAGTCACAAAAGACTTTTACAATTTCTCTCCTCGTTCACTAAAACAACAAAGGGTTACTGGTTGCGAATATCGGTTTTGCGCTCTCAAGTAGCTTCCTCTTTAGAATGGTTCTTCCATTGGACTAGCACTAAGGGAATCCGTTTTGTACGCAACACCTATTCAGTTTGATCTAAAATCTGAAATGATGCTTATCGAAATACTGTGTAATTGGATGATTTCTCTCAAATACTAATCCGCCAGTTTGCTTGCCGTATACGTTTTGTTGTAGGGCAGGAAATGTGCTGACTTTGTCAGTCAATCAATGACTACCTATATAGCATCATGACGCTTCATCGTCCTTGGTAATTCTACAATGAAGTTCATAGAGATAGACTCCCATTTCTACCCTGGTATTGGCAGAGGTTGCAATAGACCTGCTCGGTGTCTATGATCCACCTTTACTTTCTGACACACTAAGCATTTAAAAACACATTCGACGATATCTTTCTTCAATCATCTCCACCTATAACTTTTCCTCAAATCCTAGTACATTTTGGTACCACCAGGACGAATAACATATTTGGATTTATGTTCATCCAAAATTGTTTGTTGCAGATCGGCATCAATCAGTATGCATAGACGTCCTCTGAATAGTAATGATCCATCTTCCTTAATAGAAAAGTCTACCCTGGTGCCGTCTATCACACATTGCCTGATCTTTAAGAGCTTTGCATCTTTCATCTAAAGCTCATGAATTTGATCAAAAATTGTCTGTCGGATTGTGGCATTAGCCAACAACGCACCAGAAATGCTCACCTTGATGTTTTTATCATACAAAGGAATGTCTTCCAACAATTTCCAGCGACGAAGTCCCGCAATAAGACTAGCTAACTGAGCCGAGTTCTATCGACTCAACGCGTTTGCTACGACATTCACTTTGCCTAAGCAGTCATAGTCCTTGAGAAATTCTATCCCTCTCCGTTGGCTTATATGCACAGGTCTCAACACAACCAACCGAGCAACTAAATTTTATTGGTGTGCATATTGATCCGCATTTGTCAATAGGGATTTTATATGATTGAAACTTGACCATCACAATGGTAAGACTAAGTCTAAGGTTATAGTAGTACTAACCAATTATATAGTGAATTGAGACACCACCAAGAAAGATTCTATCTTCCCTCAAATCGAGGCTTAAGTCCTTAATTTTTTCATGTTGTAAGGATTTCTAAATAAAACTACAGTAATTATCAACCGCAGTCAAAGTTAGGAGTGCTTCCGAACACCAAAAATTAATGATCCATTAGTCTTAATGAGAAACATCGTGGTTCAAACATCATTGGTTATAAGTGTCAACAAAATTTTAGATTTTACTAAACAACCTGACCTTCAGTAATTATTCTCTAACTGTCATGATTGATTCAAGTCGGTCATCAAGATTGTCACCTACTTAGTTAAGCTTTTAAATTTGAAAATTGTTTATGTCATGTAGGTGATTTAAATCAAATGCACATATGATGGTGTCATGATATTCCTATAAGTGTCCAAATGTAACCACAATTTCTAAGGCATTCCTCATCCAAAAATTTAGAGTAAAATCTTGACAATTGTCAATGAATCTATACCTTGAAGGACTTCATTTTCCACTTGGGCATCTTGCGTCAATGCGTCACTGATGTAACCATGGCTTGTAGGGAGAATTAGCTCGGAAATAGACATCGATGTTACTTGCCCCCGATGCCTCATTGAGCAATCCTTGATCCAGTGCCCTTTCTCACAGCACTTAAAACATGTGCGCAAAACTAACCGACACTCATCCGTTTTATGGTGCTTCCCACAATGCGCGCATATACCAATCGGTGTAGATGCGGAGATACGTAAGGCCTGTTGCCCAGCTAGAACTCTAGCAGCTGTCTGATCCATAGAGCAAGAGGGTACATGGACAATCCTTCTGGCTGCCAGCTCACTCTATGCAGAGATGGCAAGTGCACGATCTTGAATTGTGGATTGAGAAGTATTCTGAGTTGTTGTCGAAGTCGTTGCCACCTTTTTCATTGCGGGACAATCTCTTATTCGGTGTCCCATTCGCCCACACTTAAAGCATGCACTTGTAGACCTTCTACAGTCCTTTACTAGGTCACGCCCGTTACACCTAGGGCATGATTCATCCAACGTCGATGGAGAGGTGTGAGTCATGTCTCCCAACATCGCTGTGAGTAATGCAGTTTGCTGAGCCATTGTGTTGATCATTGTTTCCAGCAACTGCCTATTTTGATCACTTTCTTCGGTGCGTGCGGTCTTTACTCTTTTACGTGGTGCCATCGATATCTGTCAAAATGAAACAACGGTTTCAATTAACAGTGATCTTGATCATCATGACTCTATGTTCCGTCAAAAATCTAAAACTTATTTTTTCCACTAGCCGTACTTCTATCACAGTCATCGAGTATCTCCACAACAAGTGATTGTGAGATTCACAACTCATGTTCTAAATAGAATTTACAACCGACAGCTACAGCTGTGAATCTTCTAAAAGACCTAAAGCCCAAAAATTCTACTAACTTTGATAAAATCCTAATTGGATCATAGAAGACCCACATCCTGATAAAACTTATTGCCTTAGTCTTGGGTCCCAACAAGACCTAATACTTAGGCTCTACTTCCACAACATCCTTAAAAGACCTAACACCTAAGCTTTGATACCAACTGTCACTGCTCGACTTTCCCCAAGTCGCAAAAAATCGTACAATATTTTTTTTTCTTTCTTACGTCATAAACTCAGGGAAAACCGATCTGTCGGGTCACACTTTATAATCCGAATATAGAAATTACTTGATATACCTACCAGAGTAGAGCCAAGCAAAAATATATATGGCAACCAAAAGGTTTCTTCTATACAAAATCATTTAAATAAAAAGGGCCCAAAAGAAAGTCACCTACGATGGCCAACCATCACCCAAACAATGGCCTATAAACATACTTACAAAAACTACTATTAATATTGTATTTAGTTATAGGACATACCAAGTTCAAATTAGGGTTCTCAAAATATCCACCATACAAACCCAAAACCTGCTTAGCCCAAGCCTCACCTAAAGTAAAATTCCCCAAACGGGAGATCCTAAGTCTTTTCTCGAGGTCCGCTCCTGATCCTCACCTATACCTGTGATGTATAATCGAGGGATGAGCTACATCTAAGCTCAGTAAGGAAACATCAATAGCATGCATATCATCACATCACACATATATCTCATGATATAATCGAACATGCTTTTCAAATAAAGGCTCACAATTTAAGGATATGTGACTTGAAACGGAACTGATATCCAATACAAATTTCAAAGCCTAACACATGATTTTCAAAACTTATTCTCATAATAAAAGAAAAACTTAAATTGATCATTTAAATAATCCCTCGAGCGTTTATAGCATGGAGGCCCCCGATGGGAATAGCCACCATCATCGTTCAATTAAATCATTTTTATGTTGCCCAAGTCCTTTCGCATGAGGAAAACTTGTGCCAAGGAAATTTACCGCAATCGGTAAGGAAGTGAACGGAAGCTAACCGTCACCATCACGAAGCACAATTGTACGGATTGGCAGCTGTACTGATCATGAATATCCTGCCGAGTCGGCTGCGGTTATACTGTCGCGTCGGTTGGGTATCACACATAACCTTAAATCAAAGTGTACAAATAACTTATAGTTTATCACCGTGAAATATAGTAATGTATAATTAGGTTTGAAGTTTCCAAGCTTTCACACACAATATTTTACATCTTTTTGATGTCACACACATAATTTTTTGAACTCTCACTCATAATGCACACACACAATTATTCTCTTAGTGGTCATATATGCTAAATTCATATGTTTCAAAAGTTACAAACGAACTTATGTTATTGCAAAAACAAAAATAAGAAAACACACGTATTCTACCCGCATATGCATGTTAAAGAGTTTTCCCTACCTCAAGTTAAGCTTAAACCGTTCCATAAATAGCTCCTATGAGAGTCCAATATGCATCCTCAACACGTTAATCCTACATTCAAAATGTCCAAACTTCCTCTTAGGAATGCTTAAAAAAACTTATGGTATACATTTCTAAAGAATTCAGAGCAAAAGAATAAACTTAAGTACTCTGTTCCTCGTGAGCAGGCTCAACTCAAACTCGAGCGCAAGCACAAAACTGGTCATTTCTTATGCAATCGATCTAACATTTAGTTATCTGGAGAGTGTCACGCAAGGCCTCGCCCGAGCGAGACATATTTTACTTAAGTCCTCGCGCGAGCAAGGGTCAGAGCATCAAATACTACATATGCCTTCTAAAGGCCTCTTGCGTGAGTGAGAAACAGCTCGTTCGAGCGAGCTCATGGCTAACTTTAACTTGACCTATCTTCCCGCTAAATTTTGACTTTTAAATATTTGGATTCAAGCATTGATTAATTTACAAAAGTTATAGATATCGTTGTTCTCTTTCCAACGTCGTGAGAATTAATCAGAGTTCGGAGTGAAACGTTATGACAAAAATACTGAAGCTGTATCGGTACTTTAGTCAAAACGTGTCAACTTAGAACTTGGCCTAACTTCCAACTATGTTTTGACCCTCAACACATTTGATTCATAAGTTGGTTAATTCATAAGAGTTGTAGAGTTAGTTGTCCTCTTTCTAACGCCTTTAAAATCATATCAATCAGAGTTCGGAGTAGAAAGTTACGGCAAAAATACCGAGATAGATTCTGCCACTTGGGCGAGCAAGTTTCAAATCTCACGCGAGCGAGCTTCAGACGAGCGACTGTGCATGATTTTGCACGTTTTGGACTTTTTAAAAACCCATTTTACATTAAAACTCAACCATACACCTCATACATCACAATGAACACTAAATGACACATTTTAAATACAAATAACATTGATTTCTTACCTTAAACTCGGCGATCTACCTGTAGATCAGATCGTCTTCCTCGTTGCACAAAAAGAGGTTTCCAAAACACACTTCGATCACACCGAACACCCCGCACATGATCAAGCCAACGCAATCGTAGGCAATCCTTCATGAAATCATTCACTTTACATAAACGTCACCATGATCAAGTGAATCAACCCTATGGATTCAAGAAAAACCCTTTCTCTTCTCTCAAGCCCTTCTCTTTTCTTTCTCTCTCTCTAACTCACAAAACTCATAAATGTTTGCTACCGGATATGGCTTCTAAATGAAGCCTTTTTTCCTTTTTAAGTTAAATGGGTTAGTTCCGATACAAAACACAAACATTCTTTTGTGTATCAGTTCATATCCACTTGATCCTTTTGTGTGAAGTATATACACACACTTAGTGTGTTATCTTTTCCACTTAAGATCTAACCTGAAATAACTTAATTAATTTCACAAAAATCAGGCACGTGATCAATTGTTCACGCACATCGAGGTACACTATTCAAAGTCAAATTTTTTAGGATGTTACAACATTGATCGATCAAGGTTATCGGGCTAGGGCATTTTAACTTAAGATTGATCGATCAATTTAAGCATTGATCGATCAAATCTATCATTTTAAGTAACGATTAGGTTTTTATTTTTCACTCGCACGATTAATAAATTCGATCGTTCAAGAGAGTTTTTGCTCCCTTTGCATTCAAGCGACATTTCGGAGTGTTTGCCGGCTACCGGAGCTTCTCCCCGTGCGTAATTAGCTTGAATTTTGCTGGGTTCGATCGGTAAATCCTAAACTTTCTCTTCATTTAGGTTTTTATATATTTTTGGGGGTATTTAAACTATAAGACTGCGAATGAAGAATCGGTCACGCAAAGGCCCTACATCTCGGGCTCGTGCATTAGTTCCGCCCGTAGAACCAGTTGCAACCTATTGTGCCACCCGTGGCACCCACTATACCATCCATGCCATCCGTTCAAAACCCCCAACCACAACCAATTCAACGTGAAGTCCCAACCGAGTGGTGGGCTTCCAAAACATTTTTGCCCAAATACGTTTTTGACTCTACGCTATTTGAGGATCGGCCCGAAATGGCTTGGGCCATCGACTACATTACTAAGCTAGGGTTGAAACCGCTACTTGAGCCATTTCACGATCATTTTTGCCAGAGAATCGTGAAGCTTTTCTTCCAAAACCTTCGTCGGGGCGACAACCGTCACCAATTGGTCACCAAGATTGACGACTTGGAATATAGGTTTAACCAATTTCATGTCGCAGCCGCCCTACAGTGCTCTTCAGTGTATGTTGAGACTTGTAGTCTATTACCACCGTACATCAAGGATGTCCTATACCATTACGTGGTTGCCAAGATGACACAAGGTCAGCATGGTTTAGGTCAATCCATTACTCGGGCCCAACTCCCTGATAGACTGTGGATGCTTGATACTTTTATCAAGTGTGCCCTAAACCTATTTTTGCACAAATCCGGGCGGAGCGACATTGCACAATAGGCGCTATTTGTGGCTTTAGAGAACCATTGGTTCCCAGTTGCCGACTTGGTCCTTGATGGCATGATCAATGCCAAGGACATGATGTCGGAGAAGACCAAGGCGACTTCCAAGAAACAATTGCCCTATGCTCGATTGATAACACAGATGGTCGAGCAATATATCGCGTTGAGGGAAGCATATAGCCTGGCTCCTAGCGAGCCTAGATTGACCAATAATACTAAAATTTTTAAACTAAAGGACTGGACCAAGAGTTATAACCTTTTGGTGAAAAGGTTACTAGAGGAGGAGGAGGTTCCTCCAGTTGTGGAGGGAGCCGAGGCGGCAGAGAGAGCCCCTGATGCGGGGGAGGCACCGCCTGACCAGCCACCTCAGCCTGAGGTGCCTACTCGACCCGCCCTTGCTACTTCGCGCCAACCTGCCTGTGCCCCTACGTCACGCATACCCGCACCATTGTTGGTGTGTCTACCTTCCCTTCAAATAGGGTCTAAAATCATTCATAAAACTAGGCAGAACACACTCACACAGACCTGCAAGTAATCAGGGTCTGTTGTAGCAAGTTTTAAAAAGATGGTAAGGGAATGTCCACAGGGAGGTTAGGTTAAAAATATGGTAAATCTCCAGATCTGTAAGAGATCTGGCACCCTAACTAATGCTAAGTTAGCTAAAAGACAGGGGAGAGGTTTAAAAGGGGTTGTCACTTAAGCTATACCAAAATTAAACAAAAACTAACTTGGATCGAGTTTAGGAATCTAGATCTTGTAGGGCAAAGGAGTTAAAAACAAAAAATGGAGAAGAGTAGCTTGGAGATTGGTCTCACTAAATTCAGATTAAGTTAATCATGTCACAGAGGTTCAGGGCACACAATTCCCTCAACTGGCTATAAGCACAGCTGCAGGGTAGAAGACTCCACTCCAAATCACAGGATCTAACTGATCTTAAGGCTATGATCTCTCCACTTGAATGGTCACAAACCATCCTATAGACTTTATCTGATCCAGAGATTTACAGCAGACGAATCCAATTGGAGCCTGAGCTTGGACTAATCTAAAGGCTATGATCTATCTACTTTAATGGTCACAGATCATCCTAGGTATCTCTTCCAAAGCAAAAGCATCAATCAGAACAATTAAAACCACTACAGATGCTGCAATTCCAAGGTCACAGACTTAGGGAGATCAGATGGTATCCAAGAGGTCTACCAGTTAAGTGGGTGAGCTGATCTACAGACTCCTCTACACAAATTCGATCGAGCATCAAATGAAACCAAAGGAACTTTAGATCTAATTATAGCATTAAAAATAATATTTACATTGCAATCAAACTCACTCTACAATGGAAATGCTCTCGATCTCCCCCCCAATTGCAATTGGGGGTCTCTATATATAGCTTTCTCCTTTGTTTTTCCCACCAAAACTCCTTTCTAGAAGGTCCTCAGAGTTTGTTAGGGTTTTGTTAGAGCACGTGAGTCGGTTAGGGTTTCCTAGAGCATCTTCTAGAACCGTCGTGCCGATCACCAAGTGCCTCGGGTTGCGTGCAGCAGGTCACCAAGTCACAGCGTGTGCATAGCTGAGTTTCTGAGAAGTTCTGCATACGATTTCGACAGGTTGGGGAAGCTTCTGACAGGTTCTGATAAAGCTTTATAGTCCTTTCGCCAGGTTCTCGAATCCCTTCGATAGATTCCGATAGGATGAGCTTTGAGGCTTCAGCTTCACTGCACTTTATCTGGAGCATTCGACAGGTTGGAGGAGTAGTTCGATAGGTTGGGAGACCGTTTCGTCAGGTTGTAGCTTTGCATTCCATTACTTCGATAGGATGGCTCTCACTCCTATCGAAAGGCTCAAACATCCTTCGATAGGTGTTGTTCCAGCACCTCCATTTCGTTAGGTTTAGGCGGTCTTCTGATAGGTTCTGGAGACCTTTCGATAGGTTCAGGAACCCTTCGATAGGTTCCCTTTTCTCCTCAGGTAGATTTTGTCAAGATGAAATCTGTCTTTCTCTCAACTGTTCGATAGGTTCTTGGATCCTATCGAATTTCACGATCCTCACGACTTCTTCTTCTTTCTGCCTTCAGATCCTATCGAAACCTCACCAATCTGCATGAATTCCTCTAATTTAACTCTCAGCTCCTATTGAAATCTTCAGATGTCCTCTCGATAGGATGTTTTTAGCCTGTCTTCACTTCCTTCGCCTTGTTCTACTGTAACCAAGCACTCTAAGGGTCCAGTGATGTGCTACCCTCTGGTGTGCTATTGCTGGGTCTGTCCTGTGCTGAGAGATGGCCCCTTTGTGGGCATTCTTGAGTGGTTTTCTACATTATTATCATCTTTTATTGTTGTCTACAAAATACACTCGACAGAGGCTTATTAGTGTGCTCACGGGTCTATCAATGGTCAGGTTAAAGGGTAAAAAGTGGAAATTTTCACCACTGAACACACCCCCAAACCTAAGCTTTGCTAGTCCCTGAGCAAAGGAGAATTAAAAAGAAATAAAAATGCCACTTTCGTAGGGAGCACAGATGCATTTAGCATATGCACCAAGCCTTTTAAACCCCTAGGTGATCCCTAGTGGAGGAGTGAAATCTCCTGAGGGTTTTCAGTGAAGGTACCCACAAACTTCTCCAATTAAATTTAGTTAATCATAGTGCAACCGGTTAAAGCAAAGTTTGAGTAGATAAAATAGATTCACACCATGCACCTTTAGAGGAATTTCAATAGGGAGAGCATCCCTTTGGATCATGAAAGTCTGCTGCAATTTCTTCATCATCACTCAGTTCATGTCAAGGCCTTTCTTTAAAAATTTTAATGCAGAGCTCACCATTCATTTAAGCTTTCTATGCTGATACTACCCCTGTCAAATTGGATTGCAGGCCCAATTCTCACCAGGGCTGTTCACTCATTAATACAAGGAAGAGGGGAGCATCATATCACTCAGCTTAAGAACAGTTACAACCCTCAAATAGGACTGCAAGCATGAGCATAGGCATTGCTTTGATTTCTGACTTCTCCAACTCCTTATACCATAGATTAAACAGATCCTTATCTCCACATGACGGCTCAATCCATTTCAGATCAGTAAGGTCTTTTTATTGGGTTGTAATGTGGCTTAGGGATGAGGTTTGCAAAAAATAAAAGGGGAGAATGGGATTCAACATTGAGAAATCAACAAGGTAAGGAGGTGACATGTACACCTTCTTCATTTCAGCAAAGATTCATCTTCTTTTCGAATTATAGAGGCAAAGTGGCCAGCTTTTTCTCTTCTTTTTCAAAATATCCAATGAAGTGACTTCCCCTTCTCATTCTTTTGTTTTGCTTTTCTGTTTTCTATTTTTTTTTTTTTTTTTTTTTTATTTTATGGGCAGGAATGCCACAATGGCCACCAAATGAGCTTCCTTCTCTTTCGACCAAAAGTCAAACCTTGCTCCTCTAACCTCACTTCTCCTTCTTTTTCTTGATTTCTCAAATCAAGGGTGAACTGAAATAGGCCAAGGGATTTTGGGTTCAAATTTCCTGGTTTTTAGCAAAGAAAATTTAGGATTTTTAAGGCTCAAATGTTGTGTATCAAGGGCAGTTCAAAGGTGGAAGATTTTAAGCTCAAACTGTCCAAGGGATGGCCTTACTTCATGTCCTCAATGTCATGAATGCTGTCAAGTTGTTTCAACTTGGATGTGCCTAACTTCTAGTGGTCAAGATTAGGTCCAGTCAGTCCTCAGAGTAGAAAAAATTTGCCACGACACTCTTCAAAGAAAAATTTTCAGGCCCAAGTCTCACTGGGTATGGCCTTCCATCAAATTTTCTGGGGGGTATCCTCACAGTTTTCTCTCCTTTCAGGTTCACTAAACATCAATTTTTATTTTCAAAATTTATTGACATTCACTTCATGAACAATGTTAAAACTGCAGTTTATTTTAATTCCAAAAAACGTTTTCTAAATTAGGTGAGAGTTAACTTTATTTCCTCAAACCCCTTTTTACACCTGGCTGCACTGAAATTAACTAATTTATTGGCATACATGCCACACCCCCAAACCTAAATTAAGCAGCGTCCTCACTGTTTATAGCAGTAGAGTATAGCATAGGAAAAATGGAAAAGAAAATAAGATAAGAGAAAGACAGCACCAAGAAGAAATTTCTATATAAGCGGCAAAGATATGTACAAAAGGCATAGAAGAAAAACTAAACTACAGTTATTTACATGCATCATCAGGCCAATCGTATAAATCTTGAAGATTTTTCAACTCAGCCTTTGATAAAGGAGTTTTAGGTGTTGGTTGAAACTTTTTGGTGGGCTTCTTGGGTGCCTCCTCGGGATCAAGGCGGTTGCTTATTCTTTTTAGTAAAAGCAGCAAGTGGAGTGGACCAGTCATCTGAATTAGAATTAGATGGAAAGAGGGCAGAGGCATCAAGTCCCAGGGCCGCAACAGCTTCTCGTCTCTCTTTCTTGGAAAGCAAAGTGGAGGGGGCGACTGGAGGGGGTGGGGGTTTTGTGGGGGATATCTCTTCAGAATGGGTAGTAGGCTGCTTCCCTTTTTTACAAGTAGAAGCAGAGGATGGTTTTATGGCGGTGACCTTTCGCTTTGTGGGAGTCATCTTGGGTTTAGGGGGAGAAGGCTGGGTAGGAGGAGGAATTTGGGATGGAGGAGGTGGAACAGTTATAGGTGGGGAAGGAATAGGTTGAGTGGGGGCATCAGCAGGTGGTGGAGCAGTAGGCTGAGTGGTAGAAGTGGATGGAGGAGGTTGGGTGGAGGGGGGATTATCTGGAGGAATCAAATCCAGAGGAGCTGGTTGATAAGGCTAGGAAAGCATCACAGCAATCTTCCTCTCCAGTATCTCAATTTGCTCTTTAACATAGAGTTCATTTGTTTCAGCAAGTTCCTGAGTGGCCTTAAAAACTTCCTTAGAGCTGGCTAATTGTTGCTTGATGTTTTCAGCATTCTTCTTTTCAAACTCAGCAATGCGAGTCTGAGCTTCAGCAAGCAATTTGGCTGAGTGATAACGAGTGAGAATTTCTTTCCATCCTTTCGAGATATCACGTACCGGATCCTCTCGCCCTAATTTAGTAGGGCAATCCTTTCCTCATATGAAACCTCCAAGTGAGTACTGGAGGGCTGCTATACCATGCAAGTGACATCTCTTCTGGATGAAGGGGTTGTCTCATGGCATAGAGTAGGGTGAGGTAAGGGGAATGTAGATGTTGATCCGGGATGATTGATGGGCAAGGAAGGCGGTGGAGTGCAAGAAGAGGAAGGAGTGGAAGAGTCCAGAACCTCACAAGGATCATTTTGGGTGGAGGCATCTTGGAAAACAGGTGGGGAGGTGGTGTGGGGTAGAGGGGATGCAGCTACTGCAGAGGCAAGTATATCTAGTGATGAGGTTAAAGTGGCTAGTGGTGAGGAAAGTACGAGGAGAGCTGGTCAGACTGGGCAGCAGCAGGGGGTGGGGTAGGTATGGGTGAAGCAGGAGGGGATATGTGAGAGGGTTGAGGGGCTGGAGAGGATGGGATAAGTGTGGATTGAATTGAGTGGAGGCATGAACTCATGAGGGTTTGGTTGTTGGTGTTGATGGTTAATTGGGATTGAATGGACTGGAGGAGGGATAGAATTTGAGTGAGGGTGTCAGGCATGGTGGGGGTAGAAGGGACAGGTGTTTGGACGGGATGGAAGGGAGAAGAGGGTGCATGGTTAAAATGAGGGGGAGTAGGGTGTGGGGTGTCAGGTAGTGGGGTATATTCATGAGCCACATCCTCCATAATGGAGGTCATGAGGGCAGTGAATCCAGTAGTGGTGAACTGGTCCACATCCTGTGTACGGAGAAGTGTTTGGTCAGTGGGTGGAGATGGTATGGTAGGGGTAGGCTCTGAAAATGGAGGAAGGTCAAGGATTTCAGATGGGAAGACCTGAGTGGTGGTTGAATGTAAAACTGGTTCAGAGGTGGTTGGAATGGAGCCTATTGGAAGAGGAACTGATACAAAGGGAAAGAGCAATGTGGGTGGAGGGTTTAGGGTAATGGGACAGGTATGATAGGTGGAAGGGTGGATGAGGGTATTTCAACAGGGAGATCTGCTGCTATTGTCGTGGGTATTTCAACCTCCTCCACTTCGGCTGGCTTATTTTTCTGCATCAATGTGAGGCTTGTGGACCATGCCCTCTTTCCAAATACCTTAGGGGTCACCTTCTCCACTGGCTCTTTTTTCTTGATTGCAAATTTTCTAGCCTTCAGCAGACATGTGTTGAGTCTACTGAAGGGCAAACCACCTTCCTTTGCAAAAGCTTGCCTTTTCAGCACCTTGTCATTAATGTCCACCATTGCTTCAAAAATCAACTTGGGTGCATTCACATTGATGCAGAGGAGCTGGTTGATAAGGCTAGGAAAGCATCACAGCAATCTTCCTCTCCAGTATCTCAATTTGCTTTTTAACATAGAGTTCATTTGTTTCAGCAAGTTCCTGAGTGGCCTTAAAAACTTCCTTAGAGCTGGCTAATTGTTGCTTGATGTTTTCAGCATTCTTCTTTTCAAACTCAGCAATGCGAGTCTGAGCTTCAGCAAGCAATTTGGCTGAGTGATAACGAGTGAGAATTTCTTTCCATCCTTCCGAGATATCACGCAACTGGATCCTCTGCTCCAATTCCAGTAGGGCAATCCTTTCCTCATACGAAACCTCCAAGTGAGTACGGAGGGCTACCATACCATGCAGGACATCTCTTCGGATGAAGGGGTTGTCTCATCATGGCGAGAGTAGGGTGAGGTAAGGGGAATGTAGATGTTGGATCCGGGATGATGGGCAAGGAAGGGGTGGAGTGGAAGAAGAGGAGGGGGTGGAAGAGTCCAGAACCTCACAAGGATCATTTTGGGTGGAGGCATCTTGGAAAACAGGTGGGGAGGTGGTGTGGGGTAGAGGGGATGCAGCTACTGCAGAGGCAAGTATATCTAGTGATGAGGTTAAAGTGGCTAGTGGTGAGGAAAGTACGAGGAGAGCTGGTCAGACTGGGCAGCAGCAGGGGGTGGGGTAGGTATGGGTGAAGCAGGAGGGATATGTGAGAGGGTTGAGGGGCTGGAGAGGATGGGATAAGTGTGGATTGAATTGGGTGGAGGCATGGACTCATGAGGGTTTGGTTGTTGGTGTTGATGGTTAATTGGGGTTGAATGGACTGGAGGAGGGAGAGAATTTGAGTGAGGGTGCTGCATGGTGGGGGTAGAAGGAGTGTTTGGACGGGATGGAAGGGAGAAGAGGGTGCATGGTTAAAATGAGGGGGAGTAGGGTGTGGGGTGTCAGGTAGTGGGGTATATTCATGAGCCACATCCTCCATAATGGAGGTCATGAGGGCAGTGAATCCAGTAGTGGTGAACTGGTCCACATCCTGTGTACGGAGAAGTGTTTGGTCAGTGGGTGGAGATGGTATGGTAGGGGTAGGCTCTGAAAATGGAGGAAGGTCAAGGATTTCAGATGGGAAGACCTGAGTGGTGGTTGAATGTAAAACTGGTTCAGAGGTGGTTGGAATGGAGCCTATTGGAAGAGGAACTGATACAAAGGGAAAGAGCAATGTGGGTGGAGGGTTTAGGGTAATGGGACAGGTATGATAGGTGGAAGGGTGGATGAGGGTATTTCAACAGGGAGATCTGCTGCTATTGTCGTGGGTATTTCAACCTCCTCCACTTCGGCTGGCTTATTTTTCTGCATCAATGTGAGGCTTGTGGACCATGCCCTCTTTCCAAATACCTTAGGGGTCACCTTCTCCACTGGCTCTTTTTTCTTGATTGCAAATTTTCTAGCCTTCAGCAGACATGTGTTGAGTCTACTGAAGGGCAAACCACCTTCCTTTGCAAAAGCTTGCCTTTTCAGCACCTTGTCATTAATGTCCACCATTGCTTCAAAAATCAACTTGGGTGCATTCACATTGATGCAGAGGAGCTGGTTGATAAGGCTAGGAAAGCATCACAGCAATCTTCCTCTCCAGTATCTCAATTTGCTTTTTAACATAGAGTTCATTTGTTTCAGCAAGTTCCTGAGTGGCCTTAAAAACTTCCTTAGAGCTGGCTAATTGTTGCTTGATGTTTTCAGCATTCTTCTTTTCAAACTCAGCAATGCGAGTCTGAGCTTCAGCAAGCAATTTGGCTGAGTGATAACGAGTGAGAATTTCTTTCCATCCTTCCGAGATATCACGCAACTGGATCCTCTGCTCCAATTCCAGTAGGGCAATCCTTTCCTCATACGAAACCTCCAAGTGAGTACGGAGGGCTACCATACCATGCAGGACATCTCTTCGGATGAAGGGGTTGTCTCTCATGGCGTAGAGTAGGGTGAGGTAAGGGGGAATGTAGATGTTGGATCTGGGGATGATGGGCAAGGAAGGGGGTGGAGTGGAAGAAGAGGAGGGGGTGGAAGAGTCCAGAACCTCACAAGGATCATTTTGGGTGGAGGCATCTTGGAAAACAGGTGGGGAGGTGGTGTGGGGTAGAGGGGATGCAGCTACTGCAGAGGCAAGTATATCTAGTGATGAGGTTAAAGTGGCTAGTGGTGAGGAAAGTACGAGGAGAGCTGGGTCGACCGGCAGCAGCAGGGGGTGGGGTAGGTATGGGTGAAGCAGCAGGGGATATGTGAGAGGGTTGGGGGGCTGGAGGGGATGGGATAAGTGTGGATTGAATTGAGTGGAGGCATGAACTCATGAGGGATTGGTTGTTGGTGTTGATGGTTAATTGGGATTGAATGGACTGGAGGAGGGATAGAATTTGAGTGAGGGGGTCAGGCATGGTGGGGGGTAGAAGGGACAGTGTTTGACGGGATGGAAGGGAGAAGAGGTGCATGGTTAAAATGAGGGGGAGTAGGGTGGGGTGTCGTAGTGGGGTATATTCATGAGCCACATCCTCCATAATGGAGGTCATGAGGCGGAATCCAGAGTGGTGAACTGTCCACATCCTGTATGGAGAAGTGTTTGGTCAAGGGGTGGAGATGGTATGGTAGGGTAGGCTCAAATGGAGGAAGGTCAAGGATTTCTGGGAAGACCTGAGTGGTGGTTGAATGTAAACTGTTAGAGGTGGTTGGAATGGAGCCTATTGGAAGAGGAACTGATACAAAGGGAAAGAGCAATGTGGGTGGAGGGTTTAGGGTAATGGGACAGGTATGATAGGTGGAAGGGTGGATGAGGGTATTTCAACAGGGAGATCTGCTGCTATTGTCGTGGGTATTTCAACCTCCTCCACTTGGTGGCTTATTTTTCTCGTCAATGTGAGGCTTGTGGACCATGCCTCTTTCCAAATACCTTAGGGTCACCTTCTCCACTGGCTCTTTTTTCTTGATTGCAAATTTTCTAGCCTTCAGCAGACATGTGTTGAGTCTACTGAAGGGCAAACCACCTTCCTTTGCAAAAGCTTGCCTTTTCAGCACCTTGTCATTAATGTCCACCATTGCTTCAAAAATCAACTTGGGTGCATTCACATTGATGCAGAGGAGCTGGTTGATAAGGCTAGGAAAGCATCACAGCAATCTTCCTCTCCAGTATCTCAATTTGCTTTTTAACATAGAGTTCATTTGTTTCAGCAAGTTCCTGAGTGGCCTTAAAAACTTCCTTAGAGCTGGCTAATTGTTGCTTGATGTTTTCAGCATTCTTCTTTTCAAACTCAAAGAATGCGTCCGAGCTTCAAAGCAATTTGAGTGATAACGAGTGAGAATTTCTTTCCATCCTTCCGAGATATCACGCAACTGGATCCTCTGCTCCAATTCCAGTAGGGCAATCCTTTCCTCATACGAAACCTCCAAGTGAGTACGGAGGGCTACCATACCATGCAGGACATCTCTTCGGATGAAGGGGTTGTCTCTCATGGCGTAGAGTAGGGTGAGGTAAGGGGGAATGTAGATGTTGGATCTGGGGATGATGGGCAAGGAAGGGGGTGGAGTGGAAGAAGAGGAGGGGGTGGAAGAGTCCAGAACCTCACAAGGATCATTTTGGGTGGAGGCATCTTGGAAAACAGGTGGGGAGGTGGTGTGGGGTAGAGGGGATGCAGCTACTGCAGAGGCAAGTATATCTAGTGATGAGGTTAAAGTGGCTAGTGGTGAGGAAAGTACGAGGAGAGCTGGTCAGACTGGGCAGCAGCAGGGGGTGGGGTAGGTATGGGTGAAGCAGGAGGGGATATGTGAGAGGGTTGAGGGGCTGGAGAGGATGGGATAAGTGTGGATTGAATTGAGTGGAGGCATGAACTCATGAGGGTTTGGTTGTTGGTGTTGATGGTTAATTGGGATTGAATGGACTGGAGGAGGGATAGAATTTGAGTGAGGTGTCGGGGCATGGTGGGGGTAGAAGGGACAGTGTTTGGGCCAGGATGGAAGGGAGAAGAGGGTGCATGGTTAAAATGAGGGGGAGTAGGGTGTGGGGTGTCAGGTAGTGGGGTATATTCATGAGCCACATCCTCCATAATGGAGGTCATGAGGGCAGTGAATCCAGTAGTGGTGAACTGGTCCACATCCTGTGTACGGAGAAGTGTTTGGTCAGTGGGTGGAGATGGTATGGTAGGGGTAGGCTCTGAAAATGGAGGAAGGTCAAGGATTTCAGATGGGAAGACCTGAGTGGTGGTTGAATGTAAAACTGGTTCAGAGGTGGTTGGAATGGAGCCTATTGGAAGAGGAACTGATACAAAGGGAAAGAGCAATGTGGGTGGAGGGGTGGGTAATGGGACAGGTATGATAGGTGGAAGGGTGGATGAGGGTATTTCAACAGGGAGATCTGCTGCTATTGTCGTGGGTATTTCAACCTCCTCCACTTCGGCTGGCTTATTTTTCTGCATCAATGTGAGGTTTGTGGACCATGCCCTCTTTCCAAATACCTTAGGGGTCACCTTCTCCACTGGCTCTTTTTTCTTGATTGCAAATTTTCTAGCCTTCAGCAGACATGTGTTGAGTCTACTGAAGGGCAAACCACCTTCCTTTGCAAAAGCTTGCCTTTTCAGCACCTTGTCATTAATGTCCACCATTGCTTCAAAAATCAACTTGGGTGCATTCACAAATTGCCCCTTTGAACAATAGTATAGGGCATCCACTAATGGGGCCCTCCGCTCTTACAAATGCCCAGTGACATAGACATTTTTCCTCAAAATGGTGCCCATGAGTCTTAAGGTAGGAGGGAGGTCTCTTCTCATCAGAGATTCACCAGAGCCCACAATACCATTTGTGAGCTGTTTCGCCATTTCCCTAAAAGAAGCCCAAATAGGTGCTCCCTCAGCTCTGGTGGAGTCAAATTAATATGGGACTCCCAAAGCCATCCCAATGTCTTTGCAATCACCACCAATCGTCAATTAAAATCTCAAGTGCATCCATCCAGTGCACCACTTAGGTTTGATACCACAATTTTACCACAGGATAAACCATTTCCTTCAAACGCAGGGTAACAAACCTTCTTTCTTCAAATAATTCAATGTCCCCGGCACTCCCCAATGTTGGAAAAAGTATGTCGAGGTCAAAATCTATCTCTGGACAAGACTCAAAGTGTCCACAAATTCATTGGGGTAGTTAACCCAACCGGAAGGGTGGGCAAAGGTATTTCTGCAATGGAAAGGTGTTTCTACCACAATTTGGCTTTCTTGGCTTTATGGGCCTTCTTGGGTGTCTCTTCAGAGTGCTTCCTCTTGGTAGGTGGTTTGGTGGGAGGCTTTGCTTTCTTGGCGGGTTTAGGGGTGGAAGCAGTTGGTTGCTGAAACAGGTCATCTAGGGTTTCTTCAAAATCGGCCATTTTTGCTTTCGAAAATGGAACAGTATCTAGGAAAAATGTGGAATGAGTTGCTAGGAAAATGACGGAGGGAAGCAGAAAGACAACTTACCCTAAAATCCTAGGTTTTCTTCTAGATGTCACAATTTACAGCTCCAATTTCTCTAAAATCCGAGGCAAAATGCTCCCTTGTGCCGGCGAAATGTATTGACAAAGTGGCAGACTGAATAGATGACGATTTTTGTGGTATTTAGCAGAGAGAAGGGGAAGGAAAAAAATGAGGAAGAGAGCTAGGGTTTGCAGCTGGTTTTAATATGGGGTGAAAATGACTTGTCGATAGGTATTTAAAGGATGATATATGATTTCGACAGGATGAATAGGCTGGTTTTGATAGGTTGATGCATCCTATCGACAGAGTGACAGTCAAAGCTTTTTAAAGTGGATGATTCGATAGGTTCACGATAGGTGGAATCATCTTTCTGATAGGTGTAGGGGTACCTGATTCATCTTTTCGATGCGTTCCCGATAGGTATCCAGAACTTATCAAAATCAATATTTTTCCCTTGCTGACCTATCGAGAAGTCGGTTTTAAGTGTCGATCATGTTCAGTACCTATCGAAACCCCCAATTATCCTATCGAAGCCATATAGCGACCTAACGAAAAGTGCAATTGACCTATCGACAGCTCCCAAAACCACACAAAACTACAATTCCAGGCATTCTCAGACTCAAAGAAGCTTCCTCATCGCGCTTTGTTTGATGGACAAACTCCCATTATCTTAGGCCAGGTTGAAATGATGGTCTGATGTTTGTGATAGCATGTTTATTGCAAAAAGAATTTCACTGGAAGCATAAATAAACACCTAGAACAACAGCAAACTATAATACATATGGTACATACTGGACTGCAGGGGCTAATCCGGAGGATCTGGGAGGTCCACAGCATCTGCATGATCAGTACCTTCCGTGGATTCTTTCCTTAGTCGTCCCTCCCGAGTGTAGTTTTCCATCTCAGAACCAAGCATTGTCCTTTTCATGTATCACCTTCTTTTGTGCATTAACGAAAAAACAAGCCTCTTCAAGAGAGGGTTGATAGCCAGTGCTATACACATTCAGCTTTACTTCATGTTGCCAAAGGAGACTTCCATGATTCCTAACCTGCATTGTATACAACCATTAGCCATGGCCAAAAAGGGCCTGCCTAGAATCACAGGTATGAAAGAAGCACATTTACTTGGTTCCATGTCCAACACCAAAAAGTCAGCAAGATAGAAGAATTTGTCAACTCCAACCAAAACATCCTCAATTATCCCCAAAGGTTTCCTTTCAGATCTGTCAGCCAGCTGTAGGACCACATGTGTGGGCTTTAATTCTCCTAGGCCTAGCTTCTCATATATTGAATATGAAAGCAAATTTACACTGACTCGTGATCTAATATGGCTTTGTCCCAATGATGCAAGGGATAGTGGGGGTTTCAGGGTCTTGCAATTTTATTGGGGTTGCAATAGACAATTTGTTTCACTTTTTCTGCTGAAAAGACTTTCTTGGATAGGTGTATCCTAGATTGTCTTTTATGGGTGCATAGATCTTTCAAAAACTTGGCATAGGCTGGGACTTGTTTAATTGCATCAAGTAAAGGTAAATTGATCTTTACTTGCTTGAAAGTCTCCACTATTTCCTCTATTTTACCTTACCCCTTATCGAAAGGGAAAGATGCTTGTAGTGCCTTAGGAAATGGCAAATGTGGGATTGCTCCCTCATTTGCAGCCTTGGCCAATTGATCATCTTTCTTTTTAATTTTTTTCTTTTCTTGAGGATCCTCATTATCCTCTTTATTCATAGCTGGTTGTTCCTTTAGGTTCACCACTGGTGGCCCTTGTTGTGTTCTTGTAGAAATCACTTCATTTTCTTCCTCCAAGCTCCTCACAAGCTCACAGCCAACTTGGTCAGCTGTTTGATGTTCTGACTAGGAGAGAGGGAGGAAGGTTGCCTAGCCAACCACAGGACAACCCACGAAGACAGTATTCCCTTTATGCGGGTGACCCGGTTCGATCCGGAAAAACTTGTTGGGAATTTGATTGTCTTTGATTTAAATGATAAAAGCAAAATAAAAATAAAGTAAAATAGAAGATGGATTCAGCACATCTAAAATATCCTAAACCTGTAAGATATAAGGTCCTTTGTAGCAAGTTTTAATAAGTAAGAGTTTGTCCCACAGGGAGTAGTGATCTAAACCTAGAAGGTATATAGTAGACCTCCAGATCTGGCTACAGATCTGACAATTCTAAGGAGAAAGAGAGCTTTTCGAGTGTCACTAGATCTAATTTATAGAACTGAAATAAAACTAAACTAAAAGATGGAGGAAAATGGATGGAAAAATAAAGATCAAATGGTGAGAAATAGGTAGTCAGGATCTTATTCTTATTGCAAAATAGATCAAGATCTGAGGATATGCAACCATCCTTCATTTGGCTACAAGCACAAATGCAAGGTAGAAGAATCCACTCTACACCAAAGGCTTGAACTGATCTTAAGGGTATGATTTGTCCACTCGAATGGTCACATATCATCCTATAGACTTCATCCAATCTAATGGATTAAGGTAGAAGAATCCGATCTAGACCGGTGGTTTAGATTCATCTTATGGCTATGATCTGTCCACTTAAATGGTCACAGATCAACCAATAGATTTCCTCCATCCCTAGTTTGGATTGCTCTTATGGCTATGATCTGTCCACTTAAATAGTCACAGATCATCCAATAGATTTTCTCCATTCCAATGGCTTTGATCAGAGCATTAAAACCACTACAAATGTTATGGATGCAAGGCCACAGGCACAAACACCCACAAGCATATCAAACCCAGGGAAATCAAATGGTCATCAAGAGATCTACCAGTTAAGCGGGTAGGCCTTGGCCCCTCTACACAAATTCGATCGAGAATCTAATGGGACCATAAGATCTTTAGATTTAACTAACCTTTAAAACCAATAATTTATTACTTCAAACAAAACAACTTACAATAAACTTATTCCTAGATCTGTAGTCTGTGCATCGATTCATATTTCTTTATGCCGAAATTAGAATTACAAACTAGATCTGAGTTGCTATCTAGATCTAATCCAACAAGCTGGATTAGAGAGAGAAGAGAGAAGAGAAAAAGGAAAATAAAAACCTAAACTAAACCTAAATGAGCTAAAGAGAACTCAGGCTATTCCTTCGTTTCTACTTTCCTTGCTGAAGAAAAACAGTAGAAAGGAGTTCTATTTATACATTTGCATTGATCCTTGTGCTTTAGATTGCAGCCAATCGGAGAAGAGGATTTCAGTTTAAGCTTAATCCCTGTTTAAGAGTTTCAACCAATCAGAGAAGAGATAGGGATCTGGTTTTATTTGTGCCCAGCTGAAGCTCATTTGCATTCCCGCCAAAAATTAGTTCACACCCATGTGCAGAGTTTCCTATGCATTGGAGTTCCCAAATTTGCCCTTGCTTATAAAAAATACCCAGCTGCACACCTCAAGTGATTACACCCAGCTGCTGCGAATGTCCACAAAGTAATTACTCTCACTACCCCAAAATCCCATGTAGCGACCCGAGATCTCACAACCTCTTAATTGTAAGATCTTAGACCGTACCTTCGTATCGAGAACCATAGAAACATAATAAGGCGATAAAAGCACCTTAAACAATGGAAGATAAAATTTCTTTAAAACGTTAATTAATCTAAATAAAACCTATGATAATGTTCTTATTCCAATAACAAGTCCAACATAATTAAAGCTTAAACAGTTTAGATAAAATACTAACTGATTAATGTCCCATTTATTTAAAATTACTACTAACTAGAAAGGAAAATAGCTAATTAGGCCACGAAGCCATCATCGCCATTCAGTCCAGTTTCTTGAGTACCACGTGCCGTCTCATCGCCATAGACCCATACATTGTCATTGGCAACACCTGTCTCATCTGGTCACCCACATAAACAAGGGGTGTAAGTTTACACTTGTATGGACCAGACATGTAATCTATTGAAGCATAAAATATCAATCCTAGCCATATAACATTTCGATATATCTCATGTATGTGTGTATGTGGCATGTATAATCTCACTAAGCTGCAATGAATTAATATTACATGAATGCATCATATCTTTTAATTTCATCTTTCTTGTCATTTAATGCACATTAGACTCCGTCGCGCTCAAGACGTTGGGTCTTGATCATGCTTATCACTTGTTAGTTAGACTCTGTCATGCTCAAGACGTTGGGTCTAATGAATCATGTTATTTATTGCATGTCAAACTCCATCCCGCTCAAGACGTTGGGCTGAATCATGCTCATCATACTCTTATTCAGTTAGACTCCATCTTACACAAGATGTTGGGTCTAATGCTCATTAATCATGGCTTGACATTGCATCGTATTTTACGTATCTTAATTGTGAATTATATAAATCATCATGGGACATATAAAGTGCATGAGAGTGATATCATACTACATATGCATTTAAGTACATTTAATCATGGTACGTAAATATCAAAGTGTACACAATCATGGTGCATAAATATTACAGTGCATATCATATGATCATGGTGCGTAAAACAGCCCAAGAATTCTGAAAATAATATCAAAATACTGTAACTTTGGGTCATTGGGAACTTAGTGCTACTTGCAGCTCAATTTGGACCTTCACGACATCAGATTCAGAAATTGGCTGAAACACAAAAGTTGTAGAGCTCGTCGTCAGCTTTCTAAATCCGTAGGAATTGCCTCAATCCGAGTTTGGGACAGAAAGTTATGGCCAAACTACCGAGGCAGTATCTGATGCAAAGTTTGGCGGGAATTCACGGAAATTGCTTTTAGGTGTCAATCGATTGATTTCAATCCGTGAGCACGCCTCAAAATACATCAAATCACATGGTGGAATTTAATCGGACTTCTTTTTAACCCAACATCATTAACATTAAAAATCTATTAATCATAGCATGCATTCATTTAATCATTTCATCATTATCTATGAAATAAAATCACTAATTTATATAAAAATTTATTAATAAAAAAATAATATTTTAAGATCAATGGAAAGCATGATTTCTCCATACCTAGATCAATCGTACCACCACTTTTAGATTCAGATCCCAACAATGATGATGATTTTAGAAGAAGGTGAAGGCCGCTTGAAAAAATACGCCAACGTCTCATCGCACTTCCAAAAGAAGGGTTTTAGGAAGATAGATCTAGAATTTCTTCTCTAAGGTCTCTAGGGTCTCTGACAGCTCTATTCTTAAGAAGAACTCTAAATGAGCTTATAATTTAGGGTTCAAGACACTTATTTACCACACTTTGGAGATTATCCGGTGTTAAGCCAACACAATAAGGAAGAGTGTATAGGCTTTTATCTCAAAGTCTAAAATAGAGGTTTAAAGCACACATAACAAGGTTTGATCCCTAGACCTCTTATATAGAACTTAAAGTCTTTAACCAGTAGGCTATTACACAACTTATGTTTATTAATGACGAAAATAAATATAAACGCTTGAAAAACCAAAACATGCATTTTTAGATAAAACGTTTTGAAAACTCAAGGTATGCGGGGAATACAGTATTAAACACATACACATATTTTAGGTGTATCAAAGGTATAAAATTCAGATCATGACATTCTTCCCTACTTATAAAAATTTCGTCCTCGAAATTGAGTCATACCTTACTAGAAGAGACGGGGGTAGTCCCTCCTGATAACATCCTCGCGCTCCCAAGTGGCTTCCTCGCGAGAGTGGTGCTGCCAAATCACAAGGACCAGCGGTATAACTTTATTCCTCAGGGTCTGCTCTTTCCGATCAACAATCTGAACAGGCACCTCCACTAGGGGCATATCCTTATAAACCTCCAAGGGTTCCCAATCGATAACGTGAGTAGGGTCTGCCACGTATTTCTTTAACATGGATATGTGAAAAACGTTGTGTACATCGGCAAACTTTGGTGGTAGCTTGACTCGATATGCCGTTTCTCCGATTCTCTTCAAAATTTCGAACGGTCCCACAAATCTCGGACTAAGTTTTCCTTTCCGCCCGAATCCCATCACTCCTTTCATAGGAGAGATTTTTTACAAAGACTTGATCCCCTTCAATTAGATCCCAATTCCTACGCTTCAAATCAGCGTAACTCTTCTGTCTGCTCTGCGCGGTCCGCATTCGTTCTCGGATCAACTGAACTTATTTGGACGTGTCTTCAAAATTTGAGGTCTCAACAAACTTCTCACGCCGACCTCATCCCAACACAGAGGAGTTCTGTAACTTCTCCCTTATAAGGCTTCATACGGGGTCATCTGTATAGTGGACTAGTAACTATTATTATACGCGAACTCCGCAAGAGGTAGATCCTCGTCTCAATTGCCTCTAAAGTCCAGTACACAAGCACGAAGCATGTCCTCTAACACTTGATTCAATCTTTCGGTCTGCCCATCTGTTTGAGGATGAAAAGCGGAGCTAAATTTCAACTTAGACCCCATCCCATCTTGAAATTTCTATCAAAATCTTGACGTGAAACGAGGGTCTCTATCAGATACGATATCAGCAGGCACACCATGCAATCTGACAATCTCAAGAATATAAATATCCGCCAACTGGGAAGCTGAATAGATCATGCGGTACGGAATAAAATGAGCCGATTTAGTCAGTCTATCGACCATAACCCAAATAGCATTGTTCCTCTTCAGGGTTCTCGGCAAACCGGTGATGCAATCCATGCCGATACTCTCCCATTTCCAACCCAGAATCGGTAGTGGCTGAAGTAACCCGAGTGGTTTCTGATGTTCAACTTTAACTTGCTGGCATATGAGACACCTTGCCACGTAGTCAGCGATCTCTCTCTTCATATCATTCCACCAATAATTTTTCTTCAATCCCTTGTACATCTTATTGTTCCCGGGGTGAATAGATAACTTAGACTTATGGGCTTCGTCTAAGATCTCCCGTTTCAATTCTATATTATCAGGTACAGTGGCGAACAAAGATCATCCCATCATTCTCGAATCTTAGACTTCCCACCGTCCTTCAATTTCAAGAGGATAGGATCTTCAAGCTGTAATCCCCTGATTCAATCAAGTAATGAAGAGGTGATAACAATGTGCGAAAGCAATGCTCTTGGTCGAATTACCTATTCTGGAACAATTCTGCTGAGGGCATCGGCAACAACATTAGCCTTTCCCGGATGATACTTGATCTCACAATTATAATCGATCAGGAATTCCAACCATCTTCTCTGCCTCATATTCAAGTCTTTCTGCGTAAAAAGATATTTAAGACTTTGATGATCCGTAGAGATGATGAATTTCTCTCCATATAGGTAGTGTCTCCAGATCTTCAGCGCGAATATGATAGCGGCCAGTTCTAGATCGTGCGTAGGGTAATTCTTTTCATGCTCCTTTAGCTGCCTGGATCCGTAAGCTACAACTCTCTCATTCTGCATCAGGACACCACCTAGTCCTTTATACGACGCATCGATATTAATGGTAAAGCCACCACTGCCAGAAGGTATCACTAGAATGGGAGCAGTAGTCAATCTTTTCTTCAGCTCGAGAAAGCTCTTCTCGCACTCATCGGTCCAAATGAATTTCACATTTTTCTTGGTCAACCCGGTAAGAGGTCCTGAGATCTTTGAGAAATCTTCCACGAACCTTCTATAGTAACCAGCTAAGCCAAGGAAACTTCGTACTTCAGTAACACTTTTGGGACTCGCCCAATTTACAATGGCTTCAATTTTTGTAGGATCAAGAATCCACCTCGAAATCCTGTGGCCCAGAAATGTCACTTCATGCATCCAGAATTCGCATTTACTCGTCTTAGCATACAACTGGTGGTTCAATAGGGTTTGTAAGACGATCCTTAAGTGTTCGGCATGCTCTTCTTCAGACTTGGAGTAGATCAGGATGTCATCAATGAAAACCACCACAAACTGATCCAAGTAGGGCTTGAAAATACAGTTCATCAAGTCCATAAAGATTGCAGGAGCATTAGTCAATCCGAAAGGCATTACCAAAAATTCAAACTGCCCATACCTCGTATTGAATGCCGTCTTAGCTATATCGGACTCTCTCACTCTCAACTGGTGATATCCAGATCTCAGATCGACCTTAGAGAAATATCGTGCGCCTTGCAGTTGATCAAATAGAACATCGATCCGTGGCAATGGATACTTGTTCTTAATCGTCGCTTGGTTCAACTGTCAGTAATCAATGCATAGCCTCTGAGAACCGTCCTTCTTCTTAACAAATAAAATAGGAGCACCCCAGGGTGACTGACTTCTTCTAATGAAGCCCTTATCTTGTAGTTCCTGTAACTGTTTCTTCAATTCTGATAGTTCTGCAGGTGCCATCTTGTAAGGAGTCTTGGCTATCGGTGCAGTGTCAGGTACAAGCTCAATCTAAAATTCGACTTCCCTACTCGGCGGCAAACCCGTCACCTCATCAAGAAAAACTCCAGCAAATTCATTTACAACAGGAATCGATGATATATCTCTCCGCTTTTCCTCGACTTCTAATAAAGCAAAGAGTTTCGGAATGGCACCCTTCTGTACGCCCTTAAATTTAAAAGTCGGTCCATCCAAAGGGGTAAAAATCACGGTCTTGGAAAAACAATCAAGGGTCACATGAGATTCAGCGAGCCAATCCATCCCTAGGATCACATCGAAATCTTCGAAGTCTAATTCAATTAGATCGACAACCAATGCATGGGTTCCAATCTGGACAGAACATCGAGGATAGACTCTGTCAGCAAGCACACTTTTTCCCAAAGGAGTTGCTACAGTCAAAGGAATGGTCATAGGAGATGAATCCTTATCAAGACGCTTAGCGAAGTTTAAGGAGACGAATGAATGGGAAGCACCCGAATCCAAAAGCACATGAGCAAAAAGGCCATCGATCAACATCGAACCTGGGCACCCAAGACATGCTACGACTTAAATTATTCAACGTAAGGGTATCATTCAATTTAAAAGCTTAATGTCTACTAAATCTTCGTTAGTTCTTAATAAATTCATTTAATTCATTTTTGAAAACATTTTCGAAAAGTAGTCATTCTACGTAAATTAATATTTATGACATTACTACGTAAACATGTATAAAAGAACTTAATCATGAATTTTAAATAAATAAACATACCCTGGATGACATCGTCTGAAGCTCTAGCGTCAGCATCAGATAGGGTATACACGCGGCCATTAGCCATAATCGTCGTAGGAGGCATAGCCCTTGATCCAGATGACTTCTTAGGCATCTTACACTCACCTGCTTTATGCCCAAGTCGTCCCACGGTTGAAACAAGCACCGTTCCCTAAGGTAGGTGCCGTAATGATTCTTCTTGCGCAAGTGGTGCAGTCGAGTAGTCTTTGCAATCGACGCCATCAGAGAATTAGTCTTGCTCACGCGAGAAGGCTGGTCTTGAGTATGGAGTGCCCCTACTCCCCGATCTCATGTTGGATTTAGAAAACACACGATCTCGGCGGCCATATTAAAAGTTTCTAGCCGAGCTCTAACCCACATTACTAGTCAGCGAAGGCACCTTTAATTCTCTCTCGATGGTGTAACATCTATCAATCAAGTCCTTATATGAGTTGCATCGGTGTCCAACCACCAAGGTCCTAATCTGGGGCCTCAAACCCTTCTCAAATCTCCTGAGTCGAAAGCTCTCGTCAGAAACCAGGGTCGGTGCAAACTGGCTCAGTTCTGTAAAAAGCTTAGCATAAGCATCAACAGTCATCTCTCCCTGTTGGAGGTTCAGGAGTTCCTCAATCTTTGCTTCTTGGACGCTCTGGGGGTAGTACTTATCATAAGACACTTTTACGAATTCATTCTAGTCCCATACATAATCAGGCTCTTCGACACGAGTCGCTTCCTTCAATTGTCTCCACCAGTTCTCGACATCCCCCTCCAGTTTGTAGGTTGTCAATCTCACTTTAGTTATTTCATTACACTCCATCAGATCGAAGATCTTTTCCATCTGTTGCACCCATTTCATAGCCTCCACGCTATCTCCCGTCCTATTGAAGTATCGTGGTCAGTTCTTCCTGAATTCGTCCAATTCTGACTTAGGAGCAGGAGTAGGTTGGGTATTTGGAGTTCTGGTTGTATTGATGGCACTCACAATTGCCTCGATCAACGCATCAATATGCTTGTTCGTCATCTGCAACCGATCAATCTCACGTTAAACTCCAATTACACATATTCCCGACGTAAGAATCAACCTTAGGCTTTAATACCAACTGTAGCGACCCGAGATCTCACAACCTCTTAATTGTAAGATCTTAGACCGTACCTTCGTATCGAGAACCATAGAAATATAATAAGGCGATAAAAGCACCTTAAACAACGGCAGATAAAATTTCTTTAAATCATTAATTAATCTAAATAAAACCCATGATAATGTTCTTATTCCAATAACAAGTCCAACATAATTAAAGCTTAAACAGTTTAGATAAAATACTAACTGATCAATGTCCTATTTATTTAAAATTACTACTAACTAGAAAGGAAAATAGCTAATTAGGCCACGAAGCCATCATCGTCATTCAGTCCAGTTTCTTGAGCACCACGTGTCGTCTCATCGCCATAGACTCATACATTGTCATTGGCAACACCTGTCTCATCTGGTCACCCACATAAACAAGGGGTGTAAATTTACACTTGTATGGACCAGATACGCAATCCATTGAAACATAAAATATCAATCCTAGCCATATAACATTTCGATATATCTCATGTATGTGTGCATGTGACATGTATAATCTCACTAAGCTGAAATGAACTGAACGTAAACATATATATTAATATTACATGAATGCATCATATCTTTTAATTTCATCTTTCTTGTCATTTAATGCACGTTAGACTTCGTCCTGCTCAAGACGTTGGGTCTTAATCATGCTTATCACTTGTTAGTTAGACTCCATCATGCTCAAGACGTTGGGTCTAATGAATCATATTATTTATTGCATGTCAAACTCCATCCCGCTCAAGACGTTGGGCAGAATCATGCTCATCATACTCTTGTTCAGTTAGACTCCATCTTACACAAGATGTTGGGTCCAATACCTTCTTAGACTCCATTGGGTATAAGATGTTAGGTCTAATGCTCATTAATCATGGCTTGACATTTCATCTTATTTTACGTATCTTGATTGTGAATTATATAGATCATCATGGGACATATAAAGTGCATGAGAGTGATATCATACTACATATGCATTTAAGTACATTTAATCATGGTACGTAAATATCAAAGTATACACAATCATGGTACATAAATATTACAGTGCATATCATACGATCATGGTGCGTAAAACAGCCCAAGAATTCCGAAAATAATATCAAAATACTGTAACTTTGGGTCATCGGGAACTTAGTGCTACTTGTAGCTCAATTTGGACCTTCAAGACGTCAAATTCAGAAACTGGCTGAAACACAAACGTTGTATAGCTCGTCGTCAGCTTTCTAACGCCATAAGAATCGCCTCAATCTGAGTTCGGATGAAAGTTATGGCCAAATATCGAGGCGATTCGATACAAAGTTTGGCGGGAATTCACGGAAATTGCTTTTAGGTGTCAATCGATTGATTTCAATCCGTGAGCACGCCTCAAAATACATCAAATCACATGGTGGAATTTAATCGGACTTCTTTTTAACCCAACATCATTAACATTAAAAATCTATTAATCATAGCATGAATTCATTTAATCATTCCATTATTATCTATGAAATAAAATCACTAATTTATATAAAAATCTATTAATAAAAAATAATATTTTAAGATCAATGGAAAGCATGATTTCTCCATACCTAGATCGATCGTTTTTAGAAGAAGGTGAAGGCCGCTTGAGAATATACACCAACGTCTCACCGCACTTCCAAAAGAAGGGTTCTAGGAAGATAGATCTAGAATTTCTTCTCTAAAGTCTAAGAAGAGTAGGCTATTACACAACTTATGTTCATTAATGACCAAAATAAATATAAAAGCTTGAAAAACCAAAACATGCATTTTTAGATAAAACGTTTTGAAAACTCAAGGTATGCGGGGAATACGATATTAAACACATACACATATTTTAGGTGTATCAAAGGTATAAAATTCAGATCATGACAGCCCCTGTCGGCCATTTATATTTTCTGCTGCAGCCCTTGTATATTTGCTGGAAATTACTTTAGAACCAGGCTGCAGTAATTACCAATGTAGCCCTTTAGATCCCTACGACAGCTGCTGAAGTTCCCAAAATTAAACCCCACATCTATTGATGAATGCTAGAACCCGAATTGGATTGATTTTCTGAAGCATCTCGTGAGGATGGAGAGCTATATGCGATTGGTTCATCAGCAGGTTTAAAACAGCAAGCTTCGCAATCCATTCGACAAGTTAAATGGACTGCTCGATAGGATGGTGACTGGAAGAGTGAACTGCTCGAATAGTTGGGTTGAGTTTCTGAAGGATTTCGATAAGTTATCTGCAGCCAAATGAACCCTTCGATAGGTTCTAATGGGAGGTTGAAGCAAGCAATATATATATAAATGTACATGCCGCTGCACTCAAGACGCCAAGTTTGAGTGGTTTTCTGAGAAATCGACGGTTGGATAGGAGCTTGACTGCATCTCGACAGGTTTGGAGCAGACTAGAGGTTGGGCTTCTCGATAGGTTGAGATATTGAAGCAGTCAACAGGCTTTATGGCCCGATTTTGCAGCTGAAGCAAGCAAGGAGTATATATATATATATATATATATATATATATATATATAGACGCCAGTTTTTATGGGCTTTCTGAGAAATCAACGGTTTGATAGGATCTTGACTGCACATCGGTAGATTGGAGAAAGCCGGAGGTTGGGCATCTCAATGGATTGAGATATTTAGGCGGTCAACAGGCTTTATGGCCTGATTTTGCAGCTGAAACTTGCATGCAGGTTTGCTGTCGTGAGGTTGAGGGAGCCATTGCTTCAACCTTTCGATAGGTTGGCTGAAGTGTAGCTGCAGTTGGGTATTTCGATAGGTGCAAGGCTGCTTCTACTCGCTTTTTGATAGGATTGAAGGTGTAAGTGCAGCAAGGTGTCGACAGGTTGGAGATGGGCTGCAGTTGGGTATTTCGATAGGTTCAAGGTGCTGAACCAGTCGACAGGTACAGTGGCTGTTGAAGAATGCAATGCTCTCTACAGGATCTAAGGGGGTTGCTGCAATTGTTTCGACAAGATGTTGTACCAGCTACTTCGGCAAGTTGATAGGTTGCTGCTAAGGCCTTTATCACTCGATAGGTATGCTAAGTGCATTGGGCATCCATTCGATAGGATGTTGTGCCATTGGGTGCAGCTGCTACAGTTCACATTCAATGTTCAGCTGCTGCATGGATGTACCTGTCGACAGGTCTCAAAGGGAGCTTTGCTGAAGTTGTGCTGTCGTTAGGATGGAGGCTTCACTTGCTCTCCATTCAATAGGTAGCTCCAGCTGATGCACTATTCGATAGGTTACTGTATTTGCCACCCATTCCACAGGTTTATTCCAGTAGCTTGCTAGAATTTGTAGTATTGCAGCAATTGGCAAGCTGCTGCTCCAGCACCTCAGCTCTTGACAGGTTCCATTGCTGCTTGGCTTGAGTCCCCATCCTGCTGCACATGGCCGCTGTGTATTTCAACTACTCCTTCATTTTCTGGCTAGTGCAGTTGTAGGAGCCGCTCAAGCATATTTCGCTGCTGCAGTCGGGAGGTGTTGGAGCTGCTGAGAGTGTGCACTCTTGTGCAGCTTGATGTACTACTGGCTCAGCTTGAGTAGGCTCAGGTTCTCAAGGTGATAGCTGCAGCAGCTTACATGCTGCTCTTTGGATGCCATTGGAGTGCTGCAAATTGCTTCCTCATTAACTGTCCACAACACCATTGCATTCCCTGTTGTTGCTTTGATTCCAAAACTCCTCTAAATGGCACATTTTCAACTGAAAACTGCACTAAGGATAAAATTACCTCCTTGCTATAAAACAACATTAAAAACAAGTATTAAATACTCTAAGTCCTATCAAACACTAAGTTTAAAGGTGTAGAAAGTGGCAAAAATCAGTGCTTAACAACCATCCACTATTACCCTCAAAGCGGTGCTTGCGGCGGTCATTGAGGGCAACAAGCGGATCCATAAGCGGTTGGACGAGATGGAGGAGTTTCATCGTCAGGTTCATCAGCGATTGGACTATCACGAGGGGATGCTTGAGCTCCTGATGTAGCACTTGTATGCTACTACTTCTACCCCGATGATAGCTCATGCTCGTCAGCATACCGTCGACCTACGCGGCTATTGCACTGAGCCACCTAGGTCCAGTAGACCTACACCTGACGAGGCCGGACCTTCTGACGCCCCGATAGGTAATTACCATACTACTATGTGTTCTTCTTTTTAATAATTATATCTGTATATCTATTATTCTATTTTTCATATATACTTTCTATTATGCATGCATACTTGTTCATGCATGATTTATAATTTGCTTGCTCTATATGCTATATTCAACTGCTTGTTTCGATACACCATCAACATGTCTCATGACTCGATATTTTCAGAGCTGAAAATTCCTAAGAGAGGGATAATGTAATGACCCTAAAATTCATAATAGAACTCGACTGTATCGATAAGTGTGCCCGACAAAAAAATCGAGATAAATTAAAATTTTTAAATTAATATTATTGAGAATAATATTAATTCGCGGATAGATGAAGTCATGTGTGACTTCTTGTATAGGTCCGAGTCTAGTAAGCCCTTGATGAGGCGTGGTATACCGGAGAAGTTGTGTAGGTGCTCCACACCAAAGCTTAAGTTAAGAGAAAATTGAAATATCAAGGATATTTCATTTTGTTAGCTTATAAGGGAAGGAAGAGAGCTAGAATCCTTCCTTACTCTTCGTCTTCCTGATTGTTAGTGAGTTGTGGCTAGAGGATTGGATTTTTGGAATTTATTCGTTGCAAAATCAAGCTCGAGAATCCCCCATATAATGAATTCTCGGGAATAGAGTGTGAAGGGTCGATTTAAATTGTTCGTATCTAGTATGGGAATGTGTGTTATCGCTGCGTGTTGAAGCAAAGCCACAAATTCGCTCTTCCAAGTCGCGATGGCGATAAATTTCTGATTTTGGATTCGAAACCCTCTCCAGATCGCATGCGCCGAGAACCCGAAAGGGACATTAAAGAAGTGAGTTATTAGGTTAAAATTGTAGAGGTTTAGACCTCATAAATGTGTAAATAAATGTGTGTGAGTGTTGGTTAGGATCATTAAAGGTTAAAGATAAAAGTAGGTCAAGAACAGGGATCGGCATTGATGACAGAAAATGTCATCCTTGATCGATCAAATTGAGTATTTGATCGATCAAGCCTGGGATTGATCGATCAATAAGAAAGATTTATCGATCAAATCTTATATTTTAATTAATGAAACAGTAGGTGTATTTTTTGAAAGTTAATGCCTGACGGGCATTGATCGATCAAATTTAAAGGTTGATTAATCAATTTAAACAATGATCGATCAATATGAGAGATTGATAGATCACAAGGAAGTGATCGATCAAGGGTGTAAATGATCGATCAATGTGGACATTGATCGATCAATGTGAAGGATTGGTTGATCAATTTGGAAATTGATCGATCAAATTTTATAATTAAGTGTGTAAACATGAGATAGGAATTTTTAGGAAATTAGAGTCTAACTTGATTGATCAATTAATGGGGGAATTGACCGATCAAATTTGAGGATTGATCGATTAAACAAGGATATTGATCGATCAAATTTCCTCTATTCCATGTGAATTATTTAGGAGATTGATCAATCAAATGAGGTATTTGATCGATCAATCACCCCTATTTTTGTTGTTTTAGTTTTATGAGTAAAACACTATTGGACACTATACCAATTGATGTCCTGACATCTCTGACATTAAGTATACTATGTCTATGGTCTAGGATCAGGTAGTGATGCATCAAAAAGCTTTGGATTTGTTTAGAAAGGTATGATATGAGGTAGGGGAAATTCAACTGAACTTGCATTTATTTTTAATCTCATGGGTTCATAGCTTCTGTGTTCTACCGTATTTTCTTATTTTCTCTTTCAAATCATGTCTTGCATATGTATGAAAGTTTCATCACATCTGATTCCCTGTTATCTACTGTCATATGATTCCTATTATTATGATATGTATGCATGCGATTTTAAGTTTAATAATCTGACGAATCCCACCGACTCAATAATATATCCGTGATTGACACATTCGTGCATCTACTTTAGAAATTTTTCGGCACAATTGTGCTCCTTAGATGAGACATTGTTACATTCCTGAAATTATTCATTGAACGACGATGGTCGGGATTACCCATCGGCACACATCTAACTACCACGTGCTATACTCACGGGAGTTACTTAAGTATACTATTTTAAGTCATTAAATACTGTATGCATAGCATCCTGAAAACTCTGAGTTATGTTTGTTCTCACCAGTTCTGCATATCTAATTATCTGCTTGCATTTGTCCAATTCTGTTTATACTCTGCATTGCTTATCCGTCTAAGTTATATTCTGCAACCATATTTTACAATTAAGATGCAAATTTAACTGAATTTATTCTATTGAGCTTAGATGGTTAGCTCACTCCTGACTTTGTGTCATAGGCTCTGAGGCTCAGGCACCGGTCACAGAGAGCGACTCGGACTATCAGCCAGAGACAGAGGCTGAGGACGAGGAGACTGATATCCAAGCCGACGAGTTTTATCTCTAGCCTGTGTATACTAGTCTTGTATTTTGAGTTTTCTGTATTGTATTTGTGCACCTGGTGGCCACCATCTGTATTATTTACTATAGATACTTACTTGTATTATTATACATTCTATAGGAATCACTATCGGAAATCATTGTTTTGGGTGATGGATGTCCATCACCAATAATTCTTTTTTGTTCCTTTTGGAGGATCTATATTTTTTTGTCTTTATATATATGCATTATTTTATTTCTTCTTTCTTTTAAAAGCCTTATATGATGACTCGATCTGTCACTACTAGACCGTGTCTGCTCTGATTTTCGCTAGACGAACAGACACTCTGTGATTTATCCCAATGATCATCCAGAGCATGATCCTGATGACACGGGTTTCCGAGTGTGAACATCCGGGCTGTCACAGTGAATGAAGGGCCTTTTAGAAGAGTACCTTTAAATCCACCCACCGAATCTTTGAGTCCACTCGCGCTAAAACACATTGATTGAATTGAATCAAACGATGGAGATCATTTATCCTCCCAATCTTTCAGGAGATCGATCTTTAGATCATGAGTGTACCCTCAAACGGTCGATTTTTTATTCCACGTGGCACACATATCAGAAAAGTGGCTTTAACATCACATGCACACTTTAAATTGAGTTTAAGGTCACTTTTATGAGTGTGTACTACATGAAATTAAAAAATCGACCGTGTGATGGTACACCCATGATCTAAAGATCGATCTCATGAAATATTGGGACGATAAACAATCTCCATAAATGCGATTCGATCAATGCGATTGATAATGTTTCAACATGGGTGAACTCAAAGATTTTGTGGGTGGATTTAAAGGTACTCCTTTTAGAATGGTGGTGGTAAAGCTATAATGGCATGACTTGTAAATAAAGGTAAACGAAGGGCCTTTTAGAATGGTGGTAAACTATAATGGCATGACTTGTAAGTATAGATGAATAAAGGGCCTTTTAGAATGGTAGTATTTTTAAAATATTGGTTTCATTAAGGGCAAAATAGTCATTTCAGTCCATAAACTCACGAGTAGTAGGGTTGTGCAGAAACCGACTTGAATCGACCAAACCGACCAAAACTGACCCGAATTTTGGTTCGATTTCAGTTTTGGGACATATCAGTTTGGTTTCGATTTTGAAAAATAGAAACCAATAGTTATTGGTTCGGTTTCGATTTCAACGTTAAAAAATCAAAATCGAACCGATAAGAAACTGATAGTGGTGCTACATGGTTACATAAGTGCATAGTACATACAAAACTTAAGTTGCAAACAAATAAGTCTGTTTTTCCCCTTTGAAATCTTATATTCTCATGCGTTTTTCTGTTGTTAGAAGAACCATTTAAGTTAAAGGCTTTGGGGAGTGGTAATGGGTTTAAAGAATGTATATTTATGAGGATTTAAGATCTCATTTTGTTTAATTGTAATTTCTGTATAGTGTATTTGAATGTGTAATTTTAGGTTTTCCTAAGACTCCCTTTGTAGTTTGTTGATTTGAATTTTGGGGTTTTGCATTTGGGATTTTGGTTTCCTGAATTGTTTTCATATATTTGTCATTTTTTTATTTAAAATAAAATTATATAAAAAATACCTATTGATTTGGACTATCTGATTGGTGTATTAAATTATGAGAAATGTTCTTAGCCATCTGATCAATCACCTACTTTTGGATGGTTAATAGCGAATTAGCGATATAGGCAACAGCCTACAGAGTCTTCAATGGTCTGACCCTTATGAATTGACATTAGCTTCCTAATAAAAATAAATAGGAAATTGAGGTTCAGAAAATGAAAACCGACCGAACCGGTAGTTATCGGTTCAGTTTCAATTTTGAACCTTATCGGTTCGGTTTCGGTTTCATAAAATTGAAACCGATAGCTATCGATTCGGTTTCGATTTTGCCCCAAAAACTGACCCGATAACACCCCTAACGGCTACTTAATGGCAGGGGGGTATAGGAAACAGTAACACAAAAGTGAGGAGGGGGGTTATATGCATAAAACCCATAAACATTATGTGCAATGATCCACAACAAAGGTCTCACTCACAGATCATCTTGGTAATGCAGTTTCTAGCCCATTGCTCATCTCTATTTCTTTGGGCCGTACAGCCCTTTTTACCTCTTAAACCTCCAAGCATCAGACAGCAGCAATGACCCTTTGCACAATCTCCTCATCTCCAACAAGAATAAGATCAGATGTCTTAAACATCATACCTTGAAATAAAAATTAATCAATCATGGACTGCTTATCATCAAAACTCTTCTGTTTACAGATAATTTAGATCTTGTGAACACTATAACCAGCATCCTCTGACTGCAGGTTCTCCTTCCAATTCTCAAATTCCGATCCACCGCCAAACACCAACTGTTTGATTCCCACGTAACTGTTGACATCAAATGAAGTGGGTGTCAGCTTAAATGAACGATTGCAAACCCAAGTTTATTTTGCTACTTTGTTAATTTTTATACTTGACAAAACTATTAAATATAAAACTTCGATGAAATACAAAAAATGACAAGGACGAATAGGAATTCTAGTAGGCTAGAAACACACTTCAGTGATCCAAATACACTGGATCAAAGCTTAGTGAGTCCCCCATCAATAAAGAAGACGACTCAGATTCAAAACCAGATTAACTATACATAAAGAATGACAGAATACTAACCATGATTAACTATACACATGTTTCACCTACTTACCGTGGTCCCTGCTTTTGTGTTTCCTTTACTTATTACCCACTCTGGTGATAGACTCTTTGACAAAATAACCACTCACTACTTTAACTCAGATGATAGAGATTGTTTTTTGCTCCGATCTTTGACCTAATGGATCTTGAGATCATGCACCTACAATCAGACGGTCAGATTTTGA
This sequence comes from Chloranthus sessilifolius, assembly GCA_021018995.1. Classification (NCBI taxonomy): domain Eukaryota; kingdom Viridiplantae; phylum Streptophyta; class Magnoliopsida; order Chloranthales; family Chloranthaceae; genus Chloranthus; species Chloranthus sessilifolius. The sequence continues at coordinate 40,640,954 of CM037593.1, forward strand.
TGCACATGACACATCTCGAAGAGTGATTCAAGAACCATGTTTGAGGTAATTATGTTTACTTTTTGGGCCGTCTACTATGTGGAATCAAAATGTGATCATCTGATGGTAGACTCCTGATCTCATGATTCATTGGGTAGAAGATTATGATGAAAATGATCTCCAACATCTGATTCAAAGCAATCACAGTTTAGTTTTATAATAGTCAACAGTTGATCCCTCACTGTAGGGGGTAATAAGTAAAGGAAACACAAAGCGAGACCAAAGTATAAATAGGTCAAACACGGGGAGTAAATAAGACATATCTTAAGGTAAATGCAACCCAAAATGGAGATAATAACTCTTAATAACACTATCAGAAAGTAAAAAAGGCTTTAACAACACAAGAATGGAACATCATTTCAAGTATGATCATATGGAGGAACAAGAAATTAGCTTTGTACAAAGTCTAATAGGTGTTCCATTGGCTTAACAAGATTCACATAGTAGCAAGAATTTGTTCACCAAACATAATGAGATAAAAATGAGGCAGCATAAGATAAACAACATATACATAATCGTATCAAAATTTACAAACTCGCCTCTTACAAAATCAAAATAAGCTGTTACATCATTATTTGTAGCATAAAGTGTCCCCAGAAAAAAACCATCTCTTCAAAAGTCGAAAAAACATGATCTGTATTTTATCTATCCAATCACACAACAACTAAACTCTCAATACTAGAATGGGAAGAAAGCCAGCAATAAGTTTCAGTAAACAACAACACATGAACTATTTTAAGAGATCAACTCTAGTCACCTGCATCAATACATAATACCTCCACCGGTTGCTTTTAGGTCACATGGCACAATCTTTTACCAATCCAATTCATCCAAGTGGGCATACTTTAAGTATGAACTACCCAGTCTGAGCACCAATATGGGCCCAATGTTAAATACAAGACATGGTCTACAATAAAGTACATTGAATTGTTCAAATCATCTGATGGGCACTCTGTTCTACTCCTTGGATGAGTTGGATTGGTCGAAGAAGAGTGCCATCTGGCATACAAAGTGTACTTTGGGTGAGGACCAATTGACATAGATAACACCCTGTTAACCCAATTTTAACTCGACAGCTCCCAAAAAAATATTAGGATACTCTGAACCTTAGAGGCGATATCACCCCTACTCGTCAGTCTTAAGGTAGTCACCAGTCAACAAGACCACCCTCCCCTGAAATGACAGTAACGGACTCATAATTATTCGTCTTTTCTTTCTTCCCTGAATTTTATCTGCAGATATCTCATCCAACGGCAATTTGGTGATTATATATATGACCAAGGAAACTTTAGCCACCACCTACTGCTTACAATCGTAATTTTAACTGACAACACTAATCAAATTATTCGCTTATGAGGAGAAAATATTAGCAAAGCATTCTTTCCCCTCGTCTTCTCGTGAGTTTTCAATTTGGACTGACGAGGTTCAAGGCACTCCACTTCTAAGAATCTCTTATTTGAGGAAATCGAATTGAGATTTTAGTTCCTATAAAAAAATTAGAGAGCTCATACATAGGTGGATAGTTCTCAATCTGTAGAAAGATAAGCTCTAACTTAGTCCAGAAGGAGATGATAAGGTGACTCATACCCAACAAAAAAGCGTTGGCTGGTAGATGGAAAGCAGTTGAGCACCAGCATAGGCTTTAGTTACCTAGCCCGTAGGTGTAGGGCCACCAACGCACAATAAACAGAGTCGCACTTGATTTCAGGTAGTATCAGGAAACCTCAATCTGATAGATTGACACACTAATCCACGACTCGAGAACCAAGCAAGGATTTCGGTTATGCAGTAGAAAGTGTGTAGATACACCAACCGCGCACGTAAGACCCGCACTCTCTACTTAGCCTCTTGATAAATAAAAATGAAGAGAAACAGAAAAGTAATACTAATGCAAAGCAACCTAATCTAGGAAAGCGAGTAACTGAAGACAGCTAGGCTCTTTCGCGTAGGCTTGCCGGATCGTAATCTTACCACTATCAAGGTCACCGACTAGCCATACAGGCAGAGTGACAACCAAGAAAAAGGTAAAAGGAAATAAAAATAAGAATAATCATTAAATTGGTAATAACTCCCCTTGCCCGAAGGCGAATCTCCAACTCCAGAGCCTACATCCGTGATGAACTCGACAGAGCAATGGCTTAATAGAGGGGAAAGGGAAGAAATAAAAAGGAACATAGTGCAACATAAAAAAGGGAGAGATTAGAGATAGAGATGGTCTTCGAAAGATCTTCATGAGAGCTTAGAGGCGTGATGAGAGACTTCAATGGTAATGTTCTAAGAGTAGGTTGTGAAGGCATTAGGATCTAGTGTTTCTTCTACAGTGAAGGGGGCAGAATCTTTCAAATAATGATATAACTAGAGTAAGGGTTTTTTTTACTTGCATTTGATTGGTCATCCAAGAGGGTGGGAGAGTCCATACGTATAAATAAATCCTCTCATCTCCTGGGTTCCAAAACCATCTGCTACTGTTTTCACCATCCTATCCTCATCAGAGACTTTAATACATTTATATCAAGCAGAAGAGCAATTGCCACATAAGAGATGATTGAGATGTGAAAGCTTTTTCCTCACATGGTAAACAGTATGGTTCATATATATATATATATATATATATATATATATTTGGTCTTCTTATTATATGTTGAGGCCCGGTTCTATCCACCCTGATGTAATGTAGGTATGAGGGCTGCATCCAAACCATCTGGATACCACATGGTACCGATCATAAGGATTGAGTGTCATGGCAACTTGGATAACATCGACCAGGTATCACAGAAAAAAAATTGGGCTCTATCAGATGCATGTTGGTCATTAAAAACGTGGTCAAAGCTCGATAAAATCAATGCACCAAATTTGTGATGTCACCTTATCTTTGACCCATCAAATGAACGCATGGGTTAAAATATCGTCCGGACTGTACATACCAATGTATCGGCCAGCACGTATCAGTTTTGGAGCTGGACGATAAGCACCAGTTTTCCGAATTTTTGACCCAAGAATGAAGGTTGTAAGTTAAAAAAGCTTTTTATTATTTTATATCACATGTGAAAATAATGCAGATCAAAATAACACCCGTTTTGGCAGATCAACCCAAAATGGGTGTTATTTTGAGTTGATCATGCCATGTAGCATGTGATTTGGCATCCGGTTGCAGCCCTCCAAGGCTGCATCCGGATGCATTTCCCCATTTCTCTTTTATGTTTTATGGAACATATGATATAAGTTTTTTATAGGCAAACATATAATATAACTACTTACTGCAGTTAGATTTCCATTTATATTTTCAACTTAATGAGAATTTTCCTGTCCATATTGCGCCACTGTTTGGTTTATAATTGTTATTCTGTGATGAGTATATCTTCTTCTATTCTATTGGTGTGAATTGAAAAAATGATCGTAACATCAATTGCTCAAGGAAACTCATCGATTTATGAGAAGTAACCTTGTAGACTCCCTAATTTTGAAAATGTAAGGTCAAAATTTGACCTGTGATATGATGATGATCCAATTCCCTTCAAGGCATGGACTAGAGGCTTCCCTGGGCTGGGCGCTCAACCGGCAATTGAGATCAGTTTAAAAAGGTGGAGCCCTAAGGGGCTGCACCCCTTTTATTTTTTATATGTTAGTTATGCTTTTGTAATACACGCGTGCCTAAAGCATGCATGTGTAATACACGGATTGATTCTGTACCTTTAGGTGCGAAATCAAGTATAAATGTGAATTTAAAAGCAAATTTTGGTTGACTTATTGACACCCCATATATTCATCTTAGACATCCCTAAATTACCCCTACAGGTTTCCCCAATACCTATCCCCTCTGTGGGCCCCAACCCATCAATTCTTATCAAACTTAAGAATCCTTGACTTTACTCCAAACATTCCCAATATCTATTTAAACCTTCATTAGCAAACTTTTAGCTCCCTTAAACCAATCTAATTAAGCCTCCCTAATCTTTAGAAACCCTAGGAACCCTTGAGGTTAGGAAATTATGTTGCAACCTACACTTACCCTACCCTCATATATATCCCATGCCCTTCGTAGAACAATTTATGTATGGGTGACAGTTGCCACATCCAAGGGTTGCTCTAAAGGACAAAGACCGTAATCCTTGTGCTAGCCAATGGAAGCTTAACATTTTTCAAACATCTGATGGCCCATCTTTGAGCCGATTTTTTTATAAATTGACCGCTTTCTCCTTGCAAAGGGGTGATTTTAGAAATCCAAGTAAACCCTACACATTTGCACTATTCACCCTTACAGATCAAATAGTAGAAACTATAAGACTGGGGATAGATTTATATTTGAGGAAACCTCTCTTTCCCTGATCTGCTCACCTATACTATTAACACTTTATGGAAAGTATTTTTTCAAAAATAAATATTAGATTTAGATTAATTTCTCTAAAGAAATTTGCTTTGTTTTCCTAAAATGCTTTCCATATATGGTTCATGGATTTGAAATTTGACCCTCGTTTATGCAATTGTAGTGTCTTAGTGTTATGGTTATTCCATGTTTTAGGTTTTTATAGGTAGAGAAAAAGGTTTTTGTGTTAAGTTAGAATTTTCATCTTAATCTCAATAATAGTAGAATTACTTTTTTGGTTAATCTAGGTTTTTATAGCAAGGATAACATTCTATGTCTGTTATTCTTCAATGAACATTGTTTTCATGGATGATCAAATTGTTAGTCAGGTGTCGTATGAACGAAAGAGAACACAATGCTTTCAAGGGGGCTAGGTGAGATGGTATGTTCATCAGAAAAAAAGGCATATGCCAAAATATTTGTTGTATTTTATTTTATTGTTCAATTATAGAAAATAATAAATAAGAAAATGGATTTACCAAACATAAACGATAAAAATGTGACAAAAAGGCATCGGTATAGTAATATTTCATGTGAATATGCAATTACTGAAAGATGAAGCATAAATCATGAAAGATTTAAGAAAATAGACTGCATAGTTCAAAGTTCCAATTGTCCAAGTCAAGTGCTAAACATTATAAAATAATGTAGTTATGTCATGTGTTTGTAGGAATGAGTGAAAGAGTACTCAATGTTTTAAATGGCTGAGGTGCTACACCCATCAAGAAGGTGTTCACCTCATTAACTTTTTTGAAATACAACGAAATAAGAAAAAAAATTGAATAAGAGAGAATTAACAAGCATAAACTATAAAAATGCAACAATAAAGTCATCAGTAGAGTAATATACAATGCAATATGTATTAACTAAAGAAAAACATAATAATTAAGAGAAAATATAACAAACATAAACCATAAAAATGTGACAAAAAAGTCGCCAACAGAGTAATATACAATGCAAATATGCTACTCAAGTATTAAGCATTAATCATCAAAGAGTTAACAAATATAGACTGAATAGTTCAAAGTTTCAAATGTTTATAAAACAAGCCAACTACTAACCATTATTAATTTGAATTACAATACAAAACACTACAATAAAACCATATATTAAGTTTCAAAATGGAATATTCCAAAAATAGTCATCCTCAAATAATTGATTATTCTCAGCCATGTTTTAGGGGATTGTTATATTTATTATTAATATAATAAATATTTTAATAATTTAAAGAAAATAAAACTTTATTTGATTTCTTAGTTTTGGGTTGGGTTTTAGGCAATAGATATTCTCAAGTTTTATGTGCAAATTAATAGTCCCACATTGGTAAAAATAAAAGGTGCTTAGGCTATATATAGAATCTTTCACCTTCTATTATTGTTTGACAATCGTAACAATTACGTTAGGCGATTGGCACTTTAGGGCGTTAAGACGCACTTTGCACTTCGCACGTGCGCATCGTCGCAAGGAGAGGTTTGATTTTTTGACCAGGCAGATCCAACGGTCAGATTATTCATGGGTCGGGTCGAGCCTAATGGGCCACTAATCAGTGGGTCAATTCGGTTCTATTGGGCCAAACGGATTGGTCAAATGTTGACCGTTGGACCCAATCGTTTCATAACCGCTAATAAAGGTTTGCAACCGTTCGAATTTGAATTCGAAAAGTTGCAACCTTTCATACAACCGTTGGATGAAGCGGTTGAGATCTTTGAAAGATCTGAGCCATCCAAAATACATTGTTATTGCCATATTGAAACGTCTATATAAGGAGGCCTTAGGACACAGATTTGGATACTCTAAAATCCATCGGATTCCTTGCATATAACTTGAGAATTCCTCTTGCTTTCTTCATTTGTTGGTACTCCAACGGATTGAGTTTTCTGGGGCGATCCTCTACTGTTGCAAAGTAACGGATCGCATCCAAGAGATTGGGCTCGTTGTATCCTGGAAACGTCTCGCTGGAACCCTTTTGCAAACTCGAAGATTTACTAGAGTAGAGAGCGAATAGCGTTTTAAAGACAACGATTACGTGCCTCGAGTTCAATTCTCTTGCCCATTTCATCATTTTCGGATTTCTGTTCATAATTTATCTAACACTCGGTACGTCCTCGAGAAATCAGTAAGAGAGAACAAAAGAAATTAGACAGTTGCAGAGAAATCATAAAAAACTGAAGAGTAAAGAGGTGGTTGATATTCTCAATTTTTTTTGCCAATCAAAAAATATATATTTTAGCAGAAGATCAACCATATTAAAACTAGGTTTTTCAATGGTATTTAGGTAAAGAGTTTATGAGTTGTTCTTAGAAAAAAAGAAGTAAAGAAATAAGAAAAAGCAGCATTGGGAATAATGTCTTCTCTAGGAGTGCATGCCTCATCAAAAGGCACCCCTCAAGGCAGGGGCATACACCCCCTGAAAGCCTTTAGCCAAAGGCATACACTTCTGGGAGGTTGCGCCTCTAGGCATTTATATGTTGTGCCTTGCCCCAAGTCATGCACCTCCCACACTGTAAAAACACATTGAGAGAACCTTTAGCTTTTCACTCCTTGTTTTATTAGAAATGTCAGTCTAGTTGGTAGGAAACTTTCAGTACTTGATACATAAAAATTGTGGAAATCCCTAAATAAGAAATAATATTTTATAAATATGTCTTTGAGATGTTAACATAGGAATGCTACTAAGTCAATGTATTGATATGGACATTATTTCTTTTTACAAATCCAGTTTGCTGGCAGATTATTTCTTTGACTTTATGTATGACATCAAACCATGAAAACTCGTATGTGTGAATTTTGAATATGGAGTTAGGTCCATTTTCCTTCTACGTATTTTATATAATTTGGAATTTGTGCACTTTGAGTGACCTCAAGACATAATCTTTCGTGAAATGAATAATTTAAAGGGCTCTCATGATAAGAGGGGGTTGATCTCTTCAAATTGTGCATTGGCCATCCAATTTTAGACTGTAATTAGCTGACTGTTGTGGTTTCTTCTTTTTGCTGATGTACATTTGTATATAAGTTGCCTCGCCGGTAAACAGTCCCTTTTGGGCATGTTTCATGTGTACCTTTTCCTTGTTCATGGAATCCTTTTTAATAAAGAGAAAAGGAAAAAAAAAGTTGCTTCTATTTAGGCTTCAAATTTTTACTTCTGTTGCATTTCACACATTATATGCACGCATGGTACTTGCCTTTTTTCTAGTATGTTTGTGTGTAGTATATGGAGCCGAATCGTGCTAATCATGATAGCTATCATTTTCTTGATCCATATAAACTAGTTTATTATATAAGATATATTTCCTTTTTACAAAAAAATTGGGTCCAAGGGAACCAAGGATCATTTCTTGGTTATCTTAACTTCTCACAACCAACACAGAATAACAGCAAGAGAAGCTATAATGGAAGTTGAAGATCACCTTCCTTGACATGCACAGGGATAGGTATCATTTTCTTGATCCATATAAACTATTTTATCATATGAGATATATTTATTTTTTACAATTTTTTATTCTCATTCCAGCGAAATTGAGTCTAAGGTTACCAAGGATCATTTCTTGGTTATCGTAACTTCTCACAACCAACACAGAATAATAGCAAGACAAGCAGTATATAATGAAAATTGAAGAAGATCACCTTCATTGACATGCACACAGATCAAAGAGGATATTTTGTTGTTTTTCTTTATTCCAACCAATTCATATATTTTAGTATAAAGCTTCTAACTGATAGTGTTTTAAGTTTGAATTGCATAGGGTAACACAAAAAAAATTTAATTTGAAACACATTTTTACTAATATAATGAGAGAAGGCTAGATACCATAATTAGTACCATTTTTATGATGACCAAAAACACCCTTTTTCCTCAAAATTTTGATGTGCATGAGTTAATGGCAAATATAGCTATTTAAAATTTACTAAGGGGTAAGTATGGTATCTCAAAGTAAAACTTATCTTATTTACATTTATAGTAATTAGAGACTGCAGCATATCTCGCCTTCTCCCTACACACGTGCATAGCATGCGCTACCCACTAGCTCAATTTAAGGTAAATGTCCAGGCCCAAAATCACCCTCTGATAGCTATCATTCAACACAAATAGGGAATGAAAACAAATCAGATTGGTCGCACAGTCAGTATGTACAGATTCTAGCCTGCACATCTCTGAGTGCTTACATGCCTCATATAAACAATGCTAGCCTTCACATCAAAAGATTCTATTATCGTAAGACATAAAATATTGTGAATAAAAAATTTACAAGGCATGTAAGCAGTTAGAAAATGCATATATTCCTGTAGTATGAACAAATGTGTCATCCGGAAACAGCAGCACATCAACTACTAAAAGTAAAAAAACTAAAAAACTATATATACAATATTCTCAGTATTTAATGACCAAAAAATGAATAACGAAGGCAAACGATTTCATCAGCAGTAGGCAATAAGTTGAGATTTTACTCTGAGCTTATTTGAATCAAGGCATTGGTCAAAACGTCCAACAGCAATGGTTCAGTTGTCCCGATATCCACCCTGTTGGAAGTAGACCAAATGTATCAACAAGAACTCTAGGAAGCAATTCCAAAATACTTATTTGCACCCTATAAGGCACGGTTCGTATAGTGCACAAACGACTGGTAAACATTATTAGCACAGAAAATTTTATTAATGAGATCAAGAGTATCAGAGTAATACCATACTCGTCCCAAATTGTCTTGAATCTCAAAGTCCCCAATGTTATAAAAAGTAGATGGTGTAACATTTGCTCCCTGAATAGCATCATAACTTGGTCTTCTATCCAAAGGTGACTGTGACAACTGTGAGAAAAAAGAAATAATGATTCAGTTGCAAGCCCGTATTATAGGGGCATCCAGAAAAAAGGACAAAAAAAGGTCGATACATTGACACGTATGGATTTCTTAGGGGACCGATAGGTATCCGTGAACCGAGATTTGGAATATCTAAGGACATACCCTGTCATTGGCTAGGAATAACAGACTAGATGAAAGAATGTAGCTCTCATGTAAATAGGATATTGATGCTCTGTGAGTTTAAAATTCCTCAAGAGTTGTTAGAAGATATAATTTTCTTCAAAGAATATAGGGGTCCGGTGTCACTATGTAGGTTAGAAATTGACCATTTGCCCAGTAGCTAAGGGTGAAACTCCTTTTCGAAATTCATGAGCATTAACAGTTTCACACCTAAAAATTGTAGGCTCTGGTTTTCTGTTCCTACAAAATGGCAATTGTTTATCATCCCACATGGATGCCACCAATTATCCTTAACCTATAGAATAAATATTAAAAGTCTTAACACCATATGAAGCTAGCATCACCAATTCATTGTATTTTTCTGTTCAATTGTCTATGCATAGTATTCTTCGTATCAAATTTTATGTTGCTGACCAAATCTATTTAGATCCCTAGAGTATTATGACTCAGAGCTATCAAGTTAAGCTGCACGTAACTGAAAATGCATCAATAAAAGCTACTTATACCTGCATGTTCATAGAATTACAACCACCAAAACGGCCAATTATGTACCAAGATCTGATGGCCTGCATATAAATTGCACAAACTAGGTTGTTGAAGCTCATCTCCCAATAAATCAAATGAAATTCAAAGGAGGTAACTTACGTCGCAAATAAAGGAAATATCCTTTGTTAACGGAGGATGGTAAAACTCAAACCATATATAGGAGTTTGAGAAATCAAATCTGCCATAAGTCAACCACAATAAACCAATTACTACAAGGACTGTAACCAGATATTTAGAAATAAGTCCATAAGAACGATGATAGGTAAACAAATTATTGCTATGTGGACTGTAAAATCGAGAGGCTCGAAAAAAAAATTACTGTGCTTTCTTTATATAGATTTAGTTTTATGTTGTGGTTCTTTAAAAAAATCATGAGGTAAACCTAATCAAACTGGCACATTAGCTATGGAAAGACAAGGAAGTGGCAAGACGGCAATGATAGAAGTAGGATGCTTGCACATAAATATATTCATATGATGCATGTATGAATATAGGTTTATCAATCTTCGTGTGGTCTAAGTATTGTTGCACATGTGCATGCGTTTGTATAAAATTTATTTGTATGTTGTATGTGGATAATACTGAGATATATCCTCCAATATGCATTGGTATAAAAGTGATGCGAACTTTAGATCTGCCTGCTTGAATCATGGTAGGATAAAGAGGAGACGTCAAAAGAGAAACTGGACCCGTGAATGAGATTTTAAAAAATGCCCGTTAAAGACCCGTTTGATAAAAAAGAAAAAAATCCAAAATTTATTAGGGTTTTCAACTTTCAATCCCGTCACTTTTATGTTTGGCCTATTTTGAATTGTCAAACAATGTCGGATTGATGCGAAATTGGTCATATTTGAAAGCTTATCGAAGTAGCTTTCCAACAAGCCAAAAAACATGCAATTCCGACAAGTATTGAAGAAGTCATGGTCAGTTTTCGGAAGCTGCACAAAAAGTGACGAATTTCAAGAATCCTAATTGAATTAGGATTAGTCTCTTTTATTATTTTATTTTAAAAGAATTAAAATATTTCTTTTATTTGAATTAGGAATTAGAGTTATACTAGGATTTCTAATTTTATACATTGGTTAGTTTATTTAAAGACTTGTAAACACTTTTATTATAACTTTTTGGTTAATGAAAATTGCTTATGCACAATTGAGAGTTCTAAACTTTCGTAAGGGTGTGATCCTCTCAAACGGAGAGAGATTCTTCGATTCCCGCTTGCGGTTTGGTGCGAGGCCAACTCTTCTTCCATCTCTATCTTCTTTAGATCTACGGTTTGCGTAAGTAGCATAATCCTAGTTATTTTATTTATTTCATAAAATTTAAAATCAACCTATTTGTTCTTCATAAATCATTATTAGCCTTTTAATTTTGTTCGGTATCAAGAGAACCCGCTTGCAAGTTCGTCCGACACCTTAAACTATCGGAGATCTAGCCGTTCATAAGAACCCTAATCTTCTAGATCCGCGATAGGGAACGTACACGAAAGTAACGCTATTTTAGGCCAAAATTTAAGCATCTAATTGGATTTCTAAAAATTTTCATGAGAAATTGTTATTTTAATTGATTAAATTAATTCTAATCCTAATATCAGCCCTAGCATTGCACTTAGTAAGTTCCCACATCAAATTGGTATCAGAGAATCAATTTAGTTTTAGGGATTAGGCGTTCATATAGGTTTTAGATTTATTTTGTTATTAATTCAGATTTGTCTAGGGTCTGTCTAGCTCGTGTCTGACTTTTGTCTGGTTTTTGTCTGATTTTTTCGTCTGACTTTCATCTGATTTTTTTTTGTCTGATTTTTGTCTGGATTTTCCATCTAATTTTGTCTAAAAAATTTCGTCTAACTTTTGTCTGAATTTTTTTTTTTTTAAGCTTTCGTCTATTTTTTTTTTGTCTAGATTTCATTTAGCCTTTATCTAATTTTGTCTTACATCGTCATGGATCTCGATAGGATAGAAGCCCTTCTTAATGATTTTGTGGCCGCCTTTCAGGCCCAACTACTAACTCACCAGGAGGATTTAAAAATCCGTCATACTCAAAACCATAGTCGGACTTCCCAACTTGAGTCAATGAGCACCTACACTAAAGGGAGCTCTAATTTATGGGTTCCACTATCGAAACCCGTGATTACTCCTCTGAATCCCCAAATTGCTACATCAATAGGAGTAAGTGTTGAGAACCCTAAACCTTGTAGTCGTAACAAGTGCTATAAGTGTCAAGGACTCGGGCAATTTGCATACCAATGCCCCACAAAATTTCTCACTCCGAATTTATTGACTAAAAGAGTGAGTCCTAAGGAGCCGGAGAATAGGGAAGTGGAAGAAGTGTACGACCCTAGTACCGTGCTGAGTGAAGAGGAGATAGAAGAAGTTGAAAAAAGTCTAGTTTGTGTTAAAGAAACTTCTATTTCCCTTATGAGTAGAGATGTTGAGTCACCCACACGTGAACCAATCAAGTCACTTGCCTATGAGTCATTGGTACCCATAGAGTTGGGTACACACGACTTGTTGGTGCCCCTTGAATTGAGTGCACGTGAGTCCATCGAACTGGGTACACAAGAACCATTAGGGTCAATTGAATCGAGTACACGTGAACCAACGAACTGGGTACACAAGAACCATTAGGGTCCATTGAATCGAGTACCCCAAAGTCTTTGGTCTTGATTGAAGCGAGTACACACGAGTTAATCGAGTTGAGTGTACATGAGCCATTAGTGCCCCTTGCGTCATTCACACATGAGTCGTTAATGTCAGTAGCATGGATCAAAATATCGTCCGATACCGATACATATCGGTTTTGGACCTCACCGATACGATACAATGGGTTTTTATCGCCCCCGTGAAAAAACAGTCAAATTATCGTTCAATGTATCGTTCGTATCGTCCATATCGTTCAATGTATCGGACGATAATTTGAAATTATTGTCTGATAATTTCAAATTATTGGTTTTAATGTTTTTTTTGTTTTTTTTTTTTTGGGAAAAAATCGGAGAGTATCGTCCGGAACCGATACGTATCGTCCGATACGTATCGGTTTTGGGGCTGGACGATACGTATCGAAAAACGAGATTTTGATCCTTGGTCAGTAGTGTCACTTACACATATGCCTATAGAGTTTGTAGATGCACATGCACCTTATTTAGGCCTAGCAATAAAACCTTCAGGCCCATTCCTTGATGCCCATCCACCTGAGCTCAATCCTATCTACTCATTGATTTCCACATACACGCTTGAGCAATATGTGAAGAAGTTAGATGGAAAAGTTTTGGGAGATCCATATTTTGTTACCAAGGTAAAGACACATCAAGCACATCAAGAGTATCTTTTTAAGTGGAAAGAAAAACCGAAAATTGATAACATTTGAACTGCAAGAAGAATGCAATCTAAGAAACATCAGGCATACCTCATCCAGTGGAAGGGTAAGCTGAATACTAGAACACACATATATTTTCTCCCAATGTCCATTCATCAAAGGTCATCAGAGTCTGCATCCACTTTTACATATTGCATTCATGAGTTACAAGCTGAGATTAAGAAAAGAATTAATTTAAAGAATGAAAAATACAAATTCTCTGCAGATTCTCACAAACGGTTCAAAGAATTTCAAGTGAGTGATTTTGTGATGGTTCGAAATAGACCCGAGCGATTCCCTCAAGGAGTTGCAAAGAAGTTACAAGATCGCAGTGTTCGACCCTATCAGATCTTGAAGCGTGTCGGTTCTAATGCTTACATCTTAGATCTTCAGTCGGATTTGGGGATTAGCACGACTTTCAACGTGGAGGACTTTGTTCCATTCCATGGCCCTTCAACGATCCCCCCTTTGAGCCTTCTACATCTTATGAACCAATAATTTTCCTACCCACATTGTTACCCCCACCTATTTGGCAAACTCGTGAGATCATCGAAGATGTGCTGGATGATCAGATTATTTCCACCAACCAAGGGGGACTTCAGAAGTATTTGGTCAAGTGAAAGAACAAGAGTGATTCAGAGAATACGTGGATTACACAAGAGTTTCAGCAAATTGACCCGATTCTCTTGGAGCTCTACCACAACTAGTATTCATTGGGAATGCATCCTTCTAACCTGGGGAGAGTTGATGGGGACGTCCGATTCAAGCCACTTCCGATCGAGGTTCCCTATATATTGTCTGTGATCACGACTGTGAATATCCATGCCAACCAAAGTTCGAGGTCGAACTTTTTCAAAGTAGAGGGGATTGATGCGAACTTTAGATCCACCTGTTTGAATCGTGGTAGGATAAAGAGGAGACGTCAAAAGAGAAAGTGGACCCGCGAATGAGTTTTTAAAAAATGCCCGTTAAAGACTCGTTTGATAAAAAAGAAGAAAATCCAAAATTTATTAGTCTTCAACTTTCAATTCCGTCACTTTTATGTTTGGCCTATTTTGAATTGTCAAACAAAGTCGGATTGATATGAAATTGGTCATATTTGAAAGCTTATCGAAGTAGCTTTCCAACGAGCCAAAAAACGTGCAATTCCGACACGTATTGAAGAAGTTATGGTCAGTTTTCGAAAGCTGCACAGAAAGTGATGAATTTCAAGAATCCTAATTGAATTAGGATAAGTCTCTTTTATTATTTTATTTTAGAAAATAAGAGTTGTTTCTTTTATTAGAAATAGGATTAGTTTCCTTATTGTTTTAGGACTTTATTGTTTTAGAAGAATTAGGATATTTCTTTTATTTGAATTAGGAATTAGAGTTATACTAGGATTTCTAATTTTATGCATTGGTTAGTATATTTAAAGACTTGTAAACACTTTTATTATAACTTTTTGGCTAATGAAAATTGCTTATGCACAATTGAGAGTTCTAAACTTTCGTGAGGGTGTGATTCTCTCAAACGGAGAGAGATTCTTCGATTCCCGCTTGCGGTTTGGTACGAGGCCAACTCTTCTTCCATCTCTATCTTCTTTAGATCTACGGTTTGCATAAGTAGCATAATCCTAGTTATTTTATTTATTTCATAAAATTCAAAATCAACCTATTTGTTCTTCATAAATCATTATTAGCCTTTTAATTTTGTTCGGTATCAAGAGAACCCGCTTGCGAATTTGTTCGACAGCTTAAACTATCGGAGATCTAGCCGTTCATAAGAACCCTAATCTTCTAGATCCGCGATAGGGAACGTAAGTAACGCTATTTTAGGCCGGAATTTAAGCATCTAATTGGATTTCTAAAAAAATTCATGAGAATTTGTTATGAGAAATTGTTATTTTAATTGATTAAATTAATTTTAATCCTAATCTCAGCCCTAGAATTGCATTTAGGAAGTTCCCACATCAAAAAGTCTGACAAAATAGAGTACAAATTCATGTTATCGAATATGACTTTGCTTTGTCCAATATTGAATTTTAACACCTGTATAATCCAAAACCAAAAGATACAATACGATACGTCTCACCATCGGAACTGAATGGGAGGGGCCCCTGATATTGAAATTCTAAACCTTGTTGTACCATATAACTATGAATTCAAATGTACTTACATATACATACTTGTCCCATATATATATATACTAATAAAAGTGCGCATGCGTTGCACGTGTTGATCTATAAAATTATTAAAAAAATAAATATGTTTTTGATATTTTTATGGAGATCATTTTTCTTTCAATCATTGACACAATAGATCTTGAGATCATGGTCCTATCACCATACGGTAAGATTTTGATTCCATGTGATAGACCTCCTGAAAAGTGATTCAAAGAACCACGCTTGATAATACATCCATGATCATGTGAATTTTTGAGATGTGTGTCACATGAAATCAAAGTATGACCATTTGATTGTAGGCTCATGATCTCAAAATCTATTATGTCGAAAAATTTAATGAAATGATCTCCATCAAGTAGTCTCAACCACGGTTCAAATGCATAAACTTATGCACTGTTGATGGCTTTGAATAGGTGGTGGAGATCATTTTTTGTCTCAAACATCAACACAATAGATTTTGAGATCATGGTTCACCATCACACAATATTATTTAATTTCATGTGCTAGGCCACCCGAAAAGTGGTTCAAGCATAACATTTGATGTACGCCCATAATCAGATTCCTTTTTTAGAATATGCGTCATGTGGAATCAAAATTTGTTCGTTTGATGATACATTGATGATCTCAAGATCTATTATGTTGAATATTTGGATGAAAATGATCTCTATCGTATGTTAAATGAGATGATAGAGATCTTTTTTCGTCTCAATCTTAAATAAAAATAAATCTTGAGATCATGGCCCCACCATCAAATGGTAAGATTTGGATTTCACATGACAAACCTCTTGAAAAGTGATCCGTGAACCATATTTTATTAGCCTCATGATCATGTTCCTATATTGGGATGCGCACCACGTGAAATCAAAATATGACAGTCTGATGGTAGGCCCATGATCTAAGATATATTATGGTGAAGATTTGGATGAATAAAAATCCCCCCCTCATATAAATTTAAAAAGAGAAATGGGAAGATGCATCTGAATGAAGGTGTGGAGTGCTGCATCCGGATGCCACGTGGCATGATCAATTCAAAACAACACCCGTTTTGAGTTGATCAGTCTGGACATGACTTTAAAAACTTCAACTTTTTTGGCTTCCATTTGATGAATCAAAGATAAAGTGACCTCCAAACCAACTAAGTCCATTGATTTTGAGTACCTTTGAGCAAATTTTCGATGTTGATTATGCATCCGATCATGTGCCCAATTTTTTTGTGTAGTACTTGATCAATCATTAGATTACAACCTTTAAATCAGACGGCTCAAATTGTATTTTCACATGGCATAATTTCCCAAAATATCAAGCCTTTCTTTTAAACCATATGCAAAAGCTCACTACTATGGTACAAGTAATGGCTCCATCAAATTTTATATTAGACCACGGCTCTCTCTCTCTCTCTCATAAGGTTCTTAAAGACGTTTCTTTTTATAATAAGGTACCTTTATTTTCAACTCTAAGAATCTTGAAATTTTGGTCCTAGCATGAGACTGTCAGATTTTGATAGTATGCCCATGATGTCAAGACCCCTTATGCTTGAGTGTGATATAGGTCATGTGATTTTAGAGTCATATTTTAAATTAGTGTGCCATGTGGAATAAAATTATGATCGTCTACTGATATGCCCATGATTTCAAGATCAACTTTTTGAAAGATTGGGGTAAAAAATTATCTCCATCCTATGATTCAAAGCGATCAATGCATGGAGGTTAGATAAGGCCCTATTCAATAGAAATCTTGGGGTAAATTTTTTATTTTACTTTCCATTGGGTGGTTTTAAAGGAAAAACACGAGAAGTTCCAAAAGTAAAATTTAAAGTCTAGTTTTAAGCAAGAGAGATTTTAGGAGATATTAAATAAAGAGAGCAATTACTTGCACTCGCTTTTTAAGTGATTGCACCTAGGTTTAAAAAAAGATTGTATTTAGGGACATGTGACATGTGAAAACGCAATCTGGGCTGACTAATTTAAAGTTCATGATCTATAGATCCTTAGTGGATCAGATTGGCATGAAATATAATCTTCATCATGTGATTAAATATAGTCAAAGGCTATTATTTGATTCAACGGTTGACAACAATAGATCATATGATAAATATCGTGTTTTGCTCCAATCTTTTCTACTAAGGATCTATAGATCATGAACTTTAAATAAGACGACCTAGATTGCATTTTCACATGTCACATGTCCCAAAATTACAAAGTCTTCCTTTAACTTCGGTGCAATCACTTAAGCATCGTGTGCAAGTAATGGCTCCATAAATAAAACGGTGGAGTGATTTTAGGAGATATTTATGATTTCGGATTCTTAGGCTATTTTTTTTTTCTCATTTAAATGTCTAATTTTAAGCCAGATAAATCTCAGGAGATATTAAATAAAGCGGTGGAGTGATTTTAGGAGATATTTATAAAATAAAGGAAAAAGTCTTGCAATGGAATTAAGATTTTATTTTCTTTATTAAATTATAGGGGTATATAAGGAGTTATTTTAGGGGTAGATTAGGTTAATGAGGGGTATTTTGTTCCAAAATTATGGAAACACAAGATTGACAGAAAGTGGAGAATTATTCGTGCTTATATATATATATATATATATATATATATATATATATATATATGTGTGTGTGTGTGTGTGTGTGTGTGTGTAAGTAACTACGTATGCATGTATGGATACACATGCATAGACATCTATTTATCTATGTATAAGTACATAGAGAGATGTGTGTACATATGATGCTTGAACTGCCATATATATATATATATATATATATATATATATATATATATATATATGTGTGTGTGTGTGTGTGTGTGTGTGTGTAAGTAACTAAGTATGCATGTATGGATGCACATGCATAGACGTCTATTTATCTATGTATAAGTATATAGAGAGATGTGTGTACATACAATGCTTGAACTGCCATATATATATATATATATATATATATATATATATATATATAGAGAGAGAGAGAGAGAGAGAGAGAGAGAAAGAGAGACCCGGGACTATGCGTCTGAATGCATCTCTAAGCGCTGCACTTGGTCCCCATCACGAGGATTGGGTGCCACGGCAAGTTGGACAAGATCTATCAGGGGCTATAAAAAAAATTGCATGATCTAATGCATATCCACTGTTGAAAATGTGGTCAAAGGTGCTCAAATTTAATACACGAGGTTGTTTGGGTGTTACCATATCTTTGACCAATGAAATGAGGGCCAAAAGAGTTTTAAAAAGTAACAACCCAAATTGGCGGCACGTGATCTGGCACCCGGACGCAGCATTTTTGGGCTGTGTCCAGGTGCATATCCCTGCCGCTCATATGTATTTGGTGGCCTGCTCTCAAGGTCTAGGTAAAGTAACTTCACTTAGACCCATGCTAGTTGGCTGCCACGCGGATTACATGAATGGCTGCCACGTGAATGAGCGGGTTGATGACCAACAAAAAGAATTCATAAAACAATTATATATATCCCCACAGCAATGGTCGACAAATGTTGATTACTATTTTACCGCTGATTTGGGGATTATACAATATAGATTTGGTGGCTTGTACACAGAACAAAGCTGTATAAGAAGCATATTTTATACATGTATCAAAATTAAATTGGGGCTTCATCCCCCACTCTGCTATATGTGGCTACGCCCCTGTCCACAGTCAACGGTGTTAACCATGCCAAACTGCATGGTGAAACTATATTTGGTCTCACCGTTCATTTTTTTTTGCACAGTTGATTCATTTGATAGCGTGTTTTTTTTTTTTTTCTTTTTTTCAATAGTCCTCATCCTCATCATTGAGCTGCTCTTCACGTGGCACCCAATCATGTAATTGGGTGCACCATGGATCATAATATCGTCCAATACCGATACATATCGATTTTGGACTTGAACGATACAATACATTGGGTTTTTATCGCCACCCTTAAAAAACAGTCAAATTATCGTTCAATGTATCGTTCGTATTGGACGATAATTTGAAATTATTGTCCGATAATTTCAAAATATTGGTTTTGTTGTTTTGTTTTTTGGGACCGGTATCGGTTTTAGGGACGAACGTGTAAAAAACCGAGATTTTGATCCATGGGGTGCACTGTGGGCCTAGGTATGTTACCTAGACCATGAGAACAGGCTACCTTTACCCTATATATATATACTAGTGGACCCTGCACGTGCGATGCACGTGAGAGCCGTTTATTTGGAAAATGAATAGTTACAATGTAAATTTAAAAAATATTTTTTGCATTTAAAAAAGAAATCATTGGGCACCGAAATTTCGGTTTGGTTGGGACCGAAACCGAATCCATTTTTTTCACTGAAATTTTGGGATTTCGGCCACAAATCCCAGACAAAATTTTGGCCAAAATGTGGTGGGCCAGGCCAAAGTTTCAGTGCCAATACTTTTTTGTGCTTTGTTTTAAAACCCAAAATTATCGGCTTTCAAAATATCGGCCAATAATTTGGTGATTAGCAAATTATCGGCCGAGAATTTGAAGGCCGCGATTTTTGACCAAAAATTTTGGGATTTCGTTTCGGTGGGGTCCAAAACCGATGCATTTCAGTCGAAATTTTGATCCATGACCCCAACTAAAATAAAGTACTTATCGTTTGGGATGAAGGTGTCAAACTCAGTATTGAGTATCGGTCCATGGAGGATGAGAAATCGAATCCGATACCTATCGGCCATTTTAAAAAAAAATTAAAAACGTAAGGTGTCGGCGCAAACCGATATGTATCGGCCGATACCCAATACATATTGGCCGATACAGGCCCGTATCAAACGATATTGATACCAAGTTGGAGGACCGAGAAGTATCAGAACCGATACGTATCGCCGTTATGTATCGGTATCGCCCAGGACGTCATACCTCATAGCATGGATCAAAATTTCGACCGAAATCCCAATATTTCAGCAGAAACGAATTGGTTTTGAGCATAAAATTTTGGGATTTTGGCAAAATCGAGCAAATTTCTAGAAATATTGTAGGCAAATTTGGTGCCCATATATATATATATATATATATATATATATATATATATATATATATATATATATATATATATATATATATATAAATAATTTGTTTTATTATTTTTTTATTTTTTAAACCCAAAATTATCGGCCGATAATTTGAAGGCTGATAATTTTCGGTGTAAAAAAAATAAAAAAATTAATCATTAGGCACTGAAATTTCAGTGAAAATTTCAGTTCCCATATATGTGTGTGTATATATATATATATATATATATATATATATATATATATAATTTGTTTTATTATTTTTTTATTTTTTAAACCCAAAATTATCGGCCGATAATTTGAAGGCTGATAATTTTTGGTGTAAAAAAAATTAAAAAATTAATCATTGGGCACTGAAATTTCGGTTCCCATATATGTATATATAAACCCAAAATTATCGGTCGATAATTTGATGATTAGCAAATTATCGGCCGAGAATTTGAAGGCCGTGATTTTTGACTGAAAATTTCAGGGTTTTCGTTTCGGTGAGATCCGAAACCGATGCGTTTCGGCCGAAATTTTGATCCATGACCCCAACTAAAATGAGTGTTTATCATTTGGGATCGAGATTGGTATATCAATCTATGGAGGACCGATATTTAATCAACCGAATACGACGGCCCCTTGTGAAAAAAAAAATACCCAAGGTCTCGCCACAAACCGATACGAGCCTGTATCAGCCGATACCAAGTTGGAGGACCGAGAAATATCAGAACCGATACGTATCGGTTTGGTGAAAAACCAATATGTATCGCCGTTATGTATCGGTATCGCCCAAGATATCATGCTCATACATGGATCAAATTTCTACTAAACGAATCGGTTTGAACCCTTCCGAATTTCGATTTTGGAAAATCCGGACGAATCAGATATTTAAATTTCGGCCAAAATCTTGTGGTCCAAGCCGAAATTTCAATGCCGAAATTTTCTTTTTTTAAAAACTCAAAATTATTGGCCGATAATATGATGATTAAATATCTACCGATAATTTGATGATTAAATATCGACCAATGATCTTTTTTTAATAACCCAAAATTATTGGCCGATAATATGATGATTAAATACTGACCGATAATTTGATGATTAGCAAATGATAGGCCAATAACTTCAAATTATCGGCCGAAAATTTTGTGTTTAAAAAAAAAAAATCATTGGGCACCGAAATTTCGATGGAAATTTCTGTTTCGGTTGGGACCGGTTAAGAAAGAGTTTGCTAAAAACCAAAAACCTTAAGAAAGAGGGTTTGCTAAAGACCAAAGAGTACCTTTAAATCCACCCACCAAATCTTTGAGTTCACCCACGTTGAAACACATTGACTACGTTGAATCAGACGATGGAGATCGTTTGTCGTCCCAATCTTTCCCACGATGGATCTTGAGATCATGGGTGTAGCATCAACCAGTCGGTTTTTTTATTTCATGTGATACACACCCAAAAAAGTGACCTTAAAATCAATTTTGAGTGTGCACGTGATGTTATCACTTTTCTAAGATGTGTGCTACGTGAATAAAACATTGATCTTCTGATAGTACTCCCATGATCTCAAGATCCATCATGTGAAAGATTGGGAGGATAAACGATCTCCCTCATCTAATTGCACGCAGCCCATGTGTTTCAGTGTGGGTGAACTGAACGATTCGGTGGGTGGATTTAAAGAAACCAAAAATCAAAACAATCAAAAGTGGAAATTTTTGTCTTGTAGCGATAGAACCCAAAAATAGAAGTGGAGATTTTGTCTCTTTGCTTTGCTTTTTGAGGGTTTGCTAACATAAACCAGAAACCACAAAATAAATTGCTTTGCTGTTTTTGAGGATTTGCTAACATAAACTATGAAGGTTTGCTAACATACACTATAAACCATTGGGTTTTGTCTTGTAGCGATAGAACCGTAAAACCAATAGAACCGAAATTTGTCGTTTGCTTCCCTCTTTTTAAAGGTTATATATATATATATATATATATATATATATATATATATATATATATATATATATATATATATAATCCTTCGAGCAGTGAATTGGATCTGATGAGTGGTAACAACTAGCTCCTTTGCAGGATGGGTATCCGCCCTACCTGGTTACCAACCAATTCCTAGTTGAGGGATAAATAAATAAATATATATATATATATATATATATGAGAAATGGGAATATGCATTTGGACGCATAGCTGACCATATGTGTTTGAATGCTAGATCACATGCCACGTGGCACGTGATCACGAGTTACACCCATCCTGGTTCACCCAGCACCTTAAGGTTTTAAGAAAAAAAGTTTATTTTTTGACCATTTTGCCCTTCAAAACTCAAGTCAAAGTCTCCCATATGCCGCCTAAACTTGGTGCATTGAATTTTTGCACCTTTGACTAACATTTGATGGTGGATAAATACCAAGGATCAAAATTTCGAGTAAAAGTTTGGCAAAATTTGAACCGAAATTTCCGCCGAAAACTGAAAATTTGGCTGAAATTTTGGATCCCATACAAATTTGGACCGAAATTTCGGTCCAAATTATCGTTTCGGTGGGGACCAAAACCGATAATTTCGGCCGAAATTTTGATCCTTGATAAATACCCTATCAATTTTTTTAGAATGGACCTGATCGACCTTGGGCAAGAACCATGTGTCGAATATATATATATATATATATATATAGGATAATGATCACCTGACTCGAGTCAGTCACACTCGAGTCATGAGTGACTCGAGCAGGAGACCGTCAGATTGTGGTCAAACGTTAACCGCGAGGTGATCTAACGGTCACCCGCTCGAGTCATGCGTGACTCAAGTCACGTGATCATTACCCATATATATATATATATATATATATATATATATATATATATATATATATATATAGAGAGAGAGAGAGAGAGAGAGAGAGAGAGAGAGAGGAGCATATTTTATGTTTCTATAAATGTTGTGCTAATGTTTATAACTGCGCTTTTCATTAATAAGATAACTAAATAAAAAGCAATTGTTTGTGTGTATCTTGTGTAAGAAATAAGGGTGGGAACTTACTTGTTGAACGTAACTTTCATAGGTATTGCAGACCCCATTTTAGTATGTAGTATTTTGTTTCTTTTCTTCCTTATTCTGCCCTCCACCTAGAAGCCCCCCATTTATAATTGAAAAAGAAACCAAGAAAATGTTAGAACAGACTGATATTTTTCAAACAAAAACCTCCCAAACATATAAAAAACTAAAAGATTTAATATATATATATATATATATAACACACACACATACATAGAGAGAGAAAGAGAGAGAGAGAGAGAAAGAGAAAGATTCGTTAAGGACCAAAAGAACATGAATTTTTCCAAAAAAAAAAAGAAAAACAATAACAACAATACAAGTAACTATATTTAAGAAACCATGATATTTTATATAAAAAACTCCAAAAGAAATTAAAATAATTACACATATGAAAAGGAATGAAACTCATACAAAAACTTTTTAAAAAATGCTAAATTTTTTTTTTCTCAACAGAAATTCCAAACAATTAAATAATCACTCAAAAACCATTTTCATACCAAAACAATAATTCCAGAAAAATGAAAATTTACAAACAACCCTTTTTCCCAAGAAAGCAAATAATTTAAAAGCCTTAGAACATAGGGATTTCCAATTAGCCCTAGAAATTTGGATTTCTTTATAATTGTGATATGAATTTCTAGAGGTTAGAATGGGCTACAATTGGTAGGGATTTATAATTGGATTTCTTTATAATTGAGATAGGGACTTCTAATTAGCCCTAGAACTCTAATTGTTTAATGCTTTCCACCCAATATGGATCTTCAACAGTTTAGGAGTCTAGTTGGATCAGTCTCTCAGCAAGTTTGGAATGGGCTAGAGTTGGTTCCACCTTATTTGATCGCAACCACAAATCACAAGCTTGGAGTTGTCACAACCTCTGTAAATCTCATGCAAGAGGAACTTGAGTCCTTTATACAAAAGTAGAACATGGGAGCTCCTCTTCCACTCTTTGCTGCTTTAAATTTCCATTTGACACCTCAACATACAGATGGATTAAGCAGCCATCAGATAGAGGCAATGCTTTTACGAACAACTAAACTAGAGTTGCCCTTATTCGATGGGAAAGGAACATGGGTCAAAATACCGGGTATCGGATACGTACCGTCCGAGCTCAAAACCGATACGTATCGGACGATACATATCGGAATAGTAAAATACCGGACGATACATTCAATGTATCGTCCGGGTATATGCATACAAAATGGCGATACGGTGCATTGAATGTACCGTAGCGTCCCGATCAAAACCGATCGTGACGTCCGTCACGTGTCGTATCCGAATTTTGACCCATGGAAAGGAATCAACAAGCTGACATATTGTATATGGAGGTATTTTTCATTTAACTAGAGTTTCTGACGCGGGACAACGACCCTAAAATGCGGAATATGATTTTAATGCAGATTTTGCCGAAATTAACTCAAGTTTAATCGCAAAATTACGTTTGATACCTTTAGGGTTTGCAGAATTTTGATGGGTAGATCACACGAGATCCAGAGAGGGTCCAGTCCAATGCGCAAGTACGTTTAGAGTTGAGGCGAGATCGGCCTAGAGATAGTACTCTAGCTTTTCCAGGCTTAGGCGCTCATCTTTGGTCCGATGTAGATTCACGGATTCCAAATTGAGTTGTGAAAGGGATTTGCGGTTTGCAATAGGCTTATGGTTTTTGGATCGGTTTATGGTTTTAGAAAGGGTGTAGGCTATGTTTGATGTAGGGTTTCAAAAGGGTTTAGGGTTTTGGGATCGCACGGTAGTAATTAGGCTAAGGTTTAGAAAAGCACGCAGAGATTTAGATAGCAAATATAATAGAGAAGATAACAATGGCTTTGGGAATCACTCCCTTGGCCTCACACCAAACCCATCGCGGGGAAGAAGGCTCTCTCTTCACAAAGCAAAAGCTCTCATTCAATAATCAATCAACTAATTACATTGTTTAGCTTAAGGACCTTATATAGGAGGTCTTACAATAAAAGAAAACCCTAAAACGAATATTAAATAAAAGACGATTAAACCCTTACCACAAAAGTTCGAAATTAGAAATTTAAAACAACTAAAACAGCTTTATACGATTTCGACTGATCGAAAATGAAACTCGATCGATCAAAATACATATATATTAAAATATCGCCGTCGACATTCGATCAATTGAATATAATTTCGATCGATCGAAATATTCGATCGATCGAGTATATAATTCGATCGATCGAAACTCCAGAACTTGAGTTTTTCCTCTCGCTGTTGTTTTCCAAACTTGGGTTCCCCATCAGTTTCCCTTATGATGATGATGATGATGAAGAAGAAGAAGAACAAAACAAAAACAAAGTTCATTCAACGCACTCATCTTGTGGGATGCCAAAGAAGAGAATCTGAACGAGATAATAAAACTTTTAGGGCCAAACCCTCATCGCAGGCTACATCAAAAATTCTTTTATAAACTCCATCATCTTCTGTTTTTAAAATTTTCAAGGCAGAACCCCATCTTCCTCATCCTACTTCAGAAATTGTTTTATAAACTCCACCATCTTCTTCTTTGTCTTCTTTTGTTGGCCGCCACTTTAGTGAATTGGACTAGAGATTTTGGGTCTAGGGTTTCCTAGTGAGAAAGTAATATATAGAAAATAG
Source organism: Chloranthus sessilifolius (assembly GCA_021018995.1). Lineage (NCBI taxonomy): Eukaryota > Viridiplantae > Streptophyta > Magnoliopsida > Chloranthales > Chloranthaceae > Chloranthus > Chloranthus sessilifolius. Next base: position 40,667,066 of record CM037593.1, read on the forward strand.
AGGAAAATGCTAAAGTAGCTGTAATACTAAGCTTTTCAATTTGTATCGTTAGTAGAGGGTGAATATGAAATTTGCTAAAAGAGATACAAATGAGTTAGGCTTGAACGAGCTTGATTTAGCCTACTCACATGCGTACCATAATGATAGATGGGGTTGAAAACCAGCGCCAAGCCCGACATGTCTAATTGTTCGGCTTTCTTCTATAGACCTGGCATGGACCAATGAGGACAGATATTATTATTCGAGCCTGGCCGGAAGCAGGCCTGCCAGCAAAACCTGACTTTCCAGCCAGTCTAGTGGAAACCTTACAACCAAATGAGAAAATCATATAAAGGCTATTGTAACTAAAGTTCTGACGGGGACGCCACATACATGGACATCGGATTTTGACCACATCGTTTTTATTGGCGTCGGAAGAAGCGTAGAGGAAGCCCGAGTACTGTAGCCTCATAAGAGAAATGGACACAAACAGCAAGAAGAACAACGCCGCAAAGAGCCCTCGTGCGAAGCGTCGCCATGAAGAGCGATGATAATCTCGACGCGAAGCCACGAGACGACTTTAAAGTCGCGCGGCGATCGGTCGATCACTAAGGTGACAATCGGCGATGACAATCTCGCTCAAGCGAGCCTGACACGACTTCGACGGATTTTATGCTAAACTTCCCTTTTTGTGTTTTATTAATTTTAGAACTCTTTATTTGAACTTAATTATTGGTAACCTATATAGAGGCTTGTAAACACCTTTTAGTTAGTTGATTGATTATTTGAATGCTTTTATGCTTGAGTAATCTTTGCCTGAGATGGGTTTGGTGTGAGGCCAAGGGAGTGATTCCCAAAGCCATTGTTATCTTCTCTATTCTATTTGCTATTTCTCGATCTGTGATTGCTTTCTAAAACCTTAGCCTAATTGTTTCCTTGCTTTCCCAAAACCCAAAACCCTTTTGAAACCTTAATTCAAACATAGTCAACACCCGTTCCAAACCATAAACCGATCTGAAAACCATAAGCCTATTGCAAACCGCAAATCTCTTTCACAACCCAACTTGGAATCCGTGAATCTACATCGGACTGAAGACGAGCGCCTAAGCCTGGAAAAAGCTAGAGTTCTATCTCTAGGCCGATCTCGCCTTGACTCGAAAAGTACTTGCGCATCGGACTGGATCCTACATGGATCGCATGTGGTCTACCCATCAAAAATTCTGCAAAACCCTAAAGGTATCAAAGATAATTTTGCGATTAAACTTGATTTAATTTAATTAATTTCAGCAAAATTTGCAGAAAAATTATATTCCGCATTTTAGGGTCGTTGTCCCGCATCAATTTTGGTATCAAAGCCCTAGGTTTTCTAGGTTAGGGCATCTTTGCTTGTCATATTTATTTTATTGCATTGTTTTTCCTTTTTGAGTCCATATTGCATTCCATATTAGAATCCTAATAGACTTTGTGATCACGATGGCTTCGGATGAGGTTCTTAATACTCTTAGAGCTATGAGAGAGGAATTGGGTGCGATTAATGCACGTCTGAATACCATGGTGATCACAAAGTTGAGATTCTAAAGGAGTTAGTAATGATAGATTACGTGATCGAATCAACCAACTGGAAGCGATAGGTGGGCTGGAAAATCAACACCAAGAGCATGAGTGTCCTCACTTTGAACGTACTAGTCGCCAAGACAACCGGAATTATAGGGATCATGGTAGAGATGACTATGACCCCGAAGTTCAACTCCTTAAGAACGTCCAAGTTTAGATTCTGACTTTCGATGGAAGAATGAACCCTACCGTCTTCCTCGATTGGCTTTCTGACATGGACCAATACTTTGATTGGTATGCCATGAATGACGACCGTTACGTTAGACTCGCTAAGATGAAATTGGTTGGTCAAGCTCGGCTTTTCTAGCTCACTGTCGAGCGCATCAGGGTAAATGCGGGTTGTCCTCCCATTACCCGCTGGGACGACATGAAGGAATGACTTACTGAGAAGTATGTTTCTTTATCATACCACCAACGCTTCCTCGACCGGTGGCAAAATTTACGCCAAGGTGGTATGCCCGTGACCAATTATATTGCCAAATTCGAAGAGTTCATGATGAGGGCAAAAGTATCGGAAGACCCTGAAATCACTCTCTCTAGATTCCGCACCGGATTACGACTTGATTTGCAAAAAGAGTTTATTTCTCACCCCGTGGAAACTCTTGAAAGATGTTATGCCGTTGTGCAAGATCTTGAACGGTACTTGAAAACTACGGTGGTGAAGAGGACCGAGTCACAATATAGCGGTAAACGATCAAGTGAGGGACGATTTAATCATCCTCCCAAACCTACACAACCCGCCCCTACCAATTCAAGGTTTGAAAGGGGAAAAAGTGTAGTCGGAGAATCCTCAAGGGTTAATTCTCAAGTAAAGTGCTATAAATGTCATGGGATGGGACACTTTGCCGCCCAATGCCCCTACGAAAGAACCCCAAAGGACTCTCTTCATCGAGGGAGAGGAGGAAGATGATGAGGTAGTGATTGAAGAGGAAGTAATTGAACCGGTTGGCACACCCAGTGATGAGGAGGGTGATGCTATTGGTCATGCTTTAGTTGTGAGGTGTGCCCTTGCACAGCCTCAACGGGATGAAAAGGATGACTGGAGAAGGGAGAACATCTTCTACACCTTTGCCAAATTTGGTGAAAAGAATTGCAGGGTCATCGTGGATAGCGGCAGTTATACTAACGTAATATCAACTCATGCAGTACGCCGCTTAGGGCTTACACCTGAAGCCCACCCGAGACCTTATAAAGTCGCATGGGTCAATTCTTCATCCATTCCCGTGTCGAAAAGGTGTCGTGTATCGATTCAATTAGGTTCTTATTCGGACACCTTATGGTGTGATGTGGTGCCGATGGATGTGGGCCATATCATTTTGGGAAGGTTGTAGCTCTACGACATAGACGTGACTCTTTCTGGTCGATCAAACATATGCACGCTCATGCATAAGGGCAAAAAAATTACTTTACACCCTTTGCCTCCCAAAACACCATCGACCAACACCGTCGAAAAGAAGGGCGAATCTTCTAAAGCCGTTAATATTATGAGTCCTTCTGAGTTCGAGAAAGCATCGTTAGATGAGAGTGTGGTGTACGTAGTTGTCACTGTTAAGAGTGCACCCGAATCAGAGAGTGCGTGTCCCAAGGAGGTTGAGTCGATTTTAAAAGAGTTTACGGATGTCTTCCCTGAAGACTTACCAAACGAACACCCTCCCCTACGTGATATCTAACACGCCATAGACTTGGTTCTCGGATCTACCTTACCGAACCTGCCCCACTATAGGTTGAATCCGGTTGAACCCACCGAGTTAACTCAGCAAGTCCATGAGCTCCTTCAGAAGGGGTTCATCCAAGAGAGCATGAGCTCCTGTGTCGTACCTGCCCTACTCACTCCTAAGAAAGATGGTACGTGGCGCATGTGTGTGGATAGCCGTGCGATCAATAAGATTACGGTTATGTATCGATTTCCATACCAAGGCTCAATGATATGCTCGATATGATGATTGGTGCCACTATCTTTTCAAAGATAGACCTTAAAAGTGGCTACCATCAAGTCCGCATCTGCCCCGGTGATGAGAGGGAAACCGCCTTTAAGACTAAGGATGGTCTTTATGAGTGGATGGTCATGCCATTTGGGCTTTCTAACGCCCCGAGTACTTTCATGCGACTCATGACCCAAGTGTTGAGGTCGTTTCTAGGCAAATTCCTTGTTTATTTCGATGACATCCGATCTCTGAGTCATGACAAGGAACAACACTTGACCCTTAGACTGGTTTGTGAAACCCTCAAGGGCAAGAGGTTGTTTGCAAATCTCAAGAAATGCACCTTCATGCAACGATCTGTTGTTTTCTTGGGATTTATTATCTCGGCTGATGGAATGATCGCGGACTCCGAAAAGGTTAAAGCCATTGTGGAGTGGCCCGAACCTAAGAACATACATGATGTCCGCAGCTTCCGTGGCTTGGCTACTTTCTATCGTCGCTTCATCAGAAGCTTTAGCACCATTATGGCCCCAATTATAGATTGTATGAAAAAAGGGGACTTTAAATGGAAAAAATGGCGATAAAAGCCTTTGCTGAGATCAAACAACGAATGAGTAGTGCACCCGCCATGCGATTGCCGAACTTTTCCAAAGTCTTTGAAGTCGCATGCGACGCATTGGGTGTAGGCATAGGAGGAGTGCTTGACCAAGAGGGTCACCCCATGGCCTATTTTAGTAAAAAACTTAACGAGGCAAAGCAAAAATACTCCACCTATGACAAGGAGTTCTATGCGGTCTTTCAATCTCTTTGGTATTGGAAACATTACCTTAGACCACAGGAATTTGTACTGCTCTCTAGCCATGAAGCCTTACGCTTTCTTGCTTCACAGAAGAAGTTGAACCCAAGGCACGTGAAGTGGGTTGAGTACCTTCAAGGGTTCACATTTGTGCTAAAGCATAAGGCCGGTGCTGAAAATAGGGCCGCTGATATACTTAGTCGGCGAGTGGTGACTTTGCGCACAATGAGCACCGAGGTCGTCGGGTTCCAAAAATTAAAGGATGAGTACCTCGAGTGCCCAGATTTTGGGGTTGAGTACACTGCTCTCCTTAGTAACCCGACCGGCACACACTCCGTGTACACCATCCAAGATGGGTACTTGTTCAAAGGTAATTGCCTTTACATCCTTCGCACTTCATTGTGTGACTTTCTTATTTGGGAGTTACATGCTGGAGAGATCGTAATAAAACTGTTGCGCTCGTAGAGGATAGGTTCTTTTGGCCTAGCCTAATGAGAGATGTCGCTCGGGTCGTTAAACATTGTCGTACTTGCCAAGTGTCAAAACAGACCAAACAAAATATCGGCTTGTACACTCTGTTCCCTGTGCCACACACACACCGTGGCAAGACCTCTCTATGGATTTCGTGCTTGGACTTCCTAAGACCCTTAGGAAGCACGACTCCATCTATGTCATAGTGGACCGATTTTCCAAAATTGCCCACTTCATTCCTTGTTCCAAAACCTCCGGTGCGTCTCATATTGCTAAACTATTTTTCGCAGAGGTAGTGCGTCTTCATGGGTTGTCCAAAACCATTGTGTCTGATAGGAATGTTAAATTCACTAGTTATTTTTGGAAGACCCTTTGGCACATGATGGGCACATTGCTCCAATTCTCTACAGTTTACCACCCTCAAACGGATGGCCAAACCGAAAGCACTAATAGGAGCCTTGGGAATCTCCTTCGTAGTCTTATCAGTGATCATGTTAGGACCTGGGATACCATCTTACCCACAGCTGAGTTTGCATATAATAATTCTGTCAATAGGTCCATAGGCATGAGTCCTTTTGAGGTAGTGCATGGTCAAAGTCTGCCGATGCATTTGCACAACATATTCATAGCTTGCATGCCGAAATTAAACAGAAAATTAATTCAAGCAATAGTCAATATAAATTATCTGTAGATGCTCACAGGCGTTCTAAAGAATTTCACGTAGGTGATTATGTGATGGTCCGAGTTAGGCCTGAGCGGTTCCCATCGGGATCCGCAAAGAAGCTCCAATCTCGAGGCGATGGTCCTTTTAGAATTTTGGCTAAGAGTGGTCCTAATGCATACGTGCTCGAGCTTCCTCCAAGTACGGGGGTTAGTTCAGCGTTCAACGTGGAGGACTTGGTTCCTTATTTGGATTTCACCCCACCTCCTGAAAATCCACTCCAGCCATCGTCTAGTCCCAGTCCCAACCCAACCTTGCAACCTCTACCACTTCCTTCCCCAAGCAGACAGAGAATAGATGAAATAGAGGATATAATCAACGATCATGTCATCTCTACACATGACGGGGGATTCCAGAAGTACTTAGTTAAATAGGTCGGCAAACCGGAGTCCGAAAACACTTGGATCCACGAGAATGAGGTTCACCGATTGAACCCCGATCTGATTGACATCTACCACGAGCGCGTTTCATCGGTGATGAAACCTATTTGGTCCGGGGGAATTGACGGGGAAGCCACATACATGGACATCGGATTTGGACCACATCGTTTTTATCGATGTCGAAAGAAGCGTAGAGGAAGCCCAAGTACTGTAGCCTCAGAGGAGAAACGGACACAAACAGCTAGGAGAATAACGCCGCAGAGAGCCCTCGCGCGAGCGAGCCCTTGAAGTCGCGCGAGCGATAATAATCCTCGCGCGCGAGCTACAAAGACAACTTTAAAGTCGCGCGAGCGGTCACTTAAGGTCGCGTGAGCGAGTATCGCATGAGCGATGATAATCCTCGCTCGAGCAAGCTATGGCACGACTTCAGACTGGATTTTATGCGAAACTTCCTTTTTTTGTATTTTATTAGTATTAGAACTCTTTTATTTCAAACTTAATTATTGGTGGCCTATATATAGAGGCTTGTAAACACCTTTTAGTTAGTTGATTGATTATTTGAATGCTTTTATGCTTGAGTAATCTTTGCCTGAGATGGGTTTGGTGTGAGGCCAAGGGAGTGATTCCCAAAGCCATTGTTATCTTCTCTATTCTATTTGCTATTTCTCGATCTGTGATTGCTTTCTAAAACCTTAGCCTAATTGTTTCCTTGCTTTCCCAAAACCCTAAACCTTTTTGAAACCCTAATTCAAACATAGCCAACATCCGTTCCAAACCATAAACCGATCCGAAAACCATAAGCCTATTGCAAACCGCAAATCCCTTTCACAACCCAACTTGTAATCCGTGAATCTACATCAGACCGAAGACGAGCGCTTAAGCCTGGAAAAAGCTAGAGTTCTATATCTAGGCCGATCTCGCCTCGACTCAAAAAGTACTTGCACATCGGACTAGACCCTACCTGGATCGCTTGTGATCTACCCATAAAAAATTCTGCAAAATCCTAAAGGTATCAAAGATAATTTTGCGATTAAACTTGATTTAATTTCATTAATTTCGGCAAAATCTGCATAAAAATCATATTCCGCATTTTAGGGTCGTTGTCCCGCGTCAAGTTCATTGATGCCTTATGCTTTCAATTTACATCAAGTTAAATTGAAAATTTCACTACGGCTCTCACTAAGTAGCACTAGACAAGCTCCATGTAAGACTAATCAAGCCCAATTCAAATAGTTAGCGAATCAAACCTTTCAATTAAGTGAACAATTCTGTCAGTTGCATCATTAGTGGGTTGAGGAGGAATCTGCCACAATCTAGGAATGTGTAAACCCACGACATTACTGAGCAAGGCTTAAAAACGCGGCATCATTGGCTACAATGACCAACCTCTAGACTGATAGTATCACTAATACTGATACATACTGAATAACACAAAGGGATAACAAATGCCTAGCTTTCCAAATAAATATCAGTATCCGCCAAAAACTGCCAATACTAGTAGGTATTGGCTAATACCTAGGGAATCCCCAATGACCCTAGCACATCAGTATCGGTATTAGAGAATATTATATAGAAACTGATATGCATCGGCTATACATATCAGTATTGGCTGAGTTTTGAAACCATATATTTTAGTGCAATTGCATTGGTTGGCTCAACTTCGGCAGTTGAGAATCCCAAACTCCCACACACCCTGTCAGTGCCCTCTAATGGAGTTAGGACCCCAAACAAACACTTCCACCAATTAAGAAGTTGACACCTACCAAGATGGAGTGGTGTGATAAGGAATTTTGCTACTATTGTGAATAGAAAGTGAATTATGCAAGAAATAGGAAGAGGATGAAATACCAAAGATCTTAAGGCATGCCTTGGCTGGAGTTGCATTGTTGCATATGATGAGGGTCCAACCTTCCAAGGTCATCTTAAAAGAACAATTTGTGACTGTCCATATGGATAGTGAAGTGTTCACAACTTCATGAACCCTAAGTAAATAAGAAAGTAAGAAGTCGTATTAATACATGTGAAGGCTTTTCAGTTATGGTGAGCACAGGGGACCACTTAGTTGTAAACATAACTACATACAATATTTAGCAACTTTATTGTCTAATGATATATAAGTACTTCCTTTAGGGAATGTGATATTGTTTTGGGAGCCCAATGGTTGTGCACTATCGGGCCCATTCTATGGGACTTCTTAGAGCTAATGATGAAAATTCTGGCACGTGGAGATAAATGCAGCTTCAGGGGATTACGGTCAAGGAGAACTAAGGTTATCGGTAACCACGGCGTGGAGAAGTTGGTCCATAGAGGCATACTAGTGATCCTTGCAAAAATATGTCAGATGGAGAATCAAGGCAGGGTTAGCATGGAACCTCATGAACTTCACTCGACCGTGAAACAATTTGTTCGGTCTGTTTAAGGAATCCTCCCTATAGATCATGTGATACAAATATTTCCTAAGTAAACTTTTATCTAAGACAAAAATGATATAAGTACGAGTCTATAATTATAACCATGTTGGTGTGCAAAAAAGGATGTGTAATGACGAATGTGAATCAATTATTAGGCATTTAATAACACAATCAACAACAAATTTTCCAATGTGGTCATTGAAAAACTTCTAAATGGGCTACACAAGACGAAGTATGTCTCAAAATTAGACATCCAGTCAAAGCTTCACTAGATTCATGTTCATATGGACGATATCGTTTAGAAAACCTTTCCAAACAATGAAGGACGTTAGAATTTTTATCATGTCATTTGGGCTTACAAATGTGTTGTCAAATTTTCAAAGTTTAATGAATTAATTGTTTTGGCCATTTCAACAAAAATATATTATGTTTTTGAAGACATTCTCATCTCCAACAAACCATGGGAGAAGTGTATTATCATGTGGTTGTGATCATGTAGCATCTTTACGCCCATCAACTTTATCCTAAATACTTAAATTTTCCTCAAGGTAGAAAGAAATACGGCACTTAGGACATAACATCATTGAAGATGATATCTTGATCAATTCCAGAAAAATAAGGTATAATCACATGGCCAAATCCCAGGATCCTCCCAGTTCAACTAAGCCTCCCTAGGTACTACGACAAATTTGTGATGGACTATGACAAGAAAAGCATGCCCATTCCAACTTCTCTTAAGGATCCCTTCAAGTGGTCTGCAAATGCACAACTTGCCTTTAATGCCTTGAAAACAGCATGCATTCAACACTGATTCCAGCACCATAGGAATTCTCTGAGACCTTCATCCTTGAGAGTTGTGTGTCTAAACAAGGAATTTGTGTGATTTTTATGCAAGAAGGATGACCTCTCACATTCACTAGCAAGGCTCTCTTCATAAGGAACTTAGCCACTTAGCTTATTAGAAGGAGATCATAGAACATGCACAATGCAACAAGCGGAGACCATATTTGTTGAGGCGGCATCTCATCATCCATACCAACCACCAAGTCTCAAATATTTGTGGAAGAGTAGGTATCATCATTGGGACAACAAAGATAGGTAACTTGAATATTACTTTGAATTTGTCTATCTCAAAAGGAAGGAAAATTTAATGATGACGTGCAATCCTGGTACAACAACGAAAATGAGACCCACCATGCCACATCAATGCTACATGGATGGTAAGACTGCATAAATGGACTACTAAAGACTCTATTCAAATTATCACCTATATATTACGATATGACCCATTGAGAATTTTGGGCTATAGCCAGGAAGGAGGGGGTTTTTCTGTACGAGAGAAAACTGGTGTTGGCCTTGACAACACCATTTTGATTCAATGTGATGAGTGAACTCCATACTTTGCCAAGTGCAGGACACTAGATTTTTCTCAAAATGTAGTGAATCAAAGGAATCCTTTACTGAAATGAGATAAAGCAAGAAAATCTACATTTTGTTCTCGATTGAGAGATGTGCAGAGGCAAAAAAGGAAAACTAATGGTAAAAAGTTACATCCTCTTTCATACTTTCTTTTTATCGGATATCAACAACCTCTCCCATACTCAAAACGAATATGGACTGACATTCTATGGAATTCATTAAAGGACGGCCAATGTCAGATGAGAAGAGTGTCTTTGTTTAGCGGTGATTGGATCACCTAGTACACTCACTTTTGTTCTTTGGCCCACACATATATGGAAACAATGGTAACATATTTAGACACCAATTGTTAGTGACGGCATGTCGTCTCCAAAATAAATATTGAGGAAAAAAAAAATTCAAAACTGAAATTGACCACCCACAAACAGATGGCCAAACTAAGGTTGTGAGATATATTTGTCATGCTTCACTAGCAAAAGATCCAAGCAACGTGTGAAGTGCTCCTTATGGTTGAATGATCATATTTATACAGGCCACTAAAGCTCCACAAAGATGACACCTTATAAGTCGGTGAATATCAAGCAACCACCTATATTCTCACATAGCATTTTTGAGGAACCACCAATTTGCAAATGGAGAAAATGGAACTCAAAAGTTGATACCAAATCCTTCAACTACAAAAGGAAAACTGGCAGATTGACCACCACCGTCGAAGTAGCAAGCAGATCAATATGGAATAGATAAAAATTCCAAGCCAGGATATAGTTTTCTTGCAACTGCAACAATACAAGAAAATGTATTCTGAAAAATAAAATAATGGCACATATTCAAGTAAAAACCCTAAACGGTAAACCCTAAACCCTAAACAAGCTTGCTTCGGGGTGTGGTCGGGATGTAGTAGTCCTATAAATTATGGATTTATAAGCCCTAGACAAGGATTCTCATTAAATTGGTCGAGTCCTTTTAATTGTGATCATTTTTTCAAAATATCGGGGATATCCAATACATAACAGCCAATATGTATCAGGTTAGGCCCCGTCCGATATGATATATAGTGCCATATCAGGTCAAATATCAGCCCATATCAGGTCAAATATCGACCCATATCAGGTCATACAGGTCAAATATCAGCCCAGGTCAGGTATTGGCTGATATGTATCGGATATGAACCTGGCAAAATATCAAAAATGCCCTTTGGGCAAATTTATTATTATATATTTTTGAATATTTTAAAAATTAAAAAAAAAGGTCTAATATCGGCCCATTTGGCCAATAAATATCCGGTACGTATCGGCCTGGGACCCGGCCTATATGCCAATATATATTGGGACTTTAAATCCCTGGTTGTGAGGTAAATATTTAACTATTTTAGAGCTTGGAGATTAGGCATGAGTTGGGATTTCATGTTAATTAGAGATTTTAATTTGTGCCAAAAAAAAAAAGTAGAGTTGCTGGAAAAGACAAACCAACTTCTTTGAAAATAAAATCTGGAATTGGAAGAAGCCCCTGAAAGCGACTAATAAGTCCTTTTTCTTTCAATCTTCTTTCCAAGTTCTTGAGTTGCAGTTAGTCAAATAAAATTGAATTTCCTTTTTGATAATTCTGGGAGAGCTAGCTGGTACCATTACTTAAACCCATGAACTATCAACAAAAAATCTCCTAAATTTTAAATAAACTTTTAATTTCAAATACTATTAAAAAAAAAACACTAATAAACTACCAAAAAAATTTGAAAAACAAAAAATAAGAAGAGAATAAATAAGTTGAGAGCTTACTTTGGTCCGTGCCTTTTGGGGATCATCGAAACAGCTCCCGAGTATGTCCGCGAACTCGGGATCCCTATCGTAATTCTTCTCTTCTTCTCTTCCTCCTCTGTACTTATTCCTATTATTCGGAAATTCTTCATCTTCATCTTCTTCTTCTTCGATTTCTTGTCTTAATGTGTTGGATTTACGCCACTCATTTGAGGTCGTTTTGACGAGTGAAAGAGAGGATTTGTGTTTATATGAAATGTAAAGAGGCAAAAACAGAGAAGAGATTTTTTTACCGTTAACAGAGTTTGTGAAGGTTGGAAGCTTCGGCCATGGCAGCTGGAGTGCGCATGAGCGTAGGATAAGCATTCTGGTTTTGAAGGCGTCTTCTAGCAACTTGAGACGGAGTGTCCGTACGGCAGATACGGTTCTTTATGCGAAAATTATAAACGTAGGGCACGTTTGTTGAGGACAAAGTGCAAGGGCTGACGTAGCCCAACATGCTCCTAAATTTTAAATAAACTTTTAATTTCAATTACTATTAAAAAAAAAACACTAATAAACTACCAAAAAAATTTGAAAAACAAAAAATAAGAAGAGAATAAATAAGTTGAGAGCTTACTTTGGTCTGTGCCTTTTGGGGATCATCGAAACAGCTCCCGAGTATGTCCGCGAACTCGGGATCCCTATCGTAATTCTTCTCTTCTTCTCTTCTTCTCTTCCTCCTCTGTACTTATTCCTATTATTCGGAAATTCTTCATCTTCATCTTCATCTTCTTCAATTTCTTGTCTTAATGTGTTGGATTTACGCCACTCATTTGAGGTCGCTTTGACGAGTGAAAGAGAGGATTTGTGTTTAGATGAAATGTAAAGAGGCGAAAACAGAGAAGAGATTTTTTTACCGTTAACAGAGTTTGTGAAGGTTGGAAGCTTGGGCCATGGCAGCTGGAGTGCGCATGAGCGTAGGATAAGCATTCTGGTTTTGAAGGCGTCTTCTAGCAACTTGGGAACTAATTAACACCGTGGAGTGCCCGTACGGCAAATATGGTTCTTTATGCGAAAATTATAAACGTAGGGCACGTTTGTTGAGGACAAAGTGCAAAGATGAGCCCAACATGCTCCTAAATTTTAAATAAACTTTTAATTTCAAATACTATTAAAAAAAAAACACTAATAAACTACCAAAAAAATTTGAAAAACAAAAAATAAGAAGAGAATAAATAAGTTGAGAGCTTACTTTGGTCCGTGCCTTTTGGGGATCATCGAAACAGCTCCCGAGTATGTCCGCGAACTCGGGATCCCTATCGTAATTCTTCTCTTCTTCTCTTCCTCCTCTGTACTTATTCCTATTATTCGGAAATTCTTCATCTTCATCTTCTTCTTCTTCGATTTCTTGTCTTAATGTGTTGGATTTACGCCACTCATTTGAGGTCGCTTTGACGAGTGAAAGAGAGGATTTGTGTTTATATGAAATGTAAAGAGGCGAAAACAGAGAAGATTTTTTTTCACCGTTAACAGAGTTTGTGAAGGTTGGAAGCTTGGGCCATGGCAGCTGGAGTGCGCATGAGCGTAGGATAAGCATTCTGGTTTTGAAGGCGTCTTCTAGCAACTTGGGAATTAATTAACACCGTGGAGTGCCCGTACGGCAAATATGGTTCTTTATGCGAAAATTATAAACGTAGGGCACGTTTGTTGAGGACAAAGTGCAAGGGCTGACGTAGCCCAACATGCTCCTAAATTTTAAATAAACTTTTAATTTCAAATACTATTAAAAAAAAAACACTAATAAACTACCAAAAAAATTTGAAAAACAAAAAATAAGAAGAGAATAAATAAGTTGAGAGCTTACTTTGGTCCGTGCCTTTTGGGGATCATCGAAACAGCTCCCGGGTATGTCCGCGAACTCGGGATCCCTATCGTAATTCTTCTCTTCTTCTCTTCTTCTCTTCCTCCTTTGTACTTATTCCTATTATTCGGAAATTCTTCATCTTCATCTTCTTCTTCTTCGATTTCTTGTCTTAATGTGTTGGATTTACGCCACTCATTTGAGGTCGCTTTGACGAGTGAAAGAGAGGATTTGTGTTTATATGAAATGTAAAGAGGCGAAAACAAAGAAGAGATTTTTTTACCGTTAACAGAGTTTGTGAAGGTTGGAAGCTTCGGCCATGGCAGCTGGAGTGCGCATGAGCGTAGGATAAGCATTCTGGTTTTGAAGGCGTCTTCTAGCAACTTGGGAATTAATTAACACCGTGGAGTGCCCGTACGGCAAATATGGTTCTTTATGCGAAAATTATAAACGTAGGGCACGTTTGTTGAGGACAAAGTGCAAGGGCTGACGTAGCCCAACATGCACAAGCATGTATTAATTGGCCCCACCGCACTTGCAGCTAATTGCACTGCGCCACATCAGCCACCTATATTTTATCTGTATAACACCTGTCCTCCATATAACAATGTCCACGACATGACTGGACTGGCCCTACACATAGTTGGGCCAAGCACTCTAGCCAAATACATCTTGCCATATACGCTGCCTAAAAAATTATCCACCCTTCATAATTTTCGTTATAGTTATAGTCCATGCTATAAATTTAAAAATCTTGGAAATCCAATAATGTGTCGGATAGGGCAGACTTCTCCCACATCCATTATATATGGACAGCGATATATAAAGGACATATTTTATGCAGACAAAGTAAAGGCGATTAATGTGGCGCGACTCAATTGACTACAAGTGCAGTGAGACTTAATAAATACAGGTCCGTGCAACCAATCATATCGCGCTACATCAGCTATCTGCAGTTTGTCCTCAACAAATCTGCCCAACATTTATAATTTTCCATTATATATAGCTCTTTCCAATTTAAAAGTTATTGAAAATATTTAAGAGAAATGGGACATCAAGTTTAAACCATGGATCAAAATTTCATTCGATACTGATACGTATTGGACGATACGTATCGATATCGGACCCGGACGATACGTATCAGTATCGGACCCGAACGATACAGTACATTAACAGTACCGTATCGTTCATTTGTATGTATATGGTAAGACGATACATTGAATGTATCGTCTGGTAATTTACTATTCTAATATGTATCGTCCGATACGTATCAGTTTTGAGCTCGAACGATACGTATCGGTTTAACGGGATTTTGACCCATGGTTTCAACCCATAGTAGGAGCGTTGAGTTCGAATTTTTGTATCACGTGCCATATGGCATATAATCTATATGAAAAAATATTTAACAAAATGTTTTTGGTAGCCAAAATTATGATCAAAGTTTGGGTACCATGCACATTTTGGTGCATTGAATTTTTCCCTCCTTTAACTACATTTTGGAAGGTGAATAATATATGCATCGAATTATGTCCAAATTTTTTGGATGGCCTTGATTGTCCTTGGGCAAGTTGCCGTAGAAAGTGATCATTCAAATGGATGCCATGTGGACCCACTTGATTCGAACCCAGCGCCCCAAGGTGGGTTTCAACCCATAGTCTTGGGCCTCTTTTAAATAATAAATAAAAACAAAAAATAGTATTTAAAAATAATTAATACCATAGAAAAAACTCCCTCTGATAGAGGCAATATAGAGCCTATTTATTAAAAATATAATATAAACTCATATTCCTTGCATACACTTAGGGCTCGTTCAGGAGTTCTAATATGCCCAGAATCTGAGTTTTTACTCAGATTATAGCCAGAAAGTGGGTTTTCTGGGAGGAGTCTGCCGTTCAAGAGACGTCCTAAGGAAGCGGGATTCTGGATCGTTTCCGAGTGCAAACGATAGCCAGTCATCCAAGCTTGCAACTCAGATTAGCTCAGAATCTGAGCTCAGATTCTAGGGCGTTGTATGCTTCAGATCTCAAATTTGCATCAGATCCCAACTTTGTCAACGGTCATCTAACAGAGGAAACTCTTCTTCCCCAAATTTCTTATCTCTTGGTCCTTGAAGCACTAGAGTTCAACGCATGCATGGTTGAGATGGGGTTTCATCCATCAGATGCGGAGAAGAATGGTCTGTTTGCACATCCAACCAAATCATCTTCCCCAAACTTCTGATTTCCCTGCATTCACATGGGCAACAGTTGGGTAGTTGGATGGATTGGAAAATTGAGTAGGGGCCAGATTTGTTACGGTTTGGGCTCTGATGGGGGCATTAACAGTTGCTTTCAATAGATTCATCAAGTAGGGGCCAGATTGATTGCAGAGAGAGGATTGGATGAGGTAGGGGCCAGATTGATTGCAGAGAGAGGATTGGATGAGGTAGGGGCCAGATTGATTGCAGAGAGAGGATTCCATCAGGTAGGGGCCAAATTGATTGTTGAGAGAGGATTCGATCAGGTAGGGGGCAGATTGGGGGTTTTGAAGAAGGCTATAAATTGGTACGTATTTGCAAGACTTGAAACCATCTTAGTTTTTTCCCATAATAGATTTACTCTGTTCGTTCAAACAGGTAGTTCAAAGTGATTGCTTTTTTTTTTGGCTTTAAAGTAGAGACCACCTGTTGCCTTCCTTATTTTAGAAGTAATGCAAAAAATGTTGGCATTTCAGGTTCATGTTGGCATTCCAAAATATTGCAGATTTTTTTGGAAAGAAAATTATACAAGAATTTTTTTGGCATGCCAAAATATAGCAGATTTTTTTGGCATTCCAAATTATAGAAGATTTTTTTTGGCATTCCAAATTATGCCAAATTTTTTTGGCATTCCAAATTATACCAGATTTGTTGGCATTCCAGTTTGTTGGGTTTTCCATCTTATATCACTAACTTGCTGTTTTGATTAACAATCTGAGTTTATACTCGATCTTATATCACTGACTAGCTCTTTTAGTTAACAATTGAAAAATATAAGTTTTCCGATATTTTTATTGGGTGATAAGAGAATTTTCGAATAGAAAAAATAAATGGAAAAACACAATAAAGAAAAAAAAAAAGAGTTATCTTTATATTGCTCATTGTAATCTGCTTTTTTTATTACATATAATGTTATATTTTGTGAATCTATTCTAACTTCTCTGTTTCTTGTTGACCAATTTCGGCGAATTGTGGCGTATCGAAACTGTGGGTGGGACTGAGAATAATCAGGCTTATCCACTACCAGGTATTGTTTCTAGCCCAGGTGTTTACTTTTCCCATATTTTCACATATTGAATGCAAAGTTAAAATAGGTTGGCTGGTATTTTTGCTTCAAAATAAGGTTTGATTGGCTGATGGCTGCATTCATCCAAATAACATCTCAATGACGCCTTTTGTCTCTTTGGATGAAAGCTAAACTATAGGCACACGCAAACACCTACATATGTCCATTATGTGTCTAAAATGCTACAAGATGAATTGGAAATTCAATAGAGTAGTAAATAGACATTTGTGTACTCAGCTGTCCATTTATTAGGTGAAGTCATGTAAGTGAGAGTTAAAGATTTGTTTTTAAATATAATACTTACCCCTAGTAAATTTTAGACAACTATATTTGTCATTAATTTATGCACTGCTGAATTTTAAAGAGTGAGGGTGTTTTGATTATTATAAACATGGACTAATTGTGATCCCTCTGTTGAAATTTGCTCTGTTTTCTAGGAAAAAATAAAGGGCAAACTTCTTTAATACCCCTAGAATTGTTCGGCTGATATTGGCTTGTACTTTTAAAATTTGAATATTATAAATATATATCATATAAATTAGTTTAGTTTATGAGAGCCTTTTTACTTCAACAATCTTGTTATCATATCAATTTGAAATTTTTTATCCTTGAGATTTTTCAACAAAGGCAAGGCCATTGTCCTAAGTTTTGTTGCTTCCAAATCATTTAGCTCGGCCCTACCTCTTCAAAATGTGCTATATAAGCACTTACTATTGATCATGAATTTCCCCAAAGATCCTAATAGCTGAATAGATTTGCACCTATCTCAGATTAGTATGATATGGCTTACAATATATGCATAACCCCCTTGTGTCCTTGCCTACATGAGATGCATTTGGGTGAGTGGGCCTGCATTTTATGATGGGAGGTTAAAATAGCTTCCAAATAGATTTTCGTATAAACATTTGAAAAGAATAAATAGCAATGTGTGATTGTGTGCACACCTATATATATAGTCATATCCCCATATTATTGTGTATATTTGCTTTGTCTTGGGGATCCAAATTCTGAAGCACTTGTCTTTGATAAGTTTTTCTTTTTGCATATTCTTCTTCTTCCTCTTCTATTACCTCACTTTCAGTTTTAATGTAGCTTCTAATTTTCTGTTTGGAAAATAGTTATTATTCAAAATTTTGGCATCTATGCACCTTACTTAGTATGAAAGATGAATATTGTTATACTTAGGCATTGATCCAAGCATAAAATTATGAAGATCAAAGTGTGTTCTCACACTAAATACTTAAAAGTTCAAAGGGTGTAGTGAAAAAAAATACAAAGATTTTATGTATATACATATTTGATAGGTAACTGTGAAGATGATATTATTGGATATCACCTAATCGAACACTACATGAGGGTTTTATATGCTGCTAGTGCAGTTTCTACCCATAAATGGAAATAGAACACAAGATTTCTCATTGCAGCTATAGTAGTAATTGAGCAGTTTTTATTGTTAACTGATGCACTTCACAAATGATGCATTTGCCCACTTGCAAAGGCAATTTCCTCACATTTTTTGAGCTGTAATGAGGGCTATAGATCATGTAAAACTGTGGTGAACCCCGACTTTTACCCTCCTTTTTTCCAAAGGTTAGCCCACACACACACACACACATATATATATATATATATATATATATATATATATATATATATATATATATATATATATATATATATATATATATATATATATATGGGGTATTGGTAAGTGAGGCTGGTTAAAATTCAATGTTTAATTTGTAATCATCTTTAGAGGTTTTATATAGCTTCGACATATGTTGTTTAATTGACAATTATACTAAAATTTTCCTTTTCATGGGCTTTGTTAATTACCATGGATTCTTACCTTAGCTACTCGAGTTCGTGGATGTAGTGCAAGTTGATGGTGGCTGTGAAAACACAAAGAGTTACATATTATTTTTAGACTTCTTAATCTTTTCTCTCTTCAATTTAAGTTTGGATCCTATCATTTGTTCGTATCACAACCTCGATTACCCTATTTTCTCTTGTAAAAATTTCAGGAAGAAGGCTATCCCTATTTTGCTTTTATATTTAATTCAAATTTCTTCTATATCAATCAAAATGAAATAAAATAAATATCATATGTCATTGAACATAGATCACTTTTGTTTAGAGTAGTGGCACTTTGAAATTTGAATCCACAGTTTATTTTTTTTGAGTCCATGTTTTTTTGTTTTTTAATCCTTGCTATAACTGTCTGCAATTTACTGGTTTTAGGTTGTAATAATGTATCATTTTTCTTTCATGTACAACAGCCAGCAATTCGCACTGATTATGCCTTAAAAGTTCATTTCTATATTCTTTTTATTGAGTTTTTTTTTTTTTTTTTGCATAATATGTTCTTCCACTTCCCATTAAACTGTTGCTGCTAAAATGTGGATTAAACTGCTGCTCCTCCTGTGGTAGAATTTCAACATGTTATTGAAAGCATGGACCGATGATTAACACATAGTTTGAATGGATTTATGTGTTTGATAGAATTCAAGCATGTTATTATAAGCATTGATTGATTTCTAACACTGAATCTGATAGATTAATATGTTTGGAGCATGTACGTTTATATAAAATCAGTTCATGCTTTCATCGGAGTTATTAAGACGAGGCTATATGGTCATCGCATGTCAACCACCCAATATTGAGGCAGACCTAGTTTATGTAAAAAAATCTAAAACTTTGATAATTTTTAGGGGAACATAAGTTATGAGTAGCCGCAAGGGAAAGGGTGTTGCCCCCGATAATGTTGGTTAGTCAAAAAATTTCACGTGGAATGAGCAACAAGACAAGGCCTATATCGAGGAACTTGTCGAGCAATACCATCTACGTCGAAAACTACCTAATGGAACGTGACAAAAAAATGTGTGGCCTGAGATGGCCGAAAACCTAACGTCTTACTAGTGCTTCGAAGGAAAACTGGAAGAACTCACCAGAGATAAATACTATAATCACTTGAAGTCAGTAAGGAATAATTACTCTAGGATGAAGAAAATCCTTGATACTAGTGCTTTTGGTTGGGACAATGACAATAAAATGGTCATTGCAGAAACTGATATATGGGACAATTTCATTTATGCACTGGTTAGCAACTTCGAACTTTAACCTTCCTTGAGCTGTGAATCAAAATAGTCGTACATAATCTGAACATTTCACTTAACCTAGCATACATGACTTCAGGGTAATATCTGGGCTACAAATTATCGAGGTAGGAAGGTTCAAGACTACAAACTGCTTTGCCTTCTATTTGGAAATAGCACATACACTGGGGCTGAGGAGTTCCACCCTAGGGATCGTCGATCCCTTGTCCAAGAACTTGCTATTCCTCTTGGCGATGACTGTAGTGGGGACTCATACCACCCAGTATTTGATAATGAGGAGTTCCCCTACCAAGAAGGGCCTACTAATGCGGAGTCTCCCTTAACTGCGGAGAGTGGTCCAAACCCGAGCACCCGAACCCACCCTACTCGAAACTCTAGTTCAAGTGGGTCTGGAAGGAAACGGAAGAGTGTAGACCTCCCTGATGGTCTTCTTGAGCAGCTGGTGGGATTTCGAACAACTCTTGAAAGCATCGCTAATCAGGCTGTCCCTGAACCACCTCAACCACCTTGAAGCAATCATGAACAATTTTTGGAATTTGTACAAGAAATGAGAGCAAACAACTTTATTGACCATTCTATGTTTATGGAGCTCCTAGTTAAATTTGAGCAGTCCGGTTGAATGGCTGAGATAGTCATGGGGTTGCGCCCTGAGCATTGTCAATCCTACCTCTTTGCCTTATGTGGAAGGCCATGGCCACCTCCATAGTGGTTGTTATGGGGGGAGGGGGGGTGTTGATCGTTTGTGTTGTTATTATGGGGGGGAGGGGGGTGTTGATCCTGGATGTAGTTTCCTTTTTTGTAAATTAATGAAAAATGGTGAATGTTTGTTTTATTGTGCTCCGCCTTTGCGTCCACAATCCTATGAAAAAATCCGAGTACTGTAGGTGTATATATGCCATCCCTAATTTTATTTTTTTCCATTCCACCATTTATAGCAGATTTTGGTTCTAGTTCGGAGCATCAAAAGTCTGTTGATGTTAACCCATGAGTCTAATTTGGATTATTAGTTCACGATTCTTGCGACAGACCAATATATTTTGATCCAATTCATAAATCTAAATGACAACTATTTGCACTTCTCTTTGGAAAATTAGTGCGACTCTAATGAGGCGAGAGTGCAACTTGGCCAAGATCTAGATCAAACCATAGATTTATGAATCAGAAGCATGAATGATCCTATATATATATATATATATATATATATATATATATATATATATATATATATAAGCTTATGCTGCTAGATCTACTTTGCATTAAGTTGCAACTGTGATATTAAAAGATACTTCCAAAGCGTATGCTGCTGCCTTGGTTTAGTTTTGTGAGTTGAATATCTGAAGTTACGGTTTGGAGGAACCACAAATTTGATGCAAGCTGTTGTTTTTAGTGTTGATGTTCATGGAAGGAGAGAAATAGCAGGGGACTGAGTGGAGATAGTGCCTGATATATGTATTAGTTGGGCTCGGTGGGACTAAGTGGAGATAGTGGCTAATAGAGGGAGTCTGATATGTTTATTTGTTGGGCTGGGGTGGGACCACGCGAAGATAGTGGCTGATACAGGTGGCCTGATGTATGTATTATTTGGCCTAGGGTGGGACCGAGAAGAGGTAAATGGCTGCGGTCTAGCAGCCTACCAGCAGATATTCTTATTGGTAGCAACTACCTTGTATATAGGAGTTTCCTCTGGCCTGTCCTGATTATGGCCAGTGGCTGTTGCTGCTATTGTAATTTATTTTATTTTATTTTATCTTTTTAATTTTCGATTTTTTTTTATGTGGGCTATTTTGGAGACAGCTTGTGTGTAAGAACATAGATTTGGTAGAATGGTGGGTTTCTTGTTCCTGTTTTCCAGAAAAGCTGGAAGTAAACTAGGCTGGAATCTATTTAAAAAAGGTGAAGGAATCATGTGAAGCCTCTTCTATTAATCCTTGCTGAATTCTTGATGGAGGACTACTGGAAGAAATTAATAGTAAGGTCAGAAGGAACTAGATGCGTGCAGTTGCTGGGCTCATGTAGGCTACTTGGCCTGTCATTTCTATTTTTTAATTTTTATAGAAGGAAAAAATCCCACTGCTTTGTTATCATTCTTAATTTAAGCAATTGATATTATAGCTCAACATGGAGTTTCCCATGCTATGGATTTGGTTCTTCTCTAAGCGTTCTTGTATTGCTCTCTGACGAGGTATATGGTTGGGGCATTGTTCATCACTTCAATGATGTACCCAGTAGCCTCTGAACACTAGAATTGTACAATTTATAGGCCAGCAAGTGAACTGTGTTTCTATATGACCCTGCTGTTGGAACTACATGGGACCAACGTCTAGACTGCTATTTGTTTTCTCCTTTACAAGCTTAAATTCACATGTGACCTCGTTAGAGGCTTAGTCTACATACTGCTATTAATTTCATGAAGGGTTTGATTTCTTGATCACGGTGAAATCAGTTAAAGAGATCACAAGAATTGAGTAGCAGAACTGGAGAGTTCAGTATAGCAATCATACTGTAAAATTGTTGTATGATGTTCAAACACATGCACATGTGCCAGTATATTTAGATTATTTTACAAAGGATTTTATCAAACAGTTGGGAGCTTTTTTGTTGTAATGGAGAAGAAAATACATGGATTTATGCAATGGCTAGGAGTTCCATCAGTTAGGATAAAGTGATAAAACTGTTGCTCCAACATAGATAAATGCTTTAATTGAAGCAACATCCCATTTCTTGATTTGCCATTATCTGCTAGGCTTTGTTTAACTCACACAAGGCTTGGAAGTCGGCCTGCCCAACTTTCTGAATCCTCAAGTCAGGGATGCATCCATGTCACATATTTGTCCAATAAAGATTCAAGATCACTACCTATCATATCTGTAAGAATAAAACCTGTCAATTGAGATAAAATATATAATTTATCTCGGCTTCTTTTGAAAAATTGGACTAATGAAATGCTTTGTGGCAATCTTAATAGGCTACTTTTGGGTTATAAGGTACTTTTCTTTTTTTCACTATATCATTTTGTAGGCAATAGCCTTAACATTTTGCACAATAATAAGGATTTAAGAGCACTGCTCCCCAAGGGCATTACTGGGGCTATTCCTTCACATTGCATGTTTATAAATTGGTCTCATTCACTTTATTCTTGTTATGAAAAATGATTGCAAGTGAAAGAAACACTATATTGACTGAATGTGCAGCATGGGCACTTCGTTTGTGAGAGTATGGGCACTGTATTAAAATTCAAGGTTTGAAAAGAAACTCCCAAGTTCCAAGTTAAAAAACTTCTCATCCCCTACCTTTTTTAGTATATTTAGGTACTTTTCTTTGCTCTATGACCTTTTCCCAACTTTCCTAATTTGGCCCATTTTTGCCTAATTCTGTTTTGAGAGTCAACTTTTTATTCATTGATATCCATGATTTGCTCATGTGGCAAGGAAATTTGATGTTGATGTTGATGTTGCAGACATTGTCCCCTGACATGCCTCTCAAACTTGCATCAGATACAATATTAAGAATGCTGAGAGCTTGAGTTCATCATCATCGCGAAGGCTAGGTAAGCTTTGTGGATGAAGGAGGATATATACGAATAACAAATAATAGAATGCTTGAGTTCTCGAGTCTGTTTTGTGTTCAAGTTTGAGTAAGCTGAGCCTGGGAAAAAACATCTATAAAGTTGTTTTTTTATCGATAAAAAACATGTCTATAAAGTTGGCTATTGACTTAATTTATTGATGCAATCTAAGTTAGGATTTGCCAATCTAAGCCTCGGCCAAGTTAGGATTGTATCAGCAAGTGTTTGGTTTGCATCGTTCCCTTGATGCACTATATTCATGATAAATAAGTTCTATCAAGCATGAAGTGTTCTATTCTGCATGTATCAACATGTATTCTAATCATTATGTTCAAGTTGGCATGTTAATGTATCCAATGTTCTTTTTTAGTTTTAAATTTTTTTATATTTTTTGTGCCATTTGTACTGGCCTTGCCTTTGTATTTTTGCCTCTTTTTTTTTTTTGATTCTTTTCTTTTCTTTTTGGTGGAGCATCTCGCTATGCTTTCTCTGATACGTTGTAGTTCCATTTTGATTAATCAAATTATGGCTTTGATGTGACTAAAAAAAACGCTAATCAATCAATCAATCCACTTTTCTAATCAGTTGACCCACTTTCCTTTTATTAGAATATATAATGAGGGCAGTCAATTATTTTAGAAAATTTTTGTTGGACACACTGACATAATACTTGGGAACTTTTCATTTAAAAATATTGGAAGGTTGACAATATTGCAGTATGATTCCAGGTTTCTAATGTTGAGGGGCTGGTTCTGTGGCTCAACTGGAAGGTTAAAAAGCTATTCATAAGCTTGATAGTCTTATGATGCTATGTCAGTGAGGAGGGCTGATCACATTCATAAAAAATAGCAATTGGATAAAATTTTATCTTTAAGAGATCCATTGATAAATTCCCAAGAAACAAGACCTTGGTGAAAAAGTATCATGATAAAAAACCTTGCTGAAATATAATGTTAACAATAAATTTTAGGTTCTTGTATTGCATCCACTTAATTGATCATTTCTCTTTAATATTATGTGCTGGAAATTTATTTGACAGGTGGGTAATGTATATGTTTAGTTTAGGGAGGAAGAACATGCTGCAAATTCCCTTCACAATCTAACTGGAAGATTTTATGCAGGTTGGGGGTGAAAATTAGAATAGATAAATGCAGTCCTTTTTTATTTTTGGTTATTAAAGATGCTTTCTATATAGTTGTGTACACCCTTGATTTGGAATATTCTCTGACTCCTATCTTTTTCATTTAATCTTGCATTTAGTAAATTATGCAATTGTAGTTCTCTCCATATTTATCAATTCATTGGTTTACTGTTGATTCAGAGTTTATCTCCCATCTTTTAACAATCAAGAAAATTCGTTATCACAGGGCGTCCAATCATTGTTGACTTCTCCCCTATGACGGAGTTCCATGAAGCTACATGTAGGCAATACGAAGAGAACACTTACAACCGTGGTGGTTATTGCAATTTTATGCATTTGAAAAAAATTAGTAGGTGGACCATCTTGCTAATCCATTGGTACACATTCATCCTATATATGCATTCATCACCAGTTTTGTGATGATAAAAAAATATTTTTGTCTGTTGTTGCTAGAGAGTTGAGACGGCAATTATTGTCGGCAAAGGCCTGACCAGTAGAAGTGACATGTGGCTCATGATTATGAAGACCACCGCTCACATGGTAGCGGTGGTCATGGAAGAAAGTATGATGACAGAGACCACCATCATGATGACAGAGGTAGGCGGCCAAGGCGCTGAAGTCCTGGGCGTAG
Organism: Chloranthus sessilifolius; assembly: GCA_021018995.1. Lineage (NCBI taxonomy): Eukaryota > Viridiplantae > Streptophyta > Magnoliopsida > Chloranthales > Chloranthaceae > Chloranthus > Chloranthus sessilifolius. The sequence continues at coordinate 40,692,131 of CM037593.1, forward strand.
GAGGGGACAAAGCAGGAGCCCTGTTAGGGAAGATAGTGCCGAGAGGAGGGCCAAAATTGAGCAATGGAACAGAGAGACTCTGGTGATAAGATTAATAGAAATTATGACGACAATAGCGACAGGTATGGGCAAAATGGGGGGGATTACCATGAACAATAGCAACAACAACAAGGAGGGCATGGGTATTGATCCCCAGTGGGCTCTGGTTTGTCCCTCGCTCTTACTGGATTTATGCTATTCTGCTCCTTAGAAGAAAGGGTTGCATTCTATAAAAACTACCCCTTTAGTAAATATAGCTTATGGCCCATTTTCCACTGTGCAAGTTCACAGTTCTGTCATATGGAAAGAAAAATCCTTCTTATTTTGGTTTTTTTTCCCTTTTTTCTCATCACTAGGGTGGGGGCTGATTGGAGGTGCTTGACTGCTTGCATGCATAATGTGCAAAGTCAAACTTCTTGAGAATTTTTCCCATGGTAGTTTACTCAGCAATTTTTACCGCTGATGAACTGAATTCCTGCTAATTTTAAGATACGCCAACAGCAAGCAATACTTATTAATTTGTATTGAAAATAAATGTATATTACCTTTTGAATATTCTACTATGAGATTTGATCTTCAATTGTTAATGAGTTCACTGGGTGAGATTTGATCTTCAATGGTTATAACTCACTATTAGCAAGAAAATGGTGGCACCCATTACAAGGATCGGGTACCATGACAACTTTAGGCGTTATATAAAATATTTGGGCATGATTCAATACATATCGACCGTTTAAAATATGGTCAAAGGTGCACAAGATCATTGCATCAAGTTTTTGGGGCATTACCTTATCTTTGACCAATCAAACAAAGGTTAAAAATCTATTTTGTTTTTTTAATCACTTGCCAAATGGTTGGTCCTCATAAAATGGGTAGTATTTTGAGTTGATCATGCCACATGGCATGTGTAATATCCCGAAAAATTGAGCGTTGAACTTTGACCTCGGGATCCCTGCCCGATTGGTCGTAGGTTTGACCAAGTGATGGTCAAACATTGAATACATGAAGTGATGAACTGATGTGAGGCAAACGTGACCTAGGTGTAGTGAATGGTATTGGTTTAGAGCTACATACACCTATCTCTAGTGTATGTGCTTAACACCGAAACATGAAGGAAGATATAAGGGTTTAATAACCCTAAAATTCCTTTTATTTGGTTGTTGAAGATAGAGTTAAGAAGAGAGAGAGAGGGAGAAAACAAGAAGAGTTATTGAGGCTAGAAGTTAATGCAAATCAAGAGGAGATTAGAGCATTGAATGCTGATTCAACGCTTGAGGAGCCGTTGAAGCAAAAGCTGGAGCCCTAGCCATTCCAACCTAGATCTTGATCAATTTGAGATTGATTGAGGTAAGTTGTATTAGATTTCAATACCTAGAGAGTTGATGAGTTAAATTCAGTCTAGCATAGTTAATATGATAGATTAAAGACTTAGAAAAAGAAAAATGAATGAGTTTTGGAAGAACAGCCCAAAAGGGGGCTAAATCAGGCTATATCGATTAATCAAAATCGAGGTTCGATTAATCGATTTTAGCCAAGAAGTTGAAAAGTCAAGGATGCCCGATTTCGATTAATCAAATTGGATTTCGATTAATCGATTAATCGATTTGGAAATCGACTGGGTACCTCCAGTGGCTAGAGAAACAAGACCTCGGGAAATCGACTAATCGAGTTGGGAAATCGATTAATCGATTTTAGATTTCGATTAATCGATTTGGGATCGACTGATCGATTTTGGATTTTCGACCACTCGATTTGATAATCGACCTCACTATGTTAGAAATTTTGATTAATCGATTTGGGATCGATTAATCAAATTTGAATCTCGATTAATCGATTTTGGGAATCGACTAATCGATTTGAGTTTCGATTAATCGATTTTGAGAATCGATTAATCGACTTTGGCGGTTTTACTAAACTTTCTAGATTTATCTTGTGATTTATGGAGGGTCTAAGACCTTCTTTATTACATCTTTAGTGATGTATTACATGTGATGTACCATAGGTGGTACGTGTGAAGTGAGCACAAGGAGCTGCGTGAGACCTTGATGCTTGAACCTTCGGAGACCTGAGGTAGGGAACACCTTGAACATGTACTTTAATTATAAGAGCATGTATGTAGTGATATAGATATCAAATTGAAAGTGTTTTAATTGTGAAAAGCTTTGTAAAATAGGTGTGTGTGTGACACCAAGAAAATGATCAAGGCATCAGTGTGATGCGAATAACTGAGACAAACAAGTTAATGAAAATGAGGCATCCCCAGGGGATGAAAAAGTGATAAAGGCATCAAGAAGATGCGAGTAAATTAGACATCCCAGGGATGTAAATGTGATTGAATAATTACTGTTGAGGCCTAACTGATATAAGATAGCACTTTACACGGTGAATTACTATATGTAAAGCACATGTTATTTTTATTATTTGAGGTTTGATTAGAATACCCCACCGACGTGGCGGGATACCCATGACTGACTCGGCAGGATATCCGTGACTGGTACGGTGGCCAATCTGTACACCAGTGCGGAGGTCTATCCGTACACAGTAAGCACATCCTAGGGATATTGAGTTGAGATTTAACCCCGTCGCCTATTGAGAAAGGGGATTGGGTAGTATTCCCAGGGAATACATATAACAATTGTCTATTTAGGCGACGATGGTGGGTATTCCATCGGGGCTCGATGCTATATTGCTCGGGGATTACATAAGTTGAAGATTTAAGCTTTGCTTTAGGCCTGTTCAGTGTCATTCATGATAAATCAACAGTAAAGTAAGACATGCAATTTACCAATAAACTTAAATGCAAATCATTATCTTTTAAACTGTTTTCTAGCAAATGCATAGATACACCATGCTTAGAATATCATGGAATATATGTGAGATTTTAATTTATATGTTCATTGTGTTGTTCCCTATTGAGCTAGGATGTAGCTCACCCTTTAGACTATACGTCACAGGTCCATTGTTAGCAGCGGCCGAGGCTTCGGGAGACGTAGATCCGGGTGGTTCGGATTACGTGCCTGAGGACTAGTTGGAGCCTCCTCCTGAGGATTTCTTCTAGGAGACTCTGCTGTGTACTTTGACAAAGAGTAGTTTTGAGAGCTGATTATACGGCTTGGTATGTCAACCCTTTATTTGATAAACAATATAATTAAAGTAAATTATTCTTTTGACGAACCATCTAGAGTGATCTGTTTATCACCGATGGTTCGGGTTGGTTCTCTGTTCATGCAGTGGCATGAAAGTAGAACTGTCTTTTTCATGTGCCAGTTAGACATATTAACTTTTTTCGCTTTATGCAATTATTTGCTTTATCTCTTTATTATTGCTTGTTATACCAATGTTCCGTACATAACTTTGGGGCACGGTCTGAAGGATCGTGCTGATGGCACGAGTTTCGGGGTGCCAAAATTTGTGCTGTCACAGCATGTGATTCAGGCACTAGGATGCAGCTATCTTAGGCTTCGGACTCATTTCCCCTTCCTTATTATAAATCATTATTTTAAAGTATAAATTATAAGTCTTTTAAACTGCTGAGGGACATTTTAGTCGTTCAGCTAAAATTTTATATGGAGAAGTTGTTTGACCAAATAATAACTCTTATAGCACTAGCCCTCAAGTTGCTCTCTAATGACAATTACCAAACACCATCTCCAGTAACAAACACTATGCAAAAGGCCACCACATAAAATCACTCTCTAGGGAGATGTCCACTATTCTAGGGAGTGTTGCCATACGCACCCATAGTATTTTGCACGGTCTTCTCAATTTATTTTTAAAAAAATAAAAAAAATTAAGCTGTCGGCGTAGAATATTTGAGTTATGGCGTCGGCTTACAACCGTCGACATATGTATTCGCCGATGGATGTATCGCCGACGGCTTCACCCGTCTCCGTAGAGATTCCAACCGTCGACGATGTTCTTTACCTACGGCTAGTGTAATCTACTCCGTTGGCTGCCATCCTCGTTCGATGTACGTACCTTTATTTGTAGTGTTAGTGGCCCATTTGAAAAGTAATGGTCATTAAATCAGATTCGGAAAAAAAACTCCGTCAAATATGTTTAGCCCCATCTTGATTGGTCGCCCGTAAATTTTGAGAGAAATCCGAGTATGGCACATAAACCGATAATTAGATCATATTTCTACAGTCATAGTATAATCACTGATTGAATCGATTCTGAGGATTTTTTAAGAGGAACTTAAAAACAAAGGATTCTGAGTTTTATAAGAATCTGTCAGGAATTTGAGTAACTTAAGAACGCATATGAGAAAAACCAGGAATCGCACGCTAAGAATGTCGAGGATTACGGTGTCCAAGAATCTAAGCTTTTCTGGAAAAAATCAGGAAACACCTGAACGAGACCTTAAGGGGTTGTTTGGATCTAGAAAATACATGATAAAATGTGGTATAGTAAAACATTTTATCATGGATTTTGTTGTTTGTTTGGGTGCTTTTAAGGGTGGTAAATGTATCTCCTATTTACCACAAACACCAAAACATATTACCTCCCCCCTTCCTTCCCCTCCTCGAGAATAGGAGAGAAATGTAGTATTCCAGCATATTACTGCAAGTTAGGAATACGTGATAAAAAATCAACAATTTTACCACATTTTACTAGGTTCCATCGAAACATACCCTAAAAGGATCTCTCGCAAGGGATTTCGTTATGATCTCCGTCAATATCTCTCTAGTGGGCACATGGTTAAAAAAATTTAATTTTATCTGATTTAATCTTCGACTTAGTGACTCTTAATCTTAATGTCCTTTCAACTTTGGGTGATTTTCATATACTCATACTAAAGATTATGACAAAGGTGCTGTCAATCCTCAATGGAATGATGATCAAGGAGAAAAGGCACTACTCGAGAGTCTAAGCATCATCCTTTATCATAATACAATAAGTGCTAAACTCGATTTCTAGTGTGACGTGCATAATTAGACGGATGACACCTGATTCGCCTCACTACATAAAAAATGTTGGTTGGGTTCATCATATACTATACATGATGCTCCTGATTGCACTTGCATAAAATTTAAAAAGCTCCCACGGGCCTTACACATATTTAGCAAAGAATAAGATAATATCGATCATGAGATCTTTTCTACTACATAATGCTTCTGATTGCACTTGCATAAAATATAAAAAGTTCCCACATGCCTTACACATATTTAGCAAAGAATAAAATAATATCAATCCTAAGATGTTTTCTTCTAGGTCTTGCAAAAAATAGGGGATTGAAAAGATATCAATAGAAGTACTCGAAGTTTCACTACAAAAAATGAGACTATTAGAGGCAGCCAAAAACTGCCGCTACTAACAAAAAACTGTTGTTATTAGTATTTCCACTACCAAAAATTGTCACTACAAAAAACCTGCTTTAACAGTAAGTGCCGCTGAAACGCCTTATTGTTGTAGTGATTCCACTAGAAATAAAATTTTTGAAATGAAAGTCATTCAATGAAACAAGATAACTCATAGATAGTAAATACAAATATAAAAAGAATTTCTTAATGAGAAGGTAGTCACTCATTATTTTAATAGATATCAGTAATATATGGATAAAGAGTTGAACGCATCGATTTAGGTTTCTTATAATGTGTTCAATTATTTTCAAAATCTACGGCACACTAAAAATAGAGAGTATTAACAATATGGTCTCTAATATAACACCCTAGAGGCATAGAGAATGTCATGAGGATAGTTCATGAAGCCATACAAATGTCACTATATCAAAGGAAATAAATTTAAATTAATATTTGGACCTATTCTTCTCACAAGCAAACATATTTTATTACATTTGCAATTAACACTAGTATTAACCCCCACACTACAAAAACTTCTTACTTTTAATTTCTTCTAATGATTAGATATATTTTACCCACCAAGGGTTGGCACAGTTGGGAGAGGACTTTGGTTTGTTACAAACAGGTCATGGGATCGAGTGTTGTCGTCTCCCTTCTATAATAACAGGATGCCCTGTAGGGTGTGTAAATCATGAAATACTCATTACGCGATGGGGGCAAGGGCATCCCTTAGGGATTAGTCCAAGCGTAAGCTTGGGATTGCCCTAAGTTATCAAAAGAAAAAAGAAAAAATGATTAGATATATTTTCAATGATTAACTGCTCAATTTGAAAGCCCCACATACGCGATAGGCATTACAAGGACAATGAAGATCAATTGACTAATTATTAAAAATCTTCACACTATTAGTCCTTATGATGTACATAACCTACGCCACTAGGTGTGTTTAAAATAATAGTCTAATAAAAAAATCATCGTCAAATTTCTAGGTCTATGAAAACTATGCATAAACATCAGTGTATGTATTCTTAGTGTCTTGCCAAAGAAATTAGATGATCCAAGAAAAAATTCAACACTCATATAAAATCATTTATCGACACTTTCATAGAATTTAAAAGTATTACTAATTAATAATAAGTTGAATAATTGTGTAGAAGCGACCGATGCAGACATAATGGTAACAACATCAATTGAAAGGATTTAACTCAGACTGTGATGCTTGAGTGTTCTTTTGACATGAAATCACTTCCATTAATGCTAGGTGGAAGAGTGTTGCCAATGATTCATATTCTTCTCGCATTATAAATATCTAGCAACAAACTTCCCTCGCACTCCTCGTGGTTGGTATATTTTAATTAGTATGTTACAACATTTTAGAAATTAGAATGTAATAACTTTTATAAGTTAAAAAATATTATGTCACTGACATTGGTACTCAAATATAACAGAGTTTCTAGCACCATATTGAGACTTAAGTTGCCATCTACTTGATCCATCCATGAGACATGAAATAATTGTTCAATGGCATGCATTCATCGTTGATAAACGAACAATAGCGTTTTGACGTTTTTTAGTCATGTTCGCCCACTTTGAAGGTCATGTCGCTAACTTTTGTTACATACATAGATGAAAATAATGTGTATAATCATTCATAATTTCATTAGGCAATAAGCCTTGATTGATACAAAATTCTCATGATATTGTAAAGATAAGCAAAATATGATAATGAACTCGAACCTGGTAGAGTGGTAGGATCTCATAGGCGTAGGGGGGTGGATGCAGTTCAAAATTCAATAGGTGAATCTATTTTAACCACCCATGATAATTACCAACGTAAATTTTAAACATTTAAATTGTACTCACGAAATGATTTATGAATAATTTGATTAGCTTAAACTTGATGTATGAGTATATTCATTGAGTGCAGAGTGAGGACTTGGTGCTTTTTGTGTACATTTTTAGTATTATTTATATTTATTATGCCAAGTATCCGAAGATGACAAATTTTAACCTTGATTGAAGGTGGAAAAGGTTGAATATGACTAATAGAATGATGGTTAAAAATTACAATTAAAAAAACACGAAACAACTTAAATGCAACACTCATTTCTATGAAAGCTTTTGTTATATACCTACAATTGGAAACGTCAACAATTGGAAGTATGCTAATCAATGCAATCAATGATTGGTTCTTCTGCTATTTATGACGATTCCACAGAATACATAGCTGTCAATCTTCTATTTATGAAGATTGTTTTTCGCTGTCAATCTTCTGCACAACGGATCTTCAGATAATAGGCCTATCATCAAACGGTCAGATTTTGATTCCACATAATACATCGCAAAGGGTGACCCAAGAACAACATTTGATGCACACCCATAATCGTGTTCACTTTTGGAGAAGAGTGCCATGTGTAACCAAAATCCCACCCTATGATGGTAGGCCCATGATCTCCATTGTCTTGCTCAAAGCAATCAAGGATTTAAGCACCTGAAATTCAGTTTTAAAAGAGGATTTTAGGGCTGTAAATAAGCGTACCCTTTTGAAATTTTGTGAACACGTTGGGATGTGTTCACGTTGAATTAACATATTGCCGTCCAATGGTATGCCCATGATCTCAATATCAATTTTGTAGAAGATTAGGATGAGAACCGGTCTCCATCATCTGATTCAAAAAAAATAAAACACAATCTGTACTCAAGACATCACACCCTGCTAACCAAGAGCAAGATAAACCTTGTGCTTCACCGTAATGTAAATCCTCTCTCTCTCTCTCTCTCTCTCTCTCTCTCTCCCTTCCACCAATTTTTTTTGAAAGCTGAACTCTTATTTTTCTCTGGAGTTTGCAGCTCCAAGTACATCAAATTGTAATCTTTGTCATTCATTTTGACAGTTTTTCAAATCAACGTCTGTTATCTTGCTGGCACATTAATTGAATAACTGTCAAATTATTATGGCGTCCTCTCGTTCGGTTTGGTGTTGTTTCTCGTCCGACTACTTGACTCGTAGCATTTCTGAAAATTAGCAGACAAATCCGAGAGAGACATTGCATCTTCTTCTGTGGTAATTGATTCACCAGAACCACTATTTTCTTCCAAAGTTTGCTAACTCTTTGAGTTGTTTACCACCTTGGCAACCTCGCCCAGTTCCTCGTGAACTATCTAGCCTGGGTTCAAATCGGGTCCTTACAATATGAATGAGTTTTGATCCTATAGATCCACTTGCAACCCACAACTGTACGATTGGTGGATTTAGGAACTAAAGTCCAAGTAGCACATTGTATTCTTTTGTCATCGCTTTCCTCCATTCGATATTTGGAGATATAGTTCGAGGTTCAGGGATAGGTTAGTAGGAGCAGTAAGCGCAAAGTTATTTTTGGGTTGGTGACGCCACTTTTATATGTGGTGATTGTTGGGTGAGGGGAAGTGGATTGCTCGGTTTGGAAATGTGTATGAGGTATATTGGCAGAGGACTGAACGGTAGGTTTTGAAGTGTAATGTAGAACTTGGTAACTGGTTTATAAGGTACTCAGACGTGCAAAGGGCGTCAAGTGAGTCGGAGTTGGGAATGGACTTAATATGCCATGAGAAGATAAAAATTGGGCCAAAGAAGTGTTCTCAAACTCTGCCATTGTTAGTGCAAAGTATTTTAATCTTGTGTGATAGCCGATTTTCTAAAATTCAATAAACTTACTTTTAACTTCAGATTTCGGCTTCACAGGATATCGCCAATATCATCAAATTTGATCTCGTCACCATCATCCATATTGATGTCGTCAATATCATCAATATTGATCTCGTCACTATCATCAAGAAGAAAAACTTTAGACTTGTCAAACTTAAATACTGTAATGAAAGGAACATAGGAGTTTGTCACTAGGTATTTGACCAAATAGGATCATCCAGTTCCTATAGAATCTATCACTAAAATACCCTCAGAAGGGGATAGAGATAAGCGGAGTGAAAAAAGGTTTTCCATTAGATGGTGATTATAGTCATCAATAAAAACAATATAAAAGCTATACCTGTTGACAAGTGAAAAATACCATTTTTCACCCCTAAACTTAAGTCTTGATAGACCTTTGAGAGAACTAAATAAGTGTTTTAAGTGCCTATGTTGCAGCTAACAATAAAGACAGGCTTAACCATAAAAGCAGCTTAAAAGTGCCAAAACGATGACAATCCATGTCAATCCAAAGGAAGGAAGTGAAGAAACAACCTCATCAGCTGTTGAAAGGTCTAAATGGAAGAGGCAAAGACATGTAAGAGAAGCAGGGAACGATTCGAACAGAGGAATGCACTACAGAGTTCGTTTCGCAAAGAACCTGCACTTTTCGTTACGAACCTGGAACTCTGCGAAAAGGACTAAAACTCCAGGCTTAGTTTTCGAAGAGCATCTGAACTCTTCGAAGAGAAGATTGAACTTTGCGAAACGGAGAAAACACAATTCGAAGAGAGATTGAACATTGCGAAAAGAGCTTCAGAAGTCCCCGCAATTTGCGAAAAGGCCACTAAGCTCTGCGAATAGGTATTCTGGAGATTCGCAGTTTTAACAAGGGCAATTCAGTAATCTGTTGTACGCGTCCCAATGCGTTTTAAAACCTAGGGACATTCCAGAGGGTTCTAAGCATAAAGCAATGGAATATTCCACCCCACGTGAGCACCTAGAGAGGGAATAACTTGGCGACATTAACTTTGAGTATATTTAAACCCCTTTCAAAGTCGGGGTTTCATTTCAAACTCTTTCTGCAGAGCGACTCTTCACTGCTACCCTACTTCGCTCTCTCCTTGCACGAGTTAACAAGTTTACTACCCTTTTGTAACTGGTTGTGTAGATCATTTGCATTTTCAGAGAAGGATTTCAGCTTGTAATCTGGGGGATTTCTGCAAAGCAAACAACTCGTTCAACCATAAACCCTAGATCTCGGTATTTCTCTACCCATTCTCTCTGGTTATCATTTAGTAAGTTGATTCTGTGCCAGCATCTATTTTGGGCATTTTTTCTACATCAATCTAGAATGGGAAAAGCAGAGAAATCATTGGCCGCAATGTTCTCCAAATCCTCTGCTAAGAAAGTGAGCAAACCGACCCCAAAAGCAAAAGGAAAAGCCAAAACTTCAGCTAAACGGAAACTTTCAATGGATAAGGCAGACAGGGTGGAGAAAGGTAAGAAAATTAGACATGAGGAACCCACCCCTGCTGCTGCTAGCCCTGAGCACAGTTTACTCCTTCCGCCCATTCATTTGGTCCTACCAAATCCCTTCATTGGCCTTTCGAAACTAATACACGGTGATGGTAGACGAAACTTTTTTCGTCACCAAACCAGAGTGCTTGCCATCCTTACGATACCTTAGAGAGGCTTCACTAAGCAATATCCTTACCGCCTTACCAGGGAAAAGTGACCCAGGAATGGTGAAGTTATGCTGCCGAAACCTGGACAAGGTCACTGAAAAAGATGCTGATGGCCCTACCCTTGTAATTTTCATTGATGAGTGTGATCTTACTGTGACATGTGAAGACATAGGGAACGCTTTAGGGATACCATTTCAATTTGATCCTCGGTCCTTTGGTGCTCGAACGGCCTCTTTAGAGAGATAGCTGCCCATTTAACCCAAGGTATTGTGGGCCCGGGCGATCCATCATGAGAAGAGACCTTGCCCCCAATTTCTATTCTTGGATTCCATTTAAGGCAGCTTTTATGTCACCGAGCCTGACCAAGAGAGGAGAACACCAATTTTAGAGGCCCTCTTTCATTTCTCCAAGGCGTTTTCAATGCCCCCATGTTAATTTTGAAGCTATGGTGATGTAAGTACTAAAATTTGTCAAGAAAGAGCAGAAGATAGCTGGCCTACCATTTGGCAGATTGATCACAGCCCTCCTTAGAGCCAAATTCGACATTGATAGTGAGGAGCCATTCCCTCACAATTTTGGGAAAAAGGCTGCCAACCCCTGTGGTGACCAGCTCTTTAGCTGCCCCACTCCTTGAAACATCTCTGCCAGTACCTTTGGTGACCACTGCTCAGCACCTACTTTGGAGGAAGTTCTTGACCCTACTCCCCTACTCAAGCCCATGCACTTTCACCTATCCCAGCTGTCCCATCTCCCACTCATTCCATCATTCCAATTGTGGACTCCCCCTCTACACCAACCACTCCAACCATTCTAACACCACCAATTTCACCCTCCAATGCCCAGGCTTTAGAGGAGTTAGCTACAGATTTTATTGCCCCATCCCCCTGCACTCCTCTGCTCCAAAGCCCCTCAAATTCCCCTGCTCCATCAGCCCACACACGAGACCTCCCTACACAGACACGAGCCCTTCACTCTGAGGCCTACTCTTCTCTAATGGGTTCTATTTTGAAACCATGGAACTAGACCCCACCCCTATACCCGCTCCTCCTCCCTTCACCCACTTTCCAACCTCTCCCTTCTGACCATTGCACCTCCTCCCTCCACCTCGGTTGTCCCAGTCTCTACTATGCCCACCTCTCCCACACGCATCCATTACCCAAATCCTTACCTACCTCCAATCCATCCAAGCCCAACTTCAAATCAACACAGACAATCATGCATAACCATGGAACTGCTCCATACCTTAGCTTCCACATCCCAAACAACCACCATTACCCCTGCACCTATTTTTCTTCCTGTGCCACCCAAAGCGGATCCAGAGGTAATATTGGTTGATCGCCCACCCCACCACTACTACCCAGACATACTCAAACTAAAGCTCCTTTGATTCCATCCCTCCACCACTCCCCATTTTCTCTGAAAGACGCCACTCATGCAGACCTGCTCCCCTTTCTAGCCACTTCTCCCCCCTACCACGGTGGGCCACCTTTAGTCCCCTACCATTCCATTCCCTCCCCGATATGCCACCCTCATCAAAGCCATGGAAAATAACCCTTATATCCAGAGATGTTCAAAGGGGCTAGTGATTTGCAAGCTTACATCCGCACCCCCTATGAAAACCAAATCGGGAAGTTAGAGATTTTATGAAATTTGAAAGAGATAAAATGCGGGACTCGGGTCAAACATTTCATTTGGTGAGGAGAGCAACACAAGGTGTCCATGTTGCAAGCCCAATGGATCAAGAAAAATTGAAGACCACTAGCCTCACCAAACACCTTGGCCTCATCGGAAAGATCAAATGAGGAGTATCGAGCTACAAAACACCATTCCCGAGAAATCTCAATCAAGTTGAGACTCAACACGACTCTAGCTCGATTACAGGGTGACTCGGTTGAGCCACCGAACCAACCTATGCTGATTTTGACCCCAGTTATTAGCTCTCCTTGTACTTTTGTGTTAAGTTGTAATAGAAAATTCTGTTTTGTGTATACTAGTGCATTTACATCTGCCTTCTTGCCATTATTACTTTTGTTGTTTTTCTTTCTTATATTTTTCCTCTGTTTTGGACCGGTGGACCTGCTTCCCTTTGGTTTGGGGGTATGGCGGGTATGCCAATAAAATAAGTAAGTTAATGCTTTTGACTTATGATCAAGAAAACTTTTGAAAATGAAGTCATTTCACACCGTTGTTTTGAAAAATGAGGAAGTTAAAACTTTTTAAAATGAATTTCTCTGTAATTCTAAAGACTTTCATGAAGTAAATGTCGAAATTTCCAAAAGAAAATTGATGTTTTAGTAAACCTACAATGAAGGAAAACATAAAAGATATACCTCAAGAAGTTGATATAAAACCACACCCGGTGAGGTTTGGGCACGAAATGTATTCTTTGGAGGTATGCTTTGGCAATCTTTTCCGCTTTTAGGGACTATGTGAATCGCTTACTTACACTAGAAGTTACACATATCCAAATTGAAATATTTTGATAGCACTCATGATATTAAAGACATGATGTAAGGCCTCCTTTTGAGCAGTTTGAACCTTACAAAGCCCCACCTTTTTAAAACTACCCTTGATACACACGGTTGAGTCAGTATAAATCGATGAATCCTTTGAAATCTCACCCAATAAACCTCATCGGTTTCATTTAGCCTAACCCTACCCTCGAGAAGTCGGAAGACAAAGGAAGAAATGAGGAAGGAGAATTGAGTAACAATTTAATAGCAAAAGAAGAGTAAAAGTTGAAGGCGCAATGATGAGAGGGAATATGGCATGCGATCGGTGCTAATTCGAAAAGAAAAGAAAAATATTTGAGCAAAACAAAAGAAAGAAGGCATTTTCATTGGAAGTTTGAAAAAGAAAGAGAAAGATGGCCACTTTGGCTCGGAAATTCAAAAGAAGAAGATGAAACTATCTTTGAAGAAAAGTGGGTTTGCATATAACCTCGACCTTGGTGACTTCTCAAATACGAGCACCTTTCCAACCCTTTTAGAGATTTCACCCATACAATCAAACCCAAGTAAAAGTCCTTATTGATCATTGATGGATTGAGCTATCACATGATGATAAGAATTTGTGTAGTCTATGGTGCAAGGAGCAGTGAATTTTTAACTAAAAGCAATGCCTAAGCTCCTACTTACAGTCCAATTTGAGGACTGTAATTGCTCTTAATGTGTGAAATAGTATAACCTTCTCATTTGTTTTGTGAGTGAAAATCTGGTGAGAATTGGGTTTGAAATCAATGATTAGGGCAACATCAAGCCGGATTCCTAAATCAAAGGTTAACTGTTCATAAATTTTTCCTGTAATAAATTTTGACATAAATCATTGAGTAGTAACAAGAATTACTGCAGAATTTTAGTTTTAAGCGATAGTTTTCTTGAAAAACCTTCTTACAAAATAAGCGATGCGGTGTGAATAATCAATTGAGGGAAGTGGTACATGTGAGCAGTGATCTTAACTAACTTATTGAAGAAGTTTGTGGGTACCTTCACTGAAAACCCTCAGGAGACTTCACTCCTCCACTAGGGATCACCTAGGGGTTTAAAAGGCTTGTTGCATAGACTAAATGCAACTGTGCTCCCTACAATAGTGGCTCTTTACTTTGTTTTTTTATTTTTTTATTTTTCTTATTTTCTTTGCTCAGGGACTAGCAAAGCTTAGGTTTGGGGGTGTGTTGACAAGTGAAAAATACCATTTTTCACCCCTAAACTTAAGTCTTGATAGACCTTTGAGAGAACTAAATAAGTGTTTTAAGTGCCTATGTTGCAGCTAACAATAAAGACAGGCTTAACCATAAAAGCAGCTTAAAAGTGCCAACAAGATGACAATCCATGTCAATCCAAAGGAAGGAAGTGAAGAAACAACCTCATCAGCTGTTGAAAGGTCTAAATGGAAGAGGCAAAGACCTGTAAGAGAAGCAGGGAACAATTCGAACAGAGGAATGCACTACAGAGTTCTTTTCGCAAAGAACCTGCACTTTTCGTAAAGAACCTGGAACTCTGCGAAAAGGACTAAAACTCCAGGCTTAGTTTTCGAAGAGCATCTGAACTCTTCGAAGAGAAGATTGAACTTTGGGAAAAGGAGAAAACACAATTCGAAGAGAAGATTGACCTTTGCGAAACGGAGAATACACAATTCGAAGAGAGATTGAACATTGCGAAAAGAGCCCTAGAAGTCACAGCACTTTGCGAAAAGGCCCCTAAGCTCTGCGAAAAGGTATTCTGGAGATTCGCAGTTTTAACAAGGGCAATTCAGTAATCTGTTGCACGCATCCCAATGCGTTTTGAAACCTAGGGACATTCCAGAGGGTTCTAAGCATAAATAAATGGAATATTCCACCCCACGTGAGCACCTAGAGAGGGAATAACTTGGCGGGAACTTCTAGAAACTCTAACAAACTTTCAAAATGCATAACAGAATTGATGCCTTTTTCACCTGATTGGCTGAAACAGATCGAGGAATTACAGGCTGGCGGCAGATCTCGATCCCGTGCTCAACATCCATTGGTCAATACTGAGATCGAGAACCTCGATTGGTTGATACACATCTGGCGGGACACAGGGAAAGCTATAAATAGACGAAGCATTTGCCCAATTGGGGCATCCAGATTTTGAGTTTCATTTCTAATCCCCCATTTCCCAGCCAGACAGCTTGTCTGTAATCCTTGTAATAGCCTACTTTGTACTTGCATTTGAGAGCTGTGAGATACTGCTGTAATTCAAAGGAGAGTTTGCATCCAAGATCGCAAACTGAGAGCGTTAAGCCGTTCAGAAATTGTAAGGATGAATTTTAAAAGGTTCCTGTAAACTATGCATTCTCCATTGGACTCATGTCAAGGGTTCCCTCTGATCTCCTCAGTACATTAGACTCCTTTAGATTCATTAATCCTGTAAGAATTAGTGTTGGTAACCTAGTCTCTTACAGCATTTGTAGTGATGTTTCCTGTTCTGAATTGAGGATTTGGATTAAAGACTATTGGATGGTTTGTGGCCATTAAAGTGGATGCACCACGATAAGTGTAAGCCTAATCCTTGAATTAGATTTATCTCTCTTACATCTGTGCTTGTAGCCAAATGAAGATTGGATCACCTCTGCTGAGCTGCAGTTATTCTCATTAGATTTCAAAGACCAAATCAGATTTAGATATTACTTTTCCATCTTTGTTTCAATCACTCCCCCAACTCGGATCTGGATCATTTAGTTTAAATTTTTCTTTGTTTTTAGTTAGTTAAACGTGACAAATTCAAACCTCTCATCTTATCAGTTTTCTAGATAGGATAAGAAGCCAGATCTGGTAGCTCAGATCTGGAGGTTTGTCTTACATTTTAGACAAATTCTCTGTGGACGATCTTTCACTCACTTACTTTTAAAACCTGCTACAATTGGCCCTGATCTTGCAGGCTAATTCTCTTCTAACTGTGCTGATATTTCTTTATTTGTTTATATAGTCTAGAACCACTGTAATTTAGCAGCTATAAATCTGTTTTCAAAACTCACATAAATCAAGCACACTAAGAAGCAACAACAAGTTTTTGGCGCCGTTGCCGGGGAATTTGTTCTAAAATAGATTTGTTGGGTCAAGGGCCTGTTGGATCTGATCGACTTCCATTTCAGCCCCATTCAACCAAACCCATTGATAACTCTACCTACTAATACAATTGGAGCCGGTTCACCCAATGGTACTTAGTTAGCTAATTTGCTCGGGTCAAATTCCGATAAAAAATAAGCAATTTGCTATTATCAAGCGAATCCCATTCACCCGGGGCAGATGAGTTTTTAAATAAGGTCTTAGGTTCAAATCTTCTCTCTTTGTTGTTAGTTTGGGGCTTTAGGTGAATCAGTTCGGATTTTGGTTCACAATCGGTTACCGGGTCAATTATGAGTAGGTTCGGATTTTAACTCTATGAACAACATCTGACTGTCTAATAGGTAGGCCATGATATGGAGATCTATTACGTGGAAAGTTGTGACGATAAAGGGTCTGATTCAACAATGCCCGATGAATTTAATGGTGGAAACCTCTGATTGCCCTAAATCTATATGTCATTGACAACTACCCAATGTGGTTTGCAATATCAAGAGTTTCATTTGATGCGATGGACTGGATAAAAAATATATGTCATTGACAACTACCCAATGTTAAAAATTGCATAAAAAATATATCTATCTTGTGATTCATAAAGATCAATTGCTTTCGAAATGAACTAAGTCAACTTTGAAATTTTAATCTTGGGATATGTAGCAAGATTAACAAGTTTACCACAATTTTAAAACCCATATTATATTGGTGGAAAAGCATAGGGATGCAGATTCAGCTAATTGAAAAAAATACCGAAAACCGATAAGAAACAGTTCAGCATGAACCCAAACCGAACCGAAATGAAATGGTTCACTTATCGTCTCAAATTTTGAAACCGAAACCGGAAATAGTCGGTTCGGTTTGCTTCAATTTGTTTTTTATTAATTTTCTTTTTTTTTCCTTAATTTTATTTTGTTCGGTTTTCTATCCTACCTACTCTGTTTTTAGTTTCCACCACCCAACTCCGAATCCGAACCAACTTAAAATCAGTTCGGTTTTATGGGTTTTGAATCGGTTTCGGTTCGATTCAATCCGATTTCCGCAATTTTTTAGTTGGTTTCGGTTTTCAAATTTAAACTTGCATCCCTAGAAAAGCACAACCTAACTCTTTAATGATTAAATTATTGCGGAGTGGGAATCAAAACTCAGCCTCGTCAACTCTAATTTTTAATTTTAGGGTCAGCTTGATCTGAAACTTGACCTGAGTCACAACTTGTCGGAGATTCATTGAGTTGACTCGGCCTATTCTAGTCGAGTCAAAGACTGGGCTTTTATTATTATTATTATTTTTTTAATAGAGTATTTGTTTTAAATACATATTTTTTGTGTCAAAAGGAGAGGGGTAATTTTGAAAACTACTCCCATATCATCATTTATTTGTTAGATTAAGCCCCAATCCATGAGTGCATGACATATTGTTACACTTTGCTTGATATCGAAGGTAGAAAACAAAATTTTATTTATTTAATTTATTGTTGGCTACCTCTATTAAGCATACGAAATCCCTAAAAGCGTCTACCTCAGAAATTCCTTCAAAAATATTGATTGCTTCGGATATGGAGATCGTGTATCGCGCCAATCTTTTATACAATGGATCTTGAGATCATGTTGCACATGATTAAGTTTTTATGCCACATGTCACGGATCCCCAAAAAATACCCCTAAAATCACGTTACGGTAAATTTTTTATTCCAGATGTCATTGATTCCAAAAAAATAACCCTAAAATCACATTTTTGGGATTTGTGACATGGAATAAAAAATTGACTTTCTAATAGGTATGGCATGATCTCAAGATACAAAAAGGGTGAAAAATGATCTCAATCAATTGATCCGAAACCATCAATAATTTTGAAGGGGTTGCACAAGTGGGCGCTTTTAGAGATTACGTGGGTGCTAATAAAGGTACTTTGTTTTTTTTTATAGAAGATAGTATTTTATTTAATCGGAAATACCAAATAATAATATCAAAGACTCGAGAGGGCATCCTCCACCAAACCTCATTACATACATCGTTAATGCCTAGTTTGGCTAACACATGGTTGCACCATTTGCGATTTATTCACCAACACTCAAAAACACGATCAAAACATTGTGGAGACAATTTTGACATTATCAAAAAGATTTGTGAGTTCAATAAATCATCCCCGACCTTCAACACCATGCACAAGAAAATGACTCTTCTAAATCCCGATCGACAACAACCGATTTGCTTCAAGTAAACCAATAGAAGGGCATTTTAGAGAGTAACTTTAAATCCATCCACCGAATCTTTGAGTTCATCCATACTAAAACATGTTGATTGAATTGAATCGAATGATGAAAATCCTTTATCCTCCCAATATTTCACACGATGGATCTTGAGATTATCGACATACCATCGCTGTGTGTTTTATTTCACGTGGCATATATCTTAGAAAAGTGACATTAACATCACGTGCACGCTTAAAATTGACTTTAAGGTCACTTTTATGGGTGTGTACCACATGAAATAAAAAATCGACCGTCTGATGATACACCGTGATCTAAAGATCGATCTCATGAAAGATTAGGAGGATAAACAATCTCCATCATCGATTCAATGCGTTGATGCGTTTAGTGAATTATAATGGCATGACTTATAATAAAGGTGAATGATGATTCTTTTAAAATGGTGATAAACTTTAATAGCATAACATATAAATATAAATGAATGAAGAGCCTTTTAAAATAATAGTATTTTTTTTCTCAAAAAAATAAAAATAAAAAATAAAAAGATAGTATTTTAAAATATTAATTTTATTAAGGACAAAATAATCATTTGGCCCATAAAAACTTACGGATAATGTAGCAGGATTATATGAAACACAACCACAAAACCCCGGTCTCTCTCTCGTCCCACGGTCAATCTTAAGCCAAACGTAATAGAGTAGAGAGAGAATCTATCACGTAAGAGTAAAGAGAGAATCAGATAGAGAGCCCTTGAGAACCTGAGATTAGTACTAAAAAACTCTAACTATTCTCTCTCTAACCGATCCTTAAGTTGTTTCCACTTTAAAATTGATCATCAATTCCGTTCTTCATTGCTTCTTGTTGTAAATAACCTACACTGAAACCCTAAAAGCCCTAAAAAAAAGTATCTTTTCTTCATCTCACAACGCATATAAATAGATGGATTGTTCTCTACTCCAATGGATTTGGTAAAGAAGATTGGTCGCCATCTTCCTCTCCCCGACTATATACGTTTTGGTGTAGTATGTGAGAAAAGTTAGACGAAGACGATGACGACGATAAAGAGAATAATAAAATTCGAAAACGCGGTTTCTTCAATTTGAGTGAGAAGAAACTCTACCATCTCGACATCCCGGAGGCTTACGGAAGCGTTTTCGATTCGACATCCAAATTCGGCTCCCTCCAATTAGCACTTTTCGCGAGGAACCCGACGAGTTTGATTGGCGAACAAGACGACGAAAAATACAAACCCGAATATTTCCATGACATTTACATATTCAAAGCCCTCATATTACAATTTGGGAGTAAGTATGGACAATTTGGGAAATTATACGTAAAGTTTGAGGGACAAGGTTTGGACTACCATAGAGACTCAGAGAGGCGATTCCACGACCTTATAAGATATAAGGATGAATTGTATGCCATTATGTGTATGGGAAGAATCTTTGTTTCGATCTACTAGCTCGATCCAAAGGTCACGGAGTTTGGGGAACGGCTAGTCCATAAAATCTTAACAACGGTATCTTGTCGAATCATCGTGATTTGCTCTGACTATCGAGAGAACTGAAATTGGGCGACGAGGATCCTCATGAAACAATTAAATTTGATGTTTTCAAGTTAGATGCTACTAATAAAAAATGGGTGGAGTTGAGAAGCTTAGGAGACCGCATATTGTTCGTGGGATGTAATTCTTCTGTTTCTCTTTCCTCTACCGATATTCCTGGGGCCAACGGAAACCTTATTTATTTCACTGATGACTTCTTTGAATATTATTTATATTTCACTGAGAATACTGATCTAGGCGTCTTCAGTTTGACAGATGGAACTGTCAAGCCATATTATCCTCCTGCATGCCATCCGGCTCGGTTACCACCCATTTGGGTCACTCCAAATCCATGGTAGGGCGTTACGAGGTAGGGTGTGGGAGGATTTGAGGCTGCAAATTTGTTGGGACCAAAGATGGAATGGTATATTTTGATGCAGGGCTATGGGAGAAGGGTGTGGGAGGATTTGAGGCTGCAAATTTGTTGGGCAGAGAAGATGTGGAACCTGAAGTAGGAGCATGCTTGCACAAAGGGGAAAACATCATCATATAATTTGACATGCCGAGATATAATGATCTGACCACTGTTGGTATCCCTGCTGGTTTGACAATAGCCAATGAGCATGCAAGGTCTAGATCACAGAGACAGTTTATGCTCGGTGTAAGGTCAGAGCCAGGGGAAGCATAGGCATCCAAACGACCCTTGAAGAGAAATCGGGGGAAGTGTTGGAGAATAGCAGCTCATATCGGGGGTTTTGAAGTGTAATGTAGAACTCGGTAATGGGTTTATAAGGAACTCGGACGTGCAAAGGGTGTCAAGTGAGTAGGAGTTGGGAATGGACTTAATATGCCATGAGAAGATAAAAATTGGGCCAAAGAAGTGTTCTCAAACTCTGCCATTGTTGGTGCGGAGTATTTTAATCTTGTGTGATAGCCGATTTTCTTAAATTCAATAAACTTACTTTTAACTTCAGATTTCTGCTTCACATCATCCATATTGATGTCGTCAATATCATCAATATTGATCTCGTCACTATCACCAAGAAGATAAACTTTAGACTTGTCGAACTCGTTCGAAAATACTGTAATGAAAGGAACAGGAGTTTGTCACTAGGTATTTGACCAAATAGGATCGTCCAGTTCCTATAGAATCTATCACTAAAATACCCTCAGAAGGGGATAGGGCTAAGCAGAGTGAAAAAAGGTTTTCCATCAGATGGCGATTATATTCATCAATAAAAACAATATAAAAGCTATACCCACTAAAAAGTGGATTGGTGATGAACTCCAAACATCAGCATGAATTAATTTCAAGGGAGTTGATATAGACGAAGTAGATGAGTCTTCATTCTTCATCTCTATCCCCAATATCAACACCATCTTCTTTAGTAGTTAAGTTATCATTTTTTTTAAAATTTCTCTTCCTTTCGTAGACATCTTCCTCTTCTTTCTTTATTCTTGCCATTTTTTAATAATTGTTTTTTAGATTAGAGTTTGGGTAATTAAGTTATACTTTTTCTAAACAAAAAAGTGGTTATAATCGAAATCACATGTATCGTTCATATCGCGTATTGGGACGTATCGTATCGTATTGTGACGTATATCGTAAGATACACATGATAGATACGTATCATTTTCTATAGCATCGTGTATCATATTGTGTATTGTAAGAGTGACAACCATGGAGGGATCCATTACTTGCACATGACAAGATGGCTTGCACATCGTTTGAAAGAAAGACTTGGTATTTTGGGGACTGGCGCTATAAGAAAACACCATCTTAGCCTCCTGATTTGAAGGCCATGATCTAAAGATCTTAGGTGAAAAGGATTGGCACTAAAGAGAATCTTTATCATCTAATTCAATGCAGTTGGTGAGGTAGCTTATCACAGTGACATTTTTTACTTTGTTGGAGTGGACCCTTAAGGGGTCCTTTTGTTTGTCCTGTTTTAAGTTATTGTAAGGTTAGTGATTATTTTTCTCCCTACATGTTTATGATCATGGTAAATTATGTTTCAAACATATCGTGGAGTTGGTGATTCATTGGTGTACCTTACCCACAAGGAAGGGAGGGTGGGCTTTGATCTTTGAAAAGCATGGAATAGCTTCTATGTTGATTAAGCTCCCTTGCTAAAGGAAGGTTTCCTTTGCGTGATCCTATTTATTTCGTTTGGGGGGGTGAGGATTATTTTCATTTTGAGTGTTGGGTTTTTCTTTGGCGACATCTTGCTTTGCTTTCTCTTTGTATTTTCTGGTTTCTTTTGAAGATAGTTGGTTCACGAGATCAAAAAAAAAAAGTCTTGAAGAAAGCTTTGATAGTGTCAGTTGGGCTTCGTCATCTCAATTTTTACTCAACTTGGGTTCAATAATGATTGGATTGATTGGATTAAAGTCTGCATCACCACTCCTCATTTCTCTATCCTTATCAATGGTTCCCCCCATGGGTTTTTTCCAAGTTCTTGCAGCCTTAGACGAGGCGACCCTCTCTCCCCTTTTATATTTTCCTGCCTCTTGAATGAACAAATTTTAAATGGGTTTACCCCCCCACCACCACCACCCCACACTTTCAAAACTGCTCTATTGTTTCCCACCTAATTTTTCCGGATGATGTGCTCCTGTTTTCTCAAGACTGCCCTGACCAGCTCGTTGTGACGGCCTCATTAATCTGTGCGCCAGCATGAAGGCATGACGACCTTGGAACTGGGCACTTAGCTAGCAAGAAGGCAAGCGGACCTTGTAAGCTAGCCGTGTAGCATGCGTGGGCGCAAAGGCACGTGGCCTTGCGATGCATGCATGAGTCCCTGATGCATGATGCGACGGTGACCCGAACTAAGCTGCAGTCTAGTATGGTGGGTAGACGCGTGAAGGGCTTAGAATGTGGTGCCATGGGGGCACGCGACGTCTTGGTGCCATAAGGCACGTAATGCGGTGCTCCGCATATGAGCACGCGACGTGGTGCCAAGAGGGCACGCGACGTCTTGGTGCCATTAGGCATGTAGTGCGGTGCTCCGCGTTGGGGCACGCGACGTGGTGCCAAGAGGGCACGCGACGTCCAAGTGCTAAGGCACATGAGGCGGTGCCATGGTGGCACGCGATGTGGTGTCAAGAGGACACGCGACATCTAGCTTGTATGGCAAGCGATACGGTGCCAAGAGGGCACGCGATGCGGTGCTAAGAGGGCACGCGGCATCTGGGTGCAATGACGGACCCGATATGGTGTCGAGTAGGCACGAGACATAGTCACGACGGAAATGTGATGCGGTGCCATGAGGGTACGCCATGTGGTGCCATGAGGGCACGCGACATGAGGCCATGAGGGCCTTGCGACATGGTCGCGACACGGACGCGACATGGTCGCGACTCAGTGCGATGTTGGACATGAGGCCATGAGGGCCTCGTGACGTGGTCGCGATGCCGACGCGACACGGTCACAAGGGACGCTGATGCGTGACCTCGCAAGCCATGTGGGCTTGGAGGATGGCACTGGGTGCCACGGTCAGAGGATCGTGTGCCATGTTTAATGGCAAGACACCACCTTTGCAGGTGTGTGCCACGGGCAGGAGATTGTGTGCCATGGGGGTATGACAAACCAATAGGTTTGAGGGTTTTCTGCTATTTTGCCTAAGTTGGTCTTTGGACCATATATAGGGGGAAGGGAGCTGTGGAGCTATTCTCCCACACATGGGGCCTTGCGTTGCGGGACGAGCGCATGTGCTTTCTAGGTTAGGGGTGGGCCTAGAGCATCGCTGCAGCAATGCGGCGTTGCGGCGATGCCATGTGTCACCTGGGGTGAGGCTACCATGTGGCCCCGTGCCGGCGTCGCGGTGCACATGGGTCGGTGGCCTCACTGGGGCACTCAAGGGCTAGGTGGGATGCAGTGGCGCACACTAGCTGAGGGCACCGGCAGTGTCTTTGTGTCGTCGGCCTCACACACGATGCTTGGTTTGGAGAGCATGAAGAGCTGCATGCTACTCCTAGTGTGCTGGTCGCGTGGACCACACACGTTGGTTGGCTTGAATGGCATGAAGAGAGGCATGCCTTTGTCTAAAGCGAGGAACTAGTGCACTGCACAGGGTGAAGCTGGACAAGCCAAGTGGCACTGAGGTGCTGGCAATTGCCAAACATATTGCAAGAACTCATTGGGCCAACGATAGAACAAAGTGCGAGCCAAATTTTGGCTGAAAATTTTATGGGAGTTTTTTTTCAAAAAAACTCTAGTTTGTGGGTCCCACCATATTGCCAAACACTTGCAAATTGCAGTTTTGTGAGAAATTTCAAATTTCCAACTTATTTTTGCGAGAACTCGTGTTAACAAATAGGGCATAAACAGGGCATAAGTAACTCGACACCATAGATGCGCTACATGGCTCCAAGTCTCTTTGCTAGAATCATCATATCCAAGGATTTTTTAAAAAAGTATCTGACTTTCGGTGCAAGAATCTTTGATTATCCTCATTTTAAGGCTGGTGTTCCTAGTTATTATCACACCACCTTATGTTATAGCCACCTCACTTAATCTAAGATAAAAAAATCTATTAATTATTTTGAATCAAATGATGAAGACCACTTGTCATCCCAATCTTCACCACACTAGATCTTGATGTTGATTCCTGATCATAGTGAACCATTAAACATAGTTCACATCTCTTTTTAGGACTTGAGAAACATGCCATGTGGAATAAAAAATCTGACTTTCTGATATCAATCAAAATATGAACATATGATAACATTCCCTTATGATTGATCTCAAAATCTTGTGTCAAAACATGGGGAAAAAATGACGTCTATTGTCTGATTTAAAATAGTCAACGGACTATTTAAATGATGTAGGGCTGCAAATCCTAAATTGAAACCCGATATCTAATTGAAAACCAAGAACACCGAATTGGCCCGAACTGAGCTGAACTGAACAATTTGGTTTCATTTTAGGATGGCAAAAATTGAAAACCGAAGGGGTAGGATTTGGTAAACCAAAAAATATTATTTTTTTTTGAAAAATCAAAAAAATTGAAAAAATACATTAAAAAAATAAAAAGTAGGTAAAATGCCAACACATAATCGAAACTGAATTGAAGAAACCAAAATATTTCTGTTTCGGTTTCGATAGAATTTGCATCCTATCCTAAGATAAAGAGGAGTGGTAGTAGTAACACCACCCAATTCTTTTTCTATCCAAAAACAAAAGCCTTTCTTTTCTTCGTCTCTCAAGCGAAATCTAATAGAGAGTAGAGAGAGAATACATTCCTCTCTCTCCTGATGCTTCTATAATCTCTACTCCAATCTTCCCTTTCCTTCGTCAATCACCTTCATCGCATTAGTAAGTTGTTTCCACTTTAAAATTTATCATCAATTCCCTTTTCCCTTCTTCATTGCGTCTTGCGGTAAATAACCTACAGAAACCCTAAAAGCCCTAAATAGATGGATTGGTCTCTACTTCCAATGGAATTGGTAGAGAAGATTGGTCGCCATCTTCCTCTCCCTGACTATATACGTTTTGGTGTAGTCTGTGTGTCGTGGAATTTGGCCACAAAAGAGAAACGTTATCCTCCAGCGGCGAATCAGCTTCTGTGACAGCCCGGATTTCGGCACCCCGAAACCCGTGCCATCAGCACGATCATCTTGACCGTGCCCCTTAGCTAAGCACGAAACACTGGTATATCAAGCATGCAATAGAATAATAAACGAAATTGCGGAATTTAAATCTATATTAATCAACTCCCCAAAAGACAGTTCTACCCTCATGCCTCTGCATGAATGGAGAACCGATCCGAACCATCAATGATAGCAATCATCACGGATGGTTCGTCCCAAAAGAATCATCCAACTATATATATACATGGTTTAAACAAAATCAAGGCTTGACATACCAAGCCGTACAAAACTCTCTCAAAAGCCCTCAAAGTGGCACAACAGAGTCCTCTAGAAGAAGTCCTCGGGAGGTGGCTCCAACTCTTCGCCGGCCGCAAGGTCCGACTCGCCAGGGTCAGCGTCTCCTGAAGCCTCGGCAGCTGCTAGTAGTGGACCTGCGACGTATAGTCTATAGGGTGAGCTACATCCTAGCTCAATAGGGAACAAAACACAGTTGAACATATAAATTATAACTCACATATATTCCATGATATGCCATGCATGATGTGTCTATGATTGATGAAAAGCAGTTAAAAGCATTTCGTTTCTTGTTCATTACTTATGTGTTCATTTATTCATGAATGATCTTTGAAAAGGCCTAAAGCAAAACTTAACCCTTCAACTTAAGTAATCCCCGAGCAATATGGCGTCGAGGCCTGATGAGATACCCTTCATCGACATCTATATAGACACTTTTAACGTATTCCCTGGGAAGACCATATAGTACCCAAGCCCCTTTCCTGGGGATTGGTGGCGGGGTTTCACTTGTCTCAATTCAACACCCACGGGTGTGCTTACTATGTCTGGATAAGCCTCATGGCCCTACGGTTTTCGCCCGTATCAGTCACGGATATCCCGCCGTGTCGATCGTGGATATCCCGCCACGTCGGTGGGGTAACCTATCAAACCTCAAATAACAAAAATATCGGTGCCTTACATATAGTTATTCACCGTGTAAGTGTGCTATCTTATATCAGTTAGGCCCTATCAAACATGATTCAATCTTGGATACATCCCTGGGATGTATCCATTTACTTGCATCACACCTGATGCTCTCATCTCTTTTCTTCTTCATCCCCTGGGGATGGCTCATTATAATTACTCTTATGGATGTCACACGCACACACACTTTTAAAAATTCTTAAGCAATTAAACATTTGAATTGAATTCTATATCACTACATACATGCTCTTGTAAAATAAAGTACATGTTCAAGGTATTCCCTACCTCAAGTCTTCATTTGATCATTGCATCAAGGTCCCACGTGGCTCCTTGTGCACTAGTTCACACGTACCACCTATGGTACCACATAACAGGTGAAACACATCACAAAGGATGCAATCCAGAAGGTCCAAGACCCTCCAAGGATCTTAAAGTCAAACTTAAAAGTCAACATAAATTATCTCAGTCGATTAATCGAACTCCAAAATCGATTAATCGACTCTGATTCGATTAATCGATTTCCGAAATCGATTAATCGAAAGTCAATATCGATTAATCGATTCTCAAATCGATTAATCGAGATTCTCATTCGATTAATCGAATCCTAATTCGATTAATCGAAATTCACTGTTCAGCCAAGTCGATTCTCAATTCGAGTAATCGAGTTCCTAAAATCGATTAATCGATCCCAAATCGATTAATCGAAATCCCATTTCGATTAGTCGATTTTCCTCAAGTCATTTCCTCCAACCCTTGGGGTCCACTGGAGGTTCCCAGTCGATTAATCGATACCCAAATCGATTAATCGAAATCCAAAGTCGATTAATCGAATTCCAATTCGATTAATCGAAATCGGGGCCCTCTGACTTTTCAACTTCCTGGCCAATTTCGATTAATCGAAACCCAATTTCGATTAATCGAAATTGTCGGTCAAATACTTCATTTGTTCTTCCCAATCTTTTTCCACACTTTTTCCTCTATTTTTCTAAACCATTATTCTATGATTTAAACCATTTTCAACTACAATTTAGCCTCTACGATCTATGCATTTTATTCATAAAAATTTACCTTGAATCAATCTCAAATTGATTTCAAATCCATGGTTGGAAAGGCTAGGGTTCCAGCTTTAGCTTGAACGGATTCTCCTCGCTAATTCGGCCTCTTAAATGCTAAAATCCCCCCCTCCAATCACACAACAACTCTTGTTTAATCTTCTTTACTCCTCTCTCTCTCTTCTTTACTCCTCTCTCAACAACCCAAAAACACACATTTAGGGTTATTAAACCCTTTTATCTCCCCCCCTAGTTTGTGTGTTGAGCACATGCACCTCAATAGGTGTATGTGACTTTAGACTTTCAACACACACCACATTGCTACACAAACCATCACATCACATTCACTCATCACACTCTATGCTAACTATCGAACTCCTAATTGGTCAAACCTGTGACCGATCGGGCACGGATCCCGAGGTCATAGTTTAGTGTGATTTTTTTTTTCGGTCTATTACATCCTCCCCACCTTGGGAATTTTCGTCCTCGAAAATAACCCAAGGTTCGTCTGTCTGGGTCTCTCCCCCCCCCTCCCACACTCGCAGGTGAGGTGGTCGAGTAGACTCAGACGCATTCAGATAATGACAATACCGGCATAGAATTTAAAGTTGACGAATGTGAACAATTTATACAAAAATTTTGATTTGTATTTATAATTGAAAATTTTTACAATGCCACATAAGTTGGCGTACAAAAGAGATCTACAGGTACACAATCAAAATGCAAAAATAAATACAAGACTGTGCTACTGTGGGCTGGTGGTTCTCTTGGGCAGTGTGGTAGCGATGGTGGAGACCGTGCAGGCTGAGTAGGCGGAGAAGCGGGCGTGCTGGAGCTGCCTGCTCATGCGGATGTAGATGTGGAAGGAGTCGCGTCAGTAGTGGCGGTGGTGGGATGGAAAACGGGGCCTCTGTGAAAGGCGGTCCGTCCTGCAGTCCACTCCTCCTCCTGAGCGAGATAGCGGTGGTAGTCCGTCGGGTAGATGTAGCGGAGGGTGTGGAACATCAAGAAGTCCATCCTCCGGTTCATCCGCTCGTTGTTGGCCTCCATGCGAGCCAACACGTCCTCGATGGTAGGACCGGATGGAGAGGCGCGCCGGCGGTATGATGAGGTGGGTGTCGCGGGCGCGGAGTGGGCAGGTGGCATCGGTGAGGCTGCAGTGTGAGAGGGAGCCCTCTCCATGGATGGCTCAGCGGGGATAGGGTGTGCCCCACCCACTGATGGGTCCTGCTGAGGTGGTGGGGGTGGTGGCGGTGCTACTGCTAGTGCTGGTGCTGCTGCGGCTACTGGAGCGAGACCCGGAGCCGGTAGGGTCCGCTTTAGTAGGTTATAGCTACGGGCCCATGAAGACCTAGAGAATGTCTTCACGCAGTCCGTAGCTCTCACCTCGTGAGGAGAGACGGTGTAGGACGGATCGTTGGAGTAGCACTCCAACATGCTCGATACGAGGCGAGCATAGGGCATCTTCTCCTTGGGCCGTAGATTGCCCTTCATCAGCTTGCCCTTTATGTATCTCATCCCCTCAAGGATGAGCATGGTGGCGTCAAACCACCGGCCACAGAAGGCCGAGTAAAGTGCCTGTTGCACTTTCTCCATGCGCTCCGTATCGTGGCACATCGGGTAGAGATTGCACTTGACCACTGAGTCAAGCATCCACATATAGTGTGGAAGGTCAACCCTCTTTATGGAGGATCCCGACCCCTTTTTCCCGTTGGTCATACGGGTCATGACCTCCTCAAAGCGGGGTTCCTCCTCAAAGGGTGGGAAGAGGGTAGTCTCGGGGGTGAAATCGAGGTAGCACTCGAGCACCTCATGTATGTGGCGACGAGTGATCGTGTAGTCGCGACCCTCAATAGTGGTCTTGATCACGTCATCGGTAGGGCCGTCTACGAGCCCTTGGTAAAATAATCTCACCAATCTAGGGTAGTAAGAACCCCGGATTGGTTTGAGAAGGTTGCCGAGGCCGGCGTTATTGAGGTAGTTTCGAGCCCATTGGGTCTCGCCCGGCACATCGGGATCGGTGAATAGGGTAGGGTCGATAATGTACTCGACCTCAAAGGTCTTGGCTGCCCACCATTCATTTGGTTGCACCACGTTAGTGGGTGGTGGTGGCATGGGGGTGGACTCGCGGGAAGACTCGCGCGAGGATGCGCTCGTCGAACCGGAGGTGGTCTCCGATGCCGATGGTGATGGAGTCCTCACCGGCGATGGGGTAGGTGGTGGTGGCGCGGCATTCTTACGCCGAACCGGGAGCTTAGTGGTTGCCTTCTTCGAAGACAACCGGGTTTTGGGCGGCATTTTTAGAAAACTAGGGTTTTTCTAATTCAAATTGAAGGGAAAAGCAAAATTTTAGGGTTTACCGTGGTTTTGGACGCGATTGAGGAAGCGAATCGACGGCAATCCCAACCCTAGAGCGTCGGATGATCAGAGAAGAAAGAGGAGATGAAGCGCCGAAAATATCCCAAGGAAAAATGGTTTCGAATGGGGAATGAAATCCCCAAATTTTTATATATAGGCCTCGGCTCGATTAATCGAAATTCAGAATCGATTAATCGAGATTCAAAACTAGGTTAAGCCGCGCAAAATCGATTAATCGATTTTCCCAAATCGATCAATCGAAAGTTAAATTCGATTAATCGAAAACATTTCGATTAATCGAAATCGTATCCGTTTAAAAATTTAAGTTTTTGAGCTCACTGGCGCGAGCCAGTCGATTAATCGAAATACATTTCGATTAATCGAAATTCCAAAATTGATTAATCGAATTTCATTTCGATTAATCGAAATCGTGTAGTAACTTCTAAATTTCCAGAATTCCTTAAGTATTCGATTAATCGAATTCCATTTCGATTAATCGAAATTTCAAAATCGATTAATCGAAATTCACTTCGATTAATCGAAATTGTCTATCTGAATTTAATTTCTTCTAAGTCCTTTTTGTAAATCGATTAATCGAGATCCAGTTCGATTAATCGAAATCCAAAATTGATTAATCGACACTTCTTCGATTAATCGAAATTTCATGAATTGACTCCCAATTCTTCTAACATTCTCAGTTTGTTCGATTAATCGAACCTGCAGTTCGATTAATCGAATTCCCAATTCGATTAATCGAATTCCCAAAATCGATTAATCGATCCCAAATCGATTAATCGAAATTATAACTCGATCAATCGAAATTTCATTCTATGTATATTCTAACTCTTATTTCCATTTCCAGTCACTGGCACATGCCAGTCGACTAATCGAACAAAATCGATTAATCGAAATTCCAAATCGATTAATCGATTTGAAATTCGATTAATCGGTTTTGCCCAATTTCTCCAGATTTTTCAAGTTCTTTGGTTCTTTGATTATTTTTGACAATTTATGACATCAAGTGTGTCATAGCTCCATAGAGTTGCATACACTTGATCATGTAAATATAAAATATGTTCCTTAAATCAGATTGGATCAAAATTTCCATTGAATTACAAGTATAGTGGAGATTCCACAAACATGTTTGTGGTTTACATTGAATTCTCACGTCGTTGGAAACAAGGCTGGATATTGTTCTTTCACATCGGCCTCTCGTTCCCAAGTAGCCTCTTCTTTTGGATGATTGTTCCACCGAACAAGCACTAAGGGAATCACTTTAGTGCGCAGTTGTGACAGCCTGAATTTCGGCACCCCGAAACCCGTGCCATCAGCACGATCATCTTGACCGTGCCCTTTAGCTAAGCACGGAACACTGGTATATCAAGCATCAAAAGCATAATAAACGAAATTGCGGAATTTAAATCTATATTAATTAACTTCCCAAAAGACAGTTCTACCCTCATGCCCCTGCATGAATGGAGAACCGATCCGAACCATCGATGATAGAAATCATCACGGATGGTTCGTCCCAAAAGAATAATCCCAACTCCTTATATACATGGTTTTAAACAAAATCAAGGCTTGACATACCAAGCCGTACAAAATCTCTCTAAAAGCCCTCAAAGCGGCACAACGGAGTCCTCTAGAAGAAGTCCTCAGGAGGTGGCTCCAACTCGTCACCGGCCGCAAGGTCCGACTCGCCGGGATCAGCGTCTCCTGAAGCCTCGGCAGCTGCTAGTAGTGGACCTGCGACGTATAGTCTATAGGGTGAGCTACATCCTAGCTCAATAGGGAACAAACACGGTTGAACATATAAATTATGACTCACATATATTCCATGATATGCCATGCATGATGTGTCTATGCAATTATTGATGAAACAGTTAAAAAGCATTTCGTTTTACTGTTGATTACATATGTTTTCATTTACTCATGAATGATGCTGAAAAGGCCTAAAGCAAAACTTAAACTTTCAACTTAAGTAATCCCCGAGCAATATAGCATCGAGCCCCGATGAGATACCCATCATCGTCATCTATATAGACAGTTTTAACCGTATTCCCTGGGAATACAAATAGTACCCAAGCCCCTTTCCCCTGGGGATTGGTGGCGGGGTTTCACTTGTCTCAATCAACACCCCTGGGGTGTGCTTACTATGTACGGATAAGCCTCCGCACTGGCCTACGGTTTCGCCGCCGTATCGGTCACGGATATCCTGCCGTGTCAGTCGTGGATATCCCGCCACGTCGGTGGGGTACCCTATCAAACCTCAAATAACAAAAATATCGGTGCCTTACATATAGTTATTCACCGTGTAAATGTGCTATCTTATATCGGTTAGGCCCTATCAAACATGATTCAATCCTTGGATACATCACTGGGATGTATCCATTTACTACATCACACACGATGCTCTTATCTCTTACTTTTCATCCCACAGGGATGGCTCATTATGATTACTCTTATGGATGTCACACACACACACTTTTCACAAATTCTTAAGAAGTAAACATTTGAATTGAATTCTATATCACTACATACATGCTCTTGTAAAATAAAGTACATGTTCAAGGTGTTCCCTACCTCAAGTCTTCAGTTGATCATTGCATCAAGGTCCCACGTGGCTCCTTGTGCACTAGTCCACACGTACCACCTATGGTACCACATAACAGGTGAAACACATCACAAAGGATGCAATAAAGAAGGTATAAGACCCTCCAAGAATCTTAAAGTCAAACCCAAAAGTCAACACAATTTATCTCAGTCGATTAATCGAAGGTCAATATCGATTAATCGAAGTAAATTCGATTAATTGAAATTCTCTGTTTCGCAAAGTCGATTCTCAATTCGAGTGTCGAGTTTTCATTCGATTAATCGAAATTCTCATTTTCGCAAAGTCGATTCTCAATTCGAGTAGTCGATCGAAATTCTCGATTCGCAAAGTCGATTCTCAATTCGTGTAATCGAGTTCCTAAAATCGATTAATCGATCCCAAATCGATTAATCGAAAATTGTAATCGATTAATCGAAATCCCTTTTCGATTAGTCGATTATCCACAAGTCATTTCCTCCAACAGGGTCCACTTTGGAGTTCCCGATCGATGTCGATACTCAAATCGATTAATCGAAAATCCAAGGTCGATTAATCGAACTCCAATTCGATTAATCAAAATCGGGTCTTCTGACTCTTCAACTTCTTGGCCAATTTCGATTAATCGAAACCCAATTTTGATTAATCGAAATTGTCAGATTCAGCCCTTTTCGAGCTGTTCTTCCCAATCTTTTTCCACACTTTTTCCTCTATTTTTCTAAACCATTATCCTATGATTTAAACCATTTTCAACTACAATTTAGCCTCTACGATCTATGCATTTTATTCATAAAAATTTACCTTGAATCAATCTCAAATTGATTTCAAATCCAGTGGTTGGAAGGCTAGGGTTTCCAGCTTTGGCTCTAACAGATCCAAATCGGGTTGAATCCAGCTTTTATTGCTCGAATCCCCCCTCCAATCAGTTGCAATAACTCCTCTCTTACTTCTCTCTCTCTCTCTCTCTCTCTCTCTCTCTCTCTTCTTTACTCTCCTTCAACAACCAAACTCTTGATTTTAGGGCTATTAAACCCTTTTTATCCTCTTCCTCACTTGTGTGTTGAGCACATACACCGCGGTAGGTGTATGCGACTACACCCTCACAACACACACCACATAGGCATTCTATTTATCACATCTCATCCGTTCATTACACCACATACTAACTGTTGGACTTCCATTTGGTCAAACCTATGACCGATCGGGCACGGATCCCGAGGTCATAGTTTAGCATGATTTTTCAGGCTATTACATCCTCCCCACCTTGGGAATTTTCATCCTCGAAAATAACCCAAGGTTTGTCTGTCTGGGTCACACCCCCCCCCCCCACACTCTCAGGTGAGGTGGTCCAGTTGACTCAGACGTATCTAGGTATGCACAACACAAGCATAGAAGTAGTTTTTTTTTTACGGAATTGAAACCATGTACTCAAAAAAAAATTTTGATTTCTATTTATATCAGAAAATTTTTACAAAGCGCCACATGAGTTGGCGTACAAAACATACATCGATACAATCATGACTAATAATATAAAAAAATAAAACTCATGCAATCCCTCAGCAGTGTGTGCAGTGCTACAGGCTGGTGTGTCTGGGTGCCTGTGGTGTGGTGGTGGTGAGTGTCTTTGGTGGGTGGATGTGGAAGGAGCCGCGTCTGCAGTGGTGGGATGGAAGACGGGTCCTCTGTGGAAGGGGGTGCGTCCAGCGTTCCACTCCTCCTCCTGGGCGAGGTAGCGGCGGTAGTCGGTCGGGTAGATGTGGCGGAGTGTGTGGAACATCAAGAAGTCCATCCTCCGGTTCATCCGCTCGTTGTTGGCCTCCATACGAGCCAACACGTCCTCGATGGTAGGACCGGATGGAGCGGCGCGCCGGCGGTAGGATGAGGTGGGTGTCGCGAGCGCGGAGTGGGCAGGTGAGGCTGCGGTGTGGGAGGGAACCCTCTCCACGGATGGCTCTGCGGGAATAGGGTGTGCCCCACCCAGGTGGAGTCTCGAGGTGGTGGGGGTGGTGGCGGTGCTACTGCTGCTGCGGCTGGGGCGGGAGCGGGACCCGGAGCTGGTAGGGTCCGCTTTAGAAGGTTGTAGCTACGGGTCCATGAAGACTTTGTAAACGTCTTCACGCGATCCGTAGCCCTCACCTCGTGAGGCGAGATGTTGTAGGAGGGCTCGTCGGAGTAGCACTCCAACATGCTCGAGATGAGCCGAGCATACGGCATCTTCTCCTTGGGCCGCATGTTGCCCTTCATCAACTTTCCTTTGATGTACTTCATCCCCTCGAGGATGACCAAAGTAGCATCAAACCATCGGCCACAGAAGGCCGCATAAAGTGCATGTTGCACTTTGTCCACGCGCTCGGTGTCGTGGCGCATAGGGTAAAGGTTGCACTTGATTATGGAATCAAGCATCCACATATAGTGTGGAAGGTCAACCCTCTTAATGGAGGAGCCCGACCCCTTTTTACCATTGGTCATGCGGGTCATGACCTCCTCGAAGCGGGGGTCCTCCTCGAAGGGTGGGAATAGGGTAGTCTCTGGGGTAAAATCGAGGTAGCATTCAAGCACCTCGTGTATGTGACGTCAGTGATGCGTATAGAGGCGACCCTCGATCTTGGTCAAAATGCAATCATCGGTAGGGCCATCCGTTAGCCCTTGGTAAAACAGTCTAACCAATCTAGGGTAGTAAGAACCCCAGATTGGTTTGAGAAGGTTGTCGAGGCCGGTGTTATTGAGGTAGTTTCGAGCCCATTGGGTCTCGCCCGGCACATCGGGATCGGTGAATAGGGTAGGGTCGATGACGTACTCGACCTCAAAGGTCTTGGCCGCCCACCATTCGTTTGGTTGTACCATGTTAGTGGGTGGTGGGGGCATTGGGGTCGATTCGCGGGAAGACTCGCGCGAGGATGCGCTCGTCGAACCGAAGGTGGTCTCCGATTCCGACGGTGATGGAGTCCTCACCGGCGATGGGGTAGGTGGTGGTGGCGCGGCGTTCTTACGCCTAACCGGCAACTTAGAAGTCGCCTTCTTTGAAGATAAACGGGTTTTGGGCGGCATTTTGAGAAAACTAGGCTTTTTCTAATTTAAATTGAAGGGAAAAGCAAAATCTTAGGGTTTACCGTGGCTTTGGACGCGATTGTGGAAGCGAATCGACGGCAAATCCCAACCCTAAAGCGTCGGATAGTCGGAGAAGAAGGAGGAATGTGAAACGCCCAAATCTCCCAAGCCAAATGATTTCGAATGGGGAATGAAATCCCCAATTTTTATATATATAGGCCCCGGCTCGATTAATCGAAATTCAGAATCGATTAATCGAGATTCAAAACTAGGTTATGCCGCGTAAAATCGATTAATCGATTTCCCAAATCGATTAATCGAAAGTCAAATTCGATTAATCGAAATCGTATCTATTTAAAATTTTAAATTTTTGAGCTCACTGGCGCGAGCCAGTCGATTAATCGAAATCCATTTCGATTAATCGAAATTCCAAAATCGATTAATCGAATTTCACTTCGATTAATCGAAATCGTGTAGCAACTTCTAAATTTTTCAGAATTCCTTAAGTTATTCGATTAATCGAAATCCACTTCGATTAATCGAAATTTCAAAATCGATTAATCGAAGTTCACTTCGATTAATCGAAATCGTATATCTGAATTCAATTTCTTTTAAGTCCTTTTTGTAAATCGATTAATCGAAATCTAGTTCGATTAATCGAAATCCAAAATCGATTAATCGAGATTCCAACTCGATCAATCGAAATTTGTCTTCTATGTATATTCTAACTCTCCTTTCAATTTCCAGTCACTGGTATATGCCAGTCGACTAATCGAACAAAATCGATTAATCGAAATTCCAAATCGATTAATCGATTTGAAATTCGATTAATCGGTTTTGCCCAATATCTGCAGAATTTCAATCTCTTTGTTTCTTTGATTTCTTTTGGTAGTTTATGACATCAAGTGGTTCTTCCATAGAGTTGTATATACTTGATCATGTACGTATAATTCTGTTCCTCAATTCAGATTGGATCAAATTTTCCATTGAATTACAAGTATAGTGGAGATTTCACAAACATGTTTGTGGTTTACACTAAGCTCTCACGTCGTTGGAAACAAGGCTGGATATTGTTCTTTCACATCGGCCTCTCGTTCCCAAGTAGCCTCTTCTTTTGGATGATTATTCCACCGAACCAACACTAAGGGAATCACTTTAGTCTTGTGATACTTGTTCCTTCGATCCAAGATTTCCCTTGGTTCCTCTATCATGCTCATGTCCTCACACATCTCTATAGGTTGCTTTCCTAACACATGAGACGGATCATTCACGTGCATTCACGAGCATCGATATGTGGAAAACATTATGTACTCGATCAAATGGTGGTAAACCAATGCGATATGCAACTTCACCTACTGTCCCAAAATTTCAAATGGTCCAACATAACGTGGACGTAAGTTCCCTCTCTTGCCAAATCTCATTACACCTTTCATAGGTGACACCTTCACAAACACATGTTCGCCCACTTTGTAGTCAACACTAGTCCGCTTCATATCGGCGTAACTTTTTTGTCTACTCTGTGGTGTTTTTACCCTTTCTCTGATAATTGACAACGGTGGCGTTGTCTTCAAGTAGTTTTGGTCCTAACACAAATTTTCACTGTTTCCTCCCAATTGAGGGTGATTTGCATAAATCGTCCATACTGAGCTTCATACGGTGCCATGCCAATGCTCGTTTGCTGTTATTATATCTGAACTTCGAGCATCGGTAGATACTCATCCCAGTATCCTTGCATATCAAGCATGCACGCCCTGAGCATGTCTTCTATTACTTGATTCACTCGCTCTGTCTGTCCATCAGTTTGAGGATGGAAAGCTGAACTAAAGTCTAGTCGAGTTCCCATTCCTTCTTGAAATTTCTTCCAAAACTTGGATGTATATAGTGGATCACGATCTGAAACTATGCTGCTTGGAATCCCATGTAATCTTACAATCTCCTTCATGTATAAGTCTGCCAGTCTTCCTGCTGTATATGTAGTATTGTACGGCAAAAAGTGCGCTGATTTGGTCAATCGGTCTACGACGACCCAAATGGCATTGTGTCTCTTGGCGATGCGGGTAATCCAACAATGAAATCCATTGAGATCGATTCCCACTTCCATTCTGGTATTGGTAAAGGTTGCAATAGTCCAGCTGGTTGTCTATGATCAACCTTCACCTGCTGACACGTCAAACATCGTGACACACGTGCTAAGCCACGTCTTGTTTCAGTCCTCTCCACCAGTAGTTCTTTTTCAAATCTTGGTACATTTTGGTGCTACCAGGGTGGATAGCATAATTTGACTTATGGGCCTCATCAAGAATCGTTCGTCTTAGGTCGGCATTGTCCGGAATGCATAGACGGCCTTTAAACAATAAGGAACCATCTTCTTTTACTGAGAAGTCCGACCTAATGCCTTCACTCACGTCTTGATGAATCTTTGTTAATGCCGGATCTTTCATCTGTAGATCGTGGATATGCTCAAATATCACTGGCTTTACTGATATGTTAGCCAAAAAGGATCCGGTGTCCTTTGACTCAATGTTCGCATCATAGAGTGCCAGGTCTTCCAATAATTTCCATCGGTGCATACCCAAAATTAAAGAAGCTAACTGAGCTGAACCTTTCCGACTCAATGCATCGGCTACTACATTCGCCTTGCCAGGATGGTATTGTATGGAGCAATCATAATCCTTGAGGAATTCCATCCACCTGCGCTGTCTCATATTGAGCTCTTTGTGTGGGAGCGGATAACGGGGGCTCTTATGATCGGTGAAAATTTCAAGAGTCTCGCCATACAAGTAATGGCTCCAAATCTTCAGCGGGAAAATGACTGCTGCCAGTTCCAAGTCATGAGTCGGGTAATTTTTCTCTTGTTCCTTCAGCTGTCTTGATCCGTAAGCTATCACCTTCTTGTGTTGGTTGAGCACACAACCAAGGCCATTGTATGATCGTCATTTGTACACGGCGTATCCTCCTTTACTGAAGGAATCGCTAATCTTTGGGCAGTGAGTCTCGTTTTGAGTTCTTGAAAGCTCTTCTCGCATGCCTCCTCCCTCAAACCTTGAATCTTTTCGTGTCGACTTTGTGAGAGGTCCGATATCTTTGAAAACCCCTCAACGAAGCGTCGATAATAGCCGCTAAGCCCGGAAAACTTGGACATCAGTCCTTTGTCTTTGGTTGCTCCCATTTAACTCATGCTTCTATCTTCTTTGGATCTCTGTGACACCATGCTTTGAGACGACATGTCCCAAAAGCTAACTTCTTCCAACCAAAACTCACACTTCGAGTTTGGCGTACAATTGGTGTTCACGTGGCGTCGTAGAGCAATCTCAAATGTTCTTCGTGTTCGTCTTGGATTTGGAGTATATCGGTATATCATCAACAAACACTACGACGCGAGAGTCAAGTGTGGTTTAAACACTCGGTTCATCGGATCCATAAGCAGCGCTTGGAGCATTACGTCAATCAAGCGGCATCACAAAAATTCATAGTGTCCATACCGTGTCCAGGAAATCTTTGAATGTCCTCGGCCTTGACTATGGCCCAGGTGATACCCGGATCTCGTCGATCTTGTAAAAATACCTTGCTCCTTGCAATTGGTCGAATAGATCGTCAATTCTAGGCAAAGGGTAGCGGTTCTTCACAGTGAGTTTGTTCAATTGTCGATAGTCAATGCATAGCCGCATTGACCCATCCTTTTTCTTGACAAACAAGACCGGTGCTCCCCATGGAGATACACTTGGTCTAACAAACCCCTTGTCCATAAGTTCTTGCAGTTGTTCCTTCAACTCCTTTAACTCAGCAGGAGCCATTCTATAAGGTGCTTTCGAAATAGGCTCCGTTCCTGGTGCTAAGTCAATGGCGAATTCTACTTCTCTTTCTGGAGGTAATCCAGGCAATTCCTCTGGAAACACGTCAGCGAAGTCTCGCACAACTGCTATCTCAGAAATGACGTTCTTTTCTTCCTTGTCCTCCTTTAAGAAAGCTAAGTATCCACTGCAACCCTTTCTGATCATTTTCTCGGCCCTTACTGCTGAGATCAGTGGCACAGATGACGACCTCACTCCTTGAAACCGAAATGATCTTCTTGTGTTGGGTCTGAAAATGACTACCTTGTTCTTGCAATCGACGGTTGCACAATGCTGCGCCAACCAGTCCATGCCAAGGATCACATCAAACCCTTGCATGTCTAACAGTATCAACTTTTCCTCTAGTTCATGCACCTCTAAGTCTCGAACTACTACAATGATGGATTTGCAAGCTAACTCCGTGTCTACTAACTCTCCAGTCGGAATAGACACAGATAGGACGAAATCCAACGTCTTTGGAACAATCTTCATCTTCTTAGCGAAAACGTGAGTGACGAATGAGTGGGTAGACCCGGGTCTATCAACACTCGAGGCCATGTCATCCAGCATCCTTTTCATATATATTTAGAGTACCTATAGTATACATACATACATACAATAATTTACACATCAATTTACACTCTTAATTCACATCTGACTTTTGTATTGAGAAAAGAATCTATATAATGTCTAATGCATGCTCCTTCTCTATCTAAGATTTTAATGAGATGGAAATTTTCTTTAATAAAAAAAAATCTCACCTGGATCGCATAGGCTCTCCCCCAGACGATCGGTTTCCTTGCTTGAATTGGTCGTGGTGTCAGAATCGAAACCGTCCTTCTCTTATCCGTCTGGGCAATCCTTGATTAAGTGGCCTACCTTGCCACATCGGAAACAACCTCTAGTTCGATCTACTCCACGTCCTATGAGGGCTTGCCACACTTTGCGCAAGTCTCCGAGGTGCGGAAGAAAGCAAAGACGAGAACCACTGTGTTAGTGGCGCCGATGAGACATGGCGGGGCTCTCATAGCGAATAAGGTCTCCCCGACGCAAGTAATGGAAACCTCTGTTGGTGTTGTTGTTCTGCGCGGTCTTCTCCCTTGAACTGTGGTCTCGATTACGGGCCATGAACCTCACTTTTTGTTCACGGTTCGTAGTGCCCCGATCTTCCTTGTTCATTTCCTCCTCTCTTGCTCTCTCATCGATATCTATTTGTATTCTCCTCTTCAACCACGGTTTTACTCATGACCTCTTCATAGGTCCTTAGTTGAAATGGAGCTACTCGCCTCCCTAACCTCGGGCTTCAAACCTTGTCGAAACCTCTTGGACTTCATCACTTGATGGCAGCGTCTGAGCAAAACGGGCAAGTC
This sequence comes from Chloranthus sessilifolius, assembly GCA_021018995.1. NCBI lineage: Eukaryota > Viridiplantae > Streptophyta > Magnoliopsida > Chloranthales > Chloranthaceae > Chloranthus > Chloranthus sessilifolius. The sequence continues at coordinate 40,732,974 of CM037593.1, forward strand.
GAGAAACTCTACCCCATATTCTCTCACCATCATTCTCCTTGCGCTTATTTGTAAAAATTGTATCTCAAGTCGGTTCCTCACTACTTAGGAAAATATTGTTTGTTGAACTCCTCAACAAACTCCTCCCAAGTCCAAGGCAACTCTGGGGTCTCCTGAGCCCGAGTCCGTATCACGGACTTCCACCAAGGCCCAACCTCCCCATCCAACATGTAAGCTGCCCATCTCACGCTCTCATCTTCCGTGCACGTCAGCACGCTAAAGACTTTCTCCATCTCCATCAACCAGTTCTCAGCGGCCATGGTGTCTGCTTGCCCAGAAAATGAAGGAGGTCTCATCCTCCTAAACTCTGTAAAGGATGAGGGCACAGGCAACGCAGGTCCTACAGGTGGTGTAGGTGGCTGCTGTTCTCTTGACGCATGGGCTGCAAAGGATGCGGCCTGTTGTGCCATGGCAGCTGCCATAGTCTCCACAGTGTGCATCATCCTTTGTCACTCTTCTCTGTCTTCTTGTCTTTCTCTCAATCTTTCTTGTTCTCTTAGATCTTGGTCTTGATGATATCGATCTTCTTCATCCCATTGTCTACTACTACTGCCCCCTGGGGCCTCAGTACCTCCTAGAGGCACTCTATTAGTAGGAGAGATGTAATCATCTCCACTACGTAGACTCCTCTGTTGGCCTCCCCTTGGTCGGCCTCTTCCTCTAGATGACATTTGCGGCTGCATTTGAAACTAAAGTTTCGTTAGCAGAAGCCCCTATGTTCTGACGAAAGAACCCTTGTAAGAATTACTAAAAGAAAATAGCTTTGATACCAACTGTGACAGCCCGAATTTTGGCACCCCGAAACCCGTGCCATCAGCACGATCATCTTGACCGTGCCCTTTAGCTAAGCACGGAACACTGGTATATCAAGCATCAAAAGCATAATAAACGAAATTGCGGAATTTAAATCTATATTAATTAACTTCCCAAAAGACAGTTCTACCCTCATGCCTCTGCATGAATGGAGAACCGATCCGAACCATCGATGATAGAAATCATCACGGATGGTTCGTCCCAAAAGAATAATCCCAACTCCTTATATACATGGTTTTAAACAAAATCAAGGCTTGACATACCAAGCCGTACAAAATCTCTCTAAAAGCCCTCAAAGCGGCACTGTGAGTCCTCTAGAAGAAGTCCTCGAGGAAGGTCCGACTCACCGGATCACGCTTCAAGCCTCTGCACTGCTAGTAGTGGACCTGCGTCATATAGTCTATAGGGTGAGCTACATCCTAGCTCAATAGGGAACAAACACAGTTGAACATATAAATTATGACTCACATATATTCCATGATATGCCATGCATGATGTGTCTATGCAATTATTGATGAAACAGTTAAAAAGCATTTCGTTTTACTGTTGATTACATATGTTTTCATTTACTCATGAATGATGCTGAAAAGGCCTAAAGCAAAACTTAAACTTTCAACTTAAGTAATCCCCGAGCAATATAGCATCGAGCCCCGATGAGGTACCCATTATCGTCATCTATATAGACATTTTAACGTATTCCCTGGGAATACCATATAGTAACCAAGCCCCTTTCCCCTGGGGATTGGCGGCGGGGTTTCACTTGTCTCAATCCAAGACCCCTGGGGTGTGCTTAAGATGTACGGATAAGCCTCGACCGCCTCAGCTTTCGCCAGACGGTCACGGATATCCCCGCTGTCGCCGTGGATATCCCGCGTCATGGGGTACCCTATCAAACCTCAAATAATAAAAATATCGGTGCCTTACATATAGTTATTCACCGTGTAAACGTGCTATCTTATATCAGTTAGGCCCTATCAAACATGATTCAATCCTTGGATGTGGATGTATCCATTTACTTGCATCACACCTGATGCTCTTATCTCTTTACTTCTTCATCCCCTGGGGATGGCTCATTATGATTACTCTTATGGATGTCACACACACACACTTTTCACAAATTCTTAAGAAGTAAACATTTGAATTGAATTCTATATCACTACATACATGCTCTTGTAAAATAAAGTACATGTTCAAGGTGTTCCCTACCTCCAGTCTTCATTTGATCATTGCATCAAGGTCCCACGTGGCTCCTTGTGCACTAATCCACACGTACCACCTATGGTACCACATAACAGGTGAAACACATCACAAAGGATGCAATAAAGAAGGTATAAGACCCTCCAAGAATCTTAAAGTCAAACCCAAAAGTCAACACAATTTATCTCAGTCGATTAATCGAATTCCAAAATCGATTAATCGAATCTGATTCGATTAATCGATTTCCAAAATCGATTAATCGAAGGTCAATATCGATTAATCGAAGTAAATTCGATTAATCGAAATTCTTTTCGCAAAGTCGATTCTCAATTCGTATCGAGTTTTCATTCGATTAATCGAATCTAATTCGATTAATCGAAATTCTCATTTTCGCAAAGTCGATTCAAATTCTCAATTGATAGTCGAGTTCTCATTCGATTAATCGAATCCTAATTCGATTAATCGAAATTCTCAGTTTCGCAAAGTCGATTCTCGATTCGAGTAGTCGAGTTCCAAAAATCGATTAATCGATCCCAAATCGATTAATCGAAAATTGAAATCGATTAATCGAAATCCCATTTCGATTAGTCGATTATCCACAAGTCATTTCCTCCACAGGGTCCATTGGAGTTCGATCGATTAATCGATACTCAAATCGATTAATCGAAAATCCAAGGTCGATTAATCGAACTCCAATTCGATTAATCGAAATCGGGTCTTCTGACTCTTCAACTTCTTGGCCAATTTCGATTAATCGAAATTGTCAGATTCAGCCCCTTTCGAGCTGTTCTTCCCAATCTTCTTCCATACTTTTTTTCCTCTATTTTTCTAAGCCATTATCCTATGATTTAACCCACATTCAACCACAACTTAACCCCTATAATCTATGCATTTTATTTACAAAAATTTTACCTTGAATAGATCTCAAGTTGATTTCAATCCACTGGTTGGAAGGCTAGGGTTTCCAGCTTTGGCTCTAACAGATCCAAATCGGGTTGAATCCGGCTTTTATTGCTCGAATCCCCCCTCCAATCAGTTGCAATAACTCCTCTCTTACTTCTCTCTCTCTCTCTCTTCTTTACTCTCCTTCAACAGCCAAACTCTTGATTTTAGGGCTATTAAACCCTTTTTATCCTCTTCCTCACTTGTGTGTTGAGCACATACACCGCGGTAGGTGTATGCGATTACACCCTCACAATACACACCACATAGGCATTCTATTTATCACATCTCATCCGTTCATTACACCACACACTAACTGTTGGACTTCCATTTGCTCAAACCTATGACCGATCGGGCACGGATCCCGAGGGCATAGTTTAGCGTGATTTTTCAGGCTATTACAGCAGTACTTGTTCCTTTCGATCCAAGATTTCCACTGGTTCCTCTATCATGCTCATGTCCTCACACATCTCTATAGGTTGCTTTCCTAATACATGGGACGGATCATTCACGTACTTTCTGAGCATCGATATGTGGAACACGTTATGTACTCGGTCAAATAGCGATGGTAAACCAATGCGATATGCAACTTCACCTACGCGTCCCAAAATTTCGAATGGTCCAACATAACGTGGACTTAACTTCCCTCTCTTGCCAAATCTCATTACGCCTTTCATAGGTGACACTTTCACAAACACATGTTCGCCCACTTTATAGTCGACACTAGTCCGCTTCATATCGGCGTAACTTTTCTGTCTACTCTGTGCTGACTTCAGCCTTTCTCTGATTATTCGAACGACGGTGGCGTTGTCTTCAAGTAGTTTTGGCCCTAACACAAATTTCTCACCTGTTTCCTCCCAATTGAGGGGTGATTTGCATCGTCGTCCATACAGAGCTTCATACGGTGCCATGCCAGTGCTCGTTTGGAAACTGTTGTTGTATGCGAACTCGAGCATCGGTAGATACTCATCCCAGTATCCTTGCATATCAAGCATGCATGCCCTGAGCATGTCTTCTATTACTTGGTTCACTCGCTCTGTCTGTCCATCAGTTTGAGGATGGAAAGCTGAACTGAAGTCTAGTCGTGTCCCCATTCCTTCTTGAAATTTCTTCCAAAACTTGGACGTATATAGTGGATCACGATCTGAAACTATGCTGCTTGGAATCCCATGTAATCTTACAATCTCCTTCATGTATAAGTCTGTCAGTCTTCCTGCTGTATATGTAGTATTGTACGACAAAAAGTGCGCTGATTTGGTCAATCGGTCTACGACGACCCAAATGGCATTGTGTCTCTTGGCAGTACGGGGTAATCCAACAATGAAATCCATTGAGATCGATTCCCACTTCCATTCTGGGATTGGTAAAGGTTGCAATAGTCCAGCAGGATGTCTATGATCAACCTTCACTTGTTGACAAGTCAAACACCGTGACACGTACTCGGCCACGTCTTGCTTCAGTCCTCTCCACCAGTAGTTCTTCTTCAAATCTTGGTACATTCTGGTGCTACCAGGGTGGATAGCATAATTTGACTTATGGGCCTCATCAAGAATCGTTCGTCTTAGATCGGCATTGTCCGGAATGCATAGACGGCCTTTAAACAATAAAGAACCATCTTCTTTAACTGAGAAGTCCGATCTGATGCCTTCCCTCACGTCTTGATGAATCTTTGTCAATGCCGGATCTTTCATCTGTAGATCATGGATATGTTCAAATATCACTGGCTTTACTGATATGTTAGCCAAAAAGGATCCGGTGTCCTTTGACTCAATGTTCGCATCATAGAATGCCAGGCCTTCCAATAATTTCCATCGGTGCATACCCAAAATCAAACAGGCTAACTGAGCTGAACCTTTCCGACTCAATGCGTCGGCTACTACATTCGCCTTGCCTGGGTGGTATTGTATGGAGCAATCATAATCCTTGAGGAATTCCATCCACCTGCGCTGTCTCATGTTGAGCTCTTTCTGTGTGAATAGGTATCGGAGGCTCTTATGATCGGTGAAAATTTCAAAAGTCTCACCATACAAGTAATGTCTCCAAATCTTTAGCGCAAAAATGACTGCTGCTAGTTCCAAGTCATGAGTCGGGTAATTTTTCTCGTGTTCTTTCAGCTGTCTTGATCCGTAAGCTATCACCTTCTTGTGTTGGTTGAGTACACAACCAAGGCCATTGTATGACGCGTCGCTGTACACGGCGTATCCTCCACTGCCTGAAGGAATCGCTAACACTGGAGCCGAAGTGAGTCTCGTTTTGAGTTCTTGAAAACTCTTCTCGCATGCCTCACTCCACTCAAACCTTGAATCTTTTCGTGTCAGCTTTGTGAGAGGTCCCGATATCTTTGAAAACCCCTCGACGAAACGTCGATAATAGCCTGCTAAGCCCAGAAAACTTCGGACATCGGTCACTGTCTTTGGTTGCTCCCATTTAACCACTGCTTCTATCTTTGCTGGATCTACAGTGACACCATGCTTTGAGACAACATGTCCCAAAAAGCTAACCTCTTCCAACCAAAACTCACACTTGCTGAGTTTGGCGTACAATTGGTGTTCACGTAGCGTCTGTAGAGCAATCCTCAAATGTTCTTCGTGTTCCGTCTTGGATTTGGAGTATATCAGTATATCATCAACAAACACTACGACGCAGGAGTCCAAGTGTGGTTTAAACACTCGGTTCATCAGATCCATAAACGACGTCGGAGCATTCGTCAATCCAAACGGCATCTCCAGGAATTCATAGTGTCCATATTGTGTCGGAAGTCTTACGATGTCCTCGGCTTTGACTGAATCGATGATACCGAGAGCTCAGGCCGATCTTGGAAAAATACCTTGCTCCTTGCAGTTGGTCGAATAGATCGTCAATTCTAGGCAAAGGGTAGCGGTTCTTCACAGTGAGTTTGTTCAATTGTCGATAGTCAATGCATAGCCGCATTGACCCATCCTTTTTCTTGACAAACAAGACCGGTGCTCCCCATGGAGACACGCTCGGTCTAACAAACCCCTTGTCCATAAGTTCTTGTAGTTGTTCCTTCAACTCCTTTAACTCAGCAGGAGCCATTCTATAAGGTGCTTTCGAAATAGGCTCCGTTCCTGGTGCTAAGTCAATGGCGAATTCTACTTCTCTCTCTGGAGGTAATCCAGGCAATTCCTCTGGAAACACGTCGGCGAAGTCTCGCACAACTGCTATCTCAGAAATGACATTCTTTTCTTCCTTGTCCTCCTTTAAGAAAGCCAAGTATCCACTGCAACCTTTTCTGATCATTTTCTCGGCCCTTACTGCTGAGATCAATGGCACTGATGACGACCTCACTCCTTGAAACCGAAATGATCTTCTTGTGTTGGGTCTGAAAATGACTACTTTGTTCTTGCAATCAACGGTTGCACAATGTTGCGCCAACCAGTCCATGCCAAGGATCACATAAAACCCTTGCATGTCTAACAGTATCAACTTTGCTTCTAGTTCATGCACCTCCAAGTCTCGAACTGCTACAATGATGGATTTGCAAGCTAACTCCGTGTCTACTAACTCTCTAGTCGGAATAGACACAGATAGGATGAAATCCAACATCTCTGGAACAATCTTCATCTTCTTGGCGAAACGTGGAGTGACGAATGAGTGGGTAGACCCTGGGTCTATCAACACTCGAGCGTCATATCCACCGAAACATCCTTTTTCATATATATTTAAAGTACCTATAGCATACATACATACATACAATAATTTACACATCAATTTACACTCTTAATTCACATACAGCTTTTGTATTGAGAAAAAGAATCTATACGATTTCTAATGCATGCTCCTTTTCTATCTAAAATTTTAATGAAATGAAAATTTTCTTTAATTTTTAAAAAAGGTCTCACCTTGTATGACGTCATGCACGTTTCCTGCTTCCTGAGCAGTGACTGCATAGGCTCTCCCCTGTACAATCGGCTTCCTTGCTTGAATGGGTCGCGGTGCTGCAATTGAAGTCGTCTTTCTTTTATCCGCCTCGGGGCAATCCTTGATCAAGTGGCCCACCTTGCCACATCGGAAACAACCCCTAGTTCCCAATCTAAAATCCACCGTCCTATGAGGCTTGCCACACTTTGCGCAAGTCTCCCGAGGTGCGGAAGAAAGCATCTGAGAGAACCATATGATAGTGGCGCCGATGAGACATGGCAGGCTCTCATAGCGTAAAAATGGTCTCCCGACGCAAGTAATGGAAACCTCTGTTGGTGTTGTTGTTACTTGATCTTCAAACCCCCTTGAACTGTGGTCTCGATTTTGGGCTGAACCTCGGCTTTTGTTCACGGTTCAGTAGGCCCCGTCCCTTCCTTGTTCATTTCCTCCTCTCCGCGCTCTCTCTGTCTATATCTATTTGTATTCTCCTCTTCAACTACTAGTGCTTTATTCATGACCTCTTCATAGGTCCTCACCGAATGGAGCTACGCCTCCCTAACTTCAGGGCTTCAAACCTTCGAAACCTCTTGGACTTAATCCGAGCAAAACGCAAGTCGTAGAAACTCTACCCCATATTCTCTCATCATCCTCCCTTATACTAAGCAGGAAAATTGTATCTCTAATTGGTTCCTCACCACTGAAAATATTGTTTGTTGAACTCCTCAACAAACTCCTCCCAAGTCCAAGGCAACTCTGGGGTCTCCAGGCAGTCCGTATCACGGACTTCCACCAAGGCCCAGCCTCCCCATCCAACATATAAGCCCATCTCACACTCTCATCTTCCGTGCATGTTAGACGCTAAAGACTTTCTCCATCTCCATCAGGTTCTGGTCCATGCCTGAAAATGAAGGAGGTCTCATCCTCCTAAACTCAGAAAAGATGAGGGCACAGCAACAGGTGTCCCATGGTGTGTAGGTGGTCGTTTCTCTTGATGCATGAGCTGCAAAGGATGCGGCTTGCTGTGCCATGGCAGCTGCCATAGTCTCCATAGTGTGCATCATCCTTTGTCGCTCCTCTCTGTCTTCTTGTCTTTCTCTCACTCTTTCTTGCTCTCTTAGATCTTGATCCTGATGATCTCGATCCTCTTCATCACTCTGTCTACTACTACTGCCCCCTGGGGCCTCTGTACTTCCTAAAGGCACTCTATTAGTAGGAGAGATGTAACCATCTCCACTACGTAGACTCCTCTGTTGGCCTTCCCTTGGTCGGCCTCTTCCTCTAGATGACATTTGCGGCTGCATTTGAAACTAAAGTTTCGTCAGCAGAAGCCCCTATGTTCTGACGACAGAACAGTTGTCAGAATTGCTAAAAGAAAATGGCTTTGATACCAACTGTGACAGCCCGGATTTTGGCACCCCGAAACCCGTGCCATCAGCACGATCATCTTGACCGTGCCCCTTAGCTAAGCACGGAACACTGGTATATTAAGCATGCAATAGAATAATAAACGAAATTGCGGAATTTAAATCTATATTAATCAACTCCCCAAAAGACAGTTCTACCCTCATGCCTCTGCATGAATGGAGAACCGATCCGAACCATCGATGATAGCAATCATCACGGATGGTTCGTCCCAAAAGAATCATCCAACTATATATATACATGGTTTAAACAAAATCAAGGCTTGACATACCAAGCCGTACAAAACTCTCTCAAAAGCCCTCAAAGTGGCGGAGTCCTCTAGAAGAAGTCCTCGGAGGTGGCTCCAACTCGGTCGGCGTCTCCCTAAGCCTCGAAATGCTAGTAGTGGACCTGCGACGTATAGTCTATAGGGTGAGCTACATCCTAGCTCAATAGGGAACAAAACACAGTTGAACATATAAATTATAACTCACATATATTCCATGATATGCCATGCATGATGTGTCTATGCAGTGATTGATGAAAACAGTTAAAAAGCATTTCGTTTTACTGTTCATTACTTATGTGTTCATTTATTCATGAATGATGCTGAAAAGGCCTAAAGCAAAACTTAAACTTTCAACTTAAGTAATCCCCGAGCAATATAGCATCGAGCCCCGATGAGATACCCTTCATCGTCATCTATATAGACACTTTTAACGTATTCCCTGGGAATACCATATAGTACCCAAGCCCCTTTCCCCTGGGGATTGGTGGCGGGGTTTCACTTGTCTCGGATAAGCCTCCGCACTGGCCTACGGTTTCGCCGCCGTATCGGTCACGGATATCCTGCCGTGTCAGTCGTGGATATCCCGCCACGTCGGTGGGGTAACCTATCAAACCTCAAATAATAAAAATATCGGTGCCTTACATATAGTTATTCACCGTGTAAGTGTGCTATCTTATATCAGTTAGGCCCTATCAAACATGATTCAATCTTGGATACATCCCTGGGATGTATCCATTTACTTGCATCACACCTGATGCTCTCATCTCTTTACTTCTTCATCCCCTGGGGATGGCTCATTATAATTACTCTTATGGATGTCACACGCACACACACTTTTCAAAATTCTTAAGCAATTAAACATTTGAATTGAATTCTATATCACTACATACATGCTCTTGTAAAATAAAGTATATGTTCAAGGTGTTCCCTACCTCAAGTCTTCATTTGATCATTGCATCAAGGTCCCACGTGGCTCCTTGTGCACTAGTTCACACGTATCACCTATGGTACCACATAACAGGTGAAACACATCACAAAGGATGCAATCCAGAAGGTCCAAGACCCTCCAAGGATCTTAAAGTCAAACTTAAAAGTCAACATAAATTATCTCAGTCGATTAATCGAACTCCAAAATCGATTAATCGACTCTGATTCGATTAATCGATTTCCAAAATCGATTAATCGAAAGTCAATATCGATTAATCGATTCTCAAATCGATTAATCGAGATTCTCATTCGATTAATCGAATCCTAATTCGATTAATCGAAATTCACTGTTCAGCCAAGTCGATTCTCAATTCGAGTAATCAAGTTCCTAAAATCGATTAATCGATCCCAAATCGATTAATCGAAAACTGAAATCGATTAATCGAAATCCCATTTCGATTAGTCGATTTTCCTCAAGTCATTTCCTCCAACCCTTGGGGTCCACTGGAGGTTCTCAGTCGATTAATTGATACCCAAATCGATTAATCGAAATCCAAAGTCGATTAATCGAATTCCAATTCGATTAATCGAAATCGGGGCCCTCTGACTTTTCAACTTCCTGGCCAATTTCGATTAATCGAAACCCAATTTCGATTAATCGAAATTGTCAGATTTAGCCCTTTTCGAGCTGTTCTTCCCAATCTTTTTCCACACTTTTTCCTCTATTTTTCTAAACCATTATCCTATGATTTAAACCATTTTCAACTACAATTTAGCCTCTACGATCTATGCATTTTATTCATAAAAATTTACCTTGAATCAATCTCAAATTGATTTCAAATCCATGGTTGGAAAGGCTAGGGTTCCAGCTTTAGCTTGAACGGATTCTCCTCGCTAATTCGGCCTCTTAAATGCTAAAATCCCCCCCTCCAATCACACAATAACTCTTGTTTAATCTTCTTTACTCCTCTCTCTCTCTTCTTTACTCCTCTCTCAACAACCCAAAAACACACATTTAGGGTTATTAAACCCTTTTATCTCCCCCCCTAGTTTGTGTGTTGAGCACATGCACCTCAATAGGTGTATGTGACTTTAGACTTTCAACACACACCACATTGCTACACAAACCATCACATCACATTCACTCATCACACTCTATGCTAACTATCGAACTCCTAATTGGTCAAACCTGTGACCGATCGGGCACGGATCCCGAGGTCATAGTTTAGTGTGATTTTTTTCGGGCTATTACAGCTTCCATGGCTCGTACTTTGCGACGAAGACGATGACGACGATAAGGAGAATAATAAAATTCAAAAACGCGATTTCTTCAATTTGAGTGAGAAGAAACTCTACCATCTCGACATCCCAAAGGCTTACGGAAAACGTTTTTGCGGTTCTACTGATGGTTGGCTTGTAACAGTAGATAGGGATCAACAGCTCCATCTGTTGAACCCTTTCTCCCGAGCCCAAATTCGGCTCCCTCCTATTAGCACTTTTCACAGGGAACCCGACGAGTTTGATTCTGACGGTGAACAAGATGACAGAAAGTACGAACCCGAATATTTCCGCGACATTTACATATACAAAGCCCTCATATTCTCATCTCCTTCATCATCAAATCCTTCCTCCGATTACGTAGTTGTAGCCATCTATGGACAGTATGGGAAATTGGCCTTCTGTAAGGCTGGGGACAAGGTTTGGACTACCATAGAGACTCCGAGAGGGCGATTCCACGACCTTATAAGATATAAGGATGAATTGTATGCCATTATGTGTATGGGAAGAATCTTTGTTCCTGATCTACTAGCTCCTAATCCAAAGGTCACGGAGTTTGGGGCTGAACGGCTAGTCCATAAAAATCTTAACAACAGGTATCTTGTCGAATCATCAGGTGATTTGCTACAGCTATCGAGAGAAAATATATTGGGCTACACGGATACTCATGAAATAGTTAAATTTGATGTTTTCAAGTTAGATGCTACTAATAAAAAATGGGTGGAGTTAAGAAGCTTAGGAGACCGCATATTGTTCGTGGGATATAATTCTTCCGTTTCTCTTTCCTCTACCGATATTCCTGGGGCCGACGGAAATCTTATTTATTTCACTGATGACTTCTTCGAATATTATTTATATTCGGTGATAATCTGAATCTAGCGTCTTGATTTGAGATGGGCTGTCAAGCCATATTATCCTCCTGCATGCCATCCGGCTCGGTCACCACCCATTTGGGTCACTCCAAATCCATGGTAGGGTGTTACGAGGTAGCTTGATATCATGGTCTTATTTTGTTTTGTTTTTAACTTTCTTTGCAATGGATCCTTCTAGAGCCCCATTCCCATTATGGATAAATTTGTTCTCCTTTTTAACTTATTATAAGCTTAGTGATTATTTTTCTTCCTATATGTTTATGATCATAGTGAACTTATGTTTCAAAGTACTTCCTTGAAGTTTCAAGGATTGTTTGTTATGAAGAGCCACATTTTAATTAATGGAACTTTTTGTTAACAGTTTAATGAATGAAATTATGGTTTTTTCTTTTTCCCATATATTCTTGTATTATGTTGGATTAATGGGGCATCCTTGCCATGATAATAAACCTATCAAGCTTATGGTGCACCTATTAGCGCCAAATCCTCTTTCGATTGTTGTTATGGGGTGGGAGGTGACATCTATTGAAGTAACTCTCATAAGCTCTCGCTTTCTGGGAGGAGAGCAGTTGTATGATTGTATCACTTAAAATAGCTACCCGCCAGAGCAAATCGGGTGAGGAGCTGTGTTACCAAGCAGCCCGGTCACATAAAATCGATGACTTTTCAATTTTCACTAACAAAAAGGAACCCTATAGCTGCACAAGTATAAGTTCAGTGTGAGTGTGTATTGTATAATTGTATTATATATATTTGTATGATGTGTCTTTCGAGCCTCAAATTTTACTTAAACAAAATTCTAAACTTGTTTATTTATAATACCAGTTTATAATCCTAATTTTTTTTTTAAATGTAAAAAATAAAAATTCAAAGTCTTCATTCTTCATCTCTATCCCGCGTATCAACGTCACCATCTTCTTTAGTAGTTAAGTGATCACTTTTTTTTTTAATTTCTCTTTCTTCCGTAAACATCTTCCTCTTCTTCCTTTATTTTTCTCATTTTTTAATAGTTTTTTTTTAGACTACAGTTTGGGTAAATAAGTTGTACTTTTGTTAAACAAATGAGTGGTTATAATCAAAATCACATGTATCGTTCGTATCGTGCATCGCAACGCATCGTATTGTATTGTAACATATATCGTAATATACGGTTAAAATAAGATACACATGATAGATACGTATCATTTTCTATAGCATTGTGTATCGTATTGTGTATTGTAAGAGTGACAACCATGGAGGGAGCCATTACTTGCAGATGACAAGTTGGCCTTACACATCGTTTAAGTGAAAGATTTGGTATTTTGGGGATTTGTGCTATAAGAAAACACCATCTAAGCCTCCTGATTTGAAGGCCATGATCTAAAGATCTTAGGTGAAAAGGATTGGCACTAAAGAGGATCTTTATTATCTGATTCAATGCAGTTAAATGTCATTGTCTGATTAAATGGGTCAAATGTCATTATTTGATTTAACAATGTTTGTGTGGAATCATATGATAGAGATCAATTTTGTGCAAATGTTTTGTGCCGTAGATCTTTAGATCATGGTCTTCAAATCAGATGGCAGATGGTGTTTTCACATAAGTATGTCCCAAAATATCAAGTCTTTCTTTTAAACTTCGTACTGGCGCCAACTTCTTATGTGCAAGTAATGTCTCCCTTCTATAAATTTCCTAATGGTTTTTCTTTGGAGTTTGAAAATAGAATTCCATGGGGGTGGGTGCAAAATTTGAACTGTTGTTTGCTGCCTCAAAATTTTCAGGTAATTTGTCACATTTTCCACAAAAAGGGTTAGTAACGAAAACCTGACCCACACCTTGATGGTATTTCGAAACTCTTGGGAGAACTCATTGGGCCAACGATAGAATTTGGAAACTCATTTTCATCATGCATTACCCTATGGTAGTATGGTGCATCGGTCATTAAACCGAGTTTGAACAAATGAAGTTTCCTTTTGTTGAACCATTTTTAGCATACCGAAACTGAAAACTCATTTAGCATCTATTAGTCTATGGTAGTTCTTGTTAAAACTGAAATTCTGCATCTTCTAGAGTAGCAATGACTCGGAGTATGATCCAGGTATGTTATGGCTTATTATGATGTGGTGATGTAATATTAGCATACTTTGTCAAGACTAGTTGTTTCTTCTTCCATTTTTCTTTTCATTTTTTTCCTTTGAACTTTTTTATGGGGATTGTTGTCTTTCTTTAAATATTATGGCGGTGGTTCCTTTGGCTTTAAAATACTGGAAGTGCGATTGTTGTCATCTATCATAAATGAGTAGAGATTTGTTGGAGTTTTTGGTTGTGTTGTTGAAGGAATTTGTTATTCTTCCTTTTTGTTCCTGCGCAAATGGTTGTTTCAATGTTGAAAAATGTTTTCAACTGGTATTTAGGGTTTTGTTGGGAATTTTTGTTGCAGAATATCATGCTTGATGCAGGTTGGAATATGTCGAATGCAATATTAGTGAGCATGGTAGCTTGGAGGAGGATTTAGTTAGAACTTGGAATAAAAAACCATTAAGTTCCACATTACCATAGCTTTCGATATCCCATCTTTCCTTTACAGTCAAATGGTGGACTTGAAGGCATCTCAAGTAATATTGATGCAGGTTGGATGAAATGGAGAAAAGAAAGCGGAGTATAGTGTGACCCAAGAGTCTCACTTTGATTCAAAGGCATAAGACATTGGTAAGACCTGTCCTACTATACATGAAAAAAAAAAGTAAATGAGGATGGGTGATTTATTTGTAGAGTAGCAACGAAGGATAAAATTAGGAACAAGTACATAAGTGGAAATTTGGGAGTGGCTAGAAGCAGAGCTTATACAAAGGGTTGAGATGCTACAGGCACAAGGAAGTAGGACAAGAGGAAGACTAGTGAAAGCTTAGGGGAAGCTGTGAAAAGTGTAAATGAATTTTTTTTTATAACCTGGGTATCCGGGCCTCTTAGAGCACCCGCCTAATCCCAGGGGCACATGAGCACCCCAAATTCAGCACATGCTCAAGACATAGGATATAAATCCCTAGGGTGGCCTCAAGGGGGGGAGGGGATTCGAACTCAGGTCTCCTGCTTTTGGAAGCAAGTACCTGGCCAGCTCGCCTAATCCCTTGAGGTTAAAAAAAAAAAAGTGTAAATGAATTATTGAGGAGTTACAAAGAGCTTAGCCATGATCGGAAACAAGAGGAGGAATAAGACTCACAAAGTCGACCCCAAATAGATGGGATAAGGCTGTGATGATGATAATGATGATTGACATATAGAGGAGAAAATCATGTGATGTCGTTTGAGATGAATTTAGACATGTCTTTCGGATGGCAGAAACTGGCCCTGTATGAAGGATGAGATTTTACAAGGACAAGGAAGTAGAAGATGAGGAACACCAATAAAGTCCTAGAGGTAAGTATTGAGAAATGACAGAAGGATTGCATATTTATGAGAGCTTTCGTTGTACAAAAGGAGTGGAGAAATATGACTCGCAAAGTCGACCACAAATAAATGAGATGATGATGATGATGGTAATAATGATTCCATGCTTGATCGGTTTCACTTTGTGAGTGTATGCTTGTGCTCATTGGAGGAATAGGTTGATGGGCTTTTTTGTTTCCTTTTGCTTTCTAATAAGTTATAATTGGTCAACCTAGTTGAAAGCAGATTGATCAGTGTTACCTGAGTTACTGGTTAGGTTGGTTTGAAATCAGGTTTACAATTCGTGATCCAGTACATCCAAGCAAAACTCAATTTGCTAGGGGTAAATGAGTTTTGAATGAAACTTTGACTTTTTTTATTAAATTTTAATGAAAATATGAAGTATTTTTTATAATATTGATATCACTAAAGCATGGGATGCTTTATTGCTTGGTGGTTACCTCCTTATGTAAGTAGAAGACCAAGGTTCAGGTCATCTTAACTAACTACATATTTGGGTTTATTTTTTTAAAAACAAAATTGAAGGGCCAAATTGAATTTGAAGTGAGCAAAGTGAACGGTTGAAGGTGCATCGCATTTGCGATTCGATGGGAGGTGAGCACATTGGATAACGATTGTGATACTATGATATGGTAATGCATTTATTATTTTACATAAAGAGTCGAGATTCTTTTGACTGTACTTTTCTAATGCATTCACGTCTCAAGTATCCTAAATCGTGTTTGGACAAATAAATTTTCTTGCAAAAAAATGATAAAATAAAGACTTCACAAAGATATTTAATTTAGTTTATTGTGTGTTTGATTAACTCGACTAATTAATAAAGTTAAATTATGGTCAAAAGTTAAATAGATTGGGGTAAAGTGCCTTATTCTAGGAGGGGTTAGGGTCATTTTGCAATGTTTTTGTGACAGCCCGGATTTCGGCACCCCGAAACCCGTGCCATCAGCACGATCATCTTGACCGTGCCCTTTAGCTAAGCACGGAACACTGGTATATCAAGCATCAAAAAGTATAATAAACGAAATTGCAGAATTTAAATCTATATTAATTTACTCCCCAAAAGACAGTTCTACCCTCATGCCTCTGCATGAATGGAGAACCGATCCGAACCATCGATGATAGAAATCATCACGGATGGTTCGTCCCAAAAGAATAATCCCAACTCCTTATATACATGGTTTTAAACAAAATCAAGGCTTGACATACCAAGCCGTACAAAATCTCTCTAAAAGCCCTCAAAGCGGCACAACGGAGTCCTCTAGAAGAAGTCCTCAGGAGGTGGCTCCAATTCTTCGCCGGCCGCAAGGTCCGACTCGCCGGGATCAGCGTCTCCTGAAGCCTCGGCAGCTACTAGTAGTGGACCTGCGACGTATAGTCTATAGGGTGTGCTTACTATGTACAGATAAGCCTTCGCACTGGCCTACGGTTTCGCCGCCGTATCGGTCACGGATATCCTGCCGTGTCAGTCATGGATATCCCGCCACGTCGGTGGGGTAACCTATCAAACCTCAAATAACAAAAATATCGATACCTCACATATAGTTATTCACCATGTAAGTGTGCTATCTTATATCAGTTAGGCCCTATCAAACATGATTCAATCATTGGATACATCCCTGGGATGTATCCATTTACTTGCATCACACCTGATGCTCTCATCTCTTTACTTCTTCATCCCCTGGGGATGTCTTATTAGAATTACTCTTATGGATGTCACACGCACACACACTTTTCACAGTTCTTAAGCAATTAAACAATTGAATTGAAATCTATATCACTACATACATGCTCTTGTAAAATAAGGTACATGTTCAAGGTGTTCCCTACCTCAAGTCTTCATTTGATCAATGCATCAAGGTCCCACGTGGCTCCTTGTGCACTAGTCCACACGTACCACCTATGGTACCACATAACAGGTGAAACACATCACAAAGGATGCAATAAAGAAGGTCTAAGACTCTCCAAGAATCTTAAAGTCAAACCCAAAAGTCAACATATTTTATCTTAGTCGATTAATCGAATTCCAAAATCGATTAATCGAATCTGATTCGATTAATCGATTTCCAAAATTGATTAATCGAAAGTCAATATCGATTAATCGATTCTCAAATCGATTAATCGAGATTTTCATTCAATTAATCGAATCCTAATTCGATTAATCAAAATTCTCTATTTCGCAAAGTCGATTCTCAATTCGAGTAGTCGAGTTCCTAAAATTGATTAATCGATCCCAAATCGATTAATCGAAAACTGAAATCGATTAATCGAAATCCCATTTCGATTAGTCGATTTTCCTCAAGCCATTTCCTCCAACCCCTGGGGTCCACTGGAGGTTCCCAGTCGATTAATCGATACCCAAATCGATTAATCGAAATCGGGGTCCTCTGACTTTTCAACTTCCTGGCCAATTTTGATTAATCGAAACCCAATTTCGACATTAATTGTCGGTCAACCCTTTTCATTGTTCTTCCCCATCTTTTTCCACTCTTTTTCCTCTATTTTTCTAAACCATTATTCTATGATTTAAACCATTTTCAACTACAATTTAGACTCTACGATCTATGCATTTTATTCACAAAAATTTACCTTGAATCAATCGCAAGTTGATTTCAATCCCGTGGTTGAAAGGCTAGGGTTTCCAGCTTTGGCTCTAACAGATCCAAACCGTGTTGAATCCGGCTTTTATCGCTTGAATCCCCCCTCCAAATCAGTTGCAATAACTCCTCTCTTTACTTCCTCTCTCTCTCTCTCTCTCTCTTCTTTACTTCTCTCTCAACCACCAAAAACACACATTTAGGGTTATTAAACCCTTTTATCCCTTTCCTCACGTGTGTGTTGAGCACATACACCGCGATAGGTGTATGCGACTTCACATTTACAACACACACCACATAGACATTCAATTTATCACATCTCATCCGTTCATCACACCTCATGCTAACTATTGGACTTCCATTTAGTCAAACCTATGACCGATCGGGCACCGATCCCGTGGTCATAGTTTAGCGTGATTTTTCGGGCTATTACATCCTCCCCACCTTGGGAATTTTCGTCCTCGAAAATAACCCAAGGTATGGCTGTCGGGGTCTCTCTCTCCCCCCCCCCCTCACATTTTCTTGTGAGGTGGTGGGGGTGGTGGCGGTGCTACCGCTGGTGCTGGTACTGCTGCTGCTGGGGCTACCGGAGCGGGACCCGGAGCTGGTAGGGTCCGCTTTAGTAAATTGTAGCTACGGGTTCATGAAGACTTCGTAAACGTCTTCACGCGATCCGTAGCCCTCACCTCGTGAGGCGAGATGCTGTAGGAGGGCTCGTCGGAGTAGCACTCCAACATGCTCAAGATGAGCCGAGCATATGGCATCTTCTCCTTGGGCCGCATGTTGCCCTTCATCAGCTTCCCTTTGATGTACCTCATCCCTTCTAGGATGACCATAGTAGCATCAAACCATCGGCCACAGAAGGCCGCATAAAGTGCATGTTGCACTTTGTCCACGCGCTCGGTGTCGTGGCGCATTGGGTAAAGGTTGCACTTTATCACCGAGTCGAGCATCCACATATAGTGTGGAAGGTCAACCCTCTTGATGGAGGAGCCCGACCCCTTCTTGCCATTTGTCATGCGGGTCATGACCTCCTCAAATCGAGGGTCCTCCTCGAAGGGTGGGAATAGGGTGGTCTCACGGGGTGAAATCGGTAACACTCAAGTACCTCGTGTATGTGACGACAGTGATCGTGTCTGCGACGACCCTCGATCTTAGCCAAAAATGCAATCGCCGGTAGGGCCATCCGTTAGCCCTTGGTAAAGCAGTCTAACCAATCTAGGGTAGTAAGAACCGGATTGGTTTGAGAAAATTCTTAGAGGCCGGCGTTGTTAAGGTAGTTTCGAGCCCATTGGGTCTCGCCCGACAAATCGGGATTTGTGAATAGGGTAGGGTCGATAATATATTCGACCTCAAAGGTCTTTGCCGCCCACCATTCATTTGGTTGTTCGACATTGGTGGGTGGTGGTGGCCGGGGGTGGACTTGCGGGAAGACTTCAGCGTGGCCTTCGTCGACGGAGGTGGTCTCCGATGCTGACGGTGATGGAGTCCTCACCGGCGATGGGGTAGGTGGTGGTGGCGTGACGTTCTTCGCCTAAGCAAGGGAGTTTAGAAGTCGCCTTCTTTGAAGATAATCGGGTTTTGGGCGGCATTCTTAGAAAACTAGGGTTTTTCTAATTCAAATTTGAAGGGAAAAGCAAAATTTTAGGGTTTACCGTGGTTTTGGACGCGATCGCAGAAGAGAATCGACGGCAAACCCCAACCCTAGAGCGTCGGATGGTCGGAGAAGAAAGAGGAATGTGAAACGCCCAAAATCTCCCAAGCCAAATGATTTTGAATGGGGAATAAAATCCCCAATTTTATATATATAGCATGACTCGATTAATCGAAATTCTGTTTCGATTAATCGAAATTCAAAACTAGGTTAAGCCGCGCAAAATCGATTAATCGATCTCCCAAATCGATCAATCGAAAATTAAATTCGATTAATCGAAAACATTTCGATTAATCGAAATCGTATCCGTTTAACATTTTAAGTTTTTGAGCTCACTGGCGCGAGCTAGTCGATTAATCGAAATCCATTTCGATTAATCGAAATTCCAAAATCGATTAATCGAATTTCACTTCGATTAATCGAAATCGTGTAGTAACTTCTAAATTTTTCAGAAATCTTTAAGTTATTCGATTAATCGAATTCATTTCGATTAATCGAAATTTCAAAATCGATTAATCGAAATTCACTTCGATTAATCGAAATTGTCTACCTGACTTCAATTTCTTCGAGGTCCCTTTAGTAAATCAATTAATCGAGATCTAGTTCGATTAATCGAAATCCAAAATCGATTAATCGACACTGCTTCGGTTAATCAAAATTTCATAATTGACTCCCAATTCTTCTAACATTCTCAGTTTGTTCAATTAATCGAACTTGCCGTTCGATTAATTCTAATTGATTCGAAATTCTCAAAATCGATTAGTCGGTCCCAAATCGATTAATCGAGATTCTATCTCGATCAATCGAAATTTGTCTTCTATGTATATTCTAACTCTCCTTTCAATTTCCAGTCACTGGTACATGCCAGTCGACTAATCGAACAAAATCGATTAATCGAAATTCCAAATCGATTAATCGATTTGAAATTCGATTAATCGGTTTTACCCAATTTCTGCAAATTTTCAATTTCTTTGGTTCTTTGATTATTTTTGGTAGTTTATGACATCAAGTGGTTCTTCCATAGAGTTGTATATACTTGATCATGTACATATAATTCTGTTCCTCAAATCAGATTGGATCAAATTTTCCATTGAATTACAAGTATAGTGGAGATTTCACAAACATGTTTGTGGTTTACATTAAGTTCTCACGTCGTTGGAAACAAGGCTGGATATTGTTCTTTCACATCGGCCTCTCGTTCCCAAGTAGCCTCTTCTTTTGGATGATTGTTCCACCGAACAAGCACTAAGGGTATCACTTTAGTCTGTGATGCTTGTTCCTTTCGATCCAAGATTTCCACTTTGGTTCCTCTATCATGCTCATGTCCTCACACATCTCTATAGGTTGCTTTCCTAACACATGAGACGGATCATTCCACGTACTTTCGAGCATCGATATGTGGAAAACATTATGTACTCGATCAAGCGGTGGTAAACCAATGCGATATGCAACTTCACCTCGTCCCAAAATTTGAATGGTCCAACATAACGTGGACTTAATTTTCCTCTCTTGCCAAATCTCATTACACCTTTCATAGGTGACACCTTCACAAACACATGCTCGCCCACTTTATAGTCAACACTAGTCCGCTTCATATCGGCGTAACTTTTACATCTACTACATGTCTTTGTCTTCAACCTTTCTCGATAATTAGGACCAGTGGCATTGTCTTCAAGTAGTTTTGGTCCTAACACAAATTTCTCTGTTTCCTCCCAATTGAGAGGTGACTTGCATCGTCGTCCATCTGAGCTTCATACGGTGCCATGCCAATGCTCGTTTAGCTTGTTGTATGCGAACTCGAGCATCGGTAGATACTCATCCCAGTATCCTTGCATATCAAGCATGCACGCCCTGAGCATGTCTTCTATTACTTGGTTCACTCGCTCTGTCTGTCCATCAGTTTGAGGATGGAAAGCTGAACTAAAGTCTAGTCGTGTTCCCATTCCTTCTTGAAATTTCTTCCAAAACTTGGACGTATATAGTGGATCACGATCTGAAACTATGCTGCTTGGAATCCCATGTAATCTTACAATCTCCTTCATGTATAAGTCTGCGGTCTTCTGCTTGTATCGTAGTATTATGCGGCAAAAGTGCGATTTGGTCAATCGGTCTCTGATGACCCAAATGGCATTGTGTCTCTTGGCGATGCAGGGTAATCCAACAATGAAATCCATTGAGATCGATTCCCACTTCCATTCTGGGATTGGTAAAGGTTGCAATAGTCCAGCAGGATGTCTATGATCAACCTTCACTTGCTGACAAGTCAAACACCGTGACACGTACTCGGCCACGTCTTGCTTCAGTCCTCTCCACCAGTAGTTCTTTTTCAAATCTTGGTACATTTTGGTGCTACCAGGGTGGATAGCATAATTTGACTTATGGGCTTCATCAAGGATCGTTCCTCTTAGATCGGCATTGTCCGGAATGCATAGACGGCCTTTAAACAAGAACCATCTTCTTTTCTTGAGAAGTCCGACCTAATGCCTTCACTCCGTCTTGATGAATCTTTGTTAATGCGGATCTTTCATCAGATCGTGGATATGCTCAAATATCAACGGCTTTCTTGATATGTTAGCCAAAAGGATCCGTGTCCTTTGACTCAATGTTAGCATCATAGAATGCCGGGTCTTCCAATAATTTCCATCGGTGCATACCCAAAATCAAAGCTAAGCTGAACCTTTTTGAACCTTTCAAGTCAATGCCGGCTACTACATTCGCCTTGGATGGTATTGTATGGAGCAATCATAATCCTTGAGGAATTCCATCCACTGTTGTCTCATGTTGAGCTCTTTCGTATAAGATATCGGAGGCTCTTATGATCGGTGAAAATTTCAAAAGTCTCACCATACAAGTAATGTCTTCAAATCTGTAGCGCAAAAATGACTGCTGCTAGTTCCAAGTCATGAGTCGGGTAATCTTTCTCGTGTTCCTTCAGCTGTCTTGATCCGTAAGCTATCACCTTCTTATGTTGGTTGAGCAGACAACCAAGGCCATTGTATGTCATTTGCACGGCGTATCCTCCCTTTGCTGAAGGATCGCTAACCTTTGGGCGAAGTGAGTCTCGTTTGAGTTCTTGAAAACTCTTCTGCATGCCTCACTCCACTCAAACCTTGAATCTTTTAATGTCGACTTTGTGAGAGGTCCGATATCTTTGAAAACCCCTCAAGCGAAACGTCGATAGCCTTTGCTAAGCCCGGAAAACTTGGACATCAGTCCTTTGTCTTTGGTTGCTCCCATTTAACTCACTTCTATCTTTCTTTGGATCCACGGTGACACCATGCTTTGAGACAACATGTCCCAAAAGCTAACCTCTTCCAACCAAAACTCACACTTCTTTGAGTTTGGCGTACAATTAGTGTTCACGTGGCGTCGTAGAGCAATCCTCAAATGTTCTTCGTGTTCGTCTTGGATTTGGAGTATATCGGTATATCATCAACAAACACTGACGCGAGAGTTCAAGTGTGGTTTAAACACTCGGTTCATCGGATCCATAAGCGGCCGGAGCATTCGTCAATCAAAGCGGCATCACAAAATTCATAGTGTCCATACCGTGTCCGAAGCTATCTTCTAAATGTCCTCGGCTTTGACTGCATGGCGATGATACGGATCTCGGGTCGATCTTGGAAAAATACCTTGCTCCTTGCGGTTGGTGAATAGATCGTCAATTCTAGGCAAAGGGTAGCGGTTCTTCACGGTGAGTTTGTTCAATTGTCGATAGTCAATGCATAGCCGCATTGACCCATCCTTTTTCTTGACAAACAAGACCGGTGCTCCCCATGGAGATACACTTGGTCTAACAAACCCCTTGTCCATAAGCTTTTGTAGTTGTTCCTTCAACTCCTTTAATCGGCGGAGCCATTCTATAAGGTGCTTTGAAATAGGCTCCGTTCACGGTGCTAAGTCAATGGCAAATTCTACTTCTCTTTACGGAGGTAATCCGGGCAATTCCTCTGAAACACGTCGTGAAGTCTCGCTTTGCTATCTCGAAATGCGTTCTTTTCTTCCTTGTCCTCCTTTAAGAAAGCTAAGTATCCACTGCAACCCTTTCTGATCATTTACTCGGCCCTTCTTCGAGATCGGTGGCAAATGAATGACCTCACTCCTTGAAACCGAAATGATCTTCTTGTGTTGGAGTCGAAAATGACTACCTTGTTCTTGCAATCGATGCAGTTGCACAATCTTTGCGCCAACCAAAGGATCACATCAAACCCTTGCATATCTAAGATCAACTTTGCTTCTAGTTCATGCACCTCTAAGTCTCGAACTGCTACAATGATGGATTTGCAAGCTAACTCCGTGTCTACTAACTCTCCAGTCGAAATAGACACAGATAGGACGAAATCCAATGTCTCTGGAACAATCTTCATCTTCTTGGTAAAACGTGGAGTGACGAAGGAGTGGGTAGACCCTGGGTCTATCAACACTCGAGCGTCATATCCCCCGAAGCATCCTTTTTCATATATATTTAAAGTACCTATAGCATACATACATACATACAATTATTTACACATCAATTTACACTCTTAATTCACATACAGCTTTTTATATTGAGAAAGAATCTATACAATTTCTAATGCATGCTCCTTCTCTATCTAAAATTTTAATGAAATGAATTTTTTTTTTCTTTAATTTTAACGAGTCTCACCTTGGATGACGTCATGCACGTTCCCTGCTTCCTGAGCAGTGACTGCATGGGCTCTCCCCTGAACGATCGGTTTCCTTGCTTGAATTGGTCGTGGTGCTGCAACTGAAACCGTCTTTCTCTTATCCGTCTCGGGGCAATCCTTGATCAAGTGGCCAACCTTGCCACATCGGAAACAACCCCTAGTTCCCAATCTACAATCCACTGTTCTATGAGGCTTGCCACACTTTGCGCAAGTCTCCCGAGGTGCAGAAGAAACAGTACAAGAACCTTGTGTGTTAGTGGCGCCAGTAGACATGGCAGGGTTCTCATAGCGAATAGGTCTCCCCGACGCAAGTAATGGAAACCTCTGTTGGTGTTGTTGTTGCGTCGGTCTTTCGAAACTCCCTTGGAACTGTGGTCTCTGATTCTGGACCATGAACCTCGGCTTTTTGTTCACTGGTTCGTAGTTCCCCGTCCTTCCTTGTTCATTTCCTCCTCTCTGCTGTTCTCTCTGTCGATATCTATTTGTGTTCTCCTCTTCAACCACTAGTGCTTTACTCATGACCTCTTCATAGGCCCTCAGTTGAAATGGAGCTACGCCTCCCCTAACCTCAGGCTTCAAACCTTGCTGAAACCTCTTGGATTTCATCACTTGATGACGTGTCCAAAAGCAGGCAAGTCGTAGAAACTCCACCCCATATTCTCTCACTCTCATCTTCCCTTGCACTAACTGTAGAAATTGTATCTCTAATTGGTTCCTCACTACTTCCGGAAAATATTGTTTGTTGAACTCCTCATCAAACTCCTCCCAAGTCCAAGGCAACTCTGGGGTCTCAGGCGAGTCCCAGTATCACGGACTTCCACCAAGGCCCAGCCTCCCATCCAACATGTAAGTGCCCATCTCACACTCTCATCTTCCGTGCAAGTTAGCACTAAGACTTTCTCCATCTCCATCGCCCAGTTTTGGTGGCCATTGTATGCCCTTGAAAATGAAGGAGGTCTCATCCTCCTAAACTCGTAAAAGATGAGGGCACAGCAACGCAGTCCCACAGTGTGGTGTAGGTGGTCTTTGTTCTCTTACGCATGAGTGCAAAAGGATCTTTGCTTGTTGTGCCATGGCAGCTGCCATAGTCTCCATAGTGTGCATCATCCTTTTTCGCTCTTCTCTGTCCTCTTGTCTTTCTCTCAATCTTTCTTGTTCTCTTAGATCTTGATCCTGATGATCTCGATCCTCTTCATCATGTTGTCTACTACTACTGCCCCCTGGGGCCTCAGTACCTCCTAACGGCACTCTATTAGTAGGAGAGATGTAACCATCTCCACTACGTAGACTCCTCTGTTGGCCTCCCCTTGGTCGGCCTCTTCCTCTAGATGACATTTGCGGCTGCATTTGAAACTAAAGTTTCGTTAGCAGAAGCCCCTATGTTCTGACGAAAGAACCCTTGTCAGAATTGCTAAAAGAAAATGGCTCGATACCAGAATGACCGGATTTCGGCACCCCGAAACTCGTGCCATCAGCACGATCATCTTAACCGTGCCCTTTAGCTAAGCACGGAACACTGGTATATCAAGCATCAAAAAGTATAATAAACGAAATTGCAGAATTTAAATCTATATTAATTTACTCCCCAAAAGACAGTTCTACCCTCATGCCTCTGCATGAATGGAGAACCGATCCGAACCATCGATGATAGAAATCATCACGGATGGTTCGTCCTAAAAGAATAATCCCAACTCCTTATATACATGGTTTTAAACAAAATCAAGGCTTGACATACCAAGCCGTACAAAATTTCTCTGAAAGCCCTCAAAGCTGTGAGTCCACTAGAAGAAGTCCGCAGGAGGTGGCTCCAATTCTTCGCCGGCCGCAAGGTCCGACTCGCCGGGATCAGCGTCTCCTGAAGCCTCGGCAGCTGCTAGTAGTGGACCTGCGACGTATAGTCTATAGGGTGAGCTACATCCTAGCTCAATAGGGAACAAACACGGTTGAGCATATAAATTATAACTCACATATATTCCATGATATGCCATGCATGATGTGTCTATCACGATTATTGATGAAAAGCGATTAAAAGCATTTCATTTCTTTATCGTTCATTACTTATGTTTTCATTTATTCATGAATGATCAAAACTTAAACTTTCAACTTAAGTAATCCCCGAGCAATATAGCATCGAGCCCCGATGAGATACCCTTCATCGTCATCTATATAGACACTTTTAACGTATTCCCTGGGAATACCATATAGTACCCAAGCCCCTTTCCCCTGGGGATCGGTGGCGGGGTTTCACTTGTCTCAAATCAACACCCCTGGGGTGTGCTTACTATGTACGGATAAGCCTCCGCACTGGCCTACGGTTTCGCCGCCGTATCGGTCACGGATATCCTGCCGTGTCAGTCGTGGATATCCCGCTACGTCGGTGGGGTAACCTATCAAACCTCAAATAACAAAAATATCGGTGCCTCACATATAGTTTATTCACCGTGTAAGTGTGCTATCTTATATCAGTTAGGCCCTATCAAACATGATTCAATCATTGGATACATCCCTGGGATGTATCCATTTACTTGCATCACACCTGATGCTCTCATCTCTTTACTTCTTCATCCCCTGGGGATGTCTTATTAGAATTACTCTTATGGATGTCACACGCACACATACTTTTCACAGTTCTTAAGCAATTAAACAATTGAATTGAAATCTATAGCACTACATACATGCTCTTGTAAAATAAGGTACATGTTCAAGGTGTTCCCTACCTCAAGTCTTCATTTGATCAATGCATCAAGGTCCCACGTGGCTCCTTGTGCACTAGTCCACACGTACCACCTATGGTACCACATAACAGGTGAAACACATCACAAAGGATGCAATAAAGAAGGTCTAAGGCTATCCAAGAATCTTAAAGTCAAACCCAAAAGTCAACATATTTTATCTCAGTCGATTAATCGAATTCTAAAATTGATTAATCGAAAGTCAATATCGATTAATCGATTCTCAAATCGATTAATCGAGATTTTTATTCGATTAATCGAATCCTAATTCGATTAATCGAAATTCTCTGTTTCGCAAAGTCGATTCTCAATTCGAGTAGTCGAGTTCCTAAAATCGATTAATCGATCCCAAATCGATTAATCGAAAACTGAAATCGATTAATCGAAATCCCATTTCGATTAGTCGATTTTCCTCAAGCCATTTCCTCCAACCCCTGGGGTCCACTGGAGGTTCCCAGTCGATTAATCGATACCCAAATCGATTAATCGAAATCCAAGGTCGATTAATTGAATTCCAATTCGATTAATCGAAATCGGGGTCCTCTGACTTTTCAACTTCCTGGCCAATTTCAATTAATCGAAACCCAATTTCGATTAATCGAAATTGTCAGATTCAGCCCTTTTCGAGCTATTCTTCCCCATCTTTTTCCACTCTTTTTCCTCTATTTTTCTAAACCATTATTCTATGATTTAAACCATTTTCAACTACAATTTAGACTCTACGATCTATGCATTTTATTCACAAAAATTTACCTTGAATCAATCGCAAGTTGATTTCAATCCCGTGGTTGAAAGGCTAGGGTTTCCAGCTTTGGCTCTAACAGATCCAAACCGTGTTGAATCCGGCTTTTATCGCTTGAATCCCCCCTCCAAATCAGTTGCAATAACTCCTCTCTTTACTTCCTCTCTCTCTCTCTCTCTCTCTCTCTCTCTCTTCTTTACTTCTCTCTCAACCACCAAAAACACACATTTAGGGTTATTAAACCCTTTTATCCCTTTCCTCACGTGTGTGTTGAGCACATACACCGCGATAGGTGTATGCGACTTCACATTTACAACACACACCACATAGACATTCAATTTATCACATCTCATCCGTTCATCACACCTCATGCTAACTATTGGACTTCCATTTAGTCAAACCTATGACCGATCGGGCACGGATCCCGAGGTCATAGTTTAGCGTGATTTTTCGGGCTATTACAGTTTTGGTGTGGTTGGAAAGAGAGGAACAACATAATATTTAGGGGTATAATGAAGAAATTTTTTTGGATTGATTTACAAAATTATGTCCTAAATAATTTCCTTACCTAAAATTCATATGGACTTGGGATGTTTTTCTTGCGAGGAATTGGAAGCATTGATGTCACTATTCTTGCATTGTCTGCTTGTGAAAAGGAATTTGTTTGTTTTTTTGTTTTATTTTTATTTTTACTTTTTTCAGGCTATTCAAGTCTGGTTCGGGTTTAGTAGGGTCTATCTTCGGAGTCGGGTCGGTCGAAAATCTTGTCATGTCACATAAAGTTGCAGGGTTCAAGTTAGCCTCAAATCTAGGGCAGGTCAAGTCATAGTGACCAAATTTGCCTACTCAATAAATTATGAATTTTTGAAACAATGAATTGAATAACATTCTAGTTAATCACAAATTTCCAAATAATGCCCAAATGTTCTGAATAATTCGCGAATTTTGCAAATTATGTGCGAATGTTATGACTTTTTTCTAAATTTTCCCGATTTTGGTACAAAACTGCAAAAAATTGAGGTCCATGAAGACGAGATAAAAGCGATGAAAAATATCTTTTGCCTAATTTTATTAGAGTTTTACCATAACAATATATAGAGCCCCAAGAATATTCAGGACTCTCTACTTGGGTACAATAATGGGAGCATTAGGGAATGGAATGTTATCCTATCGGTAGTGGGTGATGTGGCCAAGAGGGCACATTGGCTTAGCTGATGTGACATGACGGTTGATATAAGGTGTTTCTCTTGTACGCCCCCTCAAGTTAAGGGGGGATGTCAGCCACATTAACTTACCTTGTAAGTATTTGAAGCGATAGCTTGAGAGGAAATTTGTAAATGTGTCAGCAAGTTGATCGACGGTTGATATGTGTTGGGACTTGAGCCTCTTTGTTTACCACTTTTCTACAGATGAAGTAATAGTCAACCTCAATGTGTTTGGTCCATGCATGGAAGACCGGACTGGAGGCAGGGGCGATCACACTTACGTTGTCGCACCATAAGACTGGTGTGTGATCTTGTCAGATATTGAGGTCTTTGAAGAGCATTTGAATCCATGAAATGTCGGCAGTTGTGTGTGCCAAAGGTTGGGACTCTACATCAGTGGAGGAACATGCTACAATGTGTTGCTTCTTGTCACACCAAGAGATGAGATTTGGTCCAATAAAGATGCAGAAACCTGTTGTGGATCGTCGATCAATTTTGTCCCCCGCCCAATCAGTATCGGAATAAGTGGTAATGGCAAGAGACCCTGGATGAAGGGAGACCACAATGAAGAGTACCTTTCACAAAGCACAATATTCACTTTACAACAGTGGAGTGGTTGTTCTTAGGGTTGTACATGTGTTGACAGGAACAATAAACAACAAATGGAAGATTGGGGCTTGTTATTATGAGGTATTGTAGTGCCTCGGCATTTGAGGTACAAAGTTGGGTCTTGAAAGGCCTTCATCAGTTGGTGAATCGACGACTTTAGAGGTCAAGCCTTCTCTAGGATTGAGTGAGCATAGTTGGACTGAGTGGTGTGTGCAGTACCGCAATTCCAAGAAGTGTAGGTTTCCGAGATCCGTCATTGTGAACGACCTCCCCCCATGACATTGATCATAATAGCAATGTTTGTTGTGCTGCTTCGGGTGATTAAAATGTCGTCAACATAGACGAGAATGATTGTGATATGTCCGTTGTTGTGAGAATGAAAACGGATGTATTAGTCGTGTCGTGGCAGAAGCCATGGAAAAGGAGGAATCTTCAAAACATAAGACGAGAATGATTGTGATGTGTCCATTGTTGTGATGAATTAAGACGGATGTATTAGTCGTGCCGTGGCAGAAGCCATGGAAAAACATATCAAGCCAAGCTCTTGAAGCTTGTTTAAGTCTGTAGGGCGCCTTCGGTAGTTTGTGCCGAAATGGTGTGTTAGTGATGGATCGGTGAACCCGGGAGCTGTTGCATATATACCTTTGTGCCAAAATGGTGTGTTAGTGATGGATCGGTGAACCCGAGAGGTGTTGCATGTATACCTCTTCCTTAAAGAAACCATGTAAAAAGGTGTTTGATACCTCAAGTTGCTTGATTGGCAGTTATAGTGCAAAGCAAGGGAGAGGACCACTCAAATGGTGGGATGTTTGGCCACCATACTAAATGTTTTGCGGTAATCAACTCCTTTTTGGTGGCACCCTTTAGCAACACGTCATCCTTTGTGATGAGACATTGGCCCATACGCATGAGTTTTGATCCTATAGATCCACTTGCAACCCACAACTGTACGATTGGTTGTTTAGGTACTAAAGTCCAAGTAGCACATTGTATTCTTTTGACCACGCTTTCCTCCATTGCTGATATTTGGAGGCTTCAGTATAGTTCTGAGGTTCAGGTGTACGTTGGTAGTAGCAGAAAGCGCAAAGTTATTTTTGGGCTTGGTGACGCCACTTTTATATGTGGTGATCATTGGGTGAGGGTATGTGGATTGCTCGGTTTGGAAATGTGTATGAGGTATATTGGCAGAGGACTGAACGGTAGGTTGGGCAGGTTGGGTCGGTGGGGTGTGAATGGGTTGTTGGGTTTGGAGATGTTCACAAGGTGTAGTGGCAGAGGACTGGGCAGCAAGTTGGGTTTCTGGTTGGTTGGGTAGAGATGAAGGGATATGAATGGTTGGGGTTGAAGGAGAAGAGGGTTTCATGGGCGGGTATAGCTGGAGATTGGTTGGCTAGGTTGGTGAGTAGAATTTGTAGAGAGGATGGGTGAATATTGGAGGTAGGTGGTTGATCAATTTTAAATAAACCCTTGCAAGTGTACAAGATCTGTTCTAGTAAGGCAAGAACAAGGGTGTCGAACCCACAGGGAAATCTAAAATTTTATTCAATTCTTCCTAGAGATTTAGAGAATATCCCCGAGGAAGTACCAAGGGGCAGATTTAATTTTTTACCAAAAATTAACACTTTTCTAATTGCAAGAAAGAAAACAAATTAATCTAAAAATTATGTAATGAGAAATTTAAGAACAAATTTTAAAAACAAGATCAAGGAATTTGCTACCCCAGATTTATACCCTTTTCTATTTTTAAACCCACAATTTTATGAACATCAACACACCATCATTCTAAGAGAACCATGACTAGTAATTAAGCGTGATCATTAACCCGGCATACCCTATCTAAAAACAATGACTCAGCCTAATCGCGGTATGAATCATGTGAAAAGCATAGCGTATCTCATGGTATTTTAGATCAAAACACTAAAAACAGGATCACTACACTTTGAGAAAAATGATTTGATGATGAAATTATCAAACTATGGCATTAAACATAAAATATAGGTACTTATCTGGGGATCGCATCCTCCTTGACCTACAGCCTTTAGCCTCTCATCATTGGTGTAAGATCTTCAGTTGTATCCAAAATCATTCCCAATGTAAAGAGCAAAGAAGGTGTAAAAAGAAGAACACAATTTTAAATACTCTCAGAAAACTCTTCTTACAAAAGTCTCTAGTTATTACACAAATTTCTCTCAAAAATAATAACTCTCTAAGAAATAAAAACTCTCTATTCAAAAAGCTCTCTCTCTAAAACAAAACAACTCCTCCCTTTACAAAGCCGTAAGCCTCTTATTTATAATATCCGATTGAAACTAACCCTAATTGCCTCAATCGATTGAGACAGAAATCTCAATCGATTGACTTAGAGTTCGAATTCCCTTAGAACACTTCTGCCTTCATATCTCAACCGATTGATTATTATGTCTCAATCGATTGACTTTCCAGGGTTGAGTTTTTCTCCATCTGTCAATCGATTGACCATAATGCCTCAATCGATTGACTCTTCAATGCAAAGTCTTTCTTTTCTTGATGGAAGTTGATTCTCTTCATGGCTCTCAATGCTTCTTTGGACCTTTTTGTCCATATCTCTTTTTTAGCTGTAATTTCCTTCTTTTATGCACTTGAGCAATCTAAGCTTGAAACACCTGTAAACATCAAAACCTCACAACAACCATCAGATGCTTTCATTGAACAGCTAAATATAGGATTTAAAGTGTGAATTTTGATCATATTTCGGCACCGATCACACCCCCAAACCTACACTTTGCTAGTCCTCGAGCAAAGAGAATGATAAATATAAAGATAAACTAACATCCTAAAATTTAAATGCCACTTTCGTAGGGAACACGATTGCACTTAGCATGTGCAACAAGCCTTTAAACCCCTAGGTGATCCCTAGTGGAGGAGTTGCGTCTCCTGAAGGTTTTCAGTGAAGGTACCTACAAACTTCAAGGCTATCAGGATTGATTAATCATGTCCTTTAGCAATTAGATGCTCCTGAAAAATCTTTTAAAATACATCTAACCATGTTCATTCCATTTATGCCACATTCGCCTGGACCATTGTCTTCTAATGTTCATATTTCGTGCCTCAATGTCATGAGATCATCAACGCCCAAAGTTCTTATGTCGGAGGAAAAGCTTTAATGGAACTTTTAGATCACATGTCTAGACTCCAATCCTCACCATGGGTATACACTCGAATGAAATCACTTCCGATGAATGAGATGGAATTGTACCACAATTAGAAGAAAATCTCACAAGTTTAAAGATACGGTGTATCAAAGAATTATAAGGGCAATCTCATTAAGAAAGATATCATTTTAAGCATGCATATATCAAGCACCATAGACAATTGTGTACTTACTCTCCACAAGGCATTTCATCACTCTGATTGGATCAAAAGGTCTTTTCTAAGGTTGTAATGGGGCTCGGGTTAAGGTTAAGAGAAGAAAGGAAGGATAGATTCAAAATTTCGAGAAATTGGAAAAGAAACAACTCTTCGATTTTGTATTTTTTTTTATTCTTTTCTTTTCTAGTCTCTCACCATTCTTCTCAATATATTTTTCATTGTTTTACAATTTCCTTTTCTCTCCCCTTTTTTTTTTTTTTTCAGTACACACTATAACACATATAATCCCCACTTACTCTCGTTTCACTCATTTTCATCCCTTGTTCCTAATTTCTCAGAAATAAGTAAGGGCAAGCTGAATTTTCAGAAGCGGTAAGGGTTACAAAGTTATTGCAAAGAATGTATAAAGGTAAATTTCCAATAAGCTCAAAGGTGTACTAGAAGGATAAATTTATAAGGTGGGTCGGTTTAATGCAGACGAACCAATGATGGCCTTAGATCATTTCCTTTCATGATGGTAAAATATGCCTATTTGCCTCAAGTTAGTACACAATGATTTCTAGTGTAATGTTATAACACACATAAAATCACAAATCAATGGGTTTTAATAATTGGAACAAAGGATTTCAAAGATACTCAATTTATTTCAGCACTCATTAAGAGCAATGACAAGTGTTTCAACAACTTACAAGGTTTTAGTCTTTCTTTGTGATCTTTAGGATTCCATGTTACACTTAATCCTCCGATTTTGAGATTGAAAGCGAGTGATGAAAACAATTATTTTTAAGCATGATTCATGATCATTAATGTTCAATATCTACACCTTATGGGCACTCATAAAATAACCATGGTATGATAGCATTGATTAAAGAAATTTCAGGAAGAATCTTTATGCTCACAAATATGAATAATCAATTAGATTACAGCTTTTGCCAACCCTTAGTTAATCGATTGAGACCAAATTCTCAATCGATTGATTGAGTGGACTCAATTGATTGACTGAGTGGACTCAATCGATTGACTGAGCCACATATTCTTATATCCTTTAATGTTTATCAGTTGATCGATTGAGACAGTATGCTCAATCGGTTGACTGATAAACATTCAAAAATCCGAGAAACTAAAAGGTTCTTTTTTTTTTTTTTTAATAAGAAGAAAGAAGAACAATTACCCCCAAACCGGGCAGGCCAATGTCCTCATTGGTGATGATGTGGAGAAAGGGAAGAAAGCCTCCCCCAAACCTGCTCTATGCAAACAAAGGACAAAAACAACCGAGCAAGGGAAAGAGAGAAAACACAAATACGGAACTAGATTATTATTAAAAAAAAATTATGACAACGTAAAGCAAAATTCTAACATGATGCAACACGAAACAAACGAATTCAAAACGAAAACAAACCAAACAAAAACAGAAAAACAACCCTACCCTAAAGACATGTAAAATTAGACCCTAAAAACCAAAAACAAATCCTCTAGTCCGCCATGGTCGAGATTCCGCCCCGTGGCTTTGGAAAAGCGTAGCGCCATATTTCTTCAGAAATTCCAACCGCGCCGACGGGTGGAATTGGTGCCCGAGGTGGTGATAAGGGTGGGGTAGGGGTGGTGATGACAGATTCATCATCAAGGTGGATGATGGTATGGGTGGACCAATCGATGGGTGGTGGAGCCGTGTATCGGGCACGTTTGCGTGCGGGTTCCATGAACTTTTGGACTGCGGCGCGCGTACGAGGACGGATGGAAGACATGGCGACAAGGCAGGGACGGAAACTGCAAATATGGACTAAAGGAGGACCCGGCAAGTGCCCTAAATAGCTAAGAATTTCCTAAAAGAGGGACACTTTATAAGAAAAAACAAAAAAATTCGGAAGTCGGTGCATGGAGAAATATTTAGAAAGGAGTCTCAGTCAATCGATTGACATGTTTGTGTCAATCGATTGACAAGAGAGGGCAAAGATGGTAAATCCGAGCTCCACATCAAATTTTTGGAGAAACTCCCCTATTCCAGCAGGGGTTTGACTGGCTGACCAAGTAAATGTCAATCGATTGGCACCGAAATGTCAATCGATTGATGAACCATGCGAAAAATAGAGACCAAAACCAGGAATGTCCAAAATTCGGTGCATCATTCAATCGATTGAGACAGAAGTCTCAATCGATTGACGAGAGAAAAAATTTAGAAGGGCATGAAGTAGCTCAATCGATTGAGAGAGATCTCAATCGATTGACCGAGAAACCGTAAACCAAACACAATAATATGCACAAAACAAAACAAACATTAGCATTCAAACTTGCAGCCACCGATCCGATACATCAACAAAAAAAACAAAAACACCAAACAGAAACAGAAAAAAAAAAACTTCACAATAAAACAAGACAATCACACATCATCATCATCATCTTCATCTTCATCTTCCGGTTCCCGCCCCTCGTTCATTGCCGCTCTCGCGCCGTCGATGAAATTGTTGGCACGATCCGGGAATGACTCGCGAGCCATCCGCATAAGCAGAGCAGTTTGAAACCGGGGCCGCCTATCCATACCACCAAGCCCTGCATTCAGCCCATCCATCCGCACCTCGAGGCGACAACAGCCCTCGGCATCCATCGGGGACCTCTTGGGGACGAGTCGCTAACACACTCACGTTAGCGCGGGGTTTGGGCCGGGGAGGAGGAGCATCCTCAGCAGGGGCCGATTACGCACGGATGATCGCCTTGATACTCTTGACCCACACATTCACACCATATTGATAGAATTGCATGTCGCCCATCTCCTCATCGTCATAGATGGGGCAGCCAAGGTGATCCAGAAGGTGCATCACATAGTGTGGGAAGTGGAGGAGAATCGCGGCACGCTTGGCGGGTACGGCGGCGCTGGCGATATCACTATGGCAGCGGTACATCTCCGCGAGCATCAACCCAGGCGCATCAAACCAAGTATTGGTGTGTGCCGCGTAGAGCGCCTTCACCCGACCCAAAGTCCGCTCGGTCTTGGTGCCATGTGGCAAAAGGTTATTGGCCATAACTATATCCCAAAAGAGGATATCCATGGGCAACACAGCGCGCTTTGTGGCCTGACCGGTCCCACGACGACCACCACACATATTGTTGATCATATCATCTTGGCTACGCTCGATAGCCGGAGGAAGGTGGTGGTTGACGGGACGAGCCTCGTAGAAATTAAAGGCACGGGCAAGATCAGCGGCATGGAGATTATATTGCCAATTATCTACCTCAATGGTGATAAACGGCAAGCCGGTTGGGGAGAGGGTCTCGGGCACCCACACCATCTTTTGATAGAATAGGCGAATGATGCGTGGGGCGACATCGATGGGTGGTGGGGTCAGTAGCATTTCGAAACGGAGGGCCTCGATGAATTAGATCGACCGTGCGCATTCCGCGATGTTCCGATACTTCACCAAGTCGAAAAAATTCTCCGTTTGGAATTGGCGATCGACATAATGCTCGTTAGGGATGCGCATCGGATCATGGGCTGGACGCGGTGGTCGGATAAGGGCAGCCATGGGATCAAAAATAAGGAAGAGATAAGATCTCGGCTTGAAAATTAGGCTGGAATTCGAATGAAGACTCCACGGGTGGGGAGGACCATATATATAGTGTGAGCCTCAATCGATTGAGGCGTACTGCTCAATCGATTGAGGATGCATGGACTCCCCACGTCGCGAGGAGGGAGCGTAACGGCAGCTTGGGAGGCAGGCGCGTGCCATTACTCCACACCTTAATGTCAATCGATTGACACAAAGGTGTCAATCGATTGAGGATTGATAGCGCCGGTTGGTGTCCTTGGAAACGGAAGGGCATTAGAGGTCCACGAAAAACCAACCCGAGACGGCAGCTGCCATGACAAGAGTTGTCGGGTGGCGGTTCAACTTCCAACACAAATGCACAAACTCTTAAGACGTCAATCGATTGAGGCCAAATTCTCAATCGATTGAGACAAAAGACTAAAAAATTGATGATGAAGCTCAATCGATTGACACAGACTCTTCAATCGATTGAGGAATCTCAGTCAATTGACTTTCACAGACCCTTCAATCGATTGAGGAGTCACAGTCAATCGATTGACTGTGGGCTCCTCTCATTTTTTTTTTTTTTTTTTTTTTTTTTTTTTACAACAACACTGGGGTGCCTCCCAGGAAGCGCTGAGTTTACATGTCGACAGCTCGACCTTTCGATGTCAGTCCCGGGATCACGGTTGTGCATCGCCTCAATCTGTAACTGGGTGATCGGCTCAAACATTGGTTTGAGTCTTTGCCCATTAACTTTGCAAATGCGATTGTCAACAAGGCTCCGAATTTCTATGGCACCATGCGCACTAATGGACACTACCTGAAATGGGCCTTCCCATCGAGATTTTAATTTTCCCGGGTGGAGCTTCAGTCGGGAATTGAATAACCAAACTTTTTGGCCAACGTGAAATTCTTTTCGAGAAATGGATGCATCATGCAGCTTTTTATACCTTTCCTTGTACATTTTCGAATTCTCATAAACCCGTGGCGTAATTCCTCCAATTCATTCAATTGCAATCGGCGATGTGACCCAGCTGCTTGCATGTCAGAATTAAATCTTTTTATCGCCCAGAAAGCTTTATGCTCCAATTCGACAGGAAGATGGCAAGCTTTCCCGTAAACAATTCGAAACGGAGACATTCCAATCGGAGTCTTGAATGCGGTCCGATATGCCCACAGAGCCTCTGAGAGCCGGTTTGACCAATCTTTTCTATCCGGTCGGACCGTTTTTTCTAGAATTAAGAATTTCACGATTAGACACTTCCACACGACTTGCTAGTGTATGGATGGTGCGTAGCAACTTTGTGAGTGACGCCTACTTCTTCATTAAGGTGGCAAAATGGCTATTACAAAAATGCGAACCGCCATCACTGATGATTGCTCTTGGAATCCGAATCGGGTAAACACATTTTCTCTAAGGAATTTGACTACAACCTTATGATCATTGGTTGCCACAGCTTCTATCCATTTCGAGACATAATCAACAACCACTAGAATATATGAAAACCCAAAGGATGGGGGAAAGGGACCCATAAAGTCAATCCCCCAAACATCAAAAATTTCAACAGTCAGAATTGGATTAAGGGGCATCATATTCCGTTTTGAAATATTGCCAAGTTGTTGACATCGTCGGCATTCCTTGCAAAATTGAGCAGCGTCACGAAAGATAGAGGGCCAGTAGAATCCGCTTTGAAGGATTTTCTGGGCGGTCTTTTGTCCTCCGAAATGGCCGCCACAGGCCCCAGCATGACACAAGTGTAGGATGCTCATTTGCTCCTCTTCTGCACATCTCGATGATCCGATCTGAGCGAATGGTTCATCCCAAAATAGTATTTTATTTGGGAGAAAAGAGATTCTTATCATTCTTACCCACTCGGTGGGGATTTACGCGATAACGGATAATTCACAATGTTCGCAAACCATGGAACCTTTGCATAAGCTATATCAATTGCTAGCAAATATTCATCCGGAAACGTGTCACGGATGATCTCAGGTATTGCAGATTCTTCAGGTAGAATTCTCGACAAATGATCAGCCACCACGTTCTCAACACCCTTCTTATCCTTAATCTCGAAATTGAATTCTTGGAGCAGAAGGATCCAACGGATTAATCTCGGTTTAGTATCCTTCTTTGCTAGAAGATATTTCAGGGCGGAATGATCTGAAAAGACCACTATTTTTGATCCAAGTAAATAGGAACGAAACTTGTCCAGAGCATACACCACAGCTAATAATTCTTTCTCGGTGGTGGTGTAATTGAGTTGGGCATCAATTAATGACTTGCTAGCATAATAAATTACGTGAGGTAATTTATTCACCCTCTGTCCTAGGACAGCTCCAATTGCGTGTCGGATGCATCACACATGAGTTCGAATGGGAGAGAATAATCCGATTGGATTATTGGTGCATTGGATAAGAGCTCTCGCAATTTCAAAAATGCTTGCATGCAGTCGACAGTAAATTCAAAAGGAACATCTTTGCCAAGCAAGGTGCACAATGGTTTAGCCACCTTGCTGAAATCCTTAATAAACCTTCGATAAAATCCTGCATGTCCCAAAGATGACCGAATTTGACGAACCTTTGTTGGGTGGAGGCAAG
Source organism: Chloranthus sessilifolius (assembly GCA_021018995.1). Taxonomy (NCBI): domain Eukaryota; kingdom Viridiplantae; phylum Streptophyta; class Magnoliopsida; order Chloranthales; family Chloranthaceae; genus Chloranthus; species Chloranthus sessilifolius. The sequence goes on from CM037593.1 coordinate 40,771,717, forward strand.
TTAGCAACTAGGTCAACTTATGCTCTACCCACCTCGATTCCTTCCTGTGAGACAATGTGCCCCAGATCAATCCCTTGTTTAACCATAAGATGGCTCTTCTCGCAGCTCAGAACAAGTTTGGAGTCAACACATCCTTGCATCACTTGAGAAAGATGATCCAGACAAGAATCATGGGTTCTCCCCAAAACCGAGAAGTCATCCATGAATACTTCAATGATTTTGTCGATCATATCGTAAAATATGGCCAACATACACCGTTGAAATGTGGTAGGGGCATTACATAGGCGAATGGCATCCTGCGGTATGCAAAGCGTACCATAAGGGCATGTGAGCGTTGTTTTTCTTGATCGGTTTGGGTGACAGCACGATTGTATCCGAATACCCATCAAGAAAAGCAAAACTCTTGCCCAAGATTTGATCAATGAGCGGAAGGAAAATGATCCTTTACGGTGGCGTTTAATTTCGAAAATCAATGCGACATGCCATCCAAGAGTTTCTCGAGTGGGACCAATTCTCCTTGATTTCCTTCACGGTGATTCCGGACTTTTTTGAACAATTTGGACTGGACTAACCCATTCACTATCAGAAATCGGATAGATGATTCCAGCATCAAGGAGTTTAATGACTTCTTTTAGAACGACTTCTTGCATGTTTGGATTAAGTCGCCGCTGTGGTTCCCTTGAAGGTTTACTCTCATCTTCCAAATGTATTTTATGCATACATACCGATGGGTCAATCCCTTTGAGATCAGTGAGAGTCCAACCGATAGCTTTCTTGTGCTCTTTCAGCACCTTCAACAACTCTTTTTCTTGTTCTGCCGACAACGTGGATGAGATTATTACTGGAAGTGTTTCATGAGGTCCCAGAAAAGCATACTTGAGGGACTCTGGCAATTGTTTCAATTCCACAAGTGGTGGTTGCTCAAGTGATGGAGGCAACACGTCCTCCATCTCAACAGGTAATGATTCTATCTCAGGCACACTCGCAGCTAAGTGATCATCCTGGTATGATGAGCTAGACTCTCTCCCGTCGGACTGCTTCTTCTCGATCCTTTCTCTTCATAGATGGCCAACAAAGCATTTTCAAATTCCTCTTTGGTAAGCATTGAAGGTAATGCCTCATCTACCACTTCATCTATCTGATCGATGTAAAAACATTCGACTTCATCCTCGTTTGGGAAATGGTTCATCGCATGGAAGATATTCAATCGAACCTTCATGTTTCCAAAAGAAATGTCCATGACTCCTGTTCGACAATTAATGCACGCGTTGGCGTGGCGAAAAGACGTCCAAGGATGATGGGGACTTGATTAAGTGACTTAAGTGTGTCCATGTCCAAAACAACAAAATCCTTTGGAAAGACAAACTTATCTATTCAACCAAGACATCCTCAATAACGCCCCTCGGCGTCTTTACGATCTATCGCGATTCTGGTGTGGACCGTTGTGGGTCTTAATTCACCCAAATCGAGTTTCTCGTACAATGAATATGGGATTAAATTAACACGGCTCCCAAATCCAATAACGCTTTCCCAAGCTGGTTGCCCACCAATGACACATGGAAGCAGTAGGAACTCCGGGGTCTTTTAGTTTTGTGGGGTTTCCAATTGCAATATATTGATTAGTCAAGAACACTTTCCTCGAAACATGATTACGTGCCTTTCTCTTCAGTGCATAAATCTTTGAAAACTTTGCATACTCGGGCACTTGTTTTCAAGCAATGGAAGATTTATCTTTACTTGCTTAAATGTTTGAAAATATCTTCCATTTTGTTGGTCCCTTTCCCATTCTTGATGGAGGAGTTAGGCATTGAGGAAATGGTGCCTTTGGGACAAAAGGTGCGGGTTCCCCTTCTGAATCTTGTCCTTGTTGGGCAGTTGAGGGAGACTCATCCTCTATCACCTTTTCTTTTCCCTTCTCTCTTCTTTTCTCTTCCTCCTTCTCTTTTCTTCTTTCTTTCTCCGCTCTTCTCTCGACTCTTTCTTTTATCGCTTCCTGCTCTTTATGCCTTCACTTTTTCCTCTTCCCAGGCAATTCCACTTGATTATGAACTTCCGTCCACTTCTCAACCACGATACTTGACTTTCAATTGTTGACTATTTAATGGTCCTTCATCGGATGATGCTTGGCACGAGGATTGTTGATGGGTTGGTAGGAAGCTTACCCTCCTCTCGTCGACCCAGTTGATTTGCCAATTGACTGACTTGGTCGATTATCAACTGTTGAAAAGATTGCATACTGCGCATTACCTTTTCTTCCAGATCAGAATCCTTTGAAGTGCTTGTATGAGATTGATTAAGATTCTGATTGAAATTGATTTTTGAATCGAATTGGATGAGAATATGGAGCATTCTCTTTGAAAGTTAGAATTACGGTGAAAATTAGAATTACGCTAAAAATTTGTTGTGGACGGAAATTTTCTTTGAAAATTTTGTGGAAAAACTTGTTGTCCATTCATAGGATTGGCTCGGTATTGCTTTGGTTGACGACTTTGGTTTGATCCACCCCATCCTAAGTTGGGGTGATTTTTCCACTGGGTTGTAGGTATTTGAGTACACGTTTCTACCTTGATAAGATTGAGTGACATTTATCCTGGAAGAGTAGATTCATCGAGAATGAATGTCAAGGTAGTTGGGCACTCATTAGCCATATGACGGTGTTCACTGATTGAGCATACAATGGGGTGTGAACTTTAGCTTGCTTGGTTGCGACTAACAACATTGTCATCTGTTTGACACATATCAACCTTGGTTGATAGATCAGAGTTATTATTGTTGACCTCATACAATCCGTCTTTGGTCAACACATGAGATTTAGGTGCTAAGTCCAAAGTGGTTCGCCCCAGTGTCGCACTTTGTATCGAGGTTTGATACAATTTCTCAAACAATGCCCACAACTCATCGGCCTCTTTCGTGGCACAAGATCCACCGCAAGATGCATCAACCATGCGTCTTTCTTCAGGAATCAGTCCATTGTAGAAACTTTGGACTTGTTGCCACCTTGGAACTTGATGGTTAGGGCAACTTCTGATTAACTCCTTAAAACGTTCCCAGCATTCATGGAATGTCTCTGTAGGTTGTTGGGAAAAGAAAAGGATCTTTTGACGCATCTCTATGGCTTTAGTCATGGGAAAATACTTTTTGAGGAACTGACGATGTAGCTCGGCCCAACTCTGAATAGATTGCGGTTCTAAAGAATAGAACCACGTTTTTGCCTTGTCTCTTAAAGAGAACGGAAAGAGTCGGAGCTTCGCTATCTCATCAGTAACATTGTGGACTCTGAACATTTTGCATACCCCAGTGAACTCGTTCAGATGAACGTGCGGATTTTCATTTGCCAAACCATGGAATATTGGTAGCATTTGAATCATCGCTGATTTGAATTCATAATGATTCCCTGGAATGGGAGCATGCATGATACACTCCTGATCCTCGTAAAAACCAGGATCATTATAGTATTCAAGTGTTCTAGGTCCCCCATAGTAATTATTGTTCCCATTATTTCCATTATTCACATTGTTGCCATTCTGATTGTTGTTTTCATTCATTTCTTGCTCTTGATTAGCCATGGTATCAGTAGGATGATACTGATTCCTTTGGATTCTAAGATTGTCTCTCAAAGATCGTTCGATCTCCGGATTAAACGGTAGCAAATGTGGGTGATGAGAACGAGTAAAGCTCATACACCACACCAACAATCAAAGGTTTGAAGAACCCAAAATAAGTCCTCAAGCAGACTCAATCGATTGAGGCGTGGTCTCAATAGATTGAATGAGCACAAAATTTCTCACAAATGACTTGTCGATCAATCGATTGAGGATACTCTCAATCGATTGAGGTTCCAAGAGTCGAAAGCACACGAGAATATCGTAAAAGATTTTTACCAATCGATTGAGAGACATATCCCAATCGATTGAGGTTCAAAGATTAAAAACACTCAAGACTTCTGTCAATTGATTGACATAGGAATGTCAAGCGATTGAGAGAAAAGTAGAGAGCCCACAGAAAGTGGCTCAGGATCAATCGATTGAGAAAGTAGCTTCAATCGATTGAATGCTGCTATCAACAGAGAGCAACGTAAAAAGGAAAAGGAAAGAAGACCCAAATTTTTTTTTTTATTTTATTTTATTATTATTATTATTATTTTTTTTTTTTTTTAAAATAAAATAAAATCTAAATTCGAAAATTAGAAATTAGAAAATAAAAACTTAAGAACAAAATAAATCTTTCCTAAAAGAAAATTTCTAAACTAAGAATATAAACTTCCGAAAATAAAAACTTCCTAAAAAAAAAAAAAATCACAAAATCTAATTTAAGAAAGAAAATTAGGGAAAGATTATTTTTTTTTTTTTTTTTAGCTTTCAATCTATTGACAGAGTTGTGTCAACAGATTGAGACACAATTATTGCTAAAAACAGACACAATCAATCGATTGAGAACAAGGCTCAATCGATTGGTACAACAAACACACACACAAAATAGAGTCAATCGATTGAGGGTTATTCTCAATCGGTTGACTGCTCAAAAAAAAAAATCTCTAATCGAATTAACCAAAATTTAGCGATTTCCCGGCAAAAACTTTCAATTTTAAATAAACCCTTGCAAGTGTACAAGATCATTCTAGTAAAGGCAAGAACAAGGGTGTCGAACCCACGAAATCTAAAATTTTATTCAATTCTTCCTAGAGATTTAGAGGATATCCCCGAGGAAGTACCAAGGGGCAGATTTAATTTTTTACCAAGAATTACCACTTTTCTAATTGCAAGAAAGAAAACAAATTAATCTAAAAATTATGTAATGAGAAATTTAAGAACAAATTTTAAAAACAAGATCAAGGAATTTGCTACCCCAGATTTATACCCTTTTCTATTTTTAAACCCACAATTTTATGAACATCAACACACCATCATTCTAAGAGAACCATGACTAGTAATTAAGCGTGATCATTAACCCGGCATACCCTATCTAAAAACAATGACTCAGCCTAATCGCGGTATGAATCATGTGAAAAGCATAGCGTATCTCATGGTATTTTAGATCAAAACACTAAAAACAGGATCACTACACTTTGAGAAAAACGATTTGATGATGAAATTATCAAACTATGGCATTAAACATAAAATATAGGTACTTATCAGGATCGCATCCTCCTTGACCTCTGACCTTTAGCCTCTCATCATTGGTGTAAGATCTTCAGTTGTATCCAAAATCATTCCCAATGTAAAGAGCAAAGAAGGTGTAAAAAGAAGAACACAATTTTAAATACTCTCAGAAAACTCTTCTTACAAAAGTCTCTAGTTATTACACAAATTTCTCTCAAAAATAATAACTCTCTAAGAAATAAAAACTCTCTATTCAAAAAGCTCTCTCTCTAAAACAAAACAACTCCTCCCTTTACAAAGCCGTAAGCCTCTTATTTATAATATCCGATTGAAACTAACCCTAATTGCCTCAATCGATTGAGACAGAAATCTCAATCGATTGACTTAGAGTTCGAATTCCCTTAGAACACTTCTGCCTTCATATCTCAACCGATTGAATATTATGTCTCAATCGATTGACTTTCCGAGTTGAGTTTTCTCCATCTGTCAATCGATTGACCATAATGCCTCAATCGATTGACTCTTCAATGCAAAGTCTTTCTTTTCTTGATGGAAGTTGATTCTCTTCATGGCTCTCAATGCTTCTTTGGACCTTTTTGTCCATATCTCTTTTTTAGCCTGTAATTTCCTTCTTTTATGCACTTGAGCAATCTAACTGTCGGAAACACCTGTAAACATCAAAACCTCACAACAACCATCAGATGCTTTCATTGAACAGCTAAATATAGGATTTAAAGTGTGAATTTTGATCATATTTCGGCACCGATCACACCCCCAAACCTACACTTTGCTAGTCCTCGAGCAAAGAGAATGATAAATATAAAGATAAACTAACATCCTAAAATTTAAATGCCACTTTCGTAGGGAACACGATTGCACTTAGCATGTGCAACAAGCCTTTAAACCCCTAGGTGATCCCTAGTGGAGGAGTTGCGTCTCCTGAAGGTTTTCAGTGAAGGTACCTACAAACTTCAAGGCTATCAGGATTGATTAATCATGTCCTTTAGCAATTAGATGCTCTAAAAATCTTTTAAAATACATCTAACCATGTTCATTCCATTTATGCCACATTCAGTTCAGCCCGTTGTCTTCTAATGTTCATATTTCGTGCCTCAATGTCATGAGATCATCACTGCCCAAAGTTCTTATGTCAGAGGAAAAAGCTTTAAACTGGAACTTTTAGATCACATGTCTAGACTCCAATCCTCACCATGGGTATACACTCAGAATGAAATCACTTCCGATGAATGAGATGGAATTGTACCACAATTAGAAGAAAATCTCACAAGTTTAAAGATATACGGTGTATCAAAGAATTATAAGGGCAATCTCATTAAGAAAGATATCTGTATTTTAAGCATGCATATATCAAGCACCATAGACAATTGTGTACTTACTCTCCACAAGGCATTTCATCACTCATGATTGGATCAAAAAGGTCTTTTCTAAGGTTGTAATGGGGCTCGGGTTAAGGTTAAGAGAAGAAAGGAAGGATAGATTCAAAAATTTCTGAGAAATTGGAAAAGAAACAACTACTGATTTTGTATTTTTTTTTTTTATTCTTTTTCTTTTCTAGTCTCTCACCATTCTTCTCAATATATTTTTCATTGTTTTTACAATTTCCTTTTCTCTCCCCTTTCTTCTTTTTTTTTTTTTTCAGTACACACTATAACACATATAATCCCCACTTACTCTCGTTTCACTCATTTTCATCCCTTGTTCCTAATTTCTCAGAAATAAGTAAGGGCAAGCTGAATTTTCAGAAGCGGTAAGGGTTACAGGTTATTGCAGCTTATCAAAGAATGTATAAAGGTAAATTTCCAATAAGCTCAAAGGTGTACTAGAAGGATAAATTTATAAGGTGGGTCAGTTTAAGCACAGACGAACCAATGATGGCCTTAGATCATTTCCTTTCATGATGGTAAAATATGCCCATTTGCCTCAAGTTAGTACACAATGATTTCTAGTGTAATGTTATAACACACATAAAATCACAAATCAATGGGTTTTAATAATTGGAACAAGGATTTCAAAGATACTCCGAATTTATTTCAGCACTCATTAAGAGCAATGACAAGTGTTTCAACAACTTACAAGGTTTTAGTCTTTCTTTGTGATCTTTAGGATTCCATGTTACACACTTAATCCTCCGATTTTGAGATTGAAAGCGAGTGATGAAAACAATTATTTTTAAGCATGATTCATGATCATTAATGTTCAATATCTACACCTTATGGGCACTCATAAAATAACCATGGTATGATAGCATTGATTAAAGAAATTTCAGGAAGAATCTTTATGCTCACAAATATGAATAATCAATTAGATTACAGCTTTTGCCAACCCTTAGTTAATCGATTGAGACCAAATTCTCAATCGATTGATTGAGTGGACTCAATTGATTGACTGAGTGGACTCAATCGATTGACTGAGCCACATATTCTTATATCCTTTAATGTTTATCAGTTGATCGATTGAGACAGTATGCTCAATCGATTGACTGATAAACATTCAAAAATCCGAAACGACTAAAAGGTTCTTTTTTTTTTTTTTTAATAAGAAGAAAGAAGAACAATTACCCCCCCCAAACCGGAACGGGCCAATGTCCTCATTGGTGATGATGTGGAGAAAGGGAAGAAAGCCTCCCCCAAACCTGCTCTATGCAAACAAAGGACAAAAACAACCGAGCAAGGGAAAGAGAGAAAACACAAATACGGAACTAGATTATTATTAAAAAAAAATTATGACAACGTAAAGCAAAATTCTAACATGATGCAACACGAAACAAACGAATTCAAAAGCGAAAACAAACCAAACAAAATCAGAAATACAACCCTACCCTAAAGACATGTAAAATTAGACCCTAAAAACCAAAAACAAATCCTCTAGTCCGCCATGGTCGAGATTCCGCCCCGTGGCTTTGGAAAAGCGTAGCGCCATATTTCTTCAGAAATTCCAACGCACAGGTGGAATTGGTGCCAGGTGGTGATAAGGGTGGGGTAGGGGTGGTGATGAGATTCATCATCAAGGTGGATGATGGTATGGGTGGACCAATCGATGGGTGGTGGAGCCGTGTATCGGGCACGTTTGCGTGCGGGTTCCATGAACTTTTGGACTGCGGCGCGCGTACGAGGACGGATGGAAGACATGGCGACAAGGCAGGGACGGAAACTGCAAATATGGACTAAAGGAGGACGGCAAGTGCCCTAAATAGCTAAGAATTTCCTAAAGAGGGACACTTTATAAGAAAAACAAAAAAATTCAGAAGTCGGTGCATGGAGAAATATTTAGAAAGGAGTCTCAGTCAATCGATTGACATGTTTGTGTCAATCGATTGACAAGAGAGGGCAAAGATGGTAAATCCGAGCTCCACATCAAATTTTTGGAGAAACTCCCCTATTCCAGCAGGGGTTTGACTGGCTGACCAAGTAAATGTCAATCGATTGGCACCGAAATGTCAATCGATTGATGAACCATGCGAAAAATAGAGACCAAAACCAGGAATGTCCAAAATTCGGTGCATCATTCAATCGATTGAGACAGAAGTCTCAATCGATTGTGAAGAAAAATTTAGAAGGGCATGAAGTAGCTCAATCGATTGAGAGAGAGATCTCAATCGATTGGTAAAAGCCGTAAACCAAACACAATAATATGCCCAAAACAAAACAAACATTAGCATTCAAACTTGCAGCCACCGATCCGATACATCAACAAAAATACCAAAACACCAAACGAAAAAAAAAAAACTTCAATAAAACAAGACAATCACACATCATCATCATCATCTTCATCTTCATCTTCCGGTTCCGCCCTCGTTCATTGCCGCTCTCGCTCGCGTCGATGAAATTGTTGGCACGATCCGGGAATGACTCGCGAGCCATCCGCATAAGCAGAGCAGTTTGAAACCGGGACCGCCTATCCATACCACCAAGCCTTGCATTCAGCCCATCCATCCGCACCTCGAGGCGAGCAACAGCCGCCTCGGCATCAAAATCGGGGACCTCTTCGGGACGAGGTCGCCTAACACCGCCACGTTGGCGCTGTGCGGGGTTTGGACGGGGAGGAGGAGGAGCATCCTCAACCGGGGCCGATTGCGGATGATCGCTTTGATACTCTTGACCCACACATTCACACCATATTGATAGAATTGCATGTCATCTCCTCATCGTCATAGATGGGGCAGCCAAGGTGATCCAGAAGGTGCATCACATAGTGTGGGAAGTGGAGGAGAATCGCGGCACGCTTGGCGGGTATGGCGGCGCTGGCGATATCACTATGGCAGCGGTACATCTCCGCGAGCATCAACCAGCATCAAACCAAGTATTGGTGTGTGCAGCGTAAGCGCCTTCACCGACCCAAAGTCCGCTCGGTCTTGGTGCCATGTGGCAAAAGGTTATTGCCATAACTATATCCCAAAGAGGATATCCATGGGCAACACAGTAGCCAGTGGCTGACCGGTCCCACGACCACCACCACACATATTGTTGATCATATCATCTTGGCTACGCTCGATGGCGGAGGAAGGTGGTGGTTGACGGACGAGCCTCGTAGAAATTAAAGCACGGCAAGATCAAGGTGGCATGGAGATTATATTGCCAATTATCTACCTCAATGGTGATAAGCGGCAAGCGGTTGGGGAGAGGGTCTGGGCACCCACCATCTTTGATAGAATAGCGAATGATGCGTGGGCGACATCGATGGGTGGTGGGGTCAGCATTTCAAAGCGGAGGCCTCGATGAATTCGATCGACCGTGCGCATTCTGCGATGTTCCGATATTTCACCAAGTCGAAAAAATTCTCCGTTTGGAATTGGCGATCGATATAATGCTCATTAGGGATGCGCATCGGATCATCGGCTGGACGTGGTGGACGGATAAGGGCAGCCATTGGATCAAAAATAAGGAAGAGATAAGATCTCGGCTTGAAAATTGGTTGGAATTGAATGAAGACTCCACGGGTGGGGAGGACCATATATATAGTGTGAGCCTCAATCGATTGAGGCATCGCTCAATCGATTGAGGATGCATGGACTCCCGTCGCGAGGAGGGGCGGTAACGCACCTGCTTGGGAGACGGGCTCTTGCCATTACTCCACATTGAATGTCAATCGATTGACACAAAGGTGTCAATCGATTGAGATTGATAGCGCGGTTGGTGTCCTTGGAAACGGAAGGGCATTAGAGGTCCACGAAAACCAACCCGAGACGGCGCCATGACAAGAGTTGTCGGGTGGCGGTTCAACTTCCAACACAAATGCACAAACTCTTAAGATGTCAATCGATTGAGGCCAAATTCTCAATCGATTGAGACAAAAGACTAAAAATTGATGATGAAGCTCAATCGATTGACAGACTCTTCAATCGATTGAGGAATCTCGATCAATTGATTTCAGACCCTTCAATCGATTGAGGAGTCACATTCAATCGATTGTTGTGGACTCCTCTCATTTTTTTTTTTTTTTTTACAACAACCGGGTGCCTCGAGAAGCGAGTTTACATGTCGATCGACCTTTCGATGTCGATCCCGAGGATCACGGAGGTGCATCGCCTCAATCGCGGGTGATCGGCTCAAACATTGGTTTGAGTCTTTGCCCATTAACTTTACCGTCGATTGTCAACAAGGCTCAATTTCAATGGCACCATGCGCACTAATGGACACTACGAAATGGGCCTTCCCATCGAGATTTTAATTTTCCGGGTGGAGCTTGATTCGAATTGAATAACCAAACTTTTTGGCCGTGAAATTCTTTTAGAAATGGATGCATCATGCGACTTTTATACCTTTCCTTGTACATTTTAATTCTCATACGCTCAGTAGCGTAATTCCTCCAATTCATTCAATTGCAATCGGCTGATGACCCATGCTTGCATGTCAATTAAATCTTTTATCGCCCGAAGCTTTATGCTCCAATTCGGCGGAAGATGGCAAGCTTTCCGTAAACAATTGACGGAGACATTCCAATCGGAGTCTTGAATGCGGTCCGATATGCCTGAGCCTCGAGAGCGGTTTGACCAATCTTTTCTATCCGGTCGGACCATTTTTCTAGAATTCGCTTAATTTCGATTAGACACTTCCACGACGCTAGTACGTGGATGGTACTGCAGTAACAACTTTGTGAGTGGCCGTACTTCTTCATTAAGGTGGCAAAATGGCTATTACAAAAATGCGAACCGCCATCGATGATTGCTCTTGGAATCGAATCGGGTAAACACATTTCTCTAAGGAATTTGACTACAACCTTATGATCATTCGGACCGTTGCCACGACTTCTATCCATTTTGAGACATAATCAACAACCACTAGAATATATGAAAACCCAAAGGATGGGGGAAAGGGACCCATAAAGTCAATCCCCCAAACATCAAAAATTTCAACAGTCAGAATTGGATTAAGGGCATCATATTCCGTTTTGAAATATTGCCAAGTTGTTGACATCGTCGGCATTCCTTGCAAAATTGAGCAGCGTCACGAAAGATAGAGGGCCAGTAGAATCCGCTTTGAAGGATTTTCTGGGCGGTCTTTTGTCCTCCGAAATGGCCGCCACAGTGTAGGATGCTCATTTGCTCCTCTTCGGTACACATCTCCGATGATCCGATCTGAGCGAAATTTGAACAGACATGGTTCATCCCAAAAATAGTATTTTATTTGGGAGAAAAAGAGATTCTTATCATTCTTACCCCACTCAGTGGGGATTCTGCCAGTAACCAGATAATTCACAATGTTCGCAAACCATGGAACCTTTGCATAAGCTATATCAATTGCTAGCAAATATTCATCCGGAAACGTGTCACGGATGATCTCAGGTATTGCAGATTCTTCAGGTAGAATTCTCGACAAATGATCAGCCACCACGTTCTCAACACCCTTCTTATCCTTAATCTCGAAATTGAATTCTTGGAGCAGAAGGATCCAACGGATTAATCTCGGTTTAGTATCCTTCTTTGCTAGAAGATATTTCAGGAATGAATGATCTCGAAAAGACCACTATTTTTGATCCAAGTAAATAGGAGCGAAACTTGTCCGGAGCATACACCGACTAATAATTCTTTCTCGGTGGTGGTGTAATTGAGTTGGGCATCAATTAATGACTTGCTAGCATAATAAATTACGTGAGGTAATTTATTCACCCTCTATCTAGGACAGCTCAATTCGTGTCGGATGCATCACACATGAGTTGAATGGGAGAGAATAATCCGATTGGTGGATTATTGGTGCATTGGATAAGAGCTCGCAATTTCAAAAATGCTTGCATGCACGATCCTCGATAAATTCAAAAGGAACATCTTTGCCAAGCAAGGTGCACAATGGTTTAGCCACCTTGCTTTGAAATCATAATAAACCTTCGATAAAATCCTGCATGACCCAAAAATGACCGAATTTGTCGAACACGTTGGGTGGTGGCAAGTTAGCAATTAGATCAACTTTTGCTCTATCCACCTCGATTCCTTTTTACGTGAGACAATGTGCCCCGAACAATCCCTTGTTTAACCATAAAATGGCTCTTCTCGACTAAGAACAAGTTTGGAGTCAACACAACGTTGCATCACTTGTGAAAGATGATTCAGACAAGAATCAAAGGTTCTCCCAAAAACCGAGAAGTCATCCATGAATACTTCAATGAATTTGTCGATCATATCAGAAAATATGGCCAACATACACCGTTGAAATGTGGCCGGGGCATTACATAGGCGAATGGCATCTGCAAGATAAGGGCATGTGAGCGTTGTCTTTTCTTGATCACTGGGTGAGCAGACTGATTGTATCCCGAATACCCATCAAGAAAACAGTAAAACTCTTGCCCAGCTAACTTCTCAAGGATTTGATCAATGAACGGAAGGGGAAAATGATCCTTTCTGGTGGCGGCGTTTAATTTACGAAAATCAATGCAGACACGCCATCCAGTAGTTTCTCGAGTGGGGACCAATTCTCCTTGTTGATTTCCTTCACGGTGATTAGGACTTTTTCGGAACAATTTGGACTGGACTAACCCATTCACTATCAGAAATCGGATAGATGATTCCAGCATCAAGGAGTTTAATGACTTCTTTTAGAACGACTTCTTGCATGTTTGGATTAAGTCGCCGCTGTGGTTCCCTTGAAGGTTTACTCTCATCTTCCAAATGTATTTTATGCATACATACCGATGGGTCAATCCCTTTGAGATCAGTGAGAGTCCAACCGATAGCTTTCTTGTGCTCTTTCAGCACCTTCAACAACTCTTTTTCTTGTTCTGCCGACAACGTGGATGAGATTATTACTGGAAGTGTTTCATGAGGTCCCAGAAAAGCATACTTGAGGGACTCTGGCAATTGTTTCAATTCCACAAGTGGTGGTTGCTCAAGTGATGGAGGCAACACGTCCTCCATCTCAACAGGTAATGATTCTATCTCAGGCACACTCGCAGCTAAGTGATCATCCTGGTATGATGAGCTAGACTCTCTCCCGTCGGACTGCTTCTCTTCCGATCCTTTCTCTTCATAGATGGCCAACAAAGCATTTTCAAATTCCTCTTTGGTAAGCATTGAAGGTAATGCCTCATCTACCACTTCATCTATCTGATCGATGTAAAAACATTCGACTTCATCCTCGTTTGGGAAATGGTTCATCGCATGGAAGATATTCAATCGAACCTTCATGTTTCCAAAAGAAATGTCCATGACTCCTGTTCGACAATTAATGCACGCGTTGGCCGTAGCGAGAAACGGACGTCCAAGGATGATGGGGACTTGATTAAGTGACTTAACAGGTGTGTCCATGTCCAAAACAACAAAATCCACTGGAAAGACAAACTTATCTATTCCAACCAAGACATCCTCAATAACGCCCCTCGGGCGTCTTTCTGATCTATCTGCCAGTTGCAGTGTGACCGTTGTGGGTCTTAATTCACCCAGTCCGAGTTTCTCGTACAATGAATATGGGATTAAATTAACACTGGCTCCCAAATCCAATAACGCTTTCCCAACTGGTTGCCCACCAATGACACATGGAACAGTAGGAACTCCAGGGTCTTTTAGTTTTTGTGGGGTTTCCAATTGCAATATAGAAGCGATTAGTCAAGAACACTTTCCTCGAAACATGATTACGTGCCTTTCTCTTCCGAGTGCATAAATCTTTGAAAAACTTTGCATACTCAGGCACTTGCTTGATCGTTTCAAGCAATGGAAGATTTATCTTTACTTGCTTAAATGTTTCGAAAATATCTTCCATTTTTGTTGGTCCCTTTCCCATTCTTGATGGAGGAGTTAGGCATTGAGGAAATGGTGCCTTTGGGACAAAAGGTGCGGGTTCCCCTTCTGAATCTTGTCCTTGTTGGACAGTTGAGGGAGACTCATCCTCTATCACCTTTTCTTTTCCCTTCTCTCTTCTTTTCTCTTCCTCCTTCTCTTTTCTTCTCTCTTTCTCCGCTCTTCTCTCTGACTCTTTCTTTTTATCTGCTTCCTGCTCTTTGTCTGCTTCACTTTTTTCCTCTGCTTCCACAGGCAATTCCACTTGATTATGAACTTCCCGTCCACTTTCAACACGATATGACTTTCAATGACTATTTAATGGTCCTTCATCAGATGATGCTTGGCCGCGAGGATTGTTGATGGGTTGGCTGGGAAGCTTACCCTCCTCTCGTCGACTCAGTTGATTTGCCAATTGACTGACTTGGTCGATTATCATCTGTTGAAAAGATTGCATACTGCGCATTACCTTTTCTTCCAGATCAGAATCCTTTCAAGAGCTTGTATGAGATTGATTAGGATTGATTGAAATTGATTTTTAAAATCGAGAATTTGGGATGAGAATATGGAGCATTCTCGAAAGTTAGAATTACGGTGAAAATTAGAATTACGCTAAAATTCTGTTGTGGACGGAAATTATGCTGAAAATTTTGTGGAAAAACTTGTTGTCCATTGATAGGATTGGCTCGGTATTCTTTGGTTGACTGACGGTTTGGTATGACCCACCCCATCCTAAGTTGGGGTGATTTTTCCACTCTGGGTTGTAGGTATTTGAGTACACGTTTCTACCTTGCCGCTGATAAGATTGAGTGACATTTATCTGCTCTGGAAGAGTAGATTCATCAAGAATGAATGTCAAGGTAGTTGGGCACTCATTAGCCATATGACTGGTGTTCACAAATTGAGCATACGATTGGGGGTGGCAGGAACTTTAGCTTGCTTGCGTTGCATTAACAACATTGTCATCTGTTTGAATGACATATCAACCTTGGTTGATAGATCGAGTTATTATTGTTGACCTCATACAATCCGTCTTTGGTCAACACATGAGATTTAGGTGCTAAGTCCAAAGTGGTTCAGCTTCTATCGAGGTTTGATACAATTTCTCAAACAATGCCCACAACTCATCGGCCTCTTTTGTGGCACAAGATCCACCCATAAGATGCATCAACCATGCGTCTTTCTTGAGAATCGATCCATTGTAGAAACTTTGGACTTGTTGCCACCTTGGAACTTGATGGTTAGGGCAACCTTAATTAACTCCTTAAAAGCGTTCCCAACATTCATGGAATGTCTCTGAGGTTGTTGGGAAAAGAAAAGGATCTTTTGGCGCATCTCTATGGCTTTAGTCATGGGAAAATACTTTTTGAGGGACTGCCGATGTAGCTCGGCCCAACTCTGAATAGATTGCGGTTCTAAAGAATAGAACCACGTTTTTGCCTTGTCTCTTAAAGAGAACGGAAAGAGTCGGAACTTTGCTATCTCATCAGTAGCATTGTGGTCTCTGAACATTTTGCATACCCAGTGAACTCGTTCGGATGAATGTCGCGGATTTTCATTTGCCAAACCATGGAATATTCGTAGCATTTGAATCATCACTGATTTGAATTCATAATGATTCCCTGGAATGGGAGCATGCATGATACACTCCTGATCCTCGTAAAAACCAGGATCATTATAGTATTCAAGTGTTCTAGGTCCCCCATAGTAATTATTGTTCCCATTATTTCCATTATTCACATTGTTGCCATTCTGATTGTTGTTTTCATTCATTTCTTGCTCTTGATCAGCCATGGTATCAGTAGGATGATACTGATTCCTATGGATTCTAAGATTGTCTACATAAAGATCGTTCGATCTCCGGATTAAGCAGTAGCAAATGTGGGTGATGAGCGAGTAAAGCTCATACACCACACCAACAATCAAAGGTTTGAAGAACCCAAAATAAGTCCTCAAGCAGACTCAATCGATTGAGACTGTGGTCTCAATAGATTGACAGAAGCACAAAAAATTTCTCACAAATGACTTGTCAGTCAATCGATTGAGGGGATACTCTCAATCGATTGAGGTTCCAAGAGTCAGAAAGCACACAGAATATCAGAACAAGACTTTGTCAGTCAATCGATTGTGAGGCTTATCCCAATCGATTGAGGCTCAAAGATTAAAAACACGCAAGAGTTCTGGCAATTGATTGACATAGGAATGTCAAGCGATTGAGAGAAAAGTAGAGAGCACGTAGTGGCTCAGGATCAATCGATTGAGAAAGTAGCTTCAATCGATTGAATGCTGCTATCAACAGAGAGCAACGTAAAAAGGAAAAGGAAAGAAGACCCAAATTTTTATTTTATTTTATTTTATTTTATTATTATTATTATTTTTTTTTTTTATTATTTTTTTTTTAAATAAAATAAAATAAAATCTAAATTCGAAAATTAGAAATTAGAAATTAAAACCTAAAATCTTTCCTCAAAGAAAATTTCTAAACTAAGAATATAAACTTCCTAAAATAAAACTTCCTAAAAAAAAAAAAAAAAATCTAAAAAATCAAAAAATAAAATATTTTTTTTATTTTTTTAACTTCCTAAAATAAACTTCCTAAAAGAAGAAAAAATCTAATCTAAGAAGAAAATTAAAAGAATAAAAATAGAGTCAATCGATTGAGGGTTATTCTCAATCGATTGACTATAAAACAAAAAATCTCTAATCGGAATTAACCAAAATTTCATCGATGTTTCCCCGCAATGGCGCCAAAAACTTGATCAATTTTAAATAAACCCTTGCAAGTGTACAAGATCTGCTTTTAGTAAGGCAAGAACAAGGGTGTCGAACCCACGAAATCTAAAATTTTATTCAATTCTTCCTAGAGATTTAGAAAATATCTCGAGGAAGTACCAAGGGCGATTTAATTTTTACCAAAATTAACACTTTTCTAATTGCAAGAAAGAAAACAAATTAATCTAAAATTATGTAATGAGAAATTTAAGAACAAATTTTAAAACAAGATCAAGGAATTTGCTACCCCTGATTTATACCCTTTTCTATTTTTAAACCCACAATTTTATGAACATCAACACACCATCATTCTAAGAGAACATGACTAGTAATTAAGCGTGATCATTAACCCGCATACCCTATCTAAAAACAATGACTCACCTAATCAGGTATGAATCATGTGAAAAGCATAGCGTATCTCATGGTATTTTAGATCAAAACACTAAAAACAGGATCACTACACTTTGAGAAAAACGATTTGATGATGAAATTATCAAACTATGGCATTAAACATAAAATATAGGTACTTATCTGGGGATCGCATCCTCCTTGACCTACACCTTTAGCCTCTCATCATTGGTGTAAGATCTTCAATTGTATTCCAAAATCATTCCCAATGTAAAGAGCAAAGAAGGTGTAAAAAGAAGAACACAATTTTACTACTCGAAAACTCTCTTACAAAAGTCTCTAATTATTACACAAATTTTCTCAAAATAAAACTCTCTAAGAAATAAAAACTCTATTCAAAAGCTCTCTCTAAAACAAAACAACTCCTCCTTTACAAAGTAGTAAGCTTCTTATTTATAATATCCGATTGAAACTAACCCTAATTGCCTCAATCGATTGAGAGTTTCATGTCTCAATCGATTGACTTTGAGTTCAATTCCTTAGAACATACGCCTTCATATCTCAATCGATTGAATATTATGTCTCAATCGATTGACTTTCCAGGGTTGAGTTATCATTCAGCTGTCAATCGATTGACAATAATGCCTCAATCGATTGACTTTCCAATGCAAAGTCTTCCCTTTCTTGATGGAAGTTGATTCTCTTCATGTCTTTCAATGCTTCTTTGGACCTTTTTGTCCATAGCTCTTTTATAGCCTTTAATTTTCTTCTTTTATGCACTTGAACGATCTAAGCTAAACACTGTAAACATCAAACCTCACAACAACCATCGATGCTTTCATTGAACTAAATGTAGGATTTAAAGTGTGAATTTTGATCATATTTCAACACCGATCACACCCCCAAACCTACACTTTGCTAGTCCTCGAGCAAAGAGAATGATAAATATAAAAATAAACTAACATCCTAAAATTTAAATGCCACTTTCGTAGGGAACACGATTGCACTTAGCATGTGCAACAAGCCTTTAAACCCTAGGTGATCCCTAGTGGAGGAGTTGTGTCTCAAGGTTTTCAGTTGAAGGTACCTACAAACTTCAAGGCTATCGGATTGATTAATCATGTCCTTAAGCAATTAGACGCTCTAAAAATCTTTTAGAATACATCTAACCACGTTCATTCCATTTATGCCACATTCAGTTCAGACCGTTGTCTTCTAATGTTCATATTTCATGCCTCAATGTCATGAGATCATCACTGCCCAAAGTTCTTATGTCAGAGGAAAAAGCTTAAACTGGAACTTTTAGATCACATGTCTAGACTCCAATCCTCACCATGGGTATACACTCAGAATGAAATCACTTCCGATGAATGAGATGGAATTGTAACACAATTAGAAGAAAATCTCACAAGTTTAAAGATATACGATGTATCAAAGAATTATAAGGGAAATCTCATTAAGAAAGATATCTGTATTTTAAGCATGCATATATCAAGCACCATAGACAATTGTGTACTTACTCTCCACAAGGCATTTCATCACTCATGATTGGATCAAAAAGGTCTTTTCTAAGGTTGTAATGGGGCTCAGGTTAAGGTTAAGAAAAGAAAGGAAGGATGGATTCAAAATTTTCTGAGAAATTGGAAAAGAAACAACTACTGATTTTGTATTTTTTTTATTCTTTTCTTTTCTAGTCTCTCTCACCATTCTTCTCAATATATTTTCATTGTTTTACAATTTCCTTTTCTTCCCCTTTTTTTTTTTTTTTTTTCAGTACACACTATAACACATATAATCCCCACTTACTCTCGTTTCACTCATTTTCATCCCTTGTTCCTAATTTCTCAGAAATAAGTAAGGGCAAGCTGAATTTTCAGAAGCGGTGGTTAAAGGTTATTGCAACTTATCAAAGAATGTATAAAGGTAAATTTCCAATAAGCTCAAAGGTGTACTAGAAGGATAAATTATAAGGTGAGGTGGGCATTTTAAGCACAATGATAACGAACCAATGATGGCCTTAGATCATTTCCTTTCATGATGGTAAAATATGCCCATTTGCCTTAAGTTAGTACACAATGATTTCTAGTGTAATGTTATAACACACATAAAATCACAAATCAATGGGTTTTAATAATTGGAACAAGGATTTCAAGATACTCAATTTATTTCGCACTCATTAAGAGAATGAGGACAAGTGTTTCAACAACTTTCAAGGTTTTAGTCTTTCTTTGTAATCTTTAGGATTCCATGTTACACTTAATCCTCCGATTTTGAGATTGAAAGCGAGTGATGAAAACAATTATTTTAAGCATGATTCATGATCATTAATGTTCAATATCTACACCTTATGGGCACTCATAAAATAACCATGGTATGATAGCATTGATTAAAGAAATTTAGGAAGAATCTTTATGCTCACAAATATGAATAATCAATTAGATTACTTTTGCCAACCCTTAGTTAATCGATTGAGACCAAATTCTCAATCGATTGACAGAGTGGACTCAATCGATTGACTGAGTGGACTCCATCGATTGACTGAGCCACAAATTCTTATTTCCTTTAATGTTTATCAGTTGATCGATTGAGACAAGAGCTCAATCGATTGGATAAACATTCAAAATCCGAGAACAACTAAAAGGTTTTTTTTTTTTAAGAAGAAAGAAGAACAATTACCCCCAAACCGGAACGGGCCAATGTCCTCATTGGTGATGATGTGGAGAAAGGAGAAAGCCTCCCCAAACCTCTCTATGCAATCAAAGGACAAAACAACCGAGCAAGGGAAAGAGAGAAAACACAAATACGAACTATATTATTATTAAAAAATAAATTATGACAACGTAAAGCAAAATTCTAACATGATGCAACACAAAACAAATGAATTTAAAACGAAAACAAACCAAACAAAAACAGAAAAACAACCCTACCCTAAAGACATGTAAAATTAGACCCTAAAACCAAAAACAAATCCTCTAGTCCGCCATGGTAGAGATTCCGCCCCGTGGCTTTGGAAAAGCGTAGCGCCACATTTCTTCAGAAATTCCACCCGCGCCGACGAGTGGGATTGGTGCCCGAGGGGGTGATAAGGGCGGGGGAGGGGTGGATGACGGTGATGCATTCATCATCAAGGTGGATGATGGTATGGGTGGACCAATCGATGGGTGGTGGAGCTGTGTATCTGCACGCTTATGCGTGGGTTCCATTAACTTTGATCATGCTGCATGTACGAGGACGGATGGAAGACATGGAGACAAGGCGGGGACGGAAACTGCAAATTTGGACTAAAAGGAGGACCCGGCAAGTGCCCTAAATAGCTAAGAATTTCCTAAAAGAGGGACACTTTAAAGAAAAAAAAATTCGGAAGTCGGTGCATGGAGAAATATTTAGAAAGAAGTAACAGTCAATCGATTGACATGTTTGTGTCAATCGATTGACAAGAGAGGGCAAAGATGGTAAATCTGAGCTCCACATCAAATATTTGGAGAAACTCCCCTATTCCAGCAGGGGTTGACTGGCTGACCAAGTAAGTGTCAATCGATTGGCACCGAAATGTCAATCGATTGAGAAACCATACTAAAAATAGAGACCAAAACCAGGAATGTCCAAATTTAGGTGCATCATTCAATCGATTGAGACAGAAGTCTCAATCGATTGACGGAGGAAAATTTAGGAGGGCATGAGGTAGCTCAATCGATTGAGAGAGATCTCAATCGATTGATTGAGACGCCGAAACCAAACACAAATATGCCCAAAACAAAAGCAAACATTATCATTTAAAGCTTGCACACCGATCCGATACATCAACAAAAAAATACCATAAACACCAAATGTAGAAAAAAAAACTTCAAACAAAACAATCAGACATCATCATCATCATCTTCATCTTCATCTTCCGGTTCCCGCCCCT
Organism: Chloranthus sessilifolius; assembly: GCA_021018995.1. Taxonomy (NCBI): domain Eukaryota; kingdom Viridiplantae; phylum Streptophyta; class Magnoliopsida; order Chloranthales; family Chloranthaceae; genus Chloranthus; species Chloranthus sessilifolius. Next base: position 40,793,066 of record CM037593.1, read on the forward strand.
CGTTCATTGCCGCTCGCGCGCCGTCGATGAAATTGTTGGCACGATCCGGGAATGACTCGCGAGCCATCCGCATAAGGAGCGGTTTGAAACCGGGACCGCCTATCCACCCCACCGAGCGTGCATTTAGCCCATCCATCCGCACTCGAGGCGAGCAACAATACCGCCTCGGCATCAAAATCGGGACCTCTTGGACGGTCGCTTAACACCGCCACGTTGGCGCTGCGGGGTTTGACGGAGGAGGAGGAGCATCCTCAACCGGGGCCGATTGCACGCGGATGATCGCCTTGATACCCTTGACCCACACATTCACACCATATTGAAAGATTTCCATGTCACCCATCTCCTCATCGTCATAGATGGGGCAGCCAAGGTGATCCAGAAGGTGCATCACATAGTGTGGGAAGTGGAGGAGAATCGCGGCACGCTTGGCGGGTACGGCGGCGCTGGCGATATCACTATGGCAGTGGTACATCTCCGCGAGCATTAACCCAAAGCATCAAACCAAGTATTGGTGTGTGCCAGAGAGCGCCTTCACCGACCCAAAGTCCGCTCGGTCTTGGTGCCATGTGGCAAGGTTATTAATAACGATATCCCAAAGAGGATATCCATGGGCAACACATAACGCTTTAGGCGACCGTCCCACGACCACCACCACATATTGTTGATCATATCATCTTGGCTACGCCGATAGCCGGAGGAAGGTGGTGGTTGACGGACGAGCCTCGTAGAAATTAAAAGCACGGCGAGATCGGCGTGGAGGTTATATTGCCGCCATCGATCTCAATGGTGATGAACGGCAAGCGGTTGGGGAGAGGGTCTCGCACCCACACCATCTTTTGATAGAATAGCGAATGATGCGTGGGCGACATCGATGGGTGGTGGGTCGATAGCATTTCAAGCGGAGGGCCTCGATGAATTCGATCGACTGCATGCGCATTCCGCGATGTTCGATATTTCACCAAGTCGAAAAAATTGTCCGTGTGGAATTGGCGATCGATATAATGCTCATTAGGGATGCGCAACGGATCATCGGCTGGCCGGGGTGGTCGGATAGGGGCAGCCATTGGATCAAAAACAAGGAGGAGATAAGAGCTCGGCTTGACAAGTTGGTCGAATCGAATGAAGACTCCACGGTGGGGAGGACCATATATAGTGTGAGCCTCAATCGATTGAGGCATCTCAATCGATTGAGGATGCATGGACTTCCCACGTCGAGGTGGGAGCTTAACGTGGCACCGCTGCGTGGGAGAAGGGGCTCTTGCCATTACTCCGTTATTGAATGTCAATCGACTGACACTGAGGGGTCATACGATTGAGGATTGATAGAGCCGGGTGGTGTCCTTGGAAACGGAAGAGCATTAAAGGGCCACGAAACCAACCCAAGAAGGTAGCTGCCATGACAAGAGAGTTGCCGGTCAAATTCCAACACAAATGCACAAACTCTTAAGATGTCAATCGATTGAGGCCAAATTCTCAATCGATTGAGACAAAGACTAAAAATGATGATGAAGCTCAATCGATTGACGGACCCTTCAATCGATTGAGGAATCTCAGTCAATTGATTGTCACAGACCCTTCAATCGATTGAGGAATCACATTCAATCGATTGACTGTGGACTATATTTTTTTTTTACAACAACTGGGGTGGCTCCCAGGAAGCGCTGAGTTTACATGTCGACAGCTCGACCTTTCAGTGATCAGTCCCCAGGATCACGGAGGTGCATCGCCTCAATCTGGAACTGGGTGATCGGCTCAAACATTGGTTTGAGTCTTTGCCCATTAACTTTACAAATGCGATTGTCAACAAGGCTCCGAATTTCAATGGCACCATGCGCACTAATGGACACTACCTGAAATGGGCCTTCCCATCGAGATTTTAATTTTCCCGGGTGGAGCTTCAGTCGGGAATTGAATAACCAAACTTTTTGGCCAATGTGAAATTCTTTTCGAGAAATGGATGCATCATGCAGCTTTTTATACCTTTCCTTGTACATTTTCGAATTCTCATAAACCCGTAGCGTAATTCCTCCAATTCATTCAATTGCAATCGGTCATGTGACCCAGCTGCTTGCATGTCACAATTAAATCTTTTTATCGCCCAGAACGCTTTATGCTCCAATTATTGACAGAAGATGGCAAGCTTTCCGTAAACAATTCGAACGGAGACATTCCAATGAGTCTTGAATGCGGTCCGATATGCCTGAGCCTCACGAGGCGGTTTGACCAATCTTTTCTATCCGGTCGGACCGTTTTCTAGAATTAATTTCCCGATTAGACACTTCCACCGCTAGTCTACGTGGATGATGCAGTAACAACTTTGTGAGTGACGCCGTACTTCTTCATTAAGGTGGCAAAATGGCTATTACAAAAATGCAAACCGCCATCGCTGATGATTGCTCTTGGAATCCCGAATCGGGTAAACACATTGTCTCTGAGGAATTTGACCACAACCTTATGATCATTCGATCGAGTTGCCACAGCTTCTATCCATTTCGAGACATAATCAACAGCCACTAGAATATATGAAAACCCAAAGGATGGGGGAAAGGGACCCATAAAGTCAATCCCCCAAACATAAAAAATTTCAACAATCAGAATTGGATTAAGGGGCATCATATTCCGTTTTGAAATATTGCCAAGCTGTTGACATCGTCGGCATTCCTTGCAAAATTGAGCAGCGTCACGAAAGATGGAGGGCCAGTAGAATCCGCTTTGAAGGATTTTAGGCGGTCTTTCCTCCGAAATGGCATACACCATGACACAAGTATAGGACGCTCATTTGCTCCTCTTCGGGTACACATCTCCTGATGATCTGATCTGAGCAGAATTTGAACAGACATGGTTCATCCCAAAAATAGTATTTTATTTGGGAGAAAAAGAGATTCTTATCATTCTTACCCCACTCAGTGGGGATTACGCCATAACGGATAATTCACAATGTTCAAACCATGGAACCTTTGCATAAGCTACATCAATTGCTAGCAAATGTTCATCCGAAGCGTGTCACGGATGATCTCGGTGTATTGCGCATTCTTGGTGAATTCTCGACAAATGATCACCACGTTCTCAACACCCTTCTTATCCTTAATCTCGAAATTGAACTCTTGGGCGAAGGATCCAACGGATTAATCTCGGTTTAGTATCCTTCTTTGCTAGAAGATATTTGAGGAATGATCTGAAAAGACCACTATTTTTATCCAAGCAAATAGGAGCGAAACTTGTCCGAGCATACACCACTTAATAATTCTTTCTCGGTGGTGGTGTAATTGAGTTGGGCATCAATTAATGACTTGCTAGCATAATAAATTACGTGAGGTAATTTATTCACCCTCTGCCCTAGGACAGCTCCAATTGCGTAACCAGCTGCATCACACATGAGATCGAATGGGAGAGAATAATCCAGTGGCTGGATGATTGGTGCATTGGATAAGGGCTCTCGCAATTTCAAAAATGCTTGCATGCAATTCCTCGATAAATTCAAAAGGAACATCTTTGCCAAGCAAGGTGCACAATGGTTTAGCCACCTTGTCAAATCCTTAATAAACCTTCTATAAAATCCATGACCCAAAATGATCGAATTTGAACACTTTGTTGGTGGTGGCAAGTTAGCAATTAGATCAACTTTTGCTCTATCCACCTCGATTCCTTTCTGTGAGACGATGTGCCCCAGAACAATCCCTTGTTTAACCATAAAATGGCTCTTCTCCCAGCTAAGAACAAGTTTGGAGTCAACACAACGTTGCATCACTTGTGAAAGATGATTCAGACAAGAATCAAAGGTTCTCCCAAAAACCGAGAAGTCATCCATGAATACTTCAATGAATTTGTCGATCATATCAGAAAATATGGCCAACATACACCGTTGAAATGTGGCCGGGGCATTACATAGGCCGAATGGCATCCTGCGGTATGCAAACGTACCATAAGGGCATGTGAACGTTGTTTTTTCTTGATCGGGTAGGCCGATTGTATCGAATACCCATCAAGAAAACAGTAAAACTCTTGCCCAGCTAACTTCTCAAGGATTTGATCAATGAACGGAAGGGGAAAATGATCCTTTCTGGTGGCGGCGTTTAATTTACGAAAATCAATGCAGACATGCCATCCAGTAGTTTCTCGAGTGGGGACCAATTCTCCTTCAGCAGTTTCCTTCACAGTGATTCCGGACTTTTTCGGAACAATTTGGACTGGACTAACCCATTCACTATCAGAGATCGGATAGATGATTCCGGCATCAAGGAGTTTAATGACTTCTTTTAGGACGACTTCTTGCATGTTTGGATTAAGACGCCTCTGTGGTTCCCTGGAAGGTTTAGTCTCATGTTACAAATGTATTTTATGCATACATACCGATGGGTCAATCCTTTGAGATCAGTGAAAGTCCAACCGATAGCTTTCTTGTGCTCTTTCAGCACCTTCAACAACTCTTTTTCTTGTTCTGCCGACAACGTGGATGAGATTATTACTGGAAGTGTTTCATGAGGTCCCAGAAAAGCATACTTGAGGGACTCTGGCAATTGTTTCAATTCCACAAGTGGTGGTTGCTCAAGTGATGGAGGCAACACGTCCTTCACCTCAACAGGTAATGATTCTATCTCAGGCACACTCGCATCTAAGTGATCATCCTGGCATGATGAGCTAGACTCTCTCTCGTCGGACTGCTTCTCTTCCGATCCTTTCTCTTCATAGATGGCCAACAAAGCATTTTCAAATTCCTCTTTGGTAAGCATTGAAGGTAATGCCTCATCCACCACTTCATCTATCTGATCGATGTAAAAACATTCGACCTCATCCTCGTTTGGGAAATGGTTCATCGCATGGAAGATATTCAATCGAACCTTCATGTTTCCAAAAGAAATGTCCATGACTCCTGTTCGACAATTAATGCACGCGTTGGCCGTGGCAGCAGGGCGTCCAAGGATGATGGGGACTTGATTAAGTGACTTAACGGTGTGTCCATGTCCAAAACAACAAAATCCGGAAAGACAAACTTATCTATTCCAACCAAGACATCCTCAATAACGCCCTCATCTTCTCGATCTATCTGCCGATTGCAGCAGTGACCGTTGTGGGTCTCAATTCACCCAAATCGAGTTTCTCGCAATGAATATGGGATTAAATTAACACCGCTCCCAAATCCAATAACGCTTTCCCAATCAAGTTTGCCCACCAATGACACATGGAACAGTAGGAACTCCAGGGTCTTTTAGTTTTTGTGGGGTTTCCAATTGCAATATAGAACTGACGTGATTAGTCAAGAACACTTTCCTCGAAACATGATTACGTGCCTTTCTCTTCCGAGTGCATAAATCTTTGAAAAACTTTGCATACTCAGGCACTTGCTTGATCGTTTCAAGCAATGGAAGGTTTATCTTTACTTGCTTAAATGTTTCGAAAATATCTTCCATTTTTGTTGGTCCCTTTCCCATTCTTGATGGAGGAGTTAGGCATTGAGGAAATGGTGCCTTTGGGACAAAAGGTGCGGGTTCCCCTTCTGAATCTTCGTCTTGTCCTTGTTGGACAGTTGAGGGAGACTCATCCTCTATCACCTTTTCTTTTCCCTTCTCTCTTCTTTTCTCTTCCTCCTTCTCTTTTCTTCTCTCTTTCTCCGCTTCTCTCTCGACTCTTTCTTTTCTCTCTCGCTTCCTGCTCTTTATGCGCTTCACTTTCTTCCTCTCGCTTCCTGATTATGAACTTCCGTCCACTTCTCAACACGATATGACTTTCAACTGTTGACTATTTAATGGTCCTTCATCAGATGATGCTTGGCCGCGAGGATTGTTGATGGGTTGGCTGGGAAGCTTACCCTCCTCTCGTCGACTCAGTTGATTTGCCAATTGACTGACTTGGTCGATTATCATCTGTTGAAAAGATTGCATACTGCGCATTACCTTTTCTTCCAGATCAGAATCCTTTGAAGTGCTTGTATGAGATTGATTAGGATTCTGATTGAAATTCTGATTTTTCCGGAAATCAGAATTGGGATGAGAATATGGAGCATTCTGCTGAAAGTTAGAATTCTGGTGAAAATTAGAATTCTGCTAAAAATTCATTGTGGACGGAAATTTTGCTGAAAATTTTGTGGAAAAACTTGTTGTCCATTCATAGGATTGGCTCGGTATTGCTGGTTGACCTGACCAGTTTGGTTTGAGCCACCCCATCCTAAGTTGGGGTGATTTTTCCACTCTGGGTTGTAGGTATTTGAGTACACGTTTCTACCTTGCCGCTGATAAGATTGAGTGACATTTATCTGCTCTGGAAGAGTAGATTCATCAGGAATGAATGTCAAGGTAGTTGGGCACTCATTAGCCATATGACCTGGGTGTTCACAGATTGAGCATACAGTGGGGGTGACAGGAACTTTAGCTTGCTTGGTTGCAGCTAACAACATTGTCATCTGTTTGGACAGCATATCAACCTTGGTTGATAGATCAGAGTTATTATTGTTGACCTCATACAATCCGTCTTTGGTCAACACATGAGATTTAGGTGCTAAGTCCAAAGTGGTTCGCCCCAGTGTCGCACTTTGTATCGAGGTTTGATACAATTTCTCAAACAATGCCCACAACTCATCGGCCTCTTTCGTGGCACAAGATCCACCGCAAGATGCATCAACCATGCGTCTTTCTTCAGGAATCAGTCCATTGTAGAAACTTTGGACTTGTTGCCACCTTGGAACTTGATGGTTAGGGCAACTTCTGATTAACTCCTTAAAACGTTCCCAGCATTCATGGAATGTCTCTGTAGGTTGTTGGGAAAAGAAAAGGATCTTTTGACGCATCTCTATGGCTTTAGTCATGGGAAAATACTTTTTGAGGAACTGACGATGTAGCTCGGCCCAACTCTGAATAGATTGCGGTTCTAAAGAATAGAACCACGTTTTTGCCTTGTCTCTTAAAGAGAACGGAAAGAGTCGGAGCTTCGCTATCTCATCAGTAACATTGTGGACTCTGAACATTTTGCATACCCCAGTGAACTCGTTCAGATGAACGTGCGGATTTTCATTTGCCAAACCATGGAATATTGGTAGCATTTGAATCATCGCTGATTTGAATTCATAATGATTCCCTGGAATGGGAGCATGCATGATACACTCCTGATCCTCGTAAAAACCAGGATCATTATAGTATTCAAGTGTTCTAGGTCCCCCATAGTAATTATTGTTCCCATTATTTCCATTATTCACATTGTTGCCATTCTGATTGTTGTTTTCATTCATTTCTTGCTCTTGATTAGCCATGGTATCAGTAGGATGATACTGATTCCTTTGGATTCTAAGATTGTCTCGCAAAGATCGTTCGATCTCCGGATTAAACGGTAGCAAATGTGGGTGATGAGAACGAGTAAAGCTCATACACCACACCAACAATCAAAGGTTTGAAGAACCCAAAATAAGTCCTCAAGCAGACTCAATCGATTGAGACTGTGGTCTCAATAGATTGACAGAAGCACAAAAAATTTCTCACAAATGACTTGTCAGTCAATCGATTGAGGGGATACTCTCAATCGATTGAGGTTCCAAGAGTCAGAAAGCACACAGAATATCAGAAAAAGATTTTATCAGTCAATCGATTGAGAGACTTATCCCAATCGATTGAGGTTCAAAGATTAAAAACACTCAAGACTTCTGTCAATTGATTGACATAGGAATGTCAAGCGATTGAGAGAAAAGTAGAGAGCCCACAGAAAGTGGCTCAGGATCAATCGATTGAGAAAGTAGCTTCAATCGATTGAATGCTGCTATCAACAGAGAGCAACGTAAAAAGGAAAAGGAAAGAAGACCCAAATTTTTTTTTTATTTTATTTTATTTTATTATTATTATTATTATTATTTTTATTTTTTTTTTTTTTAAATAAAATAAAATAAAATCTAAATTCGAAAATTAGAAATTAGAAATTAAAAACCTAAAAAAAAATCTTTCCTCAAAGAAAATTTCTAAACTAAGAATATAAACTTCCTAAAATAAAAACTTCCTAAAAAAAAAAAAAAAAATCACAAAATCTAATCTAAGAAAGAAAATTAGGGAAAGAATATTTTTTTTTTTTTTTTTTTTTTTAGCTTTCAATCTATTGACAGAGTTGTGTCAATAGATTGAGACACAATTATTGCTAAAAACACACACAATCAATCGATTGAGAACTAGGCTCAATCGATTGACTGACAAGCAAACACACACACACAAAATAGAGTCAATCGATTGAGGGGTTATTCTCAATCGGTTGACTGCTATATAAAAAAAAAAAAAAATCTCTAATCGGAATTAACCAAAATTTCGCCGATTTCCCCGGCAGCGGCGCCAAAAACTTGATCAATTTTAAATAAACCCTTGCAAGTGTACAAGATCTGTTCTAGTAAGGCAAGAACAAGGGTGTCGAACCCACAGGGAAATCTAAAATTTTATTCAATTCTTCCTAGAGATTTAGAGAATATCCCCGAGGAAGTACCAAGGGGCAGATTTAATTTTTTACCAAAAATTAACACTTTTCTAATTGCAAGAAAGAAAACAAATTAATCTAAAAATTATGTAATGAGAAATTTAAGAACAAATTTTAAAAACAAGATCAAGGAATTTGCTACCCCAGATTTATACCCTTTTCTATTTTTAAACCCACAATTTTATGAACATCAACACACCATCATTCTAAGAGAACCATGACTAGTAATTAAGCGTGATCATTAACCCGGCATACCCTATCTAAAAACAATGACTCAAATTTAATCGTATGAATCATGTGAAACGCATAGCGTATCTCATGGTATTTTAGATCAGAACACTAAAAACAGCATCACTACACTTTGAGAAAAACGATTTAATGATGAAATTATCAAACAATGGCACTAAACATAAAATATAGGAATTTATCTCGGGATCGCATCCTCCTTGACCTCTGACCTTTAGCCTCTCATCATTGGTGTAAGATCTTCAATTGTATTCCAAAATCATTCCCAATGTAAAGAGCAAAGAAGGTGTAAAAAGAAGAACACAATTTTAAATACTCTCAGAAAACTCTTCATACAAAAGTCTCTAGTTATTACACAAATTTCTGTAAAAAATAATAACTCTCTAAGAAATAAAAACTCTCTATTCAAAAAGCTCTCTCTCTAAAACAAAACAACTCCCCCCTTTACAAAGCCGTAAGCCTCTTATTTATAATATCCGATTGAAACTAACCCTAATTGCCTCAATCGATTGAGACAGAAATCTCAATCGATTGACTTAGAGTTCAATTCTTAGAACACTTCTTCATATCTCAACCGATTGAATATTATGTCTCAATCGATTGACTTTCCGAGTTGAGTTTTCTCCATCATCAATCGATTGACCATAATGCCTCAATCGATTGACTCTTCAATGCAAAGTCTTTCTTTTCTTGATGGAAGTTGATTCTCTTCATGGCTCTCAATGCTTCTTTGGACCTTTTTGTCCATATCTCTTTTTTAGCCTGTAATTTCCTTCTTTTATGCACTTGAGCAATCTAACTGTCGGAAACACCTGTAAACATCAACACCTCACAACTACCATCGGATGCTTTCATTGAGCTAAATATAGGATTTAAAGTGTGAATTTTGATCATATTTACGATCACCCCCAAACCTACACTTTGCTAGTCCTCGAGCAAAGAGAATGATAAATATAAAGATAAACTAACATCCTAAAATTTAAATGCCACTTTCGTAGGGAACACGATTGCACTTAGCATGTGCAACAAGCCTTTAAACCCCTAGGTGATCCCTAGTGGAGGAGTTGCGTCTCCTGAAGGTTTTCAGTGAAGGTACCTACAAACTTCAAGGCTATCAGGATTGATTAATCATGTCCTTTAGCAATTAGATGCTCCTGAAAAATCTTTTTAAAATACATCTAACCATGTTCATTCCATTTATGCCACATTCAGTTCAGACCATTGTCTTCTAATGTTCATATTTCGTGCCTCAATGTCATGAGATCATCACTGCCCAAAGTTCTTATGTCAGAGGAAAAAGCTTTAAACCGAACTTTTAGATCACATGTCTAGACTCCAATCCTCACCATGGGTATACACTCAGAATGAAATCACTTCCGATGAATGAGATGGAATTGTACCACAATTAGAAGAAAATCTCACAAGTTTAAAGATATACGGTGTATCAAAGAATTATAAGGGCAATCTCATTAAGAAAGATATCTGTATTTTAAGCATGCATATATCAAGCACCATAGACAATTGTGTACTTACTCTCCACAAGGCATTTCATCACTCATGATTGGATCAAAAAGGTCTTTTCTAAGGTTGTAATGGGGCTCGGGTTAAGGTTAAGAGAAGAAAGGAAGGATAGATTCAAAATTTAGAAATTGGAAAAGAAACAACTACTGATTTTGTATTTTTTTTTTTTATTCTTTTTCTTTTCTAGTCTCTCACCATTCTTCTCAATATATTTTTCATTGTTTTTACAATTTCCTTTTCTCTCCCCTTTCTTTTTTTTTTTTTTTCAGTACACACTATAACACATATAATCCCCACTTACTCTCGTTTCACTCATTTTCATCCCTTGTTCCTAATTTCTCAGAAATAAGTAAGGGCAAGCTGAATTTTCAGAAGCGGTAAGGGTTACAGGTTATTGCAGCTTATCAAAGAATGTATAAAGGTAAATTTCCAATAAGCTCAAAGGTGTACTAGAAGGATAAATTTATAAGGTGGGTCAGTTTAAGCACAGACGAACCAATGATGGCCTTAGATCATTTCCTTTCATGATGGTAAAATATGCCCATTTGCCTCAAGTTAGTACACAATGATTTCTAGTGTAATGTTATAACACACATAAAATCACAAATCAATGGGTTTTAATAATTGGAACAAGGATTTCAAAGATACTCCGAATTTATTTCAGCACTCATTAAGAGCAATGACAAGTGTTTCAACAACTTACAAGGTTTTAGTCTTTCTTTGTGATCTTTAGGATTCCATGTTACACACTTAATCCTCCGATTTTGAGATTGAAAGCGAGTGATGAAAACAATTATTTTTAAGCATGATTCATGATCATTAATGTTCAATATCTACACCTTATGGGCACTCATAAAATAACCATGGTATGATAGCATTGATTAAAGAAATTTCAGGAAGAATCTTTATGCTCACAAATATGAATAATCAATTAGATTACAGCTTTTGCCAACCCTTAGTTAATCGATTGAGACCAAATTCTCAATCGATTGATTGAGTGGACTCAATTGATTGACTGAGTGGACTCAATCGATTGACTGAGCCACATATTCTTATATCCTTTAATGTTTATCAGTTGATCGATTGAGACAGTATGCTCAATCGATTGACTGATAAACATTCAAAAATCCGAGAACAGCTAAAAGGTTCTTTTTTTTTTTTTTTTTTTTTTTAATAAGAAGAAAGAAGAACAATTACCCCCCCCAAACCGGAACGGGCCAATGTCCTCATTGGTGATGATGTGGAGAAAGGGAAGAAAGCCTCCCCCAAACCTGCTCTATGCAAACAAAGGACAAAAACAACCGAGCAAGGGAAAGAGAGAAAACACAAATACGGAACTAGATTATTATTAAAAAAAAATTATGACAACGTAAAGCAAAATTCTAACATGATGCAACACGAAACAAACGAATTCAAAACGAAAACAAACCAAACAAAAACAGAAAAACAACCCTACCCTAAAGACATGTAAAATTAGACCCTAAAAACCAAAAACAAATCCTCTAGTCCGCCATGGTCGAGATTCCGCCCCGTGGCTTTGGAAAAGCGTAGCGCCATATTTCTTCAGAAATTCCAACCGCGCCGACGGGTGGAATTGGTGCCCGAGGTGGTGATAAGGGTGGGGTAGGGGTGGTGATTCATCATCAAGGTGGATGATGGTATGGGTGGACCAATCGATGGGTGGTGGAGTTGCATCGCACGCTTATGCGGGTTCCATGAACTTTGGATCATGGCCGCACGAGGACGGATGGAAGACATGGCGACAAGGCAGGGACGGAAACTGCAAATATGGACTAAAGGAGGACCCGGCAAGTGCCCTAAATAGCTAAGAATTTCCTAAAAGAGGGACACTTTATAAGAAAAAACAAAAAAATTCGGAAGTCGGTGCATGGAGAAATATTTAGAAAGGAGTCTCAGTCAATCGATTGACATGTTTGTGTCAATCGATTGACAAGAGAGGGCAAAGATGGTAAATCCGAGCTCCACATCAAATTTTTGGAGAAACTCCCTATTCCGGCGGGTTTGACTGGCTGACCAAGTAAATGTCAATCGATTGGCACCGAAATGTCAATCGATTGATGAACCATGCGAAAAATAGAGACCAAAACCAGGAATGTCCAAAATTCGGTGCATCATTCAATCGATTGAGACAGAAGTCTCAATCGATTGACAGAGGAAAATTTAGAAGGGCATGAAGTAGCTCAATCGATTGAGAGAGAGATCTCAATCGATTGACTGAGAGCCAGAAACCAAACACAATAATATGCTCAAAACAAAACAAACATTAGCATTCAAACTTGCAGCCACCGATCCGATACATCAACAAAAAAAAAACAAAAACACCAAACAGAAACAGAAAAAAAAAACTTCACAATAAAACAAGACAATCACACATCATCATCATCATCTTCATCTTCATCTTCCGGTTCCCGCCCCTCGTTCATTGCCGCTCTCGCGCCGTCGATGAAATTGTTGGCACGATCCGGGAATGACTCGCGAGCCATCCGCATAAGCAGAGCAGTTTGAAACCGGGACCGCCTATCCATACCACCAAGCCTTGCATTCAGCCCATCCATCCGCACCTCGAGGCGAGCAACAGCCGCCTCGGCATCAAAATCGGGGACCTCTTCGGGACGAGGTCGCCTAACACCGCCACGTTGGCGTATCTGCGGGGTTTTGACGAGGAGGAGGAGCATCCTCAACCGGGGCCGATTGCACGCGGATGATCGCCTTGATACTCTTGACCCACACATTCACACCATATTGATAGAATTGCATGTCGCCCATCTCCTCATCGTCATAGATGGGGCAGCCAAGGTGATCCAGAAGGTGCATCACATAGTGTGGGAAGTGGAGGAGAATCGCGGCACGCTTGGCGGGTATGGCGGCGCTGGCGATATCACTATGGCAGCGGTACATCTCCATGAAAGCATCAACCCAGGCGCATCAAACCAAGTATTGGTGTGTGCCGCGTAGAGCGCCTTCACCCGACCCAAAGTCCGCTCGGTCTTGGTGCCATGTGGCAAAAGGTTATTGGCCATAACTATATCCCAAAAGAGGATATCCATGGGCAACACAGCGCTTTGTGGCTTTGGCCTGGTCCCAGACCACCACACATATTGTTGATCATATCATCTTGGCTACGCCGACATGGCCGGAGGAAGGTGGTGGTTGACGGACGAGCCTCGTAGAAATTAAAAAGGCAGGCAAGATCGGTGGCATGGAGATTATATTGCCAATTATCTACCTCAATGGTGATAAACGGCAAGCGGTTGGGAGAGGGTCTCGGGCACCCACACCATCTTTTGATAGAATAGGCGAATGATGCGTGGGGCGACATCGATGGGTGGTGGGGTCAGTAGCATTTCCAAACGGAGGGCCTCGATGAATTCGATCGACCGTGCGCATTCCGCGATGTTCCGATACTTCACCAAGTCGAAAAAATTCTCCGTTTGGAATTGGCGATCGACATAATGCTCGTTAGGGATGCGCATCGGATCATGGGCTGGACGCGGTGGTCGGATAAGGGCAGCCATGGGATCAAAAATAAGGAAGAGATAAGATCTCGGCTTGAAAATTAGGCTGGAATTCGAATGAAGACTCCACGGGTGGGGAGGACCATATATATAGTGTGAGCCTCAATCGATTGAGGCGTACTGCTCAATCGATTGAGGATGCATGGACTCCCCACGTCGCGAGGAGGGAGCGGTAACGTGGCACTGCTTGGGAGACGGGGCGCGTGCCATTACTCCACACCTTAATGTCAATCGATTGACACAAAGGTGTCAATCGATTGAGGATTGATAGCGCCGGTTGGTGTCCTTGGAAACGGAAGGGCATTAAAGGGCCACGAAAAACCAACCCGAGACTAAGAATGCCATGACAAGAGTTGTCGGGTGGCGGTTCAACTTCCAACACAAATGCACAAACTCTTAAGACGTCAATCGATTGAGGCCAAATTCTCAATCGATTGAGACAAAAGACTAAAAAATTGATGATGAAGCTCAATCGATTGACACAGACTCTTCAATCGATTGAGGAATCTCAGTCAATTGACTTTCACAGACCCTTCAATCGATTGAGGAGTCACAGTCAATCGATTGACTGTGGGCTCCTCTCTTTTTTTTTTTTTTTTTTTTTTTTTTTTTTTTTTTTTACAACAACACTGGGGTGCCTCCCAGGAAGCGCTGAGTTTACATGTCGACAATTTCGACCTTTCGATGTCAGTCCCGGATCACGGAGGTGCATCGCCTCAATCTGTAACTGGGTGATCGGCTCAAACATTGGTTTGAGTCTTTGCCCATTAACTTTGCCGATTGTCAACAAGGCTCAATTTCTATGGCACCATGCGCACTAATGGACACTACTACGAAATGGGCCTTCCCATCGAGATTTTAATTTTCCGGTGGAGCTTGATGGAATTGAATAACCAAACTTTTTGGCCAACGTGAAATTCTTTTCGAGAAATGGATGCATCATGCAGCTTTTTATACCTTTCCTTGTACATTTTCGAATTCTCATACGCTTCGTAGCGTAATTCCTCCAATTCATTCAATTGCAATCGGCGATGTGACCCAGCTGCTTGCATGTCAGAATTAAATCTTTTTATCGCCCAGAAAGCTTTATGCTCCAATTCGACAGGAAGATGGCAAGCTTTCCCGTAAACAATTCGAAACGGAGACATTCCAATCGGAGTCTTGAATGCGGTCCGATATGCCCACAGAGCCTCTGAGAGCCGGTGTGGCACAACGTGACTGGCTTTAACGACCTGCATTAATTGACCCTCAACGTACTTGCAGCCAAGTGCATTTCGCCACATCAGCAGCCTGCATTTTGTGTGCATAAAATCAATCCCCCATGCACCGTTCATAATTTATTTCTCTCTCTTGATTTGGCAATGGAACTTAACAATTGGCAAACATCTCAAAAACGGATTGTCTACTATTCATATTTTAACTCTATGAACAACACCATTGATTGAATATCGATGCGTTTCGAGCCTCAAATTTTACTTAAACAAAATTCTAAACTTGTTTATTTATAATACCAGTTTATAATCCTAATTTTTTTTTTAAATGTAAAAAATAAAAATTCAAAGTCTTCATTCTTCATCTCTATCCCGCGTATCAACGTCACCATCTTCTTTAGTAGTTAAGTGATCACTTTTTTTTTTAATTTCTCTTTCTTCCGTAGACATCTTCCTCTTCTTCCTTTATTTTTCTCATTTTTTAATAGTTTTTTTTTAGACTACAGTTTGGGTAAATAAGTTGTACTTTTGTTAAACAAATGAGTGGTTATAATCAAAATCACATGTATCGTTCGTATCGTGTATCGCAACGCATCGTATTGTATTGTAACATATATCGTAATATACGGTTAAAATAAGATACACATGATAGATACGTATCATTTTCTATAGCATCGTGTATCGTATTGTGTATTGTAAGAGTGACAACCATGGAGGGAGCCATTACTTGCAGATGACAAGTTGGTCTTACACATCGTTTAAGTGAAAGATTTGGTATTTTGGGGATTTGTGCTATAAGAAAACACCATCTAAGCCTCCTGATTTGAAGGCCATGATCTAAAGATCTTAGGTGAAAAGGATTGGCACTAAAGAGGATCTTTATTATCTGATTCAATGCAGTTAAATGTCATTGTCTGATTAAATGCAGTCAAATGTCATTATTTGATTTAACAACTGTTTGTGTGGAATCATATGATAGAGATCGAATTTTGTGCAAATGTTTTGTGCCGTAGATCTTTAGATCATGGTCTTCAAATCAGATGGCTTGGATGGTGTTTTCACATGAAGTATGTCCCCAAAATATCAAGTCTTTCTTTTAAACTACGTGCAAGCGCCAACTTCTTATGTGCAAGTAATGTCTCCCTTCTATAAATTTCCTAATGGTTTTTCTTTGGAGTTTGAAAATAGAATTCCATGGGGGTGGGTGCAAAATTTGAACTGTTGTTTGCTGCCTCAAAATTTTCAGGTAATTTGTCACATTTTCCACAAAAAGGGTTAGTAAAGAAAACCTGACCCACACCTTGATGGTATTTCGAAACTCTTGGGAGAACTCATTGGGCCAACGATAGAATTTTGAAACTCATTTTCATCATGCATTACCCTATGGTAGTATGGTGCATCGGTCATTAAACCGAGTTTGAACTAAAGAAGTTTCCTTTTGTTGAACCATTTTTAGCATACCGAAACTGAAAACTCATTTAGCATCTATTAGTCTATGGTAGTGCTTGTTAAAACTGAAATTCTGCATCTTCTAGAGTAGCAATGACTCGGAGTATGATCCAGGTATGTTATGGCTTATTATGATGTGGTGATGTAATATTAGCATACTTTGTCAAGACTAGTTGTTTTTTCTTCCATTTTTCTTTTCATTTTTTTCCTTTGAACTTTTTTATGGGGATTGTTGTCTTTCTTTAAATATTATGGCGGTGGTTCCTTTGGCTTTAAAATACTGGAAGTGCGATTGTTGTCATCTATCATAAATGAGTAGAGATTTGTTGGAGTTTTTGGTTGTGTTGTTGAAGGAATTTGTTATTCTTCCTTTTTTCCTGTTTCAATGTTGAAAAATGTTTTCAACTGGTATTTAGGGTTTTGTTGGGAATTTTTGTTGCAGAATATCATGCTTGATGCAGGTTGGAATATGTCGAATGCAATATTAGTGAGCATGGTAGCTTGGAGGAGGATTTAGTTAGAACTTGGAATAAAAAACCATTAAGTTCCACATTACCATAGATTTCGATATCCCATCTATCCTTTACAGTCAAATGGTGGACTTGAAGGCATCTCAAGTAATATTGATGCAGGTTGGATGAAATGGAGAAAAGAAAGCGGAGTATAGTGTGACCCAAGAGTCTCACTTTGATTCAAAGGCATAAGACATTGGTAAGACCTGTCCTACTATACATGAAAAAAAAAAAGTAAATGAGGATGGGTGATTTATTTGTAGAGTAGCAACGAAGGATAAAATTAGGAACAAGTACATAAGTGGAAATTTGGGAGTGGCTAGAAGCAGAGCTTATACAAAGGGTTGAGATGCTACAGGCACAAGGAAGTAGGACAAGAGGAAGACTAGTGAAAGCTTAGGGGAAGCTGTGAAAAGTGTAAATGAATTTTTTTTTATAACCTGGGTATCCGGGCCTCTTAGAGCACCCGCCTAATCCCAGGGGCACATGAGCACCCCAAATTCAGCACATGCCGAGTCAGCATAGGATATAAATCCCTAGGGTGGCCTCAAGGGGGGGAGGGGATTCGAACTCAGGTCTCCTGCTTTTGGAAGCAAGTACCTGGCCAGCTCGCCTAATCCCTTGAGGTTAAAAAAAAAAAAGTGTAAATGAATTATTGAGGAGTTACAAAGAGCTTAGCCATGATCGGAAACAAGAGGAGGAATAAGACTCACAAAGTCGACCCCAAATAGATGGGATAAGGCTGTGATGATGATAATGATGATTGACATATAGAGGAGAAAATCATGTGATGTCGTTTGAGATGAATTTAGACATGTCTTTCGGATGGCAGAAACTGGCCCTGTATGAAGGATGAGATTTTACAAGGACAAGGAAGTAGAAGATGAGGAACACCAATAAAGTCCTAGAGGTAAGTATTGAGAAATGACAGAAGGATTGCATATTTATGAGAGCTTTCGTTGTACAAAAGGAGTGGAGAAATATGACTCGCAAAGTCGACCACAAATAAATGAGATGATGATGATGATGGTAATAATGATTCCATGCTTGATCGGTTTCACTTTGTGAGTGTATGCTTGTGCTCATTGGAGGAATAGGTTGATGGGCTTTTTTGTTTCCTTTTGCTTTCTAATAAGTTATAATTGGTCAACCTAGTTGAAAGCAGATTGATCAGTGTTACCTGAGTTACTGGTTAGGTTGGTTTGAATTCAGGTTTACAATTCGTGATCCAGTACATCCAAGCAAAACTCAATTTGCTAGGGGTAAATGAGTTTTGAATGAAACTTTGACTTTTTTTATTAAATTTTAATGAAAATATGAAGTATTTTTTATAATATTGATATCACTAAAGCATGGGATGCTTTATTGCTTGGTGGTTACCTCCTTATGTAAGTAGAAGACCAAGGTTCAGGTCATCTTAACTAACTACATATTTGGGTTTATTTTTTTAAAAACAAAATTGAAGGGCCAAATTGGACTGAAGTGAACAGTGAACCGGTTCGGGCAGACTGCATTTGCAGTTCAGTAGGAGGCTGAGCACATTGGGTAACCCTGATTGTGATACTATGATATGGTAATCTGTTTATTATTTTACATAAAGAGTCGAGATTCTTTTTTGACCTGTACTTTTCTAATGCATTGCTGCTGTCCGAAGTATCCTAAATCTGTGTTTGGACAGCGAAATTTTTCTTGCAAAAAAATGATAAAATAAAGACTTCACAAAGATATTTAATTTAGTTTATTGTGTGTTTGATTAACTCGACTAATTAATAAAGTTAAATTATGGTCAAAAGTTAAATAGATTGGGGTAAGGTGCCTTATTCTAGGAGGGGTTAGGGTCATTTTGCAATGTTTTTGTGACAGCCCGGATTTCGGCACCCCGAAACCCGTGCCATCAGCACGATCATCTTGACCGTGCCCTTTAGCTAAGCACGGAACACTGGTATATCAAGCATAAAAAAGTATAATAAAGGAAATTGCGGAATTTAAATCTATATTAATTTACTCCCCAAAAGACAGTTCTACCCTCATGCCTCTGCATGAATGGAGAATTGATCCGAACCATCGATGATAGAAATCATCACGGATGGTTCGTCCCAAAAGAATAATCCCAACTCCTTATATACATGGTTTTAAACAAAATCAAGGCTTGACATACCAAGCCGTACAAAATCTCTCTAAAAGCCCTCAAAGCGGCTGTGAGTCCTCTGAAGAAGTCCTCGGGAGGTGGCTCCAATTCTTACCGCCGCAGGTCCCAGGGATCGGGATCTCCTGAAGCCTCGGCAGCTGCTAGTAGTGGACCTGCGACGTATAGTCTATAGGGTGAGCTACATCCTAGCTCAATAGGGAACAAACACGGTTGAACATATAAATTATAACTCACATATATTCCATGATATGCCATGCATGATGTGTCTATGCAGTTATTGATGAAAACAGTTAAAAGCATTTCATTTTACTGTTCATTACTTATGTTTTCATTTATTCATGAATGATGCTGAAAAGGCCTAAAGCAAAACTTAAACTTTCAACTTAAGTAATCCCCGAGCAATATAGCATCGAGCCCCGATGAGATACCCTTCATCGTCATCTATATAGACACTTTTAACGTATTCCCTGGGAATACCATATAGTACCCAAGCCCCTTTCCCCTGGGGATCGGTGGCGGGGTTTCACTTGTCTCAAATCAACACCCCTGGGGTGTGCTTACTATGTACAGATAAGCCTTCGCACTGGCCTACGGTTTCGCCGTCGTATCGGTCACGGATATCCTGCCGTGTCAGTCGTGGATATCTGTTGTCGCTCCAAGTGTGCCAAAAATGTGTGCAAAAAATTAAAGAATTAAAGAATGCTAAATTATATGGATGTTAACTTATGAAAGGGATATCAGCACATTGGGGCTAACACTGGCCTGCAAGATCAGGGCCAATTGTAGCAAGTTTTAAAAGTAAGTATTTCAAGATCGTCCACAGAGAAGTTTGTCTAAAATGAGAGATAAACCTCCAGATCTGTGCTACCAGATCTGGCTCTATAATTATCTAAAATAAAGAATAGATAAAAGAGAGTGTTGGGTTTTGTCACGTTTAACTAAAAGCAAATAAAGAAAAGAACTAACTACGTGATCCAGATCCGAGTTGTGGAGGTGTTTAAAATAAGACAAATGCAGAAATAATAGCTTCATGTATTTTAGCCTTTGAATTTTAATGGAGAAATCGTAGTTCAAGCGAGCAGATTCAATCTTCATCGGCTACCGGACAGATGTAAGAGAAATAAATCGAATTAAGGAATAGGTTTAGACTTATGGGCTGTGATTTGTCACGGATCATCAGCTAGCTAGCTGTGGCCTATTCTTTATTTCAGAACATGAACATCATCGTAAATGCTGCTTGAATTAGGTTACCAACGCTAATTCGCATACGGGGATGATGAATTAAGGGAAGTTGGATGCGGATGAGTGAATCTAAAGAAGTCTAATGCACTAAGGTGAACATTGGAACCCTCGACATGACTCCAATGGAGAAGACACAAATTACAGCAACCTTTTAAAATCCAACGTTACAATTACAGAGCACGGCTTCTTAGAGAGCCTTCAGACTTACAGTCTGAGGTTCTCAGAGAGCCCTCAGATTTACAGTCTTGAATCCGAACTTGGAAGTACAAATCACTCGCAATGGCTCTCAAAGGTAAAATACAAGAAGGGATTACAGGGGAATCAGATGAGCTTTCTGACCGGAATGGGGGAAACAGAGATGAAAACTCTAAAATCTGGATACCCAAATTGGGCAAATGGTTCGTCTATTTATAGTTTTCCCTAAGCCAGCTCAGATGTGTATCAACCAATCAGAATTGGATAGATCTGTATCAACCAATAGGAGTCGAGCACCAGGATCCAGATCTGTTCTGGCCAATCAGAAATGCTTGATCTGGTTCAGCCAATCAGGAAACAGAGGCATCAATTCTGTTATGTAATTCAAAAATCTGTTTGAGCTTCTAGAAGTTCCCGCCAAGTAATTTCATCTTTGGGTGTTCACATGGGGTGGAATATGCCTTTGGTTCGTGCTCAGAATCTTCCGGAATGTCCTTGGGTTTTAAAACGCATTGGGGCGCGTGCAAAGTTTCCTGAAATACCCTTCGGACGAGCTGTAAATCCCCAGAATGCCATTTCGCATAGTTTAAGGGCTTTTTCGCAAAGTAGTTTGGCTCCAGAAGCTCTCTTCGCAAAGCATTTTGGCTCCTCAAAGCATTTTGGCTTCAGGAGATCTTTTCGCAAAGGACTTTGGCTTCAGGAGATCTTTTCGCAAAGGACTTCTCTTCTTTTCGCAAAGCATTTTGGCTTCAGGAGGTCTTTTCGCAAAGGACTTCTCTTCTTTTCGCAAAGTTCAAAGTTCTTTGCGAATAGTAGATGTTCTTTGCGAATTGAACTTTAGCTTCCATTCTTCTTTGCGAATGGATCCTTCTTCTTCTTCAGGTCTTTTCTTGCTCTTTTAGGACCTTTTTAGCCATTGCTGAGGCTATTTCTTCACTCCCTCTTTGAGCTTGACATGCGTTGTCAGCTTTTTGATCATTTTAGGATGGTTTTCGGATTTGGACCTGTCTTTTTGGTTAGCTGCAATATGAACACTAAAGCACTTATTTAGTCCTCTCAAGGGTCTTTCAAGGCTCATGTTTAGGGGTAAAAAATGGTATTTTTCACTACTTATCACACCCCCAAACCTAAGCTTTGCTAGTCCCTGAGCAAAGAAACATAAAAAACAAAATAAAGAGCCACTTTTGTAGGAAGCACAGGTGCATTTAGCATATGCAACAAGCCTTTTAAACCCCTAGGTGATCCCTAGAGGAGGAGTGAAGTCTCCTGAGGGTTTTCAGTGAAGGTACCCACAAACTTCTCCATGAAACAGTTAACATCAGTGCAATATTATCAAATGAGCAATCAAGGAGCAGGGTTAGTTACTCTTGAATCAATGATGAAACAGAAAATTTGATTATTGTTTGCACAGGAATTTAAACATTTATAAACCTCATGAATGTTTCAATATTTCCAATCTGTGAACAGTCATAGAAAATCATACAAATGTGCCAGCAGTAAGCTCATCCTATGGATAAAAATTAGGTTATAAGTCATACTTAAGGTGCTCAAGTTCCAACCCAAATACTCACCAGGGTATACTCTCATCAGTGTTTTTTGTTGAGGGGTTCATTTCCTCAAGCTCAAGAGCAGTTACATCTCCCAACTGGATCTGTAAGCATGAGCATAGGCATGATTCTTAGGCAATGGCATCATTGACATCTCCTCACCATAGATTGGGTCACTTCTCATCTCCACATGACAGCTCACTCAACTTTGGATCAGAAGGTCTTTTAATCTAGGTTTGTTTGTATGGCTTATGGAGTGAAGTTTCAAGGAAAGGCAATTTGAACAGAGGTTTGAATTTGAGAACTCAGGAAGTGCAGGAGATGGTTCATGACTCCACCTTTTGAGTTTAGCTTCTTTCTTCTTCTTTTCGAGATTCTCACATTCACAGTGATCAGCTCTTTCTTTGTTCTTGCATCTTTTTTTTAAACATAAGGTCCCTTTTTTGCCTTTCTGCTCGCAACTTTTTCACATTGTTTGTCTTTTCTTTTCTCAGTCACCATATTGCCTGTTTTTGAGGTATTTTCTCTTCATTTTCTTGATGTTGCCCAGAAATGGTCCATCTTCAGTTCTTTCTCCTTTACCTCCTGAATTCTCAGAGTGAGGGAAGGCTGAATTGGTTCCATAGGTTCAGGTGCAAGTACTTTTGAGTATTTTTGATGAAGAATTGTAGGATTTACAGCTCAAATGGGGTACAAACAGGGGCAGATTTTTCTTGGTTGGTTCTGTTAGGTTCAAGCTGTCTAAAGAAGGCCTTGATCTTTTCCTCAGTTTCATGAGTGCTGTTACTTGTTTTAATTTGGAGTTTCCTAACTTCTAGTGGATCTAATGCCTCAGCCAATCCTTTGAATCAGAAAAAATTGCCTCAGTCACTCTTCAACAGAGATGGAAAATATATGGGCTCAATTCTCACTGGTTATGGTTTTTCCTTGAGCTTTTAAGTATATCTTTACCTTTTTCTTCCTTTTGACTTACTACGTGCTGATACCAGTATGTTTTTATGGTGTAATCATCATGGAAATGTAGAATATCGCAAGGTTTAGAATGTCTAAATTTGGCAAAGGAATTTTAAATTTTCTAGTTGTCATGATTCTTAAGTAAATTAATACATTTCCTAATTACTTAGGTGATTCTGCTGCCCTTATGTTAACTATTCCCTAGGCAGGACTTGTCTGCCACACCCCCAAACCTATGAGGAGCAGTGTCCTCACTGGTTCAAAGGTGGTGGACAATTATTAGGGGAAGACAGCAGAAACAACAATAATCTGGACAGTTACAGCAAGCACATCAGAAATTTGGATAGAAAATAAAAGGAAAAAAAAGGGAAAAGGGAGTAGGGGGAGGGGTTGTAAGTTTTTCTGAAATAGGGGAGAGCAAAAACAGACTGGTTAGGCACAGCTTATAACAGAAAAAATTGCAATAGAATAAAAAGCAGAAAATAAGAAAGAGACAATTGACAGAATTGGGCTTGTAAACTGGTAGGGGCTGGCTGATTCTCCTACTTCCTCATTCTTCTTAACATGGCCTGACTTGTGGTCCAGGGTTTCTTGCCAAAGTTGTGAGGACTGAGTACCTCAAAGGGCTCTTCCCTATCAATGTCAAACTTGGCTCTTAAGAGGGCTGTAATGAGTCTTCCAAAGGGGAGGCCAGCAATCTTCTGTTCCTTTTTTACCTTGGCACTCACATCAGCCATTGCTTTCAGGATCAGCATGGGGGCATTGAAGAATTGCCCCCTAGAGAAGTGAAAGAGGGCTTCTAAGATGGGGTTCTCTCTTGGGTGTGCCCAGTAACATAAAAACTCTCTCGGAGTATGGAATCCATCAGTAGATATTGCGGGGGCAGATCTCTTCTCACTATTGATTGCCCAGAACCCACCATGCCCTGTGTCAAATGGGCAGCCATATCTCTGAAAGAGGCAACTTCAGGAGCAGTCAAGGGTCCATCAGGATTGAATTGAAAAGGTATCCCTAGGGCATGTCCAATGTCCTCAGCAGTCACAGTTGTCTATAAAAATAACTAGGGTTGGCACATCAGCATGTTCCTCTGTGACCAGGGTGAGGTTCTGATACCACAGCTTTGTCATCCTTGGGTAAATTTTCTCAGGTAATGGAGTGAGGATGGTGCTGAGGGAAGCCTCCCTGAGATATCTTAAAGATAGCACGCAATCAGGTTTGGAGGAGAAAAAAGTTTCATCCACCAATAGCTCAGGTATGAGCTTCTGGGCATCAATGAATGGGTTAGGCAAAACCAAAGGAATGGGTAATGGGGACAGCTCAGACTCTGGGCTCGAGGCAGCAGGGGTGGGCTCCTCATGGCGTATTTTTTTTTTCTTTTTCAACCCTATCTGCTTTGTCCATTGAAAGTTTTCTCTTTGCAGACTTCTTGGCTTTGCCTTTGGCTTTTGGGGGTGTTTTGGCTGTCTTCTTGGCTGAAGATTTAGGGAACATGGCAGCAAGAGATTTCTCAGTTTTCCCATATTTAAAATGGCTTCAAATGTAGGTTAAGCACCAGCAACCACACAAAGAATAAGAGTAGAAGCAGTTACATGATCTGAGGGTTTCCTCTGTGAGTTTCTTTGCCCTGAAAAGATCGCAGCTGTGATCTACACCTTTGATTTCTGACAAGAGAAAAGGCGCAGAGGATTAGAATAGATGGTGGAGTCTTTACCTTGCAGAAATGTTTGTAAAGACTCCTCCACCAGCTCATCAATGATGTCAACATGGAAACATTCCTCAGCAGAGAATTGAGGTTGAGTAACAGCATTATACACATTCAATTTAACTTTCATATTTCCAAAAGACACCTCCATGATGCCAGACCTGCATTGAATGCATGCATTAGCTGTAGCCAGGAATGGTCTTCCCATAATGACAGGGATGGCAGTGGTACTTTTGGTTGGTTCCATGTCCAACACCAAAAAGTCAGCAGGGTAGAAAAACTTGTCTACTCCTACCAAAACATCTTCAATCAACCCCATAGGTTTCCTTTCAGATCTGTCAGCTAGCTGTAACACCACTTGAGTGGGTTTCAATTCTCCCAAACCTAGCTTCTCATAAACAGAGCAGGTTGACACTAGCACCCAGATCTAGCAAGGCTTTCTCAATGGTGTGCTCCCCAATGATGCAGGGGATTGTGGGGATTCCAGGGTCTTGCATCTTAGGTGGTGTTGCAATTGATAGCACTTGGTTGATTTTCTCCACAGCAAAGGCCTTCTTGGATAAATGTATCCTAGATTGCCTTTTGTGGGTGCACACCTCTTTGAGAAATTTTGCATAAGCAAGGACCTGTTTGATTGCATCGAGGCAGAGGTAGATTAATTTTAACTTGCTTGAATGTCTCCATCATTTCCTCAATTTTGTGTTTCCTTTGTCAAAGGAGAAACTGACTTCATTGCATGGGGAAATGGGAGGTGAGGAACAAATTTCTCCTCCTCATTTTCAACAATTTTGTTATTTTCTGTTTTTTCATTTTTTTGAATTTTCTGATGTCAATCAGCCATATTGCTATCCAGCTGTTTTTTTACTTGTTTTGGATCAGCCCGGGCTCAACAAGAGCCCTTATTTACTACTGCTGAAAATAATGAGAAACAACTCAGAGATTTTCTATTTGTGTTTTCAGCTTCTTTTATTTTGTATTTGGTTTTGTAAAAAAAAATCAGCATGCCTAAAAGACAGCAGAAATTATAATCAAAACAAACATTAAACACAGCAGAACTGCTGGTTCTCAAGAATTTAAAAATAGAAAATGAATGCAAAGGAGAAGGGGATGCAAACTCAAGCAGATCTGCTCCAGCTTTGGTCCAGATGCTCCTTGTTGGACGGCTGCTCCAGATCTGCAAACATCCAAAAACTGCAGCAGTACCTTATTCAAGTATTGACAAAAAATAAAAAGAAAAACTCAGGCTACTGCCCAAATTTGACAAAAAGACAAAAGAGTGGCAGCAGCATTTATTCAAATAACTAGAAGGCAAAGAAAAAACTCAGAAAAAAAAAAAAAAATTCTGCTGCAGTAAAACAGGTTTTCTATACAAAACTGCTGTAGACATTTAATCAAGCACTTGGAATGCAAAGTGCAGGTTTAAAGAAAAAATTAAAATAAAAATCAAATCTACAAAATAAAAAAACTTAGGTCTACCTATTTTAGAACAAACTTCCCCGGCAACGGCGCCAAAAACTTGTTGTCGCTCCAAGTGTGCCAAAAATGTGTGCAAAAAATTAAAGAATTAAAGAATGCTAAATTATATGGATGTTAACTTATGAAAGGGATATCAGCACATTGGGGCTAACACTGGCCTGCAAGATCAGGGCCAATTGTAGCAAGTTTTAAAAGTAAGTATTTCAAGATCGTCCACAGAGAAGTTTGTCTAAAATGAGAGATAAACCTCCAGATCTGTGCTACCAGATCTGGCTCTATAATTATCTAAAATAAAGAATAGATAAAAGAGAGTGTTGGGTTTTGTCACGTTTAACTAAAAGCAAATAAAGAAAAGAACTAACTACGTGATCCAGATCCGAGTTGTGGAGGTGTTTAAAATAAGACAAATGCAGAAATAATAGCTTCATGTATTTTAGCCTTTGAATTTTAATGGAGAATCTGTAGTTCAACAGAGCAGATCCAATCTTCATCTGGCTACCAGCACAGATGTAAGAGAAATAAATCCGAATTAAGGAATAGGTTTAGACTTATGGCTGTGATTTGTCACGGATCATCAAATAGTGTGGCCTATTCTTTATTTGAACATGAACATCCATTTGTAAATGCGCTTGAATTAGGTTACCAACGCTAATTCGCATCAGGATGATGAATTAAGGGAAGTTGGATGCGGATGAGTGAATCTAAAGAAGTCTAATGCACTAAGGTGAACATTGAACCCTCGACATGACTCCAATGGAGAAGACACAAATTACACAACCTTTTAAAATCCAGCGTTACAATTACTGAGCACGGCTTCTTAGAGAGCCCTCGGACTTCTGATCTGAGCTTCTCGAGAGCCCTCAGTTCTGATCTTGAATCCGAACTTGGAAGTACAAATCACTGCAATGGCTCTCAAAGGTAAAATACAAGAAGGGATTACTGGAATCGGATGAGCTTTCGGCCGGAATGGGGAAAGCAGAGATGAAAACTCTAAAATCTGGATACCCAAATTGGGCAAATGGTTAGATCTATTTATAGTTTTCCCTAAGCCACTCGGATGTGTATCAACCAATCGAATTGGATAGATCTGTATCAACCAATAGAGTCGAGCACCGGGATCCAGATCTGTCGCCAATCGAAATGCTTGATCTGGTTCACCCAATCAGAAGCAGAGGCATCAATTACGTTATGTAATTCAAAAATCTGTTTGAGCTTCTAGAAGTTCCGCCAAGTAATTTCATCTTTGGGTGTTCACATGGGGTGGAATATGCCTTTGGTTCGTTCGTAATCTTCCTGGAATGTCCTTGGGTTTTAAAAGCGCATTGGTAGCGTGCAAAGTTTCTGAAATACCTTCGACGCAAATCCCAGAATGCCATTTCGCATAGTTTAAGGGCTTTTTTAGAAAGTAGTTTGGCTCCAGAATCTCTCTTAAAACATTTTGGCTCAATCTCTTTTCGCAGCATTTTGGCTTCGGAGATCTTTTTCGCAAAGGACTTTGGCTTCGGAGATCTTTTTCGCAAAGGACTTCTCTTCTTTTCAGAGCATTTTGGCTTCAGAGGTCTTTTCGCAGGACTTCTCTTCTTTGAAAGTTCAAAGTTCTTTGCGAATAGTAGATGTCCTTTGCGAATTGAACTTTTAGCTTCCATTCTTCTTTGAATGGATCCTTCTTCTTCTTGGTCTTTTCTTGCTCTTTTAGGACCTTTTTAGCCATTCTTTGAGGCTATTTCTTCACTCCCTCTTTGGGTTTGACATGCGTTGTCGACTTTTGATCATTTTAGGATGGTTTTGATTTGGACTGTCTTTTGGTTAGCAATATGAACACTAAAGCACTTATTTAGTCCTCTCAAGGGTCTTTCAAGGCTCATGTTTAGGGGTAAAAATGGTATTTTCACTACTTATCACACCCCAAACCTAAGCTTTGCTAGTCCTGAGCAAGAAACATAAAAAACAAAGTAAAGAGCCACTTTTGTAGGAAGCAGTGCATTTAGCATATGCAAGCCTTTTAAACCCCTAGGTGATCCCTAGAGGAGGTAGTGAAGTCTCTGAGGGTTTTCGATGAAGGTACCCACAAACTTCTCCATGAAACGATTAACATCGATGCAATATTATCAAATGAGCAATCAAGGAGCAGGGTTAGTTACTCTTGAATCAATGATGAAACAGAAAATTTGATTATTGTTTGCGAGAATTTAAACATTTATAAACCTCATGAATGTTTCAATATTTCCAATCTGTGAGCAGTCATAGAAAATCATACAAATGTGCCACGATAAGCTCATCCTATGGATAAAAATTAGGTTATAAGTCATACTTAAGGTGCTCAAGTTCCAACCCAAATACTCACGGGGTATACTCTCATCTGTGTTTTGTTGAGGGGTTCATTTCACTCAAGCTCAAGCGATTACATCTCCCAAGCTGGATCTGTAAGCATGAGCATAGGCATGATTCTTAGGCAATGGCATCATTGACATCTCCTCACCATAGATTGGGTCACTTCTCATCTCCACATGACGCTCACTCAACTTTGGATCACAAGGGCTTTTAATCTAGGTTTGTTTGTATGGCTTATGGGTGAAGTTTCAAGGAAAGGCAATTTGAGCAGAGGTTTGAATTTGAGAACTCGGAAGTGCGGAGATGGTTCATGACTCCACCTTTTTGAGTTTAGCTTCTTTCTTCTTCTTTTCGAGATTCTCACATTCACGGTGATCAGTTCTTTCTTTGATCTTGCATTTTTCAACATAAGGTCCCTTTTTGCCTTTTGCTTTTAACTTTTTCACATTGTTTGTCTCTTCTTTTCTCAGTCCACCATATTTACTGTTTTGAGGTATTTTCTCTTCATTTTCTTGATGTTTGGAAATGGTCCATCTTGAGTTCTTTCTCCTTTACCTCCTGAATTCTCGAGTGAGGAAGGTCAATTAGTTCCATAGGTTCTGCAAGTACTTTTGAGTATTTTGATGAAGAATTGTAGGATTTCTGGCTCAAATGGGGTACAAACAGGGCAGATTTTTCTTGGTTGGTTCTCATAGGTTCAAGTCGCTAAAGAAGGCCTTGATCTTTTCCTCGGTTTCATGAGTCTTTGTTACTTGTTTTAATTTGGAGTTTCCTAACTTCTAGTGGATCTAATGCCTCACCAATCCTTTGAATCGAGAAAAAATTGCCTCGATCACTCTTCAAGAGATGGAAAATATATGGGCTCAATTCTCACTTTGGTTATGGTTTTTCCTTGAGCTTTTAAGTATATCTTTACCTTTTCTCTTCCTTTTGACTTACTACGTGCGATACCAAGTATGTTTTTATGGTATAATCATCATGGAAATGTAGAATATCGCAAGGTTTAGAATGTCTAAATTTGGCAAAGGAATTTTAAATTTTCTAGTTGTCATGATTCTTAAATAAATTAATACATTTCCTAATTACTTAGGTGATTCTGCTGCCCTTATGTTAACTATTCCTAGGCGGGACTTATGCCACACCCCAAACCTATGGGGGCAGTGTCCTCCTTTGGTTCAAGGTGGTGGACAATTATTAGGGAAGGCAATGAGAAACAACAATAATGCAGACGATTCTGACAAGCACATCGAAATTTGGATAGAAAATAAAAGGAAAAAAGGGAAAGGGAGTAGGGGAGGGGTTGTAAGTTTTTTACGAAATAGGAGAACAAAAAGCAATTTGGTTAGGCACTGACTTATAATGAAAAAAAATTGCAATAGAATAAAAAGCGAGAAAATAAGAAAGAGACAATTGTGAGTTGGGCTTATGGCGGTAGGGGCTGGTGATTCTCCTACTTCCCTCATTCTTCTTAACATGGCCGACTTGTGGTCCGGGCTTTCTTGCCAAAGTTGTGAGTGGAGTACCTCAAAGGGCTCTTCCTATCAATGTCAAACTTGGCTCTTAAGAGGTAATGAGTCTTCCAAAGGGAGGCCAGCAATCTTACATTCCTTTTTACCTTGGCACTCACATCGCCATTGCTTTCAGATCGACATGGGGGCATTGAATTGCCCTTAGAGAAGTGAAAGAGGGCTTCTAAGATGGGGTTCGCCTCTCTTAGGTGTGCCCAAGTATAACATAAAAACTCTCTCGAGTATGGAATCCATCGATTAGATATTGCGGGGGCAGATCTCTCCTCATTATTGCTTGCCCAGAACCCACCATGCCCTCTGTCAAACGGGCACCCATATCTCTGAAAGAGCCAACTTGAGAAGCAGTCAAAGGGTCCATCGAGTTGAATTGAAAAGGTATCCCTAGGGCATGTCCAATGTCCTCAGCGATCCTGATTAAGTCACAGTTGTCTATAAAATAACTAGGGTTGGCACATCGGCATGTTCCTCTGTGACTGTGGTGAGGTTCGATACCACAGCTTTGTCATCCTTGGGTAAATTTTCTCGAGTAATGGAGTGAGGATGGTCTTGAGGAAGCCTCCACGAGATATCTTAAAGATATATGTAATCAGGTTTGGAGGAGAAAAAGTTTCATCCACCAATAGCTCGGTATGAGCTTACGGGCATCAATGAATGGGTTAGGCAAAACCAAAGGAATGGGTAATGGGGACATTTCGGACTACTGGGCTCGAGGCAGCGTGAGGTGGGCTCCTCATGGCGTATTTTTTTCTTTTCAACCCTATCTGCTTTGTCCATTGAAAGTTTTCTCTTTAGACTTCTTGGCTTTGCCTTTGGCTTTTAGGGGTGTTTTGTTGTCTTCTTGGTGAAGATTTAGGGAACATGGCGTGAGATTTCTCGGTTTTCCCATATTTAAAATGGCCTCAAATGTAAGCTTAAGTACCAGCAATCACGGAAAGAATAAGAGTAGAAGCGATTACTTGATCGAGGGTTTCCTCTGTGTGAGTTTCTTTGCTCTGAAAAGATCATTGGTATGATCTACACCTTTGATTTCGACAAGAGAAAAGGCAGAGGATTAGAATAGATGGTGGAGTCTTTACCTTGCGAAATGTTTGTAAAGACTCCTCCACCCGACTCATCAATGATGTCAACATGGAAACATTCCTCGGCGGAGAATTGAGGTTGAGTAACAGACATTATACACATTCAATTTAACTTTCATATTTCAAAGACACCTCCATGATGCGGACACTGCATTGAATGCATGCATTACTGTAGCAGAATGGTCTTCCCATAATAGCGGGGATGAGGATGGTACTTTTGGTTGGTTCCATGTCCAACACCAAAAGTCGGAGGTAGAAAAACTTGTCTACTCCTACCAAAACATCTTCAATCAACCCCATAGGTTTCCTTTCGGATCTGTCATTAGGCGTAACACCACTTGAGTGGGTTTCAATTCTCCCAAACCTAGCTTCTCATAAGCGAGCGAGGTTGACACTAGCACCAGATCTAGCAAGGCTTTCTCAATGGTGTGCTCCCCAATGATCACGAGGGATTGTGGGGATTCGAGGTCTTGCATCTTAGGTGGTGTTGCAATTGATAGCACTTGGTTGATTTTCTCCTGACAAGGCCTTCTTGGATAAATGTATCCAGGATTGCCTTTTTTGGAGTGCACACCTCTTTGAGAAATTTTGCATAGCGAGGACTGTTTGATTGCATCGGCTGGTAGATTAATTTTAACTTGCTTGAATGTCTCCATCATTTCCTCAATTTTTGTGTTTCCTTTGTCAAAAGGGCTGACTTCATTGCATGGGGAAATGGGAGGTGAGAACAAATTTCTCCTCCTCATCTTTTCAACAATTTTGTTATTTTCTTTTTCATTTTTTGAATTTTTTCGATGTAAATCAACATGACCATATTGCTATCCATTTGTTTTTTACTTGTTTTGGATCAGAACAAGAGCCCTTATTTACTCTTGAAAATAATGAGAAACAACCTTCGAGATTTTCTATTTGTGTTTTCAGCTTCTTTTATTTTGTATTTGGTTTTGTAAAAAAAAATCAGCATGCCTAAAAGGAAATTATAATCAAAACAAACATTAAACACGAGAACTGCTGGTTCTCAAGAATTTAAAATAGAAAATGAATGCCAAGGAGAACGGGAGGCAAACTCAAGCAGATCTGCTCCAGGTGTGGTCCAGATGCTCCTTGTTGGTCGGCTGCACCACATCTGCAAACTTCCAAAAAATGCAGCAGTACCTTGTTCAAGTACTGACTAATATAAAAAAAAAAACTCAAAGCAGCCCAAATTTGACAAAAGACAAAAGAGTGGCAGCAGCATTTATTCAAATAACTAGAAGGCAAAGAATAAAACTCGAAAAAAAAAAAAAAATTTCTGCGGAAAAGCGGGTTTTCTATACAAAGCTCAGAGACATTTAATCAAGCACTTGGAATGCAAAGTGCAGGTTTAAAGAAAAATTAAAATAAAAATCAAATCTACAAAATAAAAAAAAAAACTAAGGTCTACCAATTTTAGAACAAAATTCCGACAAGGCGCCAAAAACTTGTTGTCGCTCCAAGTGTGCCAAAATGTGTGCAAAAATTAAAGAATTAAAGAATGCTAAATTATATGGATGTTAACTTATGAAAGGGATATCGACATTGCTAACACGCTGCAAGATCGGGGCCAATTGTAGCAAGTTTTAAAAGTAAGTATTTCAAGATCGTCCGAGAAGTTTGTCTAAAATGAGAGATAAACCTCCGGATCTGCTACCAGATCTGGCTCTATAATATCTAAAATAAAGAATAGATAAAAGAGAGTGTTGGGTTTTGTCACGTTTAACTAAAAGCAAATAAAGAAAAGAACTAACTACGTGATCCGAGATCCGAGTTGTGGAGGTGTTTAAAATAAGACAAATAAATAATAGCTTCATGTATTTTAGCCTTTGAATTTTAATGGAGAATACGTAGTTCAACAGGGATTCAATCTTCATCGGCTACGGATGTAAGAGAAATAAATCGAATTAAGGAATAGGTTTAGACTTATGGCTGTGATTTGTCACGATCATCGACTAGTCATGGCCTATTCTTTATTTGAACATGAACATCATCATTGTAAATCTGCTTGAATTAGGTTACCAACGCTAATTCGAGGATGATGAATTAAGGGAAGTTGGATGCGGATGAGTGAATCTAAAGAAGTCTAATGCACTAAGGTGAACATTCGGAACCCTCGACATGACTCCAATGGAAGAAGACACAAATTACAACCTTTTAAAATCCAACGTTACAATTAGAAGCTTCTTAGAGAGCCCTCGGACTTACATCTGAGCTTCTCGAAGAGCCCTCAGATTCTGATCTTGAATCCAGAACTTGGAAGTACAAATCACTCAATGGCTCTCAAAGGTAAAATACAAGAAGGGATTACGGGGAATCGGATGAGCTTTCTGAATGGGGAAAGCGAGATGAAAACTCTAAAATCTGGATACCCAAATTGGGCAAATGGTTCGTCTATTTATAGTTTTCCCTAAGCCAGCTCGGATGTGTATCAACCAATCGAATTGGATAGATCTGTATCAACCAATAGAGTCGAGCACCGGGATCCGGATCTGTTACGCCAATCGAAATGCTTGATCTGGTTCAATGATCAGAAGCAGAGGCATCAATTCTGTAATTCAAAAATCTGTTTGAGCTTCTAGAAGTTCCTGAGTAATTTCATCTTTGGGTGTTCACATGGGGTGGAATATGCCTTTGGTTGTCTCAATCTTCCGGAATGTCCTTGGGTTTTAAAACGCATTAGGCGCTGCAAAGTTTCTGAAATACCCTTGGACATCAAATCCCGAATGCCATTTCGCATAGTTTAAGGGCTTTTTCAAAGTAGTTTGGCTCAGAATCTCTCTTATGAAACATTTTGGCTCCGAATCTCTTTTCATAAAGCATTTTGGCTTGGGAGATCTTTTCGCAAAGGACTTTGGCTTCAGGAGATCTTTTCGCAGGACTTCTCTTCTTTTCATGAGCATTTTGGCTTCGAGGTCTTTTCGCAAGGACTTCTCTTCTTGTCGCAAAGTTCAAAGTTCTTTGCGAATAGTAGATGTCCTTCCGAATTGAACTTTTAGCTTCCATTCTTCTTTGAATGGATCCTTCTTCTTCTTGGTCTTTTCTTGCTCTTTTAGGACCTTTTAGCCATTGCTGAGGCTATTTCTTCACTCCTCTTTGGGTTTGACATGCGTTGTCGACTTTTGATCATTTTAGGTTGGTTTTCGGATTTGGACCAGCTTTTTGGTTAGTTGCTATATGAACACTAAAGCACTTATTTAGTCCTCTCAAGGGTCTTTCAAGGCTCATGTTTAGGGGTAAAAAATGGTATTTTTCACTACTTATCACACCCCCAAACCTAAGCTTTGCTAGTCCCTGAGCAAAGAAACATAAAAAACAAAGTAAAGAGCCACTTTTGTAGGAAGCACAGGTGCATTTAGCATATGCAACAAGCCTTTTAAACCCCTAGGGGATCCCTAGAGGAGGTAGAAGTCTCTGAGGGTTTCAGTGAAGGTACCCACAAACTTCTCCATGAAAGCAGTTAACATCGGTGCAATATTATCAAATGAGCAATCAAGGAGCAGGGTTAGTTACTCTTGAATCAATGATGAAACAGAAAATTTGATTATTGTTTGCACAGGAATCTAAACATTCATAAACCTCATGTATGTCTCAATATTTCCAATCTGTGCCCAGTCACAGAAAATCATACAAATGTGCTAGCAGTAAGCTCATCCTATGGATAAAAATTAGGTTATAAGTCATACTTAAGGTGCTCAAGTTCCAACCCAAATACTCACCGGTATACTCTCAGTGTTTTGTTGAGGGTTCATTTTCACTCAAGCTCAAGAGCGTTACATCTCCCAACCGGATCTGTAAGCATGAGCATAGACATGATTCTTCCGCAATGGCATCTTTGACATCTCCTCACCGTAGATTGGGGCACTTCACATCTCCACATGAGAGCTCAGTCAACTTTGGATCACAAGGGCTTTTAATCTAGGTTTGTTTGTATGGCTTATGGAGTGAAGTTTCAAGGAAAGGCAGTTTGAACAGAGGTTTGAATTTGAGAACTCATGAAGTGCAGGAGATGGTTCATGACTCCACCTTTTTGAGTTTAGCTTCTTTCTTCTTCTTTTCGAGATTCTCACATTCACGGTGATCAGTTCTTTCTTTGATCTTGCATTTTCAACATAAGGTCCTTTTTTGCCTTTTGCTTGCAACTTTTTCACATTGTTTGTCTTTTCCTTTCTCAGTCACCATTTTGCCTGTTTTTGAGGTCTTTTCTCTTCATTCTCTTGTTGTTGCCCAGAATTGGTCCATCTCCAGTTCTTTCTCCTTTACCTTCTGAATTCGCAGAGTGAGGGAAGGCTGAATTAGTTCCATAGGTTCAGTGCAAGTACTTTTAGTATTTTGATGAAGAATTGTAGGATTTACACAAATGGGGTACAAACAGGGGCAGATTTTTCTTGGTTGGTTCTGTTAGGTTCAAGCTGTCTAAAGAAGGCCTTGATCTTTTCCTCAGTTTCATGAGTGCTGTTACTTGTTTTAATTTGGAGTTTCCTAACTTCTAGTGGATCTAATGCCTCAGCCAATCCTTTGAATCAGAAAAAATTGCCTCAGTCACTCTTCAACAGAGATGGAAAATATATGGGCTCAATTCTCACTGGTTATGGTTTTTCCTTGAGCTTTTAAGTATATCTTTACCTTTTTCTCTTCCTTTTGACTTACTACGTGCTGATACCATTATGTTTTTATGGTGTAATCATCATGGAAATGTAGAATATCATGAGGTTTAGAATGTCTAAATTTGGCAAAGGAATTTTAAATTTTCTAGTTGTCATGATTCTCAAGTAAATTAATACATTTCCTACTTACTTAGGTGATTTTGCTGCCCTTATGTTAACTATTCCCTAGGCAGGCCTTGTCTGCCACACCCCCGTACCTATGGCTAACAGTGTCCTCACTGGTTCAAAGGTGGTGGACAATTATTAGGGAAGACAGAAACAACAATAATCTGACAGATTCTGACAAGCACATCAGAAATTTGGATAGAAAATAAAAGGAAAAAGGGAAAGGGAGTAGGGAGGGTTGTAAGTTTTTAAAATAGGGAGAACAAAACAGCTGGTTAGGCCACGACATAACAGAAAAAATTGCAATAGAATAAAAGCAGAAAATAAGAAAGAGACAATTGATGAATTGGGCTTGTTAGGGTTGGTGATTCTCCTACTTCCCTCATTCTTCTTAACATGGCACGACTTGTGGTCCGGCTTTCTTGCCAAAGTTGTGAGGAGGAGTACCTCAAAGGGCTCTTCCCTATCAATGTCAAACTTGGCTCTTAAGAGGGCTGTAATGAGTCTTCCAAAGGGGAGGCCAGCAATCTTCTGTTCCTTTTTTACCTTGGCACTCACATCAGCCATTGCTTTCAGGATCAGCATGGGGGCATTGAAGAATTGCCCCTTAGAGAAGTGAAAGAGGGCTTCTAAGATGGGGGTTCGCCTCTCTTGGGTGTGCCCAGTAACATAAAAACTCTCTCGGAGTATGGAATCCATCAGTAGATATTGCAGATCTCTTCTCACTATTGATTGCCCAGAACCCACCATGCCTGTGTCAAATGGGCAGCCATATCTCTGAAAGAGGCAACTTGAGAGCAGTCAAGGGTCCATCAGATTGAATTGAAAAGGTATCCCTAGGGCATGTCCAATGTCCTCAGCGATCCTGATTAAGTCACAGTTGTCTATAAAAATAACTAGGGTTGGCACATCAGCATGTTCCTCTGTGACCGGGGTGAGGTTCTCGATACCACAGCTTTGTCATCCTTGGGTAAATTTTCTCGGTAATGGAGTGAGGATGGTGCTTTGAGGAAGCCTCCCTGAGATATCTTAAAGATAGCACGCAATCAGGTTTGGAGGAGAAAAAGTTTCATCCACCAATAGCTCAATGAGCTTACAGGCATCAATGAATGGGTTAGGCAAAACCAAAGGAATGGGTAATGGGGACAGCTCAGACTCTGGGCTCGAGGCAGCTGGGCTCCTCATGGCGTATTTTTTTTCTTTTCAACCCTATCTGCTTTGTCCATTGAAAGTTTTCTCTTTGCAGACTTCTTGGCTTTGCCTTTGGCTTTTGGGGTGTTTTGGCTGTCTACTTGGCTGAAGATTTAGGGAACATGGCAGCAAGAGATTTCTCGGTTTTTCCCATATTTAAAATGGCCTCAAATGTAGCTTAAGTACCAGCAATCACAGAAAGAATAAGAGTAGAAGCGATTCGATCTGAGGTTTCCTCTGTGTGAGTTTCTTTGCTCTGAAAAGATCGCTGTGATCTACACCTTTGATTTCTGACAAGAGAAAAGCGCAGAGGATTAGAATAGATGGTGGAGTCTTTACCTTGCAGAAATGTTTGTAAAGACTCCTCCACCAGCTCATCAATGATGTCAACATGGAAACATTCCTCGCAGAGAATTGAGGTTGAGTAACAACATTATACACATTCAATTTAACTTTCATATTTCCAAAAGCCACCTCCATGGTGCCAGACCTGCATTGACTGCATGCATTAGCTGTAGCCAGGAATGGGCTACCCAGCATGACAGGAATGGCAGTGGGACTTTTGGTCGGTGCCATGTCCAACACCAAAAAGGCAGCAGGGCAGAAAAACATGCCTACTCCTACCAAAACCGCTTCAATCAACCCCATAGGTTTCCTTTCAGATCTGTCATTAGCTGTAACACCACTTGAGTGGGTTTCAATTCTCCCAAACCTAGCTTCTCATAAAATTGACACAAGATCTGGCTTTCTCAATGGTGTGCTCCCCAATGATGCAGGGATTGTGGGGATTCAGGGTCTTGCATCTTAGGTGGTGTTGCAATTGATAGCACTTGGTTGATTTTCTCCACAAAGAAAGGCCTTCTTGGATAAATGTATCCTAGATTGCCTTTTGTGGGTGCACACCTCTTTGAGAAATTTTGCATAGCGAGGACCTGTTTGATTGCATCAGCAGAGGTAGATTAATTTTAACTTGCTTGAATGTCTCCATCATTTCCTCAATTTTTGTGTTTCCTTTGTCAAAAGGAGAAACTGACTTCATTGCATGGGGAAATGGGAGGTGAGGAACAAATTTCTCCTCCTCATCTTTTTCAACAATTTTGTTATTTTCTGTTTTTCATTTTTGAATTTTCGATGTAAATCAACGACCATATTGCTATCCATTTGTTTTTTACTTGTTTTGGATCAGCCCGGGCTCAACAAGAGCCCTTATTTACTACTGCTGAAAATAATGAGAAACAACTCAAAGATTTTCTATTCGTGTTTTCATTTTCTTTTATTTTGTATTTGGTTTTGTAAAAAAAAATCAGCATGCCTAAAAGACAGCAGAAATTATAATCAAAACAAACATTAAACACAGCAGAACTGCTGGTTCTCAAGAATTTAAAAATAGAAAATGAATGCAAAGGAGAAGGGGATGCAAACTCAAGCAGATCTGCTCCAGCTTTAGTCCAGATGCTCCTTGTTGGACGGCTGCTCCAGATCTGCAAAAATCCAAAAACTGTAGCAGTACCTTATTCAAGTATTGACAAAAATAAAAAGAAAACTCAGAACTACTGCCCAAATTTGACAAAAAAGACAAAAGAGTGGCAGCATTTATTCAAATCACTAGAAGGCAAAGAATAAAAACTCAGAAAAACACTACAAAAATAAAATTCTGCAGCAGTAAAACAGGTTTTCTATACAAAACTGCTGTAGACATTTAATCAAGCACTTGGAATGCAAAGTGCAGGTTTAAAGAAAAAATTAAAATAAAAATCAAATCTACAAAATAAAAAAACTTAGGTCTACCTATTTTAGAACAAACTTCCCCGGCAACGGCGCCAAAAACTTGTTGTCGCTCCAAGTGTGCCAAAAATGTGTGCAAAAAATTAAAGAATTAAAGAATGCTAAATTATATGGATGTTAACTTATGAAAGGGATATCAGCACATTGGGGCTAACACTGGCCTGCAAGATCAGGGCCAATTGTAGCAAGTTTTAAAAGTAAGTATTTCAAGATCGTCCACAGAGAAGTTTGTCTAAAATGAGAGATAAACCTCCAGATCTGTGCTACCAGATCTGGCTCTATAATTATCTAAAATAAAGAATAGATAAAAGAGAGTGTTGGGTTTTGTCACGTTTAACTAAAAGCAAATAAAGAAAAGAACTAACTACGTGATCCAGATCCGAGTTGTGGAGGTGTTTAAAATAAGACAAATGCAGAAATAATAGCTTCATGTATTTTAGCCTTTGAATTTTAATGGAGAATCTGTAGTTCAACAGAGCAGATTCAATCTTCATCTGGCTACCAGCACAGATGTAAGAGAAATAAATCCGAATTAAGGAATAGGTTTAGACTTATGGCTGTGATTTGTCACAGATCATCAGCTAGCTGTGGCCTATTCTTTATTTCAGAACATGAACATCACTGTAAATGCTGCTTGAATTAGGTTACCAACGCTAATTCGCACAGGGATGATGAATTAAGGGAAGTTGGATGAGTGAATCTAAAGAAGTCTAATGCACTAAGGTGAACATTCAGAACCCTCGACATGACTCCAATGGAGAAGACACAAACTACAGCAACCTTTTAAAATCCAACGTTACAATTACAGAGCACGGCTTCTTAGAGAGCCCTCAGACTTACAGTCTGAGCTTCTCAGAGAGCCCTCAGTTCTGATCTTGAATCCGAACTTGGAAGTACAAATCACTGCAATGGCTCTCAAAGGTAAAATACAAGAAGGGATTACAGGGGAATCAGATGAGCTTTTCGAATGGGGAAATAGAAATGAAAACTCAAAATCTGGATACCCAAATTGGGCAAATGGTTCGTCTATTTATAGTTTTCCCTAAGCCAGCTCAGATGTGTATCAACCAATCAGAATTGGATAGATCTGTATCAACCAATAGGAGTCGAGCACCAGGATCCAGATCTGTTCTGGCCAATCAGAAATGCCTGATCTGGTTCAACCAATCAGGAAACAGAGGCATCAATTCTGTTATGTAATTCAAAAATCTGTTTGAGCTTCTAGAAGTTCCCGCCAAGTAATTTCATCTTTGGGTGTTCACATGGGGTGGAATATGCCTTTGGTTCGTGCTCAGAATCTTCCGGAATGTCCTTGGGTTTTAAAACGCATTGGGCGTGCAAGTTTCTGAAATACCCTTGACGAGCTGCAAATCCCAGAACGCCATTTCCCATAGTTTAACGGCTTTTTCGCAAAGTAGTTTCGCTCCAGAATCTCTCTTCGCAAAACATTTTGGCTCAATCTCTCGCAAAGCATTTTGGCTTCAGAGATCTTTTTCGCAAAGGACTTTGGCTTCAGGAGATCTTTTTCGCAGGACTTCTCTTCTTTTCGCAGAGCATTTTGGCTTCAGGAGGTCTTTTTTTCGCAAAGGACTTCTCTTCTTCAAAGTTCAAAGTTCTTTGCGAATAGTAGATGTTCTTTGCGAATTGAACTTTTAGCTTCCATTCTTCTTTGCGAATGGATCCTTCTTCTTCAGGTCTTTTCTTGCTCTTTTAGGACCTTTTTAGCCATTGCTGAGGCTATTTCTTCACTCCCTCTTTGAGTTTGACATGCGTTGTCAGCTTTTTGATCATTTTAGGATGGTTTTCGGATTTGGACCTGTCTTTTTGGTTAGCTGCAATATGAACACTAAAGCACTTATTTAGTCCTCTCAAGGGTCTTTCAAGGCTCGTGTTTAGGGGTGAAAAATGGTATTTTTCACTACTTATCACACCCCCAAACCTAAGCTTTGCTAGTCCCTGAGCAAAGAAACAAAAAAAACAAAGTAAAGAGCCACTTTTGTAGGAAGCACAGGTGCATTTAGCATATGCAACAAGCCTTTTAAACCCCTAGGTGATCCCTAGAGGAGGAGAGAAGTCTCCTGAGGGTTTTCAGTGAAGGTACCCACAAACTTCTCCATGAAACAGTTAACATCAGAGCAATATTATCAAATGAGCAATCAAGGAGCAGGGTTAGTTACTCTTGAATCAATGATGAAACAGAAAATTTGATTATTGTTTGCACAGGAATTTAAACATTTATAAACCTCATGAATGTTTCAATATTTCCAATCTGTGAACAGTCATAGAAAATCATACAAATGTGCCAGCAGTAAGCTCATCCTATGGATAAAAATTAGGTTATAAGTCATACTTAAGGTGCTCAAGTTCCAACCCAAATACTCACCAGGGTATACTCTCATCAGTGTTTTTGTTGAGGGGTTCATTTTCACTCAAGCTCAAGAGCAGTTACATCTCCCAACTGGATCTGTAAGCATGAGCATAGGCATGATTCTTAGGCAATGGCATCATTGACATCTCCTCACCATAGATTGGGTCACTTCTCATCTCCACATGACAGCTCACTCAACTTTGGATCACAAGGGCTTTTAATCTAGGTTTGTTTGTATGGCTTATGGAGTGAAGTTTCAAGGAAAGGCAGTTTGAACAGAGGTTTGAATTTGAGAACTCAGGAAGTGCAGGAGATGGTTCATGACTCCACCTTTTTGAGTTTAGCTTCTTTCTTCTTCTTTTCGAGATTCTCACATTCACAGTGATCAGTTCTTTCTTTGATCTTGCATTTTTGAATATAAGGTCCCTTTTTTGCCTTTTTGCTTGCAACTTTTTCACATTGTTTGTCTCTTCTTTTCTCAGTCACCATATTGCCTGTTTTTGAGGTATTTTCTCTTCATTTTCTTGATGTTGCCCAGAAATGGTCCATCTTCAGTTCTTTCTCCTTTACCTCCTGAATTCTCAGAGTGAGGGAAGGCTGAATTGGTTCCATAGGTTCAGGTGCAAGTACTTTTGAGTATTTTTGATGAAGAATTGTAGGATTTACAGCTCAAATGGGGTACAAACAGGGGCAGATTTTTCTTGGTTGGTTCTGTTAGGTTCAAGCTGTCCAAAGAAGGCCTTGATCTTTTCCTCAATTTCATGAGTGCTGTTACTTGTTTTAATTTGGAGTTTCCTAACTTCTAGTGGATCTAATGCCTCAGTCAATCCTTTGAATCAGAAAAAAATTGCCTCAGTCACTCTTCAACAGAGATGGAAAATATATGGGCTCAATTCTCACTGGTTATGGTTTTTCCTTGAGCTTTTAAGTATATCTTTACCTTTTTCTCTTCCTTTTGACTTACTACGTGCTGATACCAGTATGTTTTTATGGTGTAATCATCATGGAAATGTAGAATATCGCAAGGTTTAGAATGTCTAAATTTGGCAAAGGAATTTTAAATTTTCTAGTTGTCATGATTCTTAAGTAAATTAATACATTTCCTAATTACTTAGGTGATTCTGCTGCCCTTATGTTAACTATTCCGTAGGCAGGACTTGTCTGCCACACCCCAAACCTATGGGGAACAGTGTCCTCACTGGTTCAAAGGTGGTGGACAATTATTAGGGAAGACAGCAGAAACAACAATAATCTGACAGTTCTGACAAGCACAACAGAAATTTGGATAGAGAATGAAGGGAAAAAGGGGGAAGGGAGTAGGGGGAGGGGTTGTAAGTTTTTGTGAAATAGGGGAGAACAAAAACAGACTGGTTAGGCACAGCTTATAACAGAAAAAAATTGCAATAGAATAAAAAGCAGAAAATAAGAAAGAGACAATTGACAGAATTGGGCTTGTAAACTGGTAGGGGCTGGCTGATTCTCCTACTTCCCTCATTCTTCTTAACATGGCCTGACTTGTGGTCCAGGCTTTCTTGCCAAAGTTGTGAGGAGTGAGTACCTCAAAGGGCTCTTCCCTATCAATGTCAAACTTGGCTCTTAAGAGGGCTGTAATGAGTCTTCCAAAGGGGAGGCCAGCAATCTTCTGTTCCTTTTTTACCTTGGCACTCACATCAGCCATTGCTTTCAGGATCAGCATGGGGGCATTGAAGAATTGCCCCTTAGAGAAGTGAAAGAGGGCTTCTAAGATGGGGGTTCGCCTCTCTTGGGTGTGCCCAGTAACATAAAAACTCTCTCGGAGTATGGAATCCATCAGTAGATATTGCGGGGGCAGATCTCTTCTCACTATTGATTGCCCAGAACCCACCATGCCCTGTGTCAAATGGGCAGCCATATCTCTGAAAGAGGCAACTTCAGGAGCAGTCAAGGGTCCATCAGGATTGAATTGAAAAGGTATCCCTAGGGCATGTCCAATGTCCTCAGCAGTCACAGTTAAGTCACAGTTGTCTATAAAAATAACTAGGGTTGGCACATCAGCATGTTCCTCTGTGACCAGGGTGAGGTTCTGATACCACAGCTTTGTCATCCTTGGGTAAATTTTCTCAGGTAATGGAGTGAGGATGGTGCTGAGGGAAGCCTCCCTGAGATATCTTAAAGATAGCACGCAATCAGGTTTGGAGGAGAAAAAAGTTTCATCCACCAATAGCTCAGGTATGAGCTTCTGGGCATCAATGAATGGGTTAGGCAAAACCAAAGGAATGGGTAATGGGGACAGCTCAGACTCTGGGCTCGAGGCAGCAGGGGTGGGCTCCTCATGGCGTATTTTTTTTTCTTTTTCAACCCTATCTGCTTTGTCCATTGAAAGTTTTCTCTTTGCAGACTTCTTGGCTTTGCCTTTGGCTTTTGGGGGTGTTTTGGCTGTCTTCTTGGCTGAAGATTTAGGGAACATGGCAGCAAGAGATTTCTCGGTTTTTCCCATATTTAAAATGGCCTCAAATGTAGCTTAAGTACCAGCAATCACAGAAAGAATAAGAGTAGAAGCAGTTACCGCGATCTGAGGGTTTCCTCTGTGTGAGTTTCTTTGCTCTGAAAAGATCGCGCAGCTGTGATCTACACCTTTGATTTCTGACAAGAGAAAAGGCGCAGAGGATTAGAATAGATGGTGGAGTCTTTACCTTGCAGAAATGTTTGTAAAGACTCCTCCACCAGCTCATCAATGATGTCAACATGGAAACATTCCTCAGCAGAGAATTGAGGTTGAGTAACAGCATTATACACATTCAATTTAACTTTCATATTTCCAAAAGACACCTCCATGATGCCAGACCTGCATTGAATGCATGCATTAGCTGTAGCCAGGAATGGTCTTCCCATAATGA
Source organism: Chloranthus sessilifolius (assembly GCA_021018995.1). Classification (NCBI taxonomy): domain Eukaryota; kingdom Viridiplantae; phylum Streptophyta; class Magnoliopsida; order Chloranthales; family Chloranthaceae; genus Chloranthus; species Chloranthus sessilifolius. Next base: position 40,837,185 of record CM037593.1, read on the forward strand.
CAGGGATGGCAGTGGTACTTTTGGTTGGTTCCATGTCCAACACCAAAAAGTCAGCAGGGTAGAAAAACTTGTCTACTCCTACCAAAACATCTTCAATCAACCCCATAGGTTTCCTTTCAGATCTGTCAGCTAGCTGTAACACCACTTGAGTGGGTTTCAATTCTCCCAAACCTAGCTTCTCAGAGCAGGTTGACACTAGCACCCAGATCTAGCAAGGCTTTCTCAATGGTGTGCTCCCCAATGATGCAGGGGATTGTGGGGATTCCAGGGTCTTGCATCTTAGGTGGTGTTGCAATTGATAGCACTTGGTTGATTTTCTCCACAGCAAAGGCCTTCTTGGATAAATGTATCCTAGATTGCCTTTTGTGGGTGCACACCTCTTTGAGAAATTTTGCATAAGCAGGGACCTGTTTGATTGCATCAAGCAGAGGTAGATTAATTTTAACTTGCTTGAATGTCTCCATCATTTCCTCAATTTTTGTGTTTCCTTTGTCAAAAGGAGAAACATGGGGAAATGGGAGGTGAGGAACAAATTTCTCCTCCTCATCTTTTTCAACAATTTTGTTATTTTTCTGTTTTCATTTTTTTGAATTTTCTGATGTAAATCAACAGCCATATTGCTATCCAGCTGTTTTTTTACTTGTTTTGGATCAGCCCGGGCTCAACAAGAGCCCTTATTTACTACTGCTGAAAATAATGAGAAACAACTCAGAGATTTTCTATTTGTGTTTTCATTTTCTTTTATTTTGTATTTGGTTTTGTAAAAAAAAAAAATCAGCATGCCTAAAAGACAGCAGAAATTATAATCAAAACAAACATTAAACACAGCAGAACTGCTGGTTCTCAAGAATTTAAAAATAGAAAATGAATGCAAAGGAGAAGGGGATGCAAACTCAAGCAGATCTGCTCCAGCTTTGGTCCAGATGCTCCTTGTTGGACGGCTGCTCCAGATCTGCAAAAATCCAAAAACTGCAGCAGTACCTTATTCAAGTATTGACAAAAATAAAAAGAAAAACTCAGGCTACTGCCCAAATTTGACAAAAAGACAAGAGTGGCAGCAGCATTTATTCAAATAACTAGAAGGCAAAGAATAAAAACTCAGAAAAATAAAAAAAAATTCTGCTGCAGTAAAACAGGTTTTCTATACAAAACTGCTGTAGACATTTAATCAAGCACTTGGAATGCAAAGTGCAGGTTTAAAGCAAAAATTAAAATAAAAATCAAATCTACAAAATTGAAAAACTTAGGTCTACCTATATTAGAACAAACTTCCCGACAGCAGCGCCAAAAACTTGTTGTCGCTCCAAGTGTGCCAAAAATGTGTGCAAAAAATTAAAGAATTAAAGAATGCTAAATTATATGGATGTTAACTTATGAAAGGGATATCAGCACATTGGGGCTAACACTGGCCTGCAAGATCAGGGCCAATTGTAGCAAGTTTTAAAAGTAAGTATTTCAAGATCGTCCACAGAGAAGTTTGTCTAAAATGAGAGATAAACCTCCAGATCTGTGCTACCAGATCTGGCTCCTTAATTATCTAAATAAAGAATAGATAAAAGAGAGTGTTGGGTTTTGTCACGTTTAACTAAAAGCAAATAAAGAAAAGAACTAACTACGTGATCCAGATCCGAGTTGTGGAGGTGTTTAAAATAAGACAAATGCAGAAATAATAGCTTCATGTACTTTAGCCTTTGAATTTTAATGGAGAATCTGTAGTTCAACAGAGCAGATTCAATCTTCATCTGGCTACCAGCACAGATGTAAGAGAAATAAATCCGAATTAAGGAATAGGTTTAGACTTATGGCTGTGATTTGTCACAGATCATCAGCTAGCTGTGGCCTATTCTTTATTTCAGAACATGAACATCACTGTAAATGCTGCTTGAATTAGGTTACCAACGCTAATTCGCACAAGGATGATGAATTAAGGGAAGTTGGATGCGGATGAGTGAATCTAAAGAAGTCTAATGCACTAAGGTGAACATTCAGAACCCTCGACATGACTCCAATGGAGAAGACACAAATTACAGCAACCTTTTAAAATCCAACGTTACAATTACAGAGCACGGCTTCTTAGAGAGCCCTCAGACTTCTGATCTGAGCTTCTCGAAGAGCCCTCAGATTCTGATCTTGAATCCGAACTTGGAAGTACAAATCACTCGCAATGGCTCTCAAAGGTAAAATACAAGAAGGGATTACAGGGGGATCAGATGAGCTTTCTGACCGGAATGGGGGAAACAGAGATGAAAACTCTAAAATCTGGATACCCAAATTGGGCAAATGGTTCGTCTATTTATAGTTTTCCCTAAGCCAGCTCAGATGTGTATCAACCAATCAGAATTGGATAGATCTGTATCAACCAATAGGAGTCGAGCACCAGGATCCAGATCTGTTCTGGCCAATAAGAAATGCTTGATCTGGTTCAAATCGAGGAAAGCAGAGGCATCAATTCATTATGTAATTCAAAAATCTGTTTGAGCTTCTAGAAGTTCCCAAGTAATTTCATCTTTGGGTGTTCACATGGGGTGGAATATGCCTTTGGTTCGTGCTCAGAATCTTCGGAATGTCCTTGGGTTTTAAAACGCATTGGGGCGCGTGCAAAGTTTCTGAAATACCCTTGGACGGCAAATCCCAGAATGCCATTTCGCATAGTTTAAGGGCTTTTTAAAGTAGTTTGGCTCAGAATCTCTCTTCATAAAGCATTTTGGCTCCGAATCTCTTTTAAAGCATTTTGGCTTCAGGAGATCTTTTCGCAAGGACTTTGGCTTCAGGAGATCTTTTCGCAAGGACTTCTCTTCTTCTTTTCGAGCATTTTGGCTTCAGGAGGTCTTTTCGCAAGGACTTCTCTTCTTTTTCATAAAGTTCAAAGTTCTTTCGAATAGTAGATGTCCTTCTTGAATTGAACTTTTAGCTTCCATTCTTCTTTGCGAATGGATCCTTCTTCTTCTTGGTCTTTTCTTGCTCTTTTAGGACCTTTTAGCCATTCTTTGAGGCTATTTCTTCACTCCCTCTTTGGGCTTGACATGCGTTGTCAGCTTTTTGATCATTTTAGGATGGTTTTCGGATTTGGACCTGTCTTTTTGGTTAGCTGCAATATGAACACTAAAGCACTTATTTAGTCCTCTCAAGGGTCTTTCCAGGCTCATGTTTAGGGGTAAAAATGGTATTTTCACTACTTATCACCCCAAACCTAAGCTTTGCTAGTCACGAGCAAAAGAAACATAAAAACAAAGTAAAGAGCCACTTTTGTAGGATGCACAGGTGCATTTAGCATATGCAACAAGCCTTTTAAACCCCTAGGTGATCCCTAGAGGAGGAGTGAAGTCTCCTGAGGGTTTTCAGTGAAGGTACCCACAAACTTCTCCATGAAACAGTTAACATCAGTGTAATATTATCAAATGAGCAATCAAGGAGCAGGTTTAGTTACTCTTGAATCAATGATGAAACAGAAAATTTGATTATTGTTTGCACAGGAATTTAAACATTTATAAACCTCATGAATGTTTCAATATTTCCAATCTGTGAACAGTCATAGAAAATCATACAAATGTGCCAGCAGTAAGCTCATCCTATGGATAAAAATTAGGTTATAAGTCATACTTAAGGTGCTCAAGTTCCAACCCAAATACTCACCAGGGTATACTCTCATCAGTGTTTTTGTTGAGGGGTTCATTTTCACTCAAGCTCAAGAGCAGTTACATCTCCCAAATGGATCTGTAAGCATGAGCATAGGCATGATTCTTAGGCAATGGCATCATTGACATCTCCTCACCATAGATTGGGTCACTTCTCATCTCCACATGACAGCTCACTCAACTTTGGATCACAAGGGCTTTTAATCTAGGTTTGTTTGTATGGCTTATGGAGTGAAGTTTCAAGGAAAGGCAATTTGAACAGAGGTTTGAATTTGAGAACTCAGGAAGTGCAGGAGATGGTTCATGACTCCACCTTTTTGAGTTTAGCTTCTTTCTTCTTCTTTTCGAGATTCTCACATTCACAGTGATCAGTTCTTTCTTTGATCTTGCATTTTTGAATATAAGGTCCCTTTTTTGCCTTTTTGCTTGCAACTTTTTCACATTGTTTGTCTCTTCTTTTCTCAGTCACCATATTGCCTGTTTTTGAGGTATTTTCTCTTCATTTTCTTGATGTTGCCCAGAAATGGTCCATCTTCAGTTCTTTCTCCTTTACCTCCTGAATTCTCAGAGTGAGGGAAGGCTGAATTGGTTCCATAGGTTCAGGTGCAAGTACTTTTGATGAAGAATTGTAGGATTTACAGCTCAAATGGGGTACAAACAGGGGCAGATTTTTCTTGGTTGGTTCTGTTAGGTTCAAGCTGTCCAAAGAAGGCCTTGATCTTTTCCTCAGTTTCATGAGTGCTGTTACTTGTTTTAATTTGGAGTTTCCTAACTTCTAGTGGATCTAATGCCTCAGCCAATCCTTTGAATCAGAAAAAATTGCCTCAGTCACTCTTCAACAGAGATGGAAAATATATGGGCTCAATTCTCACTGGTTATGGTTTTTCCTTGAGCTTTTAAGTATATCTTTACCTTTTTCTCTTCCTTTTGACTTACTACGTGCTGATACCAGTATGTTTTTATGGTGTAATCATCATGGAAATGTAGAATATCGCAAGGTTTAGAATGTCTAAATTTGGCAAAGGAATTTTAAATTTTCTAGTTGTCATGATTCTTAAGTAAATTAATACATTTCCTAATTACTTAGGTGATTCTGCTGCCCTTATGTTAACTATTCCCTAGGCAGGACTTGTCTGCCACACCCCCAAACCTATGGGGAACAGTGTCCTCACTGGTTCAAAGGTGGTGGACAATTATTAGGGGAAGACAGCAGAAACAACAATAATCTGGACAGTTACAGCAAGCACATCAGAAATTTGGATAGAAAATAAAAGGAAAAAAGGGGAAAGGGAGTAGGGGGAGGGGTTGTAAGTTTTTCTGAAATAGGGGAGAACAAAAACAGACTGGTTAGGCACAGCTTATAACAGAAAAAAATTGCAATAGAATAAAAAGCAGAAAATAAGAAAGAGACAATTGACAGAATTGGGCTTGTAAACTGGTAGGGGCTGGCTGATTCTCCTACTTCCCTCATTCTTCTTAACATGGCCTGACTTGTGGTCCAGGCTTTCTTGCCAAAGTTGTGAGGAGTGAGTACCTCAAAGGGCTCTTCCCTATCAATGTCAAACTTGGCTCTTAAGAGGGCTGTAATGAGTCTTCCAAAGGGGAGGCCAGCAATCTTCTGTTCCTTTTTTACCTTGGCACTCACATCAGCCATTGCTTTCAGGATCAGCATGGGGGCATTGAAGAATTGCCCCTTAGAGAAGTGAAAGAGGGCTTCTAAGATGGGGGTTCGCCTCTCTTGGGTGTGCCCAGTAACATAAAAACTCTCTCGGAGTATGGAATCCATCAGTAGATATTGCAGGGGCAGATCTCTTCTCACTATTGATTGCCCAGAACCCACCATGCCCTGTGTCAAATGGGCAGCCATATCTCTGAAAGAGGCAACTTCAGGAGCAGTCAAGGGTCCATCAGGATTGAATTGAAAAGGTATCCCTAGGGCATGTCCAATGTCCTCAGCAGTCACAGTTGTCTATAAAAATAACTAGGGTTGGCACATCAGCATGTTCCTCTGTGACCAGGGTGAGGTTCTGATACCACAGCTTTGTCATCCTTGGGTAAATTTTCTCAGGTAATGGAGTGAGGATGGTGCTGAGGGAAGCCTCCCTGAGATATCTTAAAGATAGCACGCAATCAGGTTTGGAGGAGAAAAAAGTTTCATCCACCAATAGCTCAGGTATGAGCTTCTGGGCATCAATGAATGGGTTAGGCAAAACCAAAGGAATGGGTAATGGGGACAGCTCAGACTCTGGGCTCGAGGCAGCAGGGGTGGGCTCCTCATGGCGTATTTTTTTTTTTTTTTTTTCAACCCTATCTGCTTTGTCCATTGAAAGTTTTCTCTTTGCAGACTTCTTGGCTTTGCCTTTGGCTTTTGGGGGTGTTTTGGCTGTCTTCTTGGCTGAAGATTTAGGGAACATGGCAGCAAGAGATTTCTCGGTTTTTCCCATATTTAAAATGGCCTCAAATGTAGCTTAAGTACCAGCAATCACAGAAAGAATAAGAGTAGAAGCAGTTACCGCGATCTGAGGGTTTCCTCTGTGTGAGTTTCTTTGCTCTGAAAAGATCGCGCAGCTGTGATCTACACCTTTGATTTCTGACAAGAGAAAAGGCGCAGAGGATTAGAATAGATGGTGGAGTCTTTACCTTGCAGAAATGTTTGTAAAGACTCCTCCACCAGCTCATCAATGATGTCAACATGGAAACATTCCTCAGCAGAGAATTGAGGTTGAGTAACAGCATTATACACATTCAATTTAACTTTCATATTTCCAAAAGACACCTCCATGATGCCAGACCTGCATTGAATGCATGCATTAGCTGTAGCCAGGAATGGTCTTCCCATAATGACAGGGATGGCAGTGGTACTTTTGGTTGGTTCCATGTCCAACACCAAAAAGTCAGCAGGGTAGAAAAACTTGTCTACTCCTACCAAAACATCTTCAATCAACCCCATAGGTTTCCTTTCAGATCTGTCAGCTAGCTGTAACACCACTTGAGTGGGTTTCAATTCTCCCAAACCTAGCTTCTCATAGACAGAATAGGGAAGCAGGTTGACACTAGCACCCAGATCTAGCAAGGCTTTCTCAATGGTGTGCTCCCCAATGATGCAAGGGATTGTGGGGATTCCAGGGTCTTGCATCTTAGGTGGTGTTGCAATTGATAGCACTTGGTTGATTTTCTCCACAGCAAAGGCCTTCTTGGATAAATGTATCCTAGATTGCCTTTTGTGGGTGCACACCTCTTTGAGAAATTTTGCATAAGCAGGGACCTGTTTGATTGCATCAAGCAGAGGTAGATTAATTTTAACTTGCTTGAATGTCTCCATCATTTCCTCAATTTTTGTGTTTCCTTTGTCAAAAAAAAATGACTTCATTGCATGGGGAAATGGGAGGTGAGGAACAAATTTCTCCTCCTCATCTTTTTCAACAATTTTGTTATTTTTTTGTTTTTCATTTTTTTGAATTTTCTGATGTAAATCAACAGCCATATTGCTATCCAGCTGTTTTTTTACTTGTTTTGGATCAGCCCGGGCTCAACAAGAGCCCTTATTTACTACTGCTGAAAATAATGAGAAACAACTCAGAGATTTTCTATTTGTGTTTTCAGCTTCTTTTATTTTGTATTTGGTTTTGTAAAAAAAAATCAGCATGCCTAAAAGACAGCAGAAATTATAATCAAAACAAACATTAAACACAGCAGAACTGCTGGTTCTCAAGAATTTAAAAAGTAGAAAATGAATGCAAAGGAGAAGGGGATGCAAACTCAAGCAGATCTGCTCCAGCTTTGGTCCAGATGCTCCTTGTTGGACGCCTGCTCCAGATCTGCAAAAATCGAAAAAGTGCAGCAGTACCTTATCCAAGTAGATTGAAAAAAATAAAAGCAGAAAACTCAAGCTCCTGCCCAAATTTGACAAAAAGACAAAAAAATGGCAGCAACATTTATTCAAATAACTAGAAGGCAAAGAATAAAAACTCAGAAAAATAAAAAAAAATTCTGTTGCAGTAAAACAGGTTTTCTATACAAAACTGCAGTAGACATTTAATCAACCCCTTGGAATGCAAAGTGCAAGTTTAAAGCAAAAAATTAAAATGAAAATCAAATCTACAAAATTGAAAAACTTAGGTCTATCTATTTTAGAACAAACTTCCCAACAGCGCCAAAAACTTGTTGTCGCTCCAAGTGTGCCATAATTGTGTGCATTATGAATCAAAAATTAAAGAATTAAAGAATGCTAAATTATATGGATGTTAACTTATGAAAGGGATATCAGCACATTGGGGCTAACACTGGCCTGCAAGATCAGGGCCAGTTGTAGCAAGTTTTAAAAGTAAGTATTTCAAGATCGTCCACAGAGAAGTTTGTCTAAAATGAGAGATAAACCTCCAGATCTGTGCTACCAGATCTGGCTCTATAATTATCTAAAATAAAGAATAGATAAAAGAGAGTGTTGGGTTTTGTCACGTTTAACTAAAAGCAAATAAAGAAAAGAACTAACTACGTGATCCAGATCCGAGTTGTGGAGGTGTTTAAAATAAGACAAATGCAGAAATAATAGCTTCATGTATTTTAGCCTTTGAATTTTAATGGAGAATCTGTAGTTCAACAGAGCAGATTCAATCTTCATCTGGCTACCAGCACAGATGTAAGAGAAATAAATCCGAATTAAGGAATAGGTTTAGACTTATGGCTGTGATTTGTCACAGATCATCAGCTAGCTGTGGCCTATTCTTTATTTCAGAACATGAACATCACTGTAAATGCTGCTTGAATTAGGTTACCAACGCTAATTCGCACAGGGATGATGAATTAAGGGAAGTTGGATGCGGATGAGTGAATCTAAAGAAGTCTAATGCACTAAGGTGAACATTCAGAACCCTCGACATGACTCCAATGGAGAAGACACAAATTACAGCAACCTTTTAAAATCCAACGTTACAATTACAGAGCACGGCTTCTTAGAGAGCCCTCAGACTTACGATTCTGAGCTTCTCGAGAGCCCTCAGATTCTGATCTTGAATCCGAACTTGGAAGTACAAATCACTCACACTGGCTCTCACAGGTAAACTACAAGACGGGATTACAGGCGGTTGAGATAAGCTATCTGACCGAAATGGGGCGAACAGAGATGAAAACTCTAAAATCTGGATACCCAAATTGGGCAAATGGTTCGTCTATTTATAGTTTTCCTTAAGCCAGCTCAGATGTGTATCAACCAATCAGAATTGGATAGATCTGTATCAACCAATAGGAGTCGAGCACCAGGATCCAGATCTGTTCTGGCCAATCAGAAATGCTTGATCTGGTTCAGCCAATCAGGAAACAGAGGCATCAATTCTGTTATGTAATTCAAAAATCTGTTTGAGCTTCTAGAAGTTCCCGCCAAGTAATTTCATCTTTGGGTGTTCACATGGGGTGGAATATGCCTTTGGTTCGTGCTCAGAATCTTCTGGAATGTCCTTGGGTTTTAAAACGCATTGGGGCGTGTGCAAAGTTTCCTGAAATACCCTTCGGACGAGCTGCAAATCCCCAGAATGCCATTTCGCATAGTTTAAGGGCTTTTTCGCAAAGTAGTTTGGCTCCAGAATCTCTCTTCGCAAAGCATTTTGGCTCCTCGCAAAGCATTTTGGCTTCAGGAGATCTTTTCGCAAAGGACTTTGGCTTCAGGAGATCTTTTCGCAAAGGACTTCTCTTCTTTTCGCAAAGCATTTTGGCTTCAGGAGGTCTTTTCGCAAAGGACTTCTCTTCTTTTCGCAAAGTTCAAAGTTCTTTGCGAATAGTAGATGTTCTTTGCGAATTGGACTTTTAGCTTCCATTCTTCTTTGCGAATGGATCCTTCTTCTTCTTCAGGTCTTTTCTTGCTCTTTTAGGACCTTTTTAGCCATTGCTGAGGCTATTTCTTCACTCCCTCTTTGAGTTTGACATGCGTTGTCAGCTTTTTGATCATTTTAGGATGGTTTTCGGATTTGGACCTGTCTTTTTGGTTAGCTGCAATATGAACACTAAAGCACTTATTTAGTCCTCTCAAGGGTCTTTCAAGGCTCATGTTTAGGGGTAAAAAATGGTATTTTTCACTACTTATCACACCCCCAAACCTAAGCTTTGCTAGTCCCTGAGCAAAGAAACGTAAAAGCAAAATAAAGAGCCACTTTTGTAGGAAGCACAGGTGCATTTAGCATATGCAACAAGCCTTTTAAACCCCTAGGTGATCCCTAGAGGAGGAGTGAAGTCTCCTGAGGGTTTTCAGTGAAGGTACCCACAAACTTCTCCATGAAACAGTTAACATCAGTGCAATATTATCAAATGAGCAATCAAGGAGCAGGGTTAGTTACTCTTGAATCAATGATGAAACAGAAAATTTGATTATTGTTTGCACAGGAATTTAAACATTTATAAACCTCATGAATGTTTCAATATTTCCAATCTGTGAACAGTCATAGAAAATCATACAAATGTGCCAGCAGTAAGCTCATCCTATGGATAAAAATTAGGTTATAAGTCATACTTAAGGTGCTCAAGTTCCAACCCAAATACTCACCAGGGTATACTCTCATCAGTGTTTTTGTTGAGGGTTCATTTTCACTCAAGCTCAAGAGCAGTTACATCTCCCAACTGGATCTGTAAGCATGAGCATAGGCATGATTCTTAGGCAATGGCATCATTGACATCTCCTCACCATAGATTGGGTCACTTCTCATCTCCACATGACAGCTCACTCAACTTTGGATCACAAGGGCTTTTAATCTAGGTTTGTTTGTATGGCTTATGGAGTGAAGTTTCAAGGAAAGGCAATTTGAACAGAGGTTTGAATTTGAGAACTCAGGAAGTGCAGGAGATGGTTCATGACTCCACCCTTTTGAGTTTAGCTTCTTTCTTCTTCTTTTCGAGATTCTCACATTCACAGTGATCAGTTCTTTCTTTGATCTTGCATTTTTCAACATAAGGTCCCTTTTTTGCCTTTTTGCTTGCAACTTTTTCACATTGTTTGTCTCTTCTTTTCTCAGTCACCATATTGCCTGTTTTTGAGGTATTTTCTCTTCATTTTCTTGATGTTGCCCAGAAATGGTCCATCTTCAGTTCTTTCTCCTTTACCTCCTGAATTCTCAGAGTGAGGGAAGGCTGAATTGGTTCCATAGGTTCAGGTGCAAGTACTTTTGAGTATTTTTTGATGAAGAATTGTAGGATTTACAGCTCAAATGGGGTACAAACAGGGGCAGATTTTTCTTGGTTGGTTCTGTTAGGTTCAAGCTGTCCAAAGAAGGCCTTGATCTTTTCCTCAGTTTCATGAGTGCTGTTACTTGTTTTAATTTGGAGTTTCCTAACTTCTAGTGGATCTAATGCCTCAGCCAATCCTTTGAATCAGAAAAAATTGCCTCAGTCACTCTTCAACAGAGATGGAAAATATATGGGCTCAATTCTCACTGGTTATGGTTTTTCCTTGAGCTTTTAAGTATATCTTTACCTTTTTCTCTTCCTTTTGACTTACTACGTGCTGATACCAGTATGTTTTTATGGTGTAATCATCATGGAAATGTAGAATATCGCAAGGTTTAGAATGTCTAAATTTGGCAAAGGAATTTTAAATTTTCTAGTTGTCATGATTCTTAAGTAAATTAATACATTTCCTAATTACTTAGGTGATTCTGCCCTTATGTTAACTATTCCCTAGGCAGGACTTGTCTGCCACACCCCCAAACCTATGGGGAACAGTGTCCTCACTGGTTCAAAGGTGGTGGACAATTATTAGGGGAAGACAGCAGAAACAACAATAATCTGGACAGTTACAGCAAGCTCAGAAATTTGGATAGAAAATAAAAGGAAAAAAGGGAAAGGGAGTAGGGGGAGGGGTTGTAAGTTTTTCTGAAATAGGGGAGAACAAAAACAGACTGGTTAGGCACAGCTTATAACAGAAAAAAATTGCAATAGAATAAAAAGCAGAAAATAAGAAAGAGACAATTGACAGAATTGGGCTTGTAAACTGGTAGGGGCTGGCTGATTCTCCTACTTCCCTCATTCTTCTTAACATGGCCTGACTTGTGGTCCAGGCTTTCTTGCCAAAGTTGTGAGGAGTGAGTACCTCAAAGGGCTCTTCCCTATCAATGTCAAACTTGGCTCTTAAGAGGGCTGTAATGAGTCTTCCAAAGGGGAGGCCAGCAATCTTCTGTTCCTTTTTTACCTTGGCACTCACATCAGCCATTGCTTTCAGGATCAGCATGGGGGCATTGAAGAATTGCCCCTTAGAGAAGTGAAAGAGGGCTTCTAAGATGGGGGTTCGCCTCTCTTGGGTGTGCCGAGTAACATAAAAACTCTCTCGGAGTATGGAATCCATCAGTAGATATTGCGGGGGCAGATCTCTTCTCACTATTGATTGCCCAGAACCCACCATGCCCTGTGTCAAATGGGCAGCCATATCTCTGAAAGAGGCAACTTCAGGAGCAGTCAAGGGTCCATCAGGATTGAATTGAAAAGGTATCCCTAGGGCATGTCCAATGTCCTCAGCAGTCACAGTTAAGTCACAGTTGTCTATAAAAATAACTAGGGTTGGCACATCAGCATGTTCCTCTGTGACCAGGGTGAGGTTCTGATACCACAGCTTTGTCATCCTTGGGTAAATTTTCTCAGGTAATGGAGTGAGGATGGTGCTGAGGGAAGCCTCCCTGAGATATCTTAAAGATAGCATGCAATCAGGTTTGGAGGAGAAAAAAGTTTCATCCACCAATAGCTCAGGTATGAGCTTCTGGGCATCAATGAATGGGTTAGGCAAAACCAAAGGAATGGGTAATGGGGACAGCTCAGACTCTGGGCTCGAGGCAGCAGGGGTGGGCTCCTCATGGCGTATTTTTTTTTCTTTTTCAACCCTATCTGCTTTGTCCATTGAAAGTTTTCTCTTTGCAGACTTCTTGGCTTTGCCTTTGGCTTTTGGGGGTGTTTTGGCTGTCTTCTTGGCTGAAGATTTAGGGAACATGGCAGCAAGAGATTTCTCGGTTTTTCCCATATTTAAAATGGCCTCAAATGTAGCTTAAGTACCAGCAATCACAGAAAGAATAAGAGTAGAAGCAGTTACCGCGATCTGAGGGTTTCCTCTGTGTGAGTTTCTTTGCTCTGAAAAGATCGCAGCTGTGATCTACACCTTTGATTTCTGACAAGAGAAAAGGCGCAGAGGATTAGAATAGATGGTGGAGTCTTTACCTTGCAGAAATGTTTGTAAAGACTCCTCCACCAGCTCATCAATGATGTCAACATGGAAACATTCCTCAGCAGAGAATTGAGGTTGAGTAACAGCATTATACACATTCAATTTAACTTTCATATTTCCAAAAGACACCTCCATGATGCCAGACCTGCATTGAATGCATGCATTAGCTGTAGCCAGGAATGGTCTTCCCATAATGACAGGGATGGCAGTGGTACTTTTGGTTGGTTCCATGTCCAACACCAAAAAGTCAGCAGGGTAGAAAAACTTGTCTACTCCTACCAAAACATCTTCAATCAACCCCATAGGTTTCCTTTCAGATCTGTCAGCTAGCTGTAACACCACTTGAGTGGGTTTCAATTCTCCCAAACCTAGCTTCTCATAAACAGAGCAGGTTGACACTAGCACCCAGATCTAGCAAGGCTTTCTCAATGGTGTGCTCCCCAATGATGCAGGGGATTGTGGGGATTCCAGGGTCTTGCATCTTAGGTGGTGTTGCAATTGATAGCACTTGGTTGATTCTCTCCACAGCAAAGGCCTTCTTGGATAAATGTATCCTAGATTGCCTTTTGTGGGTGCACACCTCTTTGAGAAATTTTGCATAAGCAGGGACCTGTTTGATTGCATCAAGCAGAGGTAGATTAATTTTAACTTGCTTGAATGTCTCCATCATTTCCTCAATTTTGTGTTTCCTTTGTCAAAAGGAGAAACTGACTTCATTGCATGGGGAAATGGGAGGTGAGGAACAAATTTCTCCTCCTCTTTTTCAACAATTTTGTTATTTTCTATTTTTTCATTTTTTTGAATTTTCTGATGTAAATCAACAGCCATATTGCTATCCAGCTGCCTTTTTACTTGTTTTGGTTCAGCCCGGGCTCAACAAGAGCCCTTATTTACTACTGCTGAAAATAATGAGAAACAACTCAGAGATTTTCTATTTGTGTTTTCAGCTTCTTTTATTTTGTATTTGGTTATGTAAAAAAAAATCAGCATGCCTAAAAGACAGCAGAAATTATAATCAAAACAAACATTAAACACAGCAGAACTGCTGGTTCTCAAGAATTTAAAAATAGAAAATGAATGCAAAGGAGAAGGGGATGCAAACTCAAGCAGATCTGCTCCAGCTTTGGTCCAGATGCTCCTTGTTGGACGGCTGCTCCAGATCTGCAAACATCCAAAAACTGCAGCAGTACCTTATTCAAGTATTGACAAAAATAAAAAGAAAAACTCAGGCTACTGCCCAAATTTGACAAAAAGACATTATTCAAATAACTAGAAGGCAAAGAATAAAAACTCAGAAAAATAAAAAAAATAAAAATTCTGCTGCAGTAAAACAGGTTTTCTATACAAAACTGCTGTAGACATTTAATCAAGCACTTGGAATGCAAAGTGCAGGTTTAAAGAAAAAATTAAAAAATCAAATCTACAAAATAGAAAAAAAACTTAGGTCTACCAATTTTAGAACAAACTTCGACAGCGGCAAAAACTTGTTGTCGCTCCAAGTGTGCCAAAAATGTGTGCAAAAAATTAAAGAATTAAAGAATGCTAAATTATATGGATGTTAACTTATGAAAGGGATATCAGCACATTGGGGCTAACACTGGCCTGCAAGATCAGGGCCAATTGTAGCAAGTTTTAAAAGTAAGTATTTCAAGATCGTCCACAGAGAAGTTTGTCTAAAATGAGAGATAAACCTCCAGATCTGTGCTACCAGATCTGGCTCTATAATTATCTAAAATAAAGAATAGATAAAAGAGAGTGTTGGATTGTGTCACATTTAACTATAAGCAAATAAAGAAAAGAACTATCTACATGATCCAGATCCGAGTTGGGGAGGTGTTTAAAATAAGACAAATGCAGAAATAATAGCTTCATGTACTTTAGCCTCTGAATTTTAATGGAGAATCTGTATTTCCACAGAGCAGATTCAATCTTCATCTGGCTACCAGCACAGATGTAAGAGAAATAAATCCGAATTAAGGAATAGGTTTAGACTTATGGCTGTGATTTGTCACAGATCATCAGCTAGCTGTGGCCTATTCTTTAGTTCAGAACATGAACATCACTGTAAATGCTGCTTGAATTAGGTTACCAACGCTAATTCGCACAGGGATGATGAATTAAGGGAAGTTGGATGCGGATGAGTGAATCTAAAGAAGTCTAATGCACTAAGGTGAACATTCAGAACCCTCGACATGACTCCAATGGAGAAGACACAAATTACAGCAACCTTTTAAAATCCAACGTTACAATTACAGAGCACGGCTTCTTAGAGAGCCCTCAGACTTACAGTCTGAGCTTCTCAGAGAGCCCTCAGATTCTGATCTTGAATCCGAACTTGGAAGTACAAATCACTCACAATGGCTCTCAAAGGTAAACTACAAGAAGGGATTACAGGGGGATCAGATGAGCTTTCTGACCGGAATGAGGGAAACAGAGATGAAAACTCTAAAATCTGGATACCCAAATTGGGCAAATGGTTCGTCTATTTATAGTTTTCCCTAAGCCAGCTCAGATGTGTATCAACCAATCAGAATTGGATAGATCTGTATCAACCAATAGGAGTCGAGCACCAGGATCCAGATCTGTTCTGGCCAATCAGAAATGCTTGATCTGGTTCAGCCAATCAGGAAACAGAGGCATCAATTCTGTTATGTAATTCAAAAATCTGTTTGAGCTTCTAGAAGTTCCCGCCAAGTAATTTCATCTTTGGGTGTTCACATGGGGTGGAATATGCCTTTGGTTCGTGCTCAGAATCTTCCGGAATGTCCTTGGGTTTTAAAACGCATTGGGGCGCGTGCAAAGTTTCCTGAAATACCCTTCAAAGTGGCTGTAAATCCCCAGTATGCCATTTCGCAGGGTTTAAGGGTCTTTTCGTAAAGTAATTTGGCTCCAGAAGCTCTCTTCGCAAAGCATTTTGGCTTCAGGAGATCTTTTCGCAAAGGACTTTGGCTTCAGGAGATCTTTTCGCAAAGGACTTCTCTTCTTTTCGCAGAGCATTTTGGCTTCAGGAGGTCTTTTCGCAAAGGACTTCTCTTCTTTTCGCAAAGTTCAAAGTTCTTTGCGAATAGTAGATGTCCTTTGCGAATTGAACTTTTAGCTTCCATTCTTCTTTGCGAATGGATCCTTCTTCTTCTTCAGGTCTTTTCTTGCTCTTTTAGGACCTTTTTAGCCATTGCTGAGGCTATTTCTTCACTCCCTCTTTGGGTTTGACATGCGTTGTCAGATTTTTGATCATTTTAGGATGGTTTTCGGATTTGGACCTGTCTTTTTGGTTAGCTGCAATATGAACACTAAAGCACTTATTTAGTCCTCTCAAGGGTCTTTCAAGGCTCATGTTTAGGGGTAAAAAATGGTATTTTCACTACTTATCACACCCCCAAACCTAAGCTTTGCTAGTCCCTGAGCAAAGAAACATAAAAAGCAAAGTAAAGAGCCACTTTTGTAGGAAGCACAGGTGCATTTAGCATATGCAACAAGCCTTTTAAACCCCTAGGTGATCCCTAGAGGAGGAGTGAAGTCTCCTGAGGGTTTTCAGTGAAGGTACCCACAAACTTCTCCATGAAACAGTTAACATCAGTGCAATATTATCAAATGAGCAATCAAGGAGCAGGGTTAGTTACTCTTGAATCAATGATGAAACAGAAAATTTGATTATTGTTTGCACAGGAATTTAAACATTTATAAACCTCATGAATGTTTCAATATTTCCAATCTGTGAACAGTCATAGAAAATCATACAAATGTGCCAGCAGTAAGCTCATCCTATGGATAAAAATTAGGTTATAAGTCATACTTAAGGTGCTCAAGTTCCAACCCAAATACTCACCAGGGTATACTCTCATCAGTGTTTTTGTTGAGGGGTTCATTTTCACTCAAGCTCAAGAGCAGTTACATCTCCCAACTGGATCTGTAAGCATGAGCATAGGCATGATTCTTAGGCAATGGCATCATTGACATCTCCTCACCATAGATTGGGTCACTTCTCATCTCCACATGACAGCTCACTCAACTTTGGATCACAAGGGCTTTTAATCTAGGTTTGTTTGTATGGCTTATGGAGTGAAGTTTCAAGGAAAGGCAATTTGAACAGAGGTTTGAATTTGAGAACTCAGGAAGTGCAGGAGATGGTTCATGACTCCACCTTTTGAGTTTAGCTTCTTTCTTCTTCTTTTCGAGATTCTCACATTCACAGTGATCAGTTCTTTCTTTGATCTTGCATTTTTCAACATAAGGTCCCTTTTTTGCCTTTTTGCTTGCAACTTTTTCACATTGTTTGTCTCTTCTTTTCTCAGTCACCATATTGCCTGTTTTTGAGGTATTTTCTCTTCATTTTCTTGATGTTGCCCAGAAATGGTCCATCTTCAGTTCTTTCTCCTTTACCTCCTGAATTCTCAGAGTGAGGGAAGGCTGAATTGGTTTCATAGGTTCAGGTGCTAGTACTTTTCCGGATTTTTGATGAAGAATTGTAGCATTTACAGCTCAAATCGGCTACAACCAGTGGCAGATTTTTCTTGGTTGGTTCTGTTAGGTTCAAGCTGTCTAAAGAAGGCCTTGATCTTTTCCTCAGTTTCATGAGTGCTGTTACTTGTTTTAATTTGGAGTTTCCTAACTTCTAGTGGATCTAATGCCTCAGCCAATCCTTTGAATCAAAAAAAATTGCCTCAGTCACTCTTCAACAGAGATGGAAAATATATGGGCTCAATTCTCACTGGTTATGGTTTTTCCTTGAGCTTTTAAGTATATCTTTACCTTTTTCTCTTCCTTTTGACTTACTACGTGTTGATACCAGTATGTTTTTATGGTGTAATCATCATGGAAATGTAGAATATCGCAAGGTTTAGAATGTCTAAATTTGGCAAAGGAATTTTAAATTTTCTAGTTGTCATGATTCTTAAGTAAATTAATACATTTCCTAATTACTTAGGTGATTCTGCTGCCTTCTGTTAACTATTCCTAGGCAGGACTTGTCTGCCACACCCCCAAACCTAAGGGGAACAGTGTCCTCACTGGTGGTGGACAATTATTAGGGAAGACAGCAGAAACAACAATAATCTGGACAGTTACAGCAAGCATCAGAAATTTGGATAGAAAATAAAAGGAAAAAAGAGCGGAGGGAGTAGGGGGAGGGATTGGAAGTTTTTCTGAAATAGGGAAGAACAAAACCAGACTGGTTAGGCACAGCATATAACAGAAAAAAATTGCAATAGAATAAAAAGCAGAAAGTAAGAAAGAGAGACAATTGACAGAATTGGGCTTGTAAACTGGTAGGGGCTGGCTGATTCTCCTACTTCCCTCATTCTTCTTAACATGGCCTGACTTGTGGTCCAGGCTTTCTTGCCAAAGTTGTGAGGAGTGAGTACCTCAAAGGGCTCTTCCCTATCAATGTCAAACTTGGCTCTTAAGAGGGCTGTAATGAGTCTTCCAAAGGGGAGGCCAGCAATCTTCTGTTCCTTTTTTACCTTGGCACTCACATCAGCCATTGCTTTCAGGATCAGCATGGGGGCATTGAAGAATTGCCCCTTAGAGAAGTGAAAGAGGGCTTCTAAGATGGGGGTTCGCCTCTCTTGGGTGTGCCCAGTAACATAAAAACTCTCTCGGAGTATGGAATCCATCAGTAGATATTGCGGGGGCAGATCTCTTCTCACTATTGATTGCCCAGAACCCACCATGCCCTGTGTCAAATGGGCAGCCATATCTCTGAAAGAGGCAACTTCAGGAGCAGTCAAGGGTCCATCAGGATTGAATTGAAAAGGTATCCCTAGGGCATGTCCAATGTCCTCAGCAGTCACAGTTAAGTCACAGTTGTCTATAAAAATAACTAGGGTTGGCACATCAGCATGTTCCTCTGTGACCAGGGTGAGGTTCTGATACCACAGCTTTGTCATCCTTGGGTAAATTTTCTCAGGTAATGGAGTGAGGATGGTGCTGAGGGAAGCCTCCCTGAGATATCTTAAAGATAGCACGCAATCAGGTTTGGAGGAGAAAAAAGTTTCATCCACCAATAGCTCAGGTATGAGCTTCTGGGCATCAATGAATGGGTTAGGCAAAACCAAAGGAATGGGTAATGGGGACAGCTCAGACTCTGGGCTCGAGGCAGCAGGGGTGGGCTCCTCATGGCGTATTTTTTTTTTTCTTTTTCAACCCTATCTGCTTTGTCCATTGAAAGTTTTCTCTTTGCAGACTTCTTGGCTTTGCCTTTGGCTTTTGGGGGTGTTTTGGCTGTCTTCTTGGCTGAAGATTTAGGGAACATGGCAGCAAGAGATTTCTCGGTTTTTCCCATATTTAAAATGGCCTCAAATGTAGCTTAAGTACCAGCAATCACAGAAAGAATAAGAGTAGAAGCAGTTACCGCGATCTGAGGGTTTCCTCTGTGTGAGTTTCTTTGCTCTGAAAAGATCGCGCAGCTGTGATCAACACCTTTGATTTCTGACAAGAGAAAAGGCGCAGAGGATTAGAATAGATGGTGGAGTCTTTACCTTGCAGAAATGTTTGTAAAGACTCCTCCACCAGCTCATCAATGATGTCAACATGGAAACATTCCTCAGCAGAGAATTGAGGTTGAGTAACAGCATTATACACATTCAATTTAACTTTCATATTTCCAAAAGACACCTCCATGATGCCAGACCTGCATTGAATGCATGCATTAGCTGTAGCCAGGAATGGTCTTCCCAGAATGACAGGGATGGCAGTGGTACTTTTGGTTGGTTCCATGTCCAACACCAAAAAGTCAGCAGGGTAGAAAAACTTGTCTACTCCTACCAAAACATCTTCAATCAACCCCATAGGTTTCCTTTCAGATCTGTCAGCTAGCTGTAACACCACTTGAGTGGGTTTCAATTCTCCCAAACCTAGCTTCTCATAAACAGAGCAGGTTGACACTAGCACCCAGATCTAGCAAGGCTTTCTCAATGGTGTGCTCCCCAATGATGCAGGGGATTGTGGGGATTCCAGGGTCTTGCATCTTAGGTGGTGTTGCAATTGATAGCACTTGGTTGATTTTCTCCACAGCAAAGGCCTTCTTGGATAAATGTATCCTAGATTGCCTTTTGTGGGTGCACACCTCTTTGAGAAATTTTGCATAAGCAGGGACCTGTTTGATTGCATCAAGCAGAGGTAGATTAATTTTAACTTGCTTGAATGTCTCCATCATTTCCTCAATTTTTGTGTTTCCTTTGTCAAAAGGAGAAACTGACTTCATTGCATGGGGAAATGGGAGGTGAGGAACAAATTTCTCCTCATCTTTTTCAACAATTTTGTTATTTTTCTGTTTTTCATTTTTTTGAATTTTCTGATGTAAATCAACAGCCATATTGCTATCCAGCTGTTTTTTTACTTGTTTTGGATCAGCCCGGGCTCAACAAGAGCCCTTATTTACTACTGCTGAAAATAATGAGAAACAACTCAGAGATTTTCTATTTGTGTTTTCAGCTTCTTTTATTTTGTATTTGGTTTTGTAAAAAAAAAAAATCAGCATGCCTAAAAGACAGCAGAAATTATAATCAAAACAAACATTAAACACAGCAGAACTGCTGGTTCTCAAGAATTTAAAAATAGAAAATGAATGCAAAGGAGAAGGGGATGCAAACTCAAGCAGATCTGCTCCAGCTTTGGTCCAGATGCTCCTTGTTGGACGGCTGCTCCAGATCTGCAAACATCCAAAAACTGCAGCAGTACCTTATTCAAGTATTGACAAAAAATAAAAAGAAAAACTCAGGCTACTGCCCAAATTTGACAAAAAGACAAAAGAGTGGCAGCAGCATTTATTCAAATAACTAGAAGGCAAAGAATAAAAACTCAGAAAAAAAAAAAAAAAAAAATTCTGCTGCAGTAAAACAGGTTTTCTATACAAAACTGCTGTAGACATTTAATCAAGCACTTGGAATGCAAAGTGCAGGTTTAAAGAAAAAATTAAAATAAAAATCAAATCTACAAAATAAAAAAACTTAGGTCTACCTATTTTAGAACAAACTTCCCCGGCAACGGCGCCAAAAACTTGTTGTCGCTCCAAGTGTGCCAAAAATGTGTGCAAAAAATTAAAGAATTAAAGAATGCTAAATTATATGGATGTTAACTTATGAAAGGGATATCAGCACATTGGGGCTAACACTGGCCTGCAAGATCAGGGCCAATTGTAGCAAGTTTTAAAAGTAAGTATTTCAAGATCGTCCACAGAGAAGTTTGTCTAAAATGAGAGATAAACCTCCAGATCTGTGCTACCAGATCTGGCTCTATAATTATCTAAAATAAAGAATAGATAAAAGAGAGTGTTGGGTTTTGTCACGTTTAACTAAAAGCAAATAAAGAAAAGAACTAACTACGTGATCCAGATCCGAGTTGTGGAGGTGTTTAAAATAAGACAAATGCAGAAATAATAGCTTCATGTATTTTAGCCTTTGAATTTTAATGGAGAATCTGTAGTTCAACAGAGCAGATTCAATCTTCATCTGGCTACCAGCACAGATGTAAGAGAAATAAATCCGAATTAAGGAATAGGTTTAGACTTATGGCTGTGATTTGTCACAGATCATCAGCTAGCTGTGGCCTATTCTTTATTTCAGAACATGAACATCACTGTAAATGCTGCTTGAATTAGGTTACCAATTACGCAGGGATGATGAATTAAGGGAAGTTGGATGCGGATGAGTGAATCTAAAGAAGTCTAATGCACTAAGGTGAACATTCAGAACCCTCGACATGACTCCAATGGAGAAGACACAAATTACAGCAACCTTTTAAAATCCAACGTTACAATTACAGAGCACGGCTTCTTAGAGAGCCCTCAGACTTACAGTCTGAGGTTCTCAGAGAGCCCTCAGATTTACAGTCTTGAATCCGAACTTGGAAGTACAAATCACTCGCAATGGCTCTCAAAGGTAAAATACAAGAAGGGATTACAGGGGAATCAGATGAGCTTTCTGACCGGAATGGGGGAAACAGAGATGAAAACTCTAAAATCTGGATACCCAAATTGGGCAAATGGTTCGTCTATTTATAGTTTTCCCTAAGCCAGCTCAGATGTGTATCAACCAATCAGAATTGGATAGATCTGTATCAACCAATAGGAGTCGAGCACCAGGATCCAGATCTGTTCTGGCCAATCAGAAATGCTTGATCTGGTTCAGCCAATCAGGAAACAGAGGCATCAATTCTGTTATGTAATTCAAAAATCTGTTTGAGCTTCTAGAAGTTCCCGCCAAGTAATTTCATCTTTGGGTGTTCACATGGGGTGGAATATGCCTTTGGTTCGTGCTCAGAATCTTCCGGAATGTCCTTGGGTTTTAAAACGCATTGGGGCGCGTGCAAAGTTTCCTGAAATACCCTTCGGACGAGCTGCAAATCCCCAGAATGCCATTTCGCATAGTTTAAGGGCTTTTTCGCAAAGTAGTTTGGCTCCAGAATCTCTCTTCGCAAAGCATTTTGGCTTCAGGAGATCTTTTCGCAAAGGACTTTGGCTTCAGGAGATCTTTTCGCAAAGGACTTCTCTTCTTTTCGCAAAGCATTTTGGCTTCAGGAGGTCTTTTCGCAAAGGACTTCTCTTCTTTTCGCAAAGTTCAAAGTTCTTTGCGAATAGTAGATGTTCTTTGCGAATTGAACTTTTAGCTTCCATTCTTCTTTGCGAATGGATCCTTCTTCTTCTTCAGGTCTTTTCTTGCTCTTTTAGGACCTTTTTAGCCATTGCTGAGGCTATTTCTTCACTCCCTCTTTGAGTTTGACATGCGTTGTCAGCTTTTTGATCATTTTAGGATGGTTTTCGGATTTGGACCTGTCTTTTTGGTTAGCTGCAATATGAACACTAAAGCACTTATTTAGTCCTCTCAAGGGTCTTTCAAGGCTCATGTTTAGGGGTAAAAAATGGTATTTTTCACTACTTATCACACCCCCAAACCTAAGCTTTGCTAGTCCCTGAGCAAAGAAACATAAAAGCAAAATAAAGAGCCACTTTTGTAGGAAGCACAGGTGCATTTAGCATATGCAACAAGCCTTTTAAACCCCTAGGTGATCCCTAGAGGAGGAGTGAAGTCTCCTGAGGGTTTTCAGTGAAGGTACCCACAAACTTCTCCATGAAACAGTTAACATCAGTGCAATATTATCAAATGAGCAATCAAGGAGCAGGGTTAGTTACTCTTGAATCAATGATGAAACAGAAAATTTGATTATTGTTTGCACAGGAATTTAAACATTTATAAACCTCATGAATGTTTCAATATTTCCAATCTGTGAACAGTCATAGAAAATCATACAAATGTGCCAGCAGTAAGCTCATCCTATGGATAAAAATTAGGTTATAAGTCATACTTAAGGTGCTCAAGTTCCAACCCAAATACTCACCAGGGTATACTCTCATCAGTGTTTTTGTTGAGGGGTTCATTTTCACTCAAGCTCAAGAGCAGTTACATCTCCCAACTGGATCTGTAAGCATGAGCATAGGCATGATTCTTAGGCAATGGCATCATTGACATCTCCTCACCATAGATTGGGTCACTTCTCATCTCCACATGACAGCTCACTCAACTTTGGATCACAAGGGCTTTTAATCTAGGTTTGTTTGTATGGCTTATGGAGTGAAGTTTCAAGGAAAGGCAATTTGAACAGAGGTTTGAATTTGAGAACTCAGGAAGTGCAGGAGATGGTTCATGACTCCACCTTTTGAGTTTAGCTTCTTTCTTTTCGAGATTCTCACATTCACAGTGATCAGTTCTTTCTTTGATCTTGCATTTTTCAACATAAGGTCCCTTTTTTTGCCTTTTTGCTTGCAACTTTTTCACATTGTTTGTCTCTTCTTTTCTCAGTCACCATATTGCCTGTTTTTGAGGTATTTTCTCTTCATTTTCTTGATGTTGCCCAGAAATGGTCCATCTTCAGTTCTTTCTCCTTTACCTCCTGAATTCTCAGAGTGAGGGAAGGCTGAATTGGTTCCATAGGTTCAGGTGCAAGTACTTTTGAGTATTTTTGATGAAGAATTGTAGGATTTACAGCTCAAATGGGGTACAAACAGGGGCAGATTTTTCTTGGTTGGTTCTGTTAGGTTCAAGCTGTCCAAAGAAGGCCTTGATCTTTTCCTCAGTTTCATGAGTGCTGTTACTTGTTTTAATTTGGAGTTTCCTAACTTCTAGTGGATCTAATGCCTCAGCCAATCCTTTGAATCAGAAAAAATTGCCTCAGTCACTCTTCTTCAACAGAGATGGAAAATATATGGGCTCAATTCTCACTGGTTATGGTTTTTCCTTGAGCTTTTAAGTATATCTTTACCTTTTTCTCTTCCTTTTGACTTACTACGTGCTGATACCAGTATGTTTTTATGGTGTAATCATCATGGAAATGTAGAATATCGCAAGGTTTAGAATGTCTAAATTTGGCAAAGGAATTTTAAATTTTCTAGTTGTCATGATTCTTAAGTAAATTAATACATTTCCTAATTACTTAGGTGATTCTGCTGCCCTTATGTTAACTATTCCCTAGGCAGGACTTGTCTGCCACACCCCCAAACCTATGGGGAACAGTGTCCTCACTGGTTCAAAGGTGGTGGACAATTATTAGGGGAAGACAGCAGAAACAACAATAATCTGGACAGTTACAGCAAGCACATCAGAAATTTGGATAGAAAATAAAAGGAAAAAAGGGGAAAGGGAGTAGGGGGAGGGGTTGTAAGTTTTTCTGAAATAGGGGAGAACAAAAACAGACTGGTTAGGCACAGCTTATAACAGAAAAAAATTGCAATAGAATAAAAAGCAGAAAATAAGAAAGAGACAATTGACAGAATTGGGCTTGTAAACTGGTAGGGGCTGGCTGATTCTCCTACTTCCCTCATTCTTCTTAACATGGCCTGACTTGTGGTCCAGGCTTTCTTGCCAAAGTTGTGAGGAGTGAGTACCTCAAAGGGCTCTTCCCTATCAATGTCAAACTTGGCTCTTAAGAGGGCTGTAATGAGTCTTCCAAAGGGGAGGCCAGCAATCTTCTGTTCCTTTTTTACCTTGGCACTCACATCAGCCATTGCTTTCAGGATCAGCATGGGGGCATTGAAGAATTGCCCCTTAGAGAAGTGAAAGAGGGCTTCTAAGATGGGGGTTCGCCTCTCTTGGGTGTGCCCAGTAACATAAAAACTCTCTCGGAGTATGGAATCCATCAGTAGATATTGCGGGGGCAGATCTCTTCTCACTATTGATTGCCCAGAACCCACCATGCCCTGTGTCAAATGGGCAGCCATATCTCTGAAAGAGGCAACTTCAGGAGCAGTCAAGGGTCCATCAGGATTGAATTGAAAAGGTATCCCTAGGGCATGTCCAATGTCCTCAGCAGTCACAGTTAAGTCACAGTTGTCTATAAAAATAACTAGGGTTGGCACATCAGCATGTTCCTCTGTGACCAGGGTGAGGTTCTGATACCACAGCTTTGTCATCCTTGGGTAAATTTTCTCAGGTAATGGAGTGAGGATGGTGCTGAGGGAAGCCTCCCTGAGATATCTTAAAGATAGCACTAATCAGGTTTGGAGAAAAAGTTTCATCCACCAATAGCTCAGGTATGAGCTTCTGGGCATCAATGAATGGGTTAGGCAAAACCAAAGGAATGGGTAATGGGGACAGCTCAGACTCTGGGCTCGAGGCAGCAGGGGTGGGCTCCTCATGGCGTATTTTTTTTTTTCTTTTTCAACCCTATCTGCTTTGTCCATTGAAAGTTTTCTCTTTGCAGACTTCTTGGCTTTGCCTTTGGCTTTTGGGGGTGTTTTGGCTGTCTTCTTGGCTGAAGATTTAGGGAACATGGCAGCAAGAGATTTCTCGGTTTTTCCCATATTTAAAATGGCCTCAAATGTAGCTTAAGTACCAGCAATCACAGAAAGAATAAGAGTAGAAGCAGTTACCGCGATCTGAGGGTTTCCTCTGTGTGAGTTTCTTTGCTCTGAAAAGATCGCGCAGCTGTGATCTACACCTTTGATTTCTGACAAGAGAAAAGGCGCAGAGGATTAGAATAGATGGTGGAGTCTTTACCTTGCAGAAATGTTTGTAAAGACTCCTCCACCAGCTCATCAATGATGTCAACATGGAAACATTCCTCAGCAGACTTGAGGTTGAGTAACAGCATTATACACATTCAATTTAACTTTCATATTTCCAAAAGACACCTCCATGATGCCAGACCTGCATTGAATGCATGCATTAGCTGTAGCCAGGAATGGTCTTCCCATAATGACAGGGATGGCAGTGGTACTTTTGGTTGGTTCCATGTCCAACACCAAAAAGTCAGCAGGGTAGAAAAACTTGTCTACTCCTACCAAAACATCTTCAATCAACCCCATAGGTTTCCTTTCAGATCTGTCAGCTAGCTGTAACACCACTTGAGTGGGTTTCAATTCTCCCAAACCTAGCTTCTCATAAACAGAGCAGGTTGACACTAGCACCCAGATCTAGCAAGGCTTTCTCAATGGTGTGCTCCCCAATGATGCAGGGGATTGTGGGGATTCCAGGGTCTTGCATCTTAGGTGGTGTTGCAATTGATAGCACTTGGTTGATTTTCTCCATAGCAAAGGCCTTCTTGGATAAATGTATCCTAGATTGCCTTTTGTGGGTGCACACCTCTTTGAGAAATTTTGCATAAGCAGGGACCTGTTTGATTGCATCAAGCAGAGGTAGATTAATTTTAACTTGCTTGAATGTCTCCATCATTTCCTCAATTTTTGTGTTTCCTTTGTCAAAAGGAGAAACTGACTTCATTGCATGGGGAAATGGGAGGTGAGGAACAAATTTCTCCTCCTCTTTTTCAACAATTTTGTTATTTTCTGTTTTTTCATTTTTTTGAATTTTCTGATGTAAATCAACAGCCATATTGCTATCCAGCTGTTTTTTTTACTTGTTTTGAATCAGCCCGGCTCAACAAGAGCCCTTATTTACTACTGCTGAAAATAATGAGAAACAACTCAGAGATTTTCTATTTGTGTTTTCAGCTTCTTTTATTTTGTATTTGGTTTTGTAAAAAAAAAAAATCAGCATGCCTAAAAGACAGCAGAAATTATAATCAAAACAAACATTAAACACAGCAGAACTGCTGGTTCTCAAGAATTTAAAAATAGAAAATGAATGCAAAGGAGAAGGGGATGCAAACTCAAGCAGATCTGCTCCAGCTTTGGTCCAGATGCTCCTTGTTGGACGGCTGCTCCAGATCTGCAAACATCCAAAAACTGCAGCAGTACCTTATTCAAGTATTGACAAAAATAAAAAGAAAAACTCAGGCTACTGCCCAAATTTGACAAAAAGACAAAAGAGTGGCAGCATTTATTCAAATAACTAGAAGGCAAAGAATAAAAACTCAGAAAAAAAAAAAAAAAAATTCTGCTGCAGTAAAACAGGTTTTCTATACAAAACTGCTGTAGACATTTAATCAAGCACTTGGAATGCAAAGTGCAGGTTTAAAGAAAAAATTAAAATAAAAATCAAATCTACAAAATAGAAAAACTTAGGTCTACCAATTTTAAAATCTATTCCCCGGCAACGGCGCCAAAAACTTGTTGTCGCTCCAAGTGTGCCAAAAATGTGTGCAAAAAATTAAAGAATTAAAGAATGCTAAATTATATGGATGTTAACTTATGAAAGGGATATCAGCACATTGGGGCTAACACTGGCCTGCAAGATCAGGGCCAATTGTAGCAAGTTTTAAAAGTAAGTATTTCAAGATCGTCCACAGAGAAGTTTGTCTAAAATGAGAGATAAACCTCCAGATCTGTGCTACCAGATCTGGCTCTATAATTATCTAAAATAAAGAATAGATAAAAGAGAGTGTTGGATTGTGTCACATTTAACTATAAGCAAATAAAGAAAAGAATTAATTACATGATCCAGATCCGAGTTGTGGAGGTGTTTAAAATAAGACAAATGCAGAAATAATAGCTTCATGTATTTTAGCCTTTGAATTTTAATGGAGAATCTGTAGTTCAACAGAGCAGATTCAATCTTCATCTGGCTACCAGCACAGATGTAAGAGAAATAAATCCGAATTAAGGAATAGGTTTAGACTTATGGCTGTGATTTGTCACAGATCATCAGCTAGCTGTGGCCTATTCTTTATTTCAGAACATGAACATCACTGTAAATGCTGCTTGAATTAGGTTACCAACGCTAATTCGCACAGGGATGATGAATTAAGGGAAGTTGGATGCGGATGAGTGAATCTAAAGAAGTCTAATGCACTAAGGTGAACATTCAGAACCCTCGACATGACTCCAATGGAGAAGACACAAATTACAGCAACCTTTTAAAATCCAACGTTACAATTACAGAGCACGGCTTCTTAGAGAGCCCTCCGACTTACAGTCTGAGCTTCTCCGAGAGCCCTCAGATTTACAGTCTTGAATTCGAACTTGGAAGTACAAATCACTCGCAATGGCTCTCAAAGGTAAAATACAAGAAGGGATTACAGGGGAATCAGATGAGCTTTCTGACCGGAATGGGGGAAACAGAGATGAAAACTCTAAAATCTGGATACCCAAATTGGGCAAATGGTTCGTCTATTTATAGTTTTCCCTAAGCCAGCTCAGATGTGTATCAACCAATCAGAATTGGATAGATCTGTATCAACCAATAGGAGTCGAGCACCAGGATCCAGATCTGTTCTGGCCAATCAGAAATGCTTGATCTGGTTCAGCCAATCAGGAAACAGAGGCATCAATTCTGTTATGTAATTCAAAAATCTGTTTGAGCTTCTAGAAGTTCCCGCCAAGTAATTTCATCTTTGGGTGTTCACATGGGGTGGAATATGCCTTTGGTTCGTGCTCAGAATCTTCCGGAATGTCCTTGGGTTTTAAAACGCATTGGGGCGCGTGCAAAGTTTCCTGAAATACCCTTCGGACGAGCTGCAAATCCCCAGAATGCCATTTCGCATAGTTTAAGGGCTTTTTCGCAAAGTAGTTTGGCTCCAGAATCTCTCTTCGCAAAGCATTTTGGCTCCTCGCAAAGCATTTTGGCTTCAGGAGATCTTTTCGCAAAGGACTTTGGCTTCAGGAGATCTTTTCGCAAAGCATTTTGGCTTCAGGAGGTCTTTTCGCAAAGGACTTCTCTTCTTTTCGCAAAGTTCAAAGTTCTTTGCGAATAGTAGATGTTCTTTGCGAATTGAACTTTAGCTTCCATTCTTCTTTGCGAATGGATCCTTCTTCTTCTTCAGGTCTTTTCTTGCTCTTTTAGGACCTTTTTAGCCATTGCTGAGGCTATTTCTTCACTCCCTCTTTGGGTTTGACATGCGTTGTCAGATTTTTGATCATTTTAGGATGGTTTTCGGATTTGGACCTGTCTTTTTGGTTAGCTGCAATATGAACACTAAAGCACTTATTTAGTCCTCTCAAGGGTCTTTCAAGGCTCATGTTGAGGGGTAAAAAATGGTATTTTTCACTACTTATCACACCCCCAAACCTAAGCTTTGCTAGTCCCTGAGCAAAGAAACGTAAAAGCAAAATAAAGAGCCACTTTTGTAGGAAGCACAGGTGCATTTAGCATATGCAACAAGCCTTTTAAACCCCTAGGTGATCCCTAGAGGAGGAGTGAAGTCTCCTGAGGGTTTTCAGTGAAGGTACCCACAAACTTCTCCATGAAACAGTTAACATCAGTGCAATATTATCAAATGAGCAATCAAGGAGCAGGGTTAGTTACTCTTGAATCAATGATGAAACAGAAAATTTGATTATTGTTTGCACAGGAATTTAAACATTTATAAACCTCATGAATGTTTCAATATTTCCAATCTGTGAACAGTCATAGAAAATCATACAAATGTGCCAGCAGTAAGCTCATCCTATGGATAAAAATTAGGTTATAAGTCATACTTAAGGTGCTCAAGTTCCAACCCAAATACTCACCAGGGTATACTCTCATCAGTGTTTTTGTTGAGGGGTTCATTTTCACTCAAGCTCAAGAGCAGTTACATCTCCCAACTGGATCTGTAAGCATGAGCATAGGCATGATTCTTAGGCAATGGCATCATTGACATCTCCTCACCATAGATTGGGTCACTTCTCATCTCCACATGACAGCTCACTCAACTTTGGATCACAAGGGCTTTTAATCTAGGTTTGTTTGTATGGCTTATGGAGTGAAGTTTCAAGGAAAGGCAATTTGAACAGAGGTTTGAATTTGAGAACTCAGGAAGTGCAGGAGATGGTTCATGACTCCACCTTTTTGAGTTTAGCTTCTTTCTTCTTCTTTTCGAGATTCTCACATTCACAGTGATCAGTTCTTTCTTTGATCTTGCATTTTTCAACATAAGGTCCCTTTTTTGCCTTTTTGCTTGCAACTTTTTCACATTGTTTGTCTCTTCTTTTCTCAGTCACCATATTGCCTGTTTTTGAGGTATTTTCTCTTCATTTTCTTGATGTTGCCCAGAAATGGTCCATCTTCAGTTCTTTCTCCTTTACCTCCTGAATTCTCAGAGTGAGGGAAGGCTGAATTGGTTCCATAGGTTCAGGTGCAAGTACTTTTGATGAAGAATTGTAGGATTTACAGCTCAAATGGGGTACAAACAGGGGCAGATTTTTCTTGGTTGGTTCTGTTAGGTTCAAGCTGTCTAAAGAAGGCCTTGATCTTTTCCTCAGTTTCATGAGTGCTGTTACTTGTTTTAATTTGGAGTTTCCTAACTTCTAGTGGATCTAATGCCTCAGCCAATCCTTTGAATCAGAAAAAATTGCCTCAGTCACTCTTCAACAGAGATGGAAAATATATGGGCTCAATTCTCACTGGTTATGGTTTTTCCTTGAGCTTTTAAGTATATCTTTACCTTTTTCTCTTCCTTTTGACTTACTACGTGCTGATACCAGTATGCTTTTATGGTGTAATCATCATGGAAATGTAGAATATCGCAAGGTTTAGAATGTCTAAATTTGGCAAAGGAATTTTAAATTTTCTAGTTGTCATGATTCTTAAGTAAATTAATACATTTCCTAATTACTTAGGTGATTCTGCTGCCCTTATGTTAACTATTCCCTAGGCAGGACTTGTCTGCCACACCCCCAAACCTATGGGGAACAGTGTCCTCACTGGTTCAAAGGTGGTGGACAATTATTAGGGGAAGACAGCAGAAACAACAATAATCTGGACAGTTACAGCAAGCACATCAGAAATTTGGATAGAAAATAAAAGGAAAAAAAGGGAAAGGGAGTAGGGGGAGGGGTTGTAAGTTTTTCTGAAATAGGGGAGAACAAAAACAGACTGGTTAGGCACAGCTTATAACAGAAAAAAATTGCAATAGAATAAAAAGCAGAAAATAAGAAAGAGACAATTGACAGAATTGGGCTTGTAAACTGGTAGGGGCTGGCTGATTCTCCTACTTCCCTCATTCTTCTTAACATGGCCTGACTTGTGGTCCAGGCTTTCTTGCCAAAGTTGTGAGGAGTGAGTACCTCAAAGGGCTCTTCCCTATCAATGTCAAACTTGGCTCTTAAGAGGGCTGTAATGAGTCTTCCAAAGGGGAGGCCAGCAATCTTCTGTTCCTTTTTTACCTTGGCACTCACATCAGCCATTGCTTTCAGGATCAGCATGGGGGCATTGAAGAATTGCCCCTTAGAGAAGTGAAAGAGGGCTTCTAAGATGGGGCCTCTCTTGGTGTGCCCAGTAACATAAAAACTCTCTCGGAGTATGGAATCCATCAGTAGATATTGCGGGGCAGATCTCTTCTCACTATTGATTGCCCAGAACCCACCATGCCCTGTGTCAAATGGGCAGCCATATCTCTGAAAGAGGCAACTTCAGGAGCAGTCAAGGGTCCATCAGGATTGAATTGAAAAGGTATCCCTAGGGCATGTCCAATGTCCTCAGCAGTCACAGTTACGTCACAGTTGTCTATAAAAATAACTAGGGTTGGCACATCAGCATGTTCCTCTGTGACCAGGGTGAGGTTCTGATACCACAGCTTTGTCATCCTTGGGTAAATTTTCTCAGGTAATGGAGTGAGGATGGTGCTGAGGGAAGCCTTCCTGAGATATCTTAAAGATAGCACTAATCAGGTTTGGAGGAGAAAAAAGTTTCATCCACCAATAGCTCAGGTATGAGCTTCTGGGCATCAATGAATGGGTTAGGCAAAACCAAAGGAATGGGTAATGGGGACAGCTCAGACTCTGGGCTCGAGGCAGCAGGGGTGGGCTCCTCATGGCGTATTTTTTTTTTCTTTTTCAACCCTATCTGCTTTGTCCATTGAAAGTTTTCTCTTTGCAGACTTCTTGGCTTTGCCTTTGGCTTTTGGGGGTGTTTTGGCTGTCTTCTTGGCTGAAGATTTAGGGAACATGGCAGCAAGAGATTTCTTGGTTTTTCCCATATTTAAAATGGCCTCAAATGTAGCTTAAGTACCAGCAATCACAGAAAGAATAAGAGTAGAAGCAGTTACCACGATCTAAGGGTTTCCTCTGTGTGAGTTTCTTTGCTCTGAAAAGATCGCGCAGCTGTGATCTACACCTTTGATTTCTGACAAGAGAAAAGGCGCAGAGGATTAGAATAGATGGTGGAGTCTTTACCTTGCAGAAATGTTTGTAAAGACTCCTCCACCAGCTCATCAATGATGTCAACATGGAAACATTCCTCAGCAGAGAATTGAGGTTGAGTAACAGCATTATACACATTCAATTTAACTTTCATATTTCCAAAAGACACCTCCATGATGCCAGACCTGCATTGAATGCATGCATTAGCTGTAGCCAGGAATGGTCTTCCCATAATGACAGGGATGGCAGTGGTACTTTTGGTTGGTTCCATGTCCAACACCAAAAAGTCAGCAGGGTAGAAAAACTTGTCTACTCCTACCAAAACATCTTCAATCAACCCCATAGGTTTCCTTTCAGATCTGTCAGCTAGCTGTAACACCACTTGAGTGGGTTTCAATTCTCCCAAACCTAGCTTCTCATAAACAGAGCAGGTTGACACTAGCACCCAGATCTAGCAAGGCTTTCTCAATGGTGTGCTCCCCAATGATGCAGGGGATTGTGGGGATTCCAGGGTCTTGCATCTTAGGTGGTGTTGCAATTGATAGCACTTGGTTGATTTTCTCCACAGCAAAGGCCTTCTTGGATAAATGTATCCTAGATTGCCTTTTGTGGGTGCACACCTCTTTGAGAAATTTTGCATAAGCAGGGACCTGTTTGATTGCATCAAGCAGAGGTAGATTAATTTTAACTTGCTTGAATGTCTCCATCATTTCCTCAATTTTTGTGTTTCCTTTGTCAAAAGGAGAAACTGACTTCATTGCATGGGGAAATGGGAGGTGAGGAACAAATTTCTCCTCCTCATCTTTTTCAACAATTTTGTTATTTTTCTGTTTTTCATTTTTTTGAATTTTCTGATGTAAATCAACAGCCATATTGCTATCCAGCTGTTTTTTTACTTGTTTTGGATCAGCCCGGGCTCAACAAGAGCCCTTATTTACTACTGCTGAAAATAATGAGAAACAACTCAGAGATTTTCTATTTGTGTTTTCAGCTTCTTTTATTTTGTATTTGGTTTTGTAAAAAAAAAAAAATCAGCATGCCTAAAAGACAGCAGAAATTATAATCAAAACAAACATTAAACACAGCAGAACTGCTGGTTCTCAAGAATTTAAAAATAGAAAATGAATGCAAAGGAGAAGGGGATGCAAACTCAAGCAGATCTGCTCCAGCTTTGGTCCAGATGCTCCTTGTTGGACGGCTGCTCCAGATCTGCAAACATCCAAAAACTGCAGCAGTACCTTATTCAAGTATTGACAAAAATAAAAAGAAAAACTCAGGCTACTGCCCAAATTTGACAAAAAGACAAAAGAGTGGCAGCAGCATTTATTCAAATAACTAGAAGGCAAAGAATAAAAACTCAGAAAAAAAAAAAAAAAAATTCTGCTGCAG
This sequence comes from Chloranthus sessilifolius, assembly GCA_021018995.1. Taxonomy (NCBI): domain Eukaryota; kingdom Viridiplantae; phylum Streptophyta; class Magnoliopsida; order Chloranthales; family Chloranthaceae; genus Chloranthus; species Chloranthus sessilifolius. The sequence continues at coordinate 40,870,846 of CM037593.1, forward strand.
TAAAACAGGTTTTCTATACAAAACTGCTGTAGACATTTAATCAAGCACTTGGAATGCAAAGTGCAGGTTTAAAGCAAAAATTAAAATAAAAATCAAATCTACAAAATAGAAAAACTTAGGTCTACCAATTTTAGAACAAACTTCCCCGGCAACGGCGCCAAAAACTTGTTGTCGCTCCAAGTGTGCCATAATTGTGTGCATTATGAATCAAAAATTAAAGAATTAAAGAATGCTAAATTATATGGATGTTAACTTATGAAAGGGATATCAGCACATTGGGGCTAACACTGGCCTGCAAGATCAGGGCCAATTGTAGCAAGTTTTAAAAGTAAGTATTTCAAGATCGTCCACAGAGAAGTTTGTCTAAACTGAGAGATAAACCTCCAGATCTGTGCTACCAGATCTGGCTCTATAATTATCTAAAAAAAAGAATAGATAAAAGAGAGTGTTGGATTGTGTCACATTTAACTATAAGCAAATAAAGAAAAGAACTAACTACATGATCCAGATCCGAGTTGGGGAGATGTTTAAAATAAGACAAATGCAGAAATAATAGCTTCATGTATTTTAGCCTTTGAATTTTAATGGAGAATCTGTAGTTCAACAGAGCAGATTCAATCTTCATCTGGCTACCAGCACAGATGTAAGAGAAATAAATCCGAATTAAGGAATAGGTTTAGACTTATGGCTGTGATTTGTCACAGATCATCAGCTAGCTGTGGCCTATTCTTTATTTCAGAACATGAACATCACTGTAAATGCTGCTTGAATTAGGTTACCAACGCTAATTCGCACAGGGATGATGAATTAAGGGAAGTTGGATGCGAATGAGTGAATCTAAAGAAGTCTAATGCACTAAGGTGAACATTCAGAACCCTCGACATGACTCCAATGGAGAAGACACAAATTACAGCAACCTTTTAAAATCCAACGTTACAATTACAGAGCACGGCTTCTTAGAGAGCCCTCAGACTTACAGTCTTGAATCCGAACTTGGAAGTACAAATCACTCACAATGGCTCTCAAAGGTAAACTACAAGAAGGGATTACAGGGGGTTCAGATGAGCTTTCTGACCGGAATGAGGGAAACAGAGATGAAAACTCTAAAATCTGGATACCCAAATTGGGCAAATGGTTCGTCTATTTATAGTTTTCCCTAAGCCAGCTCAGATGTGTATCAACCAATCAGAATTGGATAGATCTGTATCAACCAATAGGAGTCGAGCACCAGGATCCAGATCTGTTCTGGCCAATCAGAAATGCTTGATCTGGTTCAGCCAATCAGGAAACAGAGGCATCAATTCTGTTATGTAATTCAAAAATCTGTTTGAGCTTCTAGAAGTTCCCGCCAAGTAATTTCATCTTTGGGTGTTCACATGGGGTGGAATATGCCTTTGGTTCGTGCTCAGAATCTTCCGGAATGTCCTTGGGTTTTAAAACGCATTGGGGCGCGTGCAAAGTTTCCTGAAATACCCTTCGGACGAGCTGCAAATCCCCAGAATGCCATTTCGCATAGTTTAAGGGCTTTTTCGCAAAGTAGTTTGGCTCTAGAAGCTCTCTTCGCAAAGCATTTTGCCGCCGCGCAAAGCATTTTGGCTTCAGGAGATCTTTTCGCAAAGGACTTTGGCTTCAGGAGATCTTTTCGCAAAGGACTTCTCTTCTTTTCGCAAAGCATTTTGGCTTCAGGAGGTCTTTTCGCAAAGGACTTCTCTTCTTTTCGCAAAGTTCAAAGTTCTTTGCGAATAGTAGATTCTTTGCGAATTGAGCTGTAGCTTGCGTGCTTCGTTGCGAATGGATCCTCCTTCTTCTTCGGGTCTTTTCTTGCACTGTTAGGACCTTTTTAGCCATTGCTGAGGCTATTTCTTCACTCCCTCTTTGAGTTTGACATGCGTTGTCAGCTTTTTGATCATTTTAGGATGGTTTTCGGATTTGGACCTGTCTTTTGGGTTTAGCTGCAATATGAACACTAAAGCACTTATTTAGTCCTCTCAAGGGTCTTTCAAGGCTCATGTTTAGGGGGTAAAAATGGTATTTTCACTACTTATCACACCCCCAAACCTAAGCTTTGCTAGTCCCTGAGCAAAGAAACATAAAAAACAAAGTAAAGAGCCACTTTTGTAGGAAGCACAGGTGCATTTAGCATATGCAACAAGCCTTTTCAACCCCTAGGTGATCCCTAGAGGAGTGAAGTCTCCTGAGGGTTTTCAGTGAAGGTACCCACAAACTTCTCCATGAAACAGTTAACATCAGTGCAATATTATCAAATGAGCAATCAAGGGGCATTGAGAGATTACTCTTGAATCAATGATGAAACAGAAAATTTGATTATTGTTTGCACAGGAATTTAAACATTTATAAACCTCATGAATGTTTCAATATTTCCAATCTGTGAACAGTCATAGAAAATCATACAAATGTGCCAGCAGTAAGCTCATCCTATGGATAAAAATTAGGTTATAAGTCATACTTAAGGTGCTCAAGTTCCAACCCAAATACTCACCAGGGTATACTCTCATCAGTGTTTTTGTTGAGGGTTCATTTTCACTCAAGCTCAAGAGCAGTTACATCTCCCAACTGGATCTGTAAGCATGAGCATAGGCATGATTCTTAGGCAATGGCATCATTGACATCTCCTCACCATAGATTGGGTCACTTCTCATCTCCACATGACAGCTCACTCAACTTTGGATCACAAGGGCTTTTAATCTAGGTTTGTTTGTATGGCTTATGGAGTGAAGTTTCAAGGAAAGGCAATTTGAACAGAGGTTTGAATTTGAGAACTCAGGAAGTGCAGGAGATGGTTCATGACTCCACCTTTTTGAGTTTAGCTTCTTTCTTCTTCTTTTCGAGAGTCTCACATTCACAGTGGTCAGTTCTTTCTTTGATCTTGCATTTTGCAACATATGGTCCCTTGTTTGCCTTTTTGCTTCCAACTGTTTCACATTGGTTGTCTCTTCTTGTCGGAGTCACCATATTGCGTGTTTTTGAGGTATTTTCTCTTCATTTTCTTGATGTTGCCCAGAAATGGTCCATCTTCAGTTCTTTCTCCTTTACCTCCTGAATTCTCAGAGTGAGGGAAGGCTGAACGAGTTTCATAGGTTCAGGTGCAAGTACTTTTGAGTATTTTTGATGACGAATTGTAGGATTTACAGCTCAAATGGGGTACAAACAGGGACAGATTTTTCTTGGTTGGTTCTGTTAGGTTCAAGCTGTCTAAAGAAGGCCTTGATCTTTTCCTCAGTTTCATGAGTGCTGTTACTTGTTTTAATTTGGAGTTTCCTAACTTCTAGTGGATCTAATGCCTCAGCCAATCCTTTGAATCAGAAAAAATTGCCTCAGTCACTCTTCAACAGAGATGGAAAATATATGGGCTCAATTCTCACTGGTTATGGTTTTTCCTTGAGCTTTTAAGTATATCTTTACCTTTTTCTCTTCCTTTTGACTTACTACGTGCTGATACCAGTATGTTTTTATGGTGTAATCATCATGGAAATGTAGAATATCACAAGGTTTAGAATGTCTAAATTTGGCAAAGGAATTTTAAATTTTCTAGTTGTCATGATTCTTAAGTAAATTAATACATTTCCTAATTACTTAGGTGATTCTGCTGCCCTTATGTTAACTATTCCCTAGGCAGGACTTGTCTGCCACACCCCCAAACCTATGGGGAACAGTGTCCTCACTGGTTCAAAGGTGGTGGACAATTATTAGGGGAAGACAGCAGAAACAACAATAATCTGGACAGTTACAGCAAGCACATCAGAAATTTGGATAGAAAATAAAAGGAAAAAAGGGGAAAGGGAGTAGGGGGAGGGGTTGTAAGTTTTTCTGAAATAGGGGAGAACAAAAACAGACTGGTTAGGCACAGCTTATAACAGAAAAAAATTGCAATAGAATAAAAAGCAGAAAATAAGAAAGAGACAATTGACAGAATTGGGCTTGTAAACTGGTAGGGGCTGGCTGATTCTCCTACTTCCCTCATTCTTCTTAACATGGCCTGACTTGTGGTCCAGGCTTTCTTGCCAAAGTTGTGAGGAGTGAGTACCTCAAAGGGCTCTTCCCTATCAATGTCAAACTTGGCTCTTAAGAGGGCTGTAATGAGTCTTCCAAAGGGGAGGCCAGCAATCTTCTGTTCCTTTTTTACCTTGGCACTCACATCAGCCATTGCTTTCAGGATCAGCATGGGGGCATTGAAGAATTGCCCCTTAGAGAAGTGAAAGAGGGCTTCTAAGATGGGGGTTCGCCTCTCTTGGGTGTGCCCAGTAACATAAAAACTCTCTCGGAGTATGGAATCCATCAGTAGATATTGCGGGGGCAGATCTCTTCTCACTATTGATTGCCCAGAACCCACCATGCCCTGTGTCAAATGGGCAGCCATATCTCTGAAAGAGGCAACTTCAGGAGCAGTCAAGGGTCCATCAGGATTGAATTGAAAAGGTATCCCTAGGGCATGTCCAATGTCCTCAGCAGTCACAGTTACGTCACAGTTGTCTATAAAAATAACTAGGGTTGGCACATCAGCATGTTCCTCTGTGACCAGGGTGAGGTTCTGATACCACAGCTTTGTCATCCTTGGGTAAATTTTCTCAGGTAATGGAGTGAGGATGGTGCTGAGGGAAGCCTCCCTGAGATATCTTAAAGATAGCACGCAATCAGGTTTGGAGGAGAAAAAAGTTTCATCCACCAATAGCTCAGGTATGAGCTTCTGGGCATCAATGAATGGGTTAGGCAAAACCAAAGGAATGGGTAATGGGGACAGCTCAGACTCTGGGCTCGAGGCAGCAGGGGTGGGCTCCTCATGGCGTGACCCTATCTGCTTTGTCCATTGAAAGTTTTCTCTTGGCAGACTTCTTGGCTTTGCCTTTGGCTTTTGGGGGTGTTTTGGCTGTCTTCTTGGCTGAAGATTTAGGGAACATGGCAGCTTTAAAATGGCCTCAAATGTAGCTTAAGTACCAGCAATCACAGAAAGAATAAGAGTAGAAGCAGTTACCGCGATCTGAGGGTTTCCTCTGTGTGAGTTTCTTTGCTCTGAAAAGATCGCGCAGCTGTGATCTACACCTTTGATTTCTGACAAGAGAAAAGGCGCAGAGGAAGATGGTGGAGTCTTTACCTTGCAGAAATGTTTGTAAAGACTCCTCCACCAGCTCATCAATGATGTCAACATGGAAACATTCCTCAGCAGAGAATTGAGGTTGAGTAACAGCATTATACACATTCAATTTAACTTTCATATTTCCAAAAGACACCTCCATGATGCCAGACCTGCATTGAATGCATGCATTAGCTGTAGCCAGGAATGGTCTTCCCATAATGACAGGGATGGCAGTGGTACTTTTGGTTGGTTCCATGTCCAACACCAAAAAGGCAGCAGGGTAGAAAAACTTGTCTACTCCTACCAAAACATCTTCAATCAACCCCATAGGTTTCCTTTCAGATCTGTCAGCTAGCTGTAACACCACTTGAGTGGGTTTCAATTCTCCCAAACCTAGCTTCTCATAAACAGAGCAGGTTGACACTAGCACCCAGATCTAGCAAGGCTTTCTCAATGGTGTGCTCCCCAATGATGCAGGGGATTGTGGGGATTTCAGGGTCTTGCATCTTAGGTGGTGTTGCAATTGATAGCACTTGGTTGATTTTCTCCACAGCAAAGGCCTTCTTGGATAAATGTATCCTAGATTGCCTTTTGTGGGTGCACACCTCTTTGAGAAATTTTGCATAAGCAGGGACCTGTTTGATTGCATCAAGCAGAGGTAGATTAATTTTAACTTGCTTGAATGTCTCCATCATTTCCTCAATTTTTGTGTTTCCTTTGTCAAAAGGAGAAACTGACTTCATTGCATTGGGAAATGGGAGGTGAGGAACAAATTTCTCCTCCTCATCTTTTTCAACAATTTTGTTATTTTTCTGTTTTTTGTTTTTTTGAATTTTCTGATGTAAATCAACAGCCATATTGCTATCCAGCTGTTTTTTACTTGTTTTGGATCAGCCGGGGCTCAACAGGAGCCCTTATTTACTACTGCTGAAAATAATGAGAAACAACTCAGAGATTTTCTATTTGTGTTTTCATTTTCTTTTATTTTGTATTTGGTTTTATAAAAAAAATCAGCATGCCTAAAAGACAGCAGAAATTATAATCAAAACAAACATTAAACACAGCAGAACTGCTGGTTCTCAAGAATTTAAAAATAGAAAATGAATGCAAAGGAGAAGGGGATGCAAACTCAAGCAGATCTGCTCCAGCTTTAGTCCAGATGCTCCTTGTTGGACGGCTGCTCCAGATCTGCAAAAATCCAAAAACTGCAGCAGTACCTTATTCAAGTATTGACAAAAATAAAAAGAAAAACTCAGGCTACTGCCCAAATTTGACAAAAAGACAAAAGAGTGGCAGCAGCATTTATTCAAATAACTAGAAGGCAAAGAATAAAAACTCAGAAAAATAAAAAAAAATTCTGCTGCAGTAAAACAGGTTTTCTATACAAAACTGCAGTAGACATTTAATCAAGCACTTGGAATGCAAAGTGCAGGTTTAAAGCAAAAATTAAAATGAAAATCAAATCTACAAAATTGAAAAACTTAGGTCTACCAATTTTAGAACAAACTTCCCCGACAACGGCGCCAAAAACTTGTTGTCGCTCCAAGTGTGCCAAAAATGTGTGCAAAAAATTAAAGAATTAAAGAATGCTAAATTATATGGATGTTAACTTATGAAAGGGATATCAGCACATTGGGGCTAACACTGGCCTGCAAGATCAGGGCCAATTGTAGCAAGTTTTAAAAGTAAGTATTTCAAGATCGTCCACAGAGAAGTTTGTCTAAAATGAGAGATAAACCTCCAGATCTGTGCTACCAGATCTGGCTCTATAATTATCTAAAATAAAGAATAGATAAAAGAGAGTGTTGGGTTTTGTCACGTTTAACTAAAAGCAAATAAAGAAAAGAACTAACTACGTGATCCAGATCCGAGTTGTGGAGGTGTTTAAAATAAGACAAATGCAGAAATAATAGCTTCATGTATTTTAGCCTTTGAATTTTAATGGAGAATCTGTAGTTCAACAGAGCAGATTCAATCTTCATCTGGCTACCAGCACAGATGTAAGAGAAATAAATCCGAATTAAGGAATAGGTTTAGACTTATGGCTGTGATTTGTCACAGATCATCAGCTAGCTGTGGCCTATTCTTTATTTCAGAACATGAACATCACTGTAAATGCTGCTTGAATTAGGTTACCAACGCTAATTCGCACAGGGATGATGAATTAAGGGAAGTTGGATGCGGATGAGTGAATCTAAAGAAGTCTAATGCACTAAGGTGAACATTCAGAACCCTCGACATGACTCCAATGGAGAAGACACAAATTACAGCAACCTTTTAAAATCCAACGTTACAATTACAGAGCACGGCTTCTTAGAGAGCCCTCAGACTTACAGTCTGAGCTTCTCAGAGAGCCCTCAGATTTACAGTCTTGAATCCGAACTTGGAAGTACAAATCACTCGCAATGGCTCTCAAAGGTAAAATACAAGAAGGGATTACAGGGGAATCAGATGAGCTTTCTGACCGGAATGGGGGAAACAGAGATGAAAACTCTAAAATCTGGATACCCAAATTGGGCAAATGGTTCGTCTATTTATAGTTTTCCCTAAGCCAGCTCAGATGTGTATCAACCAATAGGAGTCGAGCACCAGGATCCAGATCTGTTCTGGCCAATCAGAAATGCTTGATCTGGTTCAGCCAATCAGGAAACAGAGGCATCAATTCTGTTATGTAATTCAAAAATCTGTTTGAGCTTCTAGAAGTTCCCGCCAAGTAATTTCATCTTTGGGTGTTCACATGGGGTGGAATATGCCTTTGGTTCGTGCTCAGAATCTTCCGGAATGTCCTTGGGTTTTAAAACGCATTGGGGCGCGTGCAAAGTTTCCTGAAATACCCTTCGGACGAGCTGCAAATCCCCAGAATGCCATTTCGCATAGTTTAAGGGCTTTTTCGCAAAGTAGTTTGGCTCCAGAATCTCTCTTCGCAAAGCATTTTGGCTCCTCGCAAAGCATTTTGGCTTCAGGAGATCTTTTCGCAAAGGACTTTGGCTTCAGGAGATCTTTTCGCAAAGCATTTTGGCTTCAGGAGGTCTTTTCGCAAAGGACTTCTCTTCTTTTCGCAAAGTTCAAAGTTCTTTGCGAATAGTAGATGTTCTTTGCGAATTGACTTTTAGCTTCCATTCTTCTTTGCGAATGGATCCTTCTTCTTCTTCAGGTCTTTTCTTGCTCTTTTAGGACCTTTTTAGCCATTGCTGAGGCTATTTCTTCACTCCCTCTTTGAGTTTGACATGCGTTGTCAGCTTTTTGATCATTTTAGGATGGTTTTCGGATTTGGACCTGTCTTTTTGGTTAGCTGCAATATGAACACTAAAGCACTTATTTAGTCCTCTCAAGGGTCTTTCAAGGCTCATGTTTAGGGGTAAAAAATGGTATTTTTCACTACTTATCACACCCCCAAACCTAAGCTTTGCTAGTCCCTGAGCAAAGAAACGTAAAAGCAAAATAAAGAGCCACTTTTGTAGGAAGCACAGGTGCATTTAGCATATGCAACAAGCCTTTTAAACCCCTAGGTGATCCCTAGAGGAGGAGTGAAGTCTCCTGAGGGTTTTCAGTGAAGGTACCCACAAACTTCTCCATGAAACAGTTAACATCAGTGCAATATTATCAAATGAGCAATCAAGGAGCAGGGTTAGTTACTCTTGAATCAATGATGAAACAGAAAATTTGATTATTGTTTGCACAGGAATTTAAACATTTATAAACCTCATGAATGTTTCAATATTTCCAATCTGTGAACAGTCATAGAAAATCATACAAATGTGCCAGCAGTAAGCTCATCCTATGGATAAAAATTAGGTTATAAGTCATACTTAAGGTGCTCAAGTTCCAACCCAAACACTCACCAGGGTATACTCTCATCAGTGTTTTTGTTGAGGGGTTCATTTTCACTCAAGCTCAAGAGCAGTTACATCTCCCAAATGGATCTGTAAGCATGAGCATAGGCATGATTCTTAGGCAATGGCATCATTGACATCTCCTCACCATAGATTGGGTCACTTCTCATCTCCACATGACAGCTCACTCAACTTTGGATCACAAGGGCTTTTAATCTAGGTTTGTTTGTATGGCTTATGGAGTGAAGTTTCAAGGAAAGGCAATTTGAACAGAGGTTTGAATTTGAGAACTCAGGAAGTGCAGGAGATGGTTCATGACTCCACCTTTTGAGTTTAGCTTCTTTCTTCTTCTTTTCGAGATTCTCACATTCACAGTGATCAGTTCTTTCTTTGATCTTGCATTTTTCAACATAAGGTCCCTTTTTTGCCTTTTTGCTTGCAACTTTTTCACATTGTTTGTCTCTTCTTTTCTCAGTCACCATATTGCCTGTTTTTGAGGTATTTTCTCTTCATTTTCTTGATGTTGCCCAGAAATGGTCCATCTTCAGTTCTTTCTCCTTTACCTCCTGAATTCTCAGAGTGAGGGAAGGCTGAATTGGTTCCATAGGTTCAGGTGCAAGTACTTTTGAGTATTTTTGATGAAGAATTGTAGGATTTACAGCTCAAATGGGGTACAAACAGGGGCAGATTTTTCTTGGTTGGTTCTGTTAGGTTCAAGCTGTCCAAAGAAGGCCTTGATCTTTTCCTCAGTTTCATGAGTGCTGTTACTTGTTTTAATTTGGAGTTTCCTAACTTCTAGTGGATCTAATGCCTCAGCCAATCCTTTGAATCAGAAAAAATTGCCTCAGTCACTCTTCAACAGAGATGGAAAATATATGGGCTCAATTCTCACTGGTTATGGTTTTTCCTTGAGCTTTTAAGTATATCTTTACCTTTTTCTCTTCCTTTTGACTTACTACGTGCTGATACCAGTATGTTTTTATGGTGTAATCATCATGGAAATGTAGAATATCGCAAGGTTTAGAATGTCTAAATTTGGCAAAGGAATTTTAAATTTTCTAGTTGTCATGATTCTTAAGTAAATTAATACATTTCCTAATTACTTAGGTGATTCTGCTGCCCTTATGTTAACTATTCCCTAGGCAGGACTTGTCTGCCACACCCCCAAACCTATGGGGAACAGTGTCCTCACTGGTTCAAAGGTGGTGGACAATTATTAGGGGAAGACAGCAGAAACAACAATAATCTGGACAGTTACAGCAAGCACATCAGAAATTTGGATAGAAAATAAAAGGAAAAAAGGGGAAAGGGAGTAGGGGGAGGGGTTGTAAGTTTTTCTGAAATAGGGGAGAACAAAAACAGACTGGTTAGGCACAGCTTATAACAGAAAAAAATTGCAATAGAATAAAAAGCAGAAAATAAGAAAGAGACAATTGACAGAATTGGGCTGATTTTTGTTCTTCTTAACATGGAGTTGGGCCTCCTTTTCTTTGCCAAAGTCTGTGAGGAGGACCTCTCAAATTCGTCCCTATCAATGTCAAACTTGGCTCTTAAGAGGGTGGTGGAGTCTTCCAAATGGGGGCCATCTTATTGGCTTTTACCTTGGAAGGTGATGTGGGAATTTGGTAGAGGTTGGTTATTTATAGGTAAGGTGGGAAGAATTGCCCTTGAATGGGGGGCATTCTAAGATGGGGGAATCAGCGTGGGTCATTAAGTAGCATTAGCAGTGTAACATAAAAACTCTCTGCATTTAATTCCATCGGAGTAACAACCTGGATTGGGGGAAACGTATGAACCGTGTCTTCTCACTTGTTGATTGCCCAGAACAGCAGGCTCACTACAGATCTAAATGGTAGAATTTATGAAAGAGAAACCGAGAAAAAGAAAAAATTAGCTGAAAACAGAAAGGTATCCCTAGGGCATGTCCAATGTCCTGCATACAGCTGGGTTTAGTCCTCCTAAATAACTAGGGTTGGCACATCAGCATGTTCCTCTTGTGACCAGGGTGAGGTTCCATACCAGCTCCTCTTCTTGCTCCTTGTAATGGAGGAAGAAATAATCACAGGTAGTGTTTGATGATATCTTAAAATACATATTTCAGGTTTGGAGGAGCTGTTTGATCCACCAATTCAGGTGGGGCTGAGAAAAGGCATCAAAGGTACCTTGGGTAACTTGTGGAAGAACCAAGGAGCAGGTCTAAGAGAGAGAACTTGATGACTGTTGGTGAGTGCCTTGCACAAAGCAGACTCCTCATGAATTTTTTTTTCTTTTTCCTTCTTTCTCAGATTGGATCCCCAAACCTAAGATGAACATTGTCCTCAATGTTCTAGGCAATGAGAGACTAGGGGCAGCAGGGTAAAAGAAGAACAGAAAAACTAAGAACAGAGATTTCTAAACTATATGCAGCATAAAAATAAAAATGTAAAACTGAAGATATGAGCAAGGAATAAAGTAGAAAACATGATATACAAATGAGTTTCTTTGCTCTGAAAAGATCATGCTAAATGATCTACACCTTTGATTTCTGACAAGAGAAAAGTAGAGGATTAGAATAGATGGTGGAGTTCAATTTAACTTTCATATTTCCAAAAGACACCTCCATGATGCAGACCTGCATTGAATGCATGCATTAGCTGTAGCCAGAATGGTCTTCCCATAATGACAGGGGTGGCTGTGGGACTTTTGGGTGGTTCCATGTCCAACACCAAAAGTCAGCAGGGTAGAAAAACTTGTCTACTCCTACCAAAACATCTTCAATCAACCCCATAGGTTTCCTTTCAGATCTGTCAGCTAGCTGTAACACCACTTGAGTGGGTTTCAATTCTCCCAAACCTAGCTTCTCATAGACAGAATAGGGAAGCAGGTTGACACTAGCACCCAGATCTAGCAAGGCTTTCTCAATGGTGTGCTCCCCAATGATGCAGGGGATTGTGGGGATTCCAGGGTCTTGCATCTTAGGTGGTGTTGCAATTGATAGCACTTGGTTGATTTTCTCCACAGCAAAGGCCTTCTTGGATAAATGTATCCTAGATTGCCTTTTGTGGGTGCACACCTCTTTGAGAAATTTTGCATAAGCAGGACCTGTTTGATTGCATCAAGCAGAGGTAGATTAATTTTAACTTGCTTGAATGTCTCCATCATTTCCTCAATTTTTGTGTTTCCTTTGTCAAAAGGAGAAACTGACTTCATTGCATGGGGAAATGGGAGGTGAGGAGCAAATTTCTCCTCCTCATCTTTTTCAACAATTTTGTTATTTTTCTGTTTTTCATTTTTTTGAATTTTCTGATGTAAATCAACAGCCATATTGCTATCCAGCTGTTTTTTTACTTGTTTTGGATCAGCCCGGGCTCAACAAGAGCCCTTATTTACTACTGCTGAAAATAATGAGAAACAACTCAGAGATTTTCTATTTGTGTTTTCAGCTTCTTTTATTTTGTATTTGGTTTTGTAAAAAAAAAATCAGCATGCCTAAAAGACAGCAGAAATTATAATCAAAACAAACATTAAACACAGCAGAACTGCTGGTTCTCAAGAATTTAAAAATAGAAAATGAATGCAAAGGAGAAGGGGATGCAAACTCAAGCAGATCTGCTCCAGCTTTGGTCCAGATGCTCCTTGTTGGACGGCTGCTCCAGATCTGCAAACATCCAAAAACTGCAGCAGTACCTTATTCAAGTATTGACAAAAATAAAAAGAAAAACTCAGGCTACTGCCCAAATTTGACAAAAAGACAAAAGAGTGGCAGCAGCATTTATTCAAATAACTAGAAGGCAAAGAATAAAAACTCAGAAAAATAAAAAAAAAATTCTGCTGCAGTAAAACAGGTTTTCTATACAAAACTGCTGTAGACATTTAATCAAGCACTTGGAATGCAAAGTGCAGGTTTAAAGCAAAAATTAAAATAAAAATCAAATCTACAAAATAGAAAAACTTAGGTCTATCTATTTTAGAACAAACTTCCCCGGCAACGGCGCCAAAAACTTGTTGTCGCTCCAAGTGTGCCATAATTGTGTGCATTATGAATCAAAAATTAAAGAATTAAAGAATGCTAAATTATATGGATGTTAACTTATGAAAGGGATATCAGCACATTGGGGCTAACACTGGCCTGCAAGATCAGGGCCAATTGTAGCAAGTTTTAAAAGTAAGTATTTCAAGATCGTCCACAGAGAAGTTTGTCTAAACTGAGAGATAAACCTCCAGATCTGTGCTACCAGATCTGGCTCTATAATTATCTAAAAAAAAGAATAGATAAAAGAGAGTGTTGGATTGTGTCACATTTAACTATAAGCAAATAAAGAAAAGAACTAACTACATGATCCAGATCCGAGTTGGGGAGATGTTTAAAATAAGACAAATGCAGAAATAATAGCTTCATGTATTTTAGCCTTTGAATTTTAATGGAGAATCTGTAGTTCAACAGAGCAGATTCAATCTTCATCTGGCTACCAGCACAGATGTAAGAGAAATAAATCCGAATTAAGGAATAGGTTTAGACTTATGGCTGTGATTTGTCACAGATCATCAGCTAGCTGTGGCCTATTCTTTATTTCAGAACATGAACATCACTGTAAATGCTGCTTGAATTAGGTTACCAACGCTAATTACATACAGGATGATGAATTAAGGGAAGTTGGATGCGGATGAGTGAATCTAAAGAAGTCTAATGCACTAAGGTGAACATTCAGAACCCTCGACATGACTCCAATGGAGAAGACACAAATTACAGCAACCTTTTAAAATCCAACGTTACAATTACAGAGCACGGCTTCTTAGAGAGCCCTCAGACTTACAGTCTGGGCTTCTCAGAGGGCCCTCAGATTTACAGTCTTGAATCCGAACTTGGAAGTACAAATCACTCACAATGGCTCTCAAAGGTAAACTACAAGAAGGGATTACAGGGGGTTCAGATAAGCTATCTGACCGGAATGAGGGAAACAGAGATGAAAACTCTAAAATCTGGATACCCAAATTGGGCAAATGGTTCGTCTATTTATAGTTTTCCCTAAGCCAGCTCAGATGTGTATCAACCAATCAGAATTGGATAGATCTGTATCAACCAATAGGAGTCGAGCACTAGGATCCAGATCTGTTTTGGCCAATCAGAAATGCTTGATCTGGTTCAGCCAATCAGGAAATAGAGGCATCAATTCTGTTATGTAATTCAAAAATCTGTTTGAGCTTCTAGAAGTTCCCGCCAAGTAATTTCATCTTTGGGTGTTCACATGGGGTGGAATATGCCTTTGGTTCGTGCTCAGAATCTTCCGGAATGTCCTTGGGTTTTAAAACGCATTGGGGCGCGTGCAAAGTTTCCTGAAATACCCTTCGGACGAGCTGCAAATCCCCAGAATGCCATTTCGCATAGTTTAAGGGCTTTTTCGCAAAGTAGTTTGGCTCCAGAAGCTCTCTTCGCAAAGCATCAGGAGATCTTTTCGCAAAGTACTTCTCTTCTTTCCGCAGAGCATTTTGGCTTCAGGAGATCTTTTCGCAAAGGACTTCTCTTCTTTTCGCAAAGTTCAAAGTTCTTTGCGAATAGTAGAAGTTCTTTGCGAATAGTAGAAGTTCTTTGCGAATTGAACTCTCTCTTGCTTCAGGTCTTTTCTTGCTCTTTTAGGACCTTTTTAGCCATTGCTGAGGCTATTTCTTCACTCCCTCTTTGAGTTTGACATGCGTTGTCAGCTTTTTGATCATTTTAGGATGGTTTTCGGATTTGGACCTGTCTTTTTGGTTAGCTGCAATATGAACACTAAAGCACTTATTTAGTCCTCTCAAGGGTCTTTCAACGCTCATGTTTAGGGGTAAAAAATGGTATTTTCACTACTTATCACACCCCCAAACCTAAGCTTTGCTAGTCCCTGAGCAAAGAAACATAAAAAACAAAGTAAAGAGCCACTTTTGTAGGAAGCACAGGTGCATTTAGCATATGCAACAAGCCTTTTAAACCCCTAGGTGATCCCTAGAGGAGGAGTGAAGTCTCCTGAGGGTTTTCAGTGAAGGTACCCACAAACTTCTCCATGAAACAGTTAACATCAGTGCAATATTATCAAATGAGCAATCAAGGAGCAGGGTTAGTTACTCTTGAATCAATGATGAAACAGAAAATTTGATTATTGTTTGCACAGGAATTTAAACATTTATAAACCTCATGAATGTTTCAATATTTCCAATCTGTGAACAGTCATAGAAAATCATACAAATGTGCCAGCAGTAAGCTCATCCTATGGATAAAAATTAGGTTATAAGTCATACTTAAGGTGCTCAAGTTCCAACCCAAATACTCACCGGGGTATACTCTCATCAGTGTTTTTGGTGAGGGTTCATTTTCACTCAAGCTCAGAGCAGTTACATCTCCCAATGGATCTGTAAGCATGAGCATAGGCATGATTCTTAGGCAATGGCATCATTGACATCTCCTCACCATAGATTGGGTCACTTCTCATCTCCACATGACAGCTCACTCAACTTTGGATCACAAGGGCTTTTAATCTAGGTTTGTTTGTATGGCTTATGGAGTGAAGTTTCAAGGAAAGGCAATTTGAACAGAGGTTTGAATTTGAGAACTCAGGAAGTGCAGGAGATGGTTCATGACTCCACCTTTTTGAGTTTAGCTTCTTTCTTCTTCTTTTCGAGATTCTCACATTCACAGTGATCAGTTCTTTCTTTGATCTTGCATTTTTCAACATAAGGTCCCTTTTTTGCCTTTTTGCTTGCAACTTTTCACATTGTTTGTCTCTTCTTTTCTCAGTCACCATATTGCCTGTTTTTGAGGTATTTTCTCTTCATTTTCTTGATGTTGCCCAGAAATGGTCCATCTTCAGTTCTTTCTCCTTTACCTCCTGAATTCTCAGAGTGAGGGAAGGCTGAATTGGTTCCATAGGTCCAGGTGCAAGTACTTTTGAGTATTTTTGATGAAGAATTGTAGGATTTACAGCTCAAATGGGGTACAAACAGGGGCAGATTTTTCTTGGTTGGTTCTGTTAGGTTCAAGCTGTCTAAAGAAGGCCTTGATCTTTTCCTCAGTTTCATGAGTGCTGTTACTTGTTTTAATTTGGAGTTTCCTAACTTCTAGTGGATCTAATGCCTCAGCCAATCCTTTGAATCAGAAAAAATTGCCTCAGTCACTCTTCAAGAGATGGAAAATATATGGGCTCAATTCTCACTGGTTATGGTTTTCCTTGAGCTTTTAAGTATATCTTTACCTTTTCTCTTCCTTTTGACTTACTACGTCTTTGATACCAGTATGTTTTTATGGTGTAATCATCATGGACATGTAGAATATCGCTAGGTTTAGAATGTCTAAATTTGACCTAGGAATTTTAAATTTTCTAGTAGTCATAATTCTAAAGTAAATTAATACATTTCCTAATTACTTAGGTGATTCTGCTGCCCTTATGTTAACTATTCCTAGGCAGGACTTGTCTTACACCCCAAACCTATGGGGGAACAGTGTCCTCACTGGTTCAAAGGTGGTGGACAATTATTAGGGAAGACAGCAATGAAACAACAATAATCTGGACAGATTCTGACAAGCACATCGAAATTTGGATAGAAAATAAAAGGAAAAAGGGGAAAGGGAGTAGGGGAGGGGTTGTAAGTTTTTTTCTGAAATAGAGGAGAACAAAAAGCAATTTGGTTAGGCACACTTATAACAGAAAAAATTGCAATAGAATAAAAAAGAAAATAAGAAAGAGACAATTGACAGAATTGGGCTTGTAAACTGGTAACTTCCCTCATTCTTCTTAACATGGCACGACTTGTGGTCCAGGCTTTCTTGCCAAAGTTGTGAGGAGTGAGTACCTCAAAGGGCTCTTCCTATCAATGTCAAACTTGGCTCTTAAGAGGTAATGAGTCTTCCAAAGGGAGGCCAGCAATCTTCTGTTCCTTTTTACCTTGGCACTCACATCGCCATTGCTTTCAGGATCAGCATGGGGCATTGAAGAATTGCCCCTTAGAGAAGTGAAAGAGGGCTTCTAAGATGGGGGTTCGCCTCTCTTAGGTGTGCCCAGTAACATAAAAACTCTCTCGTATGGAATCCATCGGTAGATATTGCAGGGGCAGATCTCTTCTCACTATTGATTGCCCAGAACCCACCATGCCCTGTGTCAAATTGGCAGCCATATCTCTGAAAGAGGCAACTTCAGGAGCAGTCAAGGGTCCATCAGGATTGAATTGAAAAGGTATCCCTAGGGCTTGTCCAATGTCCTCAGCAGTCCTGATTAAGTCACAGTTGTCTATAAAATAACTAGGGTTGGCACATCAGCATGTTCTCTGTGACCAGGTGAGGTTCTGATACCACAGCTTTGTCATCCTTGGGTAAATTTTCTCGGTAATGGAGTGAGGATGGTCTTTGAGGAAGCCTCCCGAGATATCTTAAAGATATACGCATAATCAGGTTTGGAGGAGAAAAAGTTTCATCCACCAATAGCTCGGTATGAGCTTGGGCATCAATGAATGGGTTAGGCAAAACCAAAGGAATGGGTAATGGGGACAGCTCAGACTCTGGGCTCGAGGCAGCAGGGGTGGGCTCCTCATGGCGTATTTTTTTTTTCTTTTTCAACCCTATCTGCTTTGTCCATTGAAAGTTTTCTCTTTGCAGACTTCTTGGCTTTGCCTTTGGCTTTTGGGGGTGTTTTGGCTGTCTTCTTGGCTGAAGATTTAGGGAACATGGCGAGAGATTTCTCGGTTTTCCCATATTTAAAATGGCCTCAAATGTAGCTTAAGTACCAGCAATCACAGAAGAATAAGAGTAGAAGCGATTACACATGATCTGAGGTTTCCTCTGTGTGAGTTTCTTTGCTCTGAAAAGATCGTCAGCTGATGATCTACACCTTTGATTTCTGACAAGAGAAAAGCAGAGGATTAGAATAGATGGTGGAGTCTTTACCTTGCGAAATGTTTGTAAAGACTCCTCCACCACTCATCAATGATGTCAACATGGAAACATTCCTCGTGAGAATTGAGGTTGAGTAACAGCATTATACATTCAATTTAACTTTCATATTTCCAAAAGACACCTCCATGATGCAGGACACTGCATTGAATGCATGCATTAGCTGTAGCCGAATGGTCTTCCCATAATGAGGGATGGCGGTGGTACTTTTGGTTGGTTCCATGTCCAACACCAAAAAGTCGTGAGGGTAGAAAAACTTGTCTACTCCTACCAAAACATCTTCAATCAACCCCATAGGTTTCCTTTCAGATCTGTCAGCTATTGTAACACCACTTGAGTGGGTTTCAATTCTCCCAAACCTAGCTTCTCATAAGCAGGCGGTTGACACTAGCACCCAGATCTAGCAAGGCTTTCTCAATGGTGTGCTCCCCAATGATGCAGGGGATTGTGGGGATTCAGGTCTTGCATCTTAGGTGGTGTTGCAATTGATAGCACTTGGTTGATTTTCTCCAGCAAAAGGCCTTCTTGGATAAATGTATCCTGGGTGCCTTTTTGTGGGC